>OX453319.1:10884891-11583408 GCA_949710035.1 Crambus lathoniellus | reverse complement strand
GCCAACGTTGCGATCATACGATACTATCATTGAAATACGATCGACAATTTTTAGGACGAAATTCCCTTGCACATTACTTAGACGTACGCTACTTGACGTACTTGCAGTCGAAATAGAGTGCAAGGGAAAGTTATCGTTAGTTGGTTGACCGGAAAGTTGCTCGCTGTAAACGAATGCGATAGTGGCTGGCCTGGCCACCAGTGCCGGTCTAGCGACTGTCGCGTAAGCACGTACCGTCATTTTGAGAGCGCGCTGAAAAACCGCGCGAAGTTGCGCGTCGAAAACTTTTTACGTGAATTTGGTCCGAGTTGTGGTATCAATGTGATTTTTTTGTGTTATAAAATTGTGACTGTTTCTGGATTTTTTTTTGTTTTCAAAGTGTTAATCTGGAAAGGTATGTTTTTTGATTAAAAAGTTATTTTATATTAAAATATTTTTAGTCGTAAAAACTGATTATTTTTTTTACCGCAAAATTTAATAAGGAATAACAGCTGGTTGCATTCGCCTGTAATTTAACTCTACCTTTAAGATTGGCAAGAGGAAGTTAACTTTGAAATATGTTACCGCAATTTGCCTGATATTTTCCTGTAGAAAATTGCATGTATCCATTTTAAATTGAAACACCTTTAAGTAAATTGAGAAACTGATTTCTAAAGAAGTGTTTATAAAATAATAGTGGGCGCCCGTGTCTTTATCTACATTAACCACAGCTTACGGACCTTTAGATTTATCAGATCAGATGAAAAGAAGGTATTTTAATATCCTGAAAAATTGAAAATGAAGTAAGTATCTAGAAAAAATTTACCCGTCTCACAACCTGGGGGGCTACCGGCAAAAAATTATGGGTATGTATATGGGCTTCATTTGATATTCGAAGCCCATATTATGCCCTTAAAAAGACAAAATATGGGTCTTCAAATGTCACATGAAGGCCATGTCCATATCCATATTTTTTGCCGGTCCAGGGGCAGCTGCGATGAACAATTAAAATTTTCAATAATAAAAATTGCATTGTGAATGCAAAAAAGTAAAATTTTTAGTAATATCCTATATCCTACTTACTAATTGTTGCAAAATTACATCTGAAAAAATGTAACAAACTTTCCCGTTTCTCACTAGTGGCTTTCCGCGGCTATACCTCCGTGGTACCCGTTCCCGTGGGAATATTGGGATAAATATAGCCTATGTCACTCGGGAATAATGTAGCTTTCTAATGGTGAAAGAATTTTTGAAATCAGTTGTTAGATCGGACAAGTACATACCTATTGTAATCAAATATTTCCTCTTTAAAATAAAACTTTTGTAGAGATTGTAATTTATTGACGTGAAAGACGGACAAAAAACACACACTTTCACATTTATAATATAACTAGCGGCCGCCCGCGGTTTCACCTGCGTGGTTCTCGTTCCCGTGGGAATATCGGGATAAAAAGTAGCCTAAGTTATTCCTTATTACAACAGCTACCTGCCAGTGAAAGTCCCGTCAAAATCGGTCCAGCCGTTTCAGAGATTAGCCGGAACAAACAGACAGACAGACAGACAGACAAAAATTGTAAAAAATGTTATTTTGGTATATGTACCGTATAAATGATCATATGCATGTAGTAAAAAGCGGTTATTTGTATAGATGTATAGATTAGTATGGATGTAGAGATTTCAATATTTTTTTTAAGTATTAACGTCATTGTTGCACTTTTTTTTATGTAAAGTCAACATCAATTTTACGATTTTTTCGGTCTTGATGGTGCCGTTATCTCTAGAGGTCCTGGGTTCGACTTTTTAATATTTCCTCGTGTCTGGGTGTATGTATATAGTAATCTCCGTCGTAGTTTCGGTTTCGCTACTATAGCTTGGTATATAAACAATGTAGGTATGTGATGGTGTCCAATAATTTATTTATTTATTATTATTTTATAACTATGTTACTAAGAAAACAGCTCTACATTGTATAGGCATGCTAATAGGATAGATAACAAAATAATTTTCACTTCTCATGCTCGTAAAGTTCTTGTTTATGTTGGGTATAGGCTGCATAAAATCGCTTTTTATGCTCTAGTGCATAAAGTAAAATCTTCGTCTATGTCACAGACTCTAAGACAAAGGTCGTCAGGTAAACAGTCACACACGCAATTAAACTTCGTTAAATAAACTTGTTGTTTCATTCCGTTTCTTAAATTTTGTACATAATCCATGTTAAATCACTAAATAAATAAAACTAGGCAAAATTAATGAGTTTTGTAAGAAATAAGTATTTCAAGAGCATTAGGGACTACGATCTATGCTAAGTAACTGTGCTGCCACTTCCACGTTAAAAAAAAGAAAAAGAAAGTTTTCCCGCCAATATGGCGAAGTCTTTATTTTTTGCAATATTGTAATTTATTTTCCTCACACTCGAAGTGAAAAGCAGAGTGTATAACTCGTACATAAAACCCATTTTACCCTCGAATTGACTATCCATCCTCGCCTGCGGCTCGGGTGGATATATACGTCTCGGGTAAAATGGTATGTTTTATGCACTTGTTGTACAATCTACTATTGTTCAACAAAAACATAATAAGAAACCAACTATAAATACACAAAATTAAATTAACCAATATCAAATTGATATCCTATCAATTGTACTTTTCACTAATTAGTTGTTATTGCAATTACTGTTCAGTTATTATTATTCATTACAGTTACTTAGGTACATTAAGTACTTTACCCGTAAATATAATCTTAACCTAAGCTCTAATGATTTCACATCATTAGCAATCATTATATAGGTACTAAAACTGTTTGTTATCTTTCTGAAAAGTGAATAATATTGTGTACGTAATGATGCGAATGACAAGGGATTGATTGACGTGATGACGAGGAACAGAGTGACAGAGTGAAGTGGAGGAGAAGGTCCTGACACCCAATAGAGTTGGCTTTTTTTTATCCACAACGGTATAGCACTTAGCCTTCATCGCACCTGGGGGCCAATTCTGCTAACGTTAAGTCATAATCGTGTCTCAATCGTCTTTCAATTGTAGTTCAATTGTAGTGCTTTTTTACACACTAGTTACAAGAAATGTGTACTTTTTTCACCATACTACTGATGGTCACACCACACACTACATTTACATCACATCATAAATTGTCATAATTCTTGTAACTAGTGTGTAAAAAAGCACTACAATTGAACTACAATTGAAACACGATTGAGACACGATTATGACTTAGAGTTAGCAGGCTTGGCCCCCTGATGCCAAGTGAAGACAAGTCTGAAGGTGGAAGCGCACTACTCCTGGAATCCTCAATCACTAAGGAACTGGCTATCTTAATCTCTAACTTCCTGAACACAACAATGCTAAAAACATACCGTTGTTATAGTGTCAGACTTAGATTAGATGTGGTAGCTAACCGGACGGACGGACTTAGAACCAAAGCCCTAGGTACTACCTCCAACCAAACCGAATACGATTTGTATCCCCACTAGGAATCGAACCCAGGACCTGTGGTGTGTACCACTACAATATATCACAGAGTCGGTTAAAATGGGATAATGCGAGTTTCAAGTCAAAAGGTAATTCTTGAGTTTTATTTTTTTGCGTCGTCGGGGGTTTTTTTTTATTTTATCCATAAACTAAATAAGTTTACTTATTTTCATTTTCAATGCGCGCTTTTTTATTGTAAACCACGCCAACAATGCCACGTAAACCACCTTAGTTATTTCTTTTTGCCAAATACAATCAGAATATTTATGATTAGATATTTACATAACATTTGTAAAACAATGGTTTATTTCGCTTTCGTGTCTTATAACCAGTATTTTATTTTTCAATCATTTTTTATTAGTTACTGATTTAAGCTTCTAAAAGAAACTCATTGAAAGTTTATTTTTTTATTTTTATTATGTACAGCAGTATAATGCTGTGAGGAACCCGTGGCTCAGTGGTTAGCGCGCTCGGCATTCGATCGTAGAGGTTAAGCAACTTTCACAATGGTCGGTCACGGGGTGGGTGACCAAAATTTTACTATCTTGAGCCCTCCGGGCTTCGAAAGGCACGTTAAGTCGTCGGCCGTTAGTCTAAAAATTGTATTGCCTTTGACTTATTTTATCGCTGTAAATTTTTCTTTTTAAAACCTTGCCAGCTACAGCTGACTGATAAAATAATGTCTGCTAGCCTAGCATTAAAAAATCAGTTCTTAACACAAAAGTGATTTAAATAAATATTATATGTTTCAACTATTCTGCCGTCCTTACGGTAAGTGCAATTACTCGGTTTTTTTGGGCTATAGAGATGGGCGGCGAAAAGAAACCCGGTCTTTTTCATTTTATTCATTCATTTTTATGTAGGGCAGGCGTACCGGTTTTGGCCACTGTACCGGTTTTGGTCACTTTTTGCTCTAAAAGTTTTCTAAACAAATTTTAGCCATTTTTGATAAAGGCAATTAAACTAAGGTACCTATTTTTTGGCTAACTATTGACAACTTACTTAAATGGGACATTCACATTAGTAATTTGACAGGTCGCATCAGAAAACTGATACCCATTTTTAGGAAACTAAGGAGTACGGCAGATCGTGGTACTTTACTATGCGTCTACTACGCCTTGACTCAGAGTCATATTCAGTATTGCATTGTAACGTGAGGAGGCGTGGGATCGACCTCCATGTTGCCTCTGGAAAGAGCCCAAAGAGCCATATTGAAAGTAATGCTCGGAAAGCCGCGAAGATATGGCACTACTCTCCTGTATAGAGAATGCTCAGTACTTACAGTTAGACAACTGTTCATTATGTATGCTATACTCCGCAAACATAAAAGTATTAATTTAAATATATGTCATCGCAAAAATAAGAGAGTCTGCTCCACTCAACCGCATAAGACTTCTCTTGCCAACCACCACTACTATGTGATCGGTTCGCACCTATATAATGTTGGAAATAAAGCCAATGACCTAATTTCACTATCTCAATTTAGATGCAAAGAGAGGATTCGAGAGTGGTTGTTAAGTCTTAACTACAAAGAAACAGAGGAAATCCTATCAAAAAATTAACTTAAATTAACTGTATCACACACTACACACCCCAATAAAGTGGTAAAACTCAACTTTTATTTTATTTTGTTATTAGCGTGGTTTATTTTTATTTTTATTTTATTTAAAATATCTTTATTTTTATAGAATGTATTGCACGAAAATTTGTAAATTTGTAACTGTAATAATTTTTTTAAATTTGTAACCTGTAATTTAATTTATCAATTTTGTAATTTAATTTATCAATTTTGTAATTTATTTTATCAATCAGGTCGGAAGGCTGGCGGCTGTGACACGGTTTATACCAGTACAGCTGCCAACGTTAACCTCTTTGTAAGTGCTTATGTTGCTAAAATTTAATTTATAATTAGGTTAAGAGGATAATTGATGTAATCGGAATGAAATAAAGAATTTATTTATTATTATTTTATTTTATTATTTTATTATTATTTTATTATTATTTTAAGGTAATAATAACAACCGTTAGAATTCCTTATGTCATAAGATTTTTTTTCAATAAATTCCATTTTCTGTTTGAAAAAATGCTTTGTATGAAAATTTTAAGAAATTTGGTTTGGATGAAATACTTTACAAACCTTTGTTTTTTACAATTAAATTGTTGTTTTGCAATTGACTGGTTTCTAGCGCATTAGAATATATTGATTTTACCTGGGTTTGGTTTTGATTTTTCGCAATACTTACAAAAGTTTAACTATCAGTAAGTGGCCAAAACCAGTAGGTACATTTGGCACCTCTCACACATTGTGTGTAATATAAAAAAACTATTTTACTTTTATAAATTTGAGAAATGTACCTTTAAAGGTAGATAAATGATCTATAATTTAAGATATAATTTGTGTCTTAAATACCTAAGACCATTTAGTACTTAGTGCTTAAAAGTCAAAAAATCCTTAAAGTGGCCACAAAGGGTACCTCTGCCCTACCTACTTAAGTCAGTTAGCCCAAAAACCGAGTTATTGAACTTATCGTAAGGACGACAGTATTGTATGTAAGTAGGTAATCCAGACACATTGCCATTTTTTTCGCGGGCTCAATAATCTACCTGTGTCCAGGGCTGAATGAAAAAGTAATAATAGGTACCATAGAGCATTGTAGGGATGGGTGCCTATTATGGTAGTTGTATATTATTGAAAACTCTCGAGGGTCACCGGCAGGGCAGGTGTCGAGTGCCGTCACGGCGACAGTCGACATTATGGACGATAATTGCGGGATTATTTTTGAGCTTAATTAATTTTACGGAAGTATTTCGTATGCCAGATAGATGAGTGAGATTCGGACTGGTTCGGATTTTGTAATGGCTGCCAAGTGTGAGTTGTTTTGTTTTGACCAAGAAGGTTTCTATGTTCAAAATAAAAATATAGTAGTTGTAAAAACAATTGTCCTTTTGTAGGACAGGCAAAGTTATTAAGCCATTCTGCCCATTCTTGAATATATATATTATTGTTTCATAAGTTTTTATAAGAGTGTAGGTTTGTAAAGCCCGGTGTACACGTTGGCCCAACCATTGGCCAATACATTGTACATTGACACTTTTGAACGAACAAGTTTAAAAAGTTCTTTCAAAAATGTCAATGTACGATGTATTGGCCAATGGTTGGGTGAACGTGTACATCGGGCTTTACATTCCGATGCTTCTTGGAGTATTTAAGCCAAGCAAGGCCGATAAAAAGTTTGCAAAATACATACTTACCTTCATATAAAATTTTAGTTTAAATTCATCCGTCACCGTCCATAAAACGTAAACCAAAATATTTTCTCCTTAGAGACAGTTTTATGAAATGGAGAGAAAAACACGCTCTCATTATGATTTTTAAGCCGAAGCGTTTTTAATTTTGTCCCTGACAATTTCATAGGTCATGGTGAAAAAAGATCGTAAGGAAAAAGAAAGCGACTGTCAAAAGGTTACAAACTTACATGGCCCGGTGGTAATTTTAGAAGCAATTTTTTTTTCTCATACTGCTGACAGCCGGTTGTCCGTTTTGACATCAAATTTTGTAAGTATTGCAAGTGGTTCCACCACCACCGCTGTCTGCTGCTGCTGAATAACTTTGCCACCACTGGCCCTTGTCTATCCATCCATCCATCCATAATGAAGACCTGTGGCCTTAGGGGCAGGTTGATACTCCGGAAGACGAAGTGTATGGGAAAACTTAGAATTGTAGGTAATATTGGGCAGCAGGGGGATGATGATGATGGCAGGAAATGCCAAAGGTGATGAGTTGATGACGCAAACAAAAACGTGAAAACTTGTACAATAGGTAGTATGATTGGCATAATACATACTTTTTGCCAATACCTATCCTAATGAGTTTTTTATTGCATGAAAGAAAAAAGAATACTTAAGTTGAAACGGAAAGAAAAAAAATCATTAAGTACACAAATACTTACAATATTAAACATAAAGTTTTAAAATAATGATACTAATAACAAAGAAGTATATCAAAATATCTTTAAAAAGGTGTTATTTCACTTTTTTACTGTAAGCAGGCGGCGGAGCGGCGTCATTTCAGCCATGACGATGAAACTTTATTCATGAATCAATTAAAAAAATACCTAAAGTAAAAAAACGAAAAACTCGACTGCAAAAAATTTACCAATAAAAAAAGGGAAAACAAGCTCTTTAATTTCTCATTGCAATCAGGGGACGAAATTTAATCTGAATGAGAGGAATAGCCCTCGCATTCGTACGACATAATTTCCTTTATGTCCCCACTGCTGGGGCCAAGGAGTTTGTACAAGGAAACTGGAGTTTTCAGCCTGAATAAAAAAGTGTACCCCGCAAATTTGACATTTAGTACGTAGTGGTAATGGCTGTCAGTTGTCTCATATTATGACCTTACCACAGTCTACTTATAAGTAGACTGTGGCCTTACGTATTTTTTACCACACTTTTATTAGCTTCACTTGTAATGTAACTAAGTCACAATGTAAGAAAATCTTGGAATTCAATTTTAACCTACTTCTAATTGTCGTATTGATTTGAAACTTTGCAAGTCTATATGAATCCGATGACAATACAATAATTTGCTACCATCGAGCTGATCTGATGTTGGAGTCAAGAGGTGGGCAATAGAACTCTTTAATGGCTGCTAGGAAACCCCTCGAGTTAAGGCTCATTTGTTTTGTTCTGGTGAGACCTATTCGCTACACTTAATGGTGAGGGTCTGATGATGGAGCAGGGAGGAAGCCAGTGGCACTTCTTAATGACCACTAGGAAACCCCTCGAGCTTAGGCTCCGCTGTTTCGTTCTGACGAGACTTATGAGCTGCACTTGGTCGTGAGGGTCTGATGATGGAGCAGGGAGGAAGTCAGTGGCACTCCTTAATGACCAATAGGAAACACCTCGAGTTCTGACTCATTTGTTTCGTTCTGATGAGACCTATTCGCTACACTTGGTGGTGAGAGTCTGATGATGGAGCAGGAAAGAAGCCAGTGACACTTCTTAATGACCAATAGGAAACACCTCGAGTTTGTGCTCATTTATTTCGTTTTGATAAGACCTATTCGTTACATTTGGTGGTGAGGGTCTGATGATGGAGCTGGGATGACCCAGTGAAGCTCCTTATTGACGTCAAGAAAACTCTTTGAGTTTGGGCTCATTTGTTTTGTTCAGACGAGACCTATTCGCTACACTTGGTGGCGAGGGTTTGATGATGAAGCTGGGAGGAAGCCAGTGGCACTCCTTAATGGCCAATAGGAAACAGTTCGAGTTCTGGCTCATTTGTTTCGTTCTGATGTGACCTATTTGCTACACTTGGTGGTGAGGGTCTGATGATGGAGCAGGGAAGAAGTCAGTGGCACTCCTTAATTACCACTAGGAAACCCCTCGAGTTTGGGCTCATTTGTTTCGTTCTGATGAGACCTATTCGCTTCACTTGGTGGTGAGGGTCGAATGATGGAGCAGGGAGGAAGCCAGTGGCACTCCTTAATGACCACTAGGAAACCCCTCGAGTTTGGGCTCATTTGTTTCGTTCTGATGAGACCTATTCGCTTCACTTGGTGGTGAGGGTCGAATGATGGAGCAGGGAGGAAGCCAGTGGCACTCCTTAATGACCACTAGGAAACCCCTTGAGTTTGGGCTCATTTGTTTCGTTCTAATGAGACCTATTCGCTACACTTGGTGGTGAGGGTCTGATGATGGAGCTGGAAGGAAGTAAGGGTTCGGCTCGCGCATCTGTAACTAATAGACTCCACTTGAATTTGTTAAACTAAATACATACAATCACGCCTTTGAGTTATAATGTTTACGGGGTGGGCAGACACATGAATGGACTGTGAAATCGATTACCATCCCCATCCATAGCTTGCCATTTGTTAAACTAAAAAGTAAAAAATAAATATTTAGTTTAAAAAACTATAAAAACACACTTTTATAGAAACAAGACTAAAAGTACAAAATAACCGTCTATTCAGTAACTGAAATTAAAAAGCGTGGTGCGCCCTTTACAAAGCATGCATTCAAGTACTTAATATTGACATCGCGCACCACGCTTTTTAATTTCAGTTACTGAATAGACGGTTATTTTGTACTTTTAGTCTTGTTTCTATAAAAGTGTGTTTCTATAGTTTTTTAAACTACATATTTTTCAAAGTGTAGTTCATACATACAAATTTCTTGGTGTAGCTACACTTTGAAGGTGAGACGGAAGACAGCCACAGTGCCTCAAAAAAGTGTTAGTACTGCACTCTCCAGTTACCTCAGTATTTAGTCTAAGCTCTTTGGCTGGGGCGAAGACTTTCCATAAGGATATATGAGGAGAATTATTGGCCATGACCCACTAGGCGGGCCCAATGTGGATTGGTTTTAGAAAGAGATAAAAAAACTACTAAGTATTAGTAAATATCGGTCACACACATTCATTTATTATAGGGCACGGTCGTGACCGAGCGATTTCAACATTTTGTGTGTATTTAAATCAAATTAATTAATTACTAAATTGAACTCTCGCATTGTTATTCATTGACCTCAGAATTAAAAATGAAATAAGTAGCTTGTAGCCACGACCAAAACTTGTGTTAAGAAAAAACGCCGAATTTCAAATTTAGAACGTACTACTATTTAAATAAAATTACCTACTGCGTAAAAAATGTAACTTGAAAGACGGAGTTTCTATAGTGGACAAGGATCTTTTGAAGCGCGGTCGAAATCAAGAACTAACCCTCCACAGTCACCTAGCGCTCTTAGTTCTTTAACTTATTATTGCCGAGTAGTTAGGTATATATATTTTGGCCAAAACATTAAGATTTTCAATTAATTTTATGCGTTTACAGTGGAATAAGAAAGGTTGTAAAAGAAAAAAAGCACTAGAAGAAAAAATGAGAAATACGCTAAATACTTATCGGCTGACAAGAGCTAACTAGCGCCGCCAATCGATTTAATTTTATTTCTTCTAAATAAGCCCAATAAAAAAAGGAATCAGTAAAAATAACGTCCTTTACACCATTATAAAATGCTTTCAACAGTTTTAACTGGTTTTGCACTGCTGAGGCACAGGCCTTCCTTATGGATGGATAAGGAGAATGGGTGACCCACCACGCGGGCCCAATGCCGATTGGTGGGTATAATATAATATACAACCAGCCCCCCTACCGCCTAAGCACCGTCGACTTGATTACGATTACGACGCATCGTGCTATCCTTGTCGTGTCTTAACACATTTGGTATGGCATGAAAAGGATGGCACGATGCGTCGCAATCGGCTTCAAGCCGACGTTGCTTAGGCGGTAGGGCCCCAGTATGGTACCTGGCCCCTATTTCACCACGTCGACAATTGTCAGAGACTTATGTCGAGGGACAATTGTCAAGCGACAGGTGACATGCGACAATTTTGAAAATTATTTTCTATAGGAATGCATATAAAACGTGACAGGTATTTTGTTACAATTGTTAATGACAATTTATATTGTGAAACAGATTTTTCGTAGTCGACATATTTGTAGATTTGTCAGTAAATCTTGACATGAGATATAAGCTGTGTCATGCTTGCGTTACAATTATTGTAATGTTTCGTGGTATTTTCAAAATGGCTCTCCGTGAAAGTAGTAGTGACGATAGTGATTAACTCGACATAAAAATATCTCTGACAATCAATCTGACAATTGTCAAATAGGGGCCTGATGGTACCGCACCGACAGGGCCCAGCCCTCTGCTGCGAGCTGCCATACCGACCACATCGGTATAGGTACCTGTCCCGTCTGCACCACACCATCACCGCGGCGGACGTAACAGAGTATATCAAGAACGAAGTCCAACTTGTGCTTGAGTCCAGCCTTTGGAATCGCGCCACAACACAAATTTCAAGTTGTTGGTGGTGCGAGTACCGACAGCTAGACTGGAAACTTTCCTGGAGGAAGACTTCTGGCCACAGGGAGTGGTTTCTTCTTCTTTCACAAGTTCTTGGTCACCCGTGACCGACCATTGCGAAAGTTTTACAATACGGTATTTTACTGATTTTTTTTTATTTCTTAAAACGTTTTTCGAAATATTAGCTACACAAAACAAGTTTTTATTTTGAATTATCTTGAATATTTTCAAAGATTCAAACGACTTCAAACTTTATAATTAGACAAGAACAGGACGCTATCTTTGTGACGTCAGTGCGTTAGTAGCGTCATAGTCACGCCATAGAAGATTTCGTTTTAGAAAGAGACAGCTATAGTCAAAATCAAACAGACTATAATTCTTTTATTATAAAACAGATTCAAATTATATTTTCACATTTGGTATTCTTAATTGCAATATTTTTTAACGTCATCATTAAATATCTACATTTCAACAACAGTAAAATACCCTATTATATAATGTTAAAATAGACGTCATATAAACTAAAAATTCTGCATAAAGAGAAGTTATAGAGATGACCTGTTTAATTCCTTTGAAAATTTTGAAGTAAACATTACTGGATAAGTATATAATCACAATATTCGCGGAACATTTAATTCTATTGAAATCTGGTTAAAATTGAACTTGTGAGTAATATAAACATGCTTAGATCAAAGGATGTGTGTGGTTTTGACCAAAGAAACTTATTCAAACTATACTAGCCTTCCGCCCGCGGCTTCGCCCGCGTGGACTACACGAAGCTATCCCGCGGAAACGTGATATTTTTTCAAAAAAGTAGCCTCGTCGTTTTATTACAACACCGCGCAAGTCAATCTTGGTAATTTTTCAGGAGCGAAAAAATTATTAATTACTTAGGTACTACTACTACTAGCTTTCCGCCCGCTACTTCGCCCGCGTGGAAACGTGTGTCGTTGTGTGGTCAAACAAACTAAGCTTATTGATGCCACCACAGAACACAGAAAGAGGATGCCATGCCACGTATCGTATGTGATGTTACGTCCGTCAGAAGACATCGGCTTTCATAGTAGTCATGTATGCACTAGAAGCACACTTATCTTATAACACGTCTATCATACACATAAGTGTATGTTCTAGTGCATACATTTAGGGCGTTTGTGCACTACCACTGAATTTTACCGATCCGGAAAAAAACGGATGCTTGTATTTTAATAATTAATCATTTATATTAGTAATTAATTAAATACAAGCATCCGTTTTTTTCCGGATCGGTAAAATTCAGTGGTAGTGCACAAACGCCCTTACTATGAAAACCGATGTCCCCCTGAGACGGACGTAACGATACATACGTTACGTCACATTCACATAAGCTCAGTTTGTTTGAGCCCTTAGTCACACACACATCCCGTGACTGTGCCACGGGCTCCTCAATGTATAGTAAGGTAAGTATACGTAATTAAACCTAGTCAAAAATTAATAGTTTCTGTTACTTTATACTTGAACCAAAAATTTATCTTTAATCTCGTTACTTATATCAATCAAGATATCATTGTGACAACGTAACGTAACGTAAACCAAAGGTATTATTATTATCACGTAGAAACTATACGTGGTACTGACGACAACACAGCTACAACGTGTTGCCGAAACTGAGAAAATAGTTTGTTCAGAATCAAGATTTTTTAGACTTAAAAAAAAAAAAAGATTTCCAACATTTTTGATAGGGGTAAATTTTTTCAAAAAAATGATTTTCTATTTTTTGGCCGCTTCTAAAAATGTTTGTGTCTACTCCACCTGCCTCCTATTCATTCAATACGCGCGCAAGCGCAACCCGTCACGTGTTCTGTCTCTTACGTCATAGTAGGTAGAGCTTAAAATCTTTCAGGAAGTCACGGCGACCTATGACCACGAATATCTTGTAAGAGTCTTGAAAAAAAAAATCTTTTTGTGGATTTCAATTTTATACAAAACAAGCAGATCCTCGCGGTTTTACCCGCGTGGTACCCGTTCCCGTCGGAATATCGGGATAAAATATAGCCTATGTCACTCGGGAAGAATGTAGCTTTCTACTGGTCAAAGAATTTTCGAAATCAGTCCAGTAGTTTCGGAGCCTATTCGATGCAAACAAATAAACAATCAAATCTTTCCTCTTTATAACATTAGTACTTATAGATAGATAAATTAGTCGGGGTGTATATAGGCTTAGTATAGGTAGTACAATTGGTAACCTAACTGGTAGGTAACTAAGTACTGTCCTAGTCCATATTATTAATATCCATCTCACCTGTAAGCAACTAACAGGGCCGCCGGTGGATTTTTTCTATTACACTTTTTCTACTAAAAATAAAATTGTGAAAATACCTACTTTGGATTTTTTTAGGTACTAAAGTGCGCGTCAGATAATTCTGCGCGCGTTAGAACAAAAATAATGTAGGGCAGAAACCCCGGTTTTGGCCACATTTTGCTCTTTCTAAACAACTTTTTCGTAATTTTTGCCAATGGCAATTGAAAATAAAGTATTTTATGGTAAATAATAACATTCGTTAGAGTTCCTTATGTCATACGATTGTATTTTTTCGCGTGTGCAAGATGTAGGGCACGCGGGGCATGACATTAGATGTGCCGATGTGCCATGGTTTGGGAGGTTGATGACATAGTTTTTAATTTCACGAATCGTAGAAAAACGATAATATTAGGTAGTGCTGCGCGTTTGTTTTGATAGCGTTGAAATATTATACGTGGACCTACTGTGATGTTCCGAGAAATGGGGTGCGATAATGAGTCGGTAGAAAATCACTGATTTTTATACACCAGAAAATTTTAATTAGTACAAATTTTAATATGGGGTCATCCATGGAATCGCGAAAAAAAAACAGCTGTTCCATACAAAAGTACAACATCGACTCGACTGAAATGTATGAAACAGCAGATTTATTTGTCGCGATTCCCTGGATGACCTCATATTAAAAATTGATCGTATTGATGGACACTACGATCCTCTAAAATCTTTGTACTAATTAAAATTTAGAGGTGAATAAAAATCTGTAGCATTTAATGTCAAAGATATGAACGATACGGCATGATGTTTCAGACGCTCCATACGTTTTAGTAAGTCGCTTTCGAGTTTTCGAGTGTTAGATTATTAGCGAACGACGCAAGAATGAGACGTAGTTATTTTTCCTAGTATGCATTACTTATAGATAGCAGTATATCTACACAGTGAGTAGACTAGGTAGTCTGGTGAAATAAGCTCTCTCTTTATTTATTTTATTCTGCCAAAACCACTACTGGAACTGATAGATACTGATATAAGAAATCTATTTTTAACCGACTTCAAAATTCAAAGGAGGAGGTTTTACGTTTTACTGTAGGTATGTATTTTTTTCTATGTCTATGTCCACCGATTTCTCTGTCGATTTTCATCATACTTTTTTAAAACAAAAGATGTGTACTTACTTTTTTTGTGTTTTTTAATACGAAACATTTTGCGTACCTGTTACCTACATCTCATTTTGTATATTATCTCGCATTCGCATGTAGTTTTTAAGATTTTGTGCCATTAATAAATCAGACTTATTCGCCATCTTTCTGACATCATTCTGGGGCACATGCCTAATTTATGGCTAGTTTGGATGGATTGGATAGGAGATTGGGAAATTTTTGGTCACCCTTCCCTTGTCATAGCAATCAACCACACTCGAAGTTCAAAAAAGCCAATGAAATACAACGTGTTAACGAATAAGCGAAAAAGTGGTACTTAATTGTGCTCATCAAGCATTCATATGAACAACTTTTACTATGCGGCCAACTCTGTAACTCAACAAAAAAAAAACAGCTGTTCCATACATTCTGGTCGAGTAGGTATTGACAATTTGTATGGAACAGCTGATTTTTTTTTGTTGAGTTGCAGAGTTGGCCCCGTAGTAAAAGTAGGTAGTTAAATTATTCATGAGCACAATCACCCACCACCTAAGAGGTTTTCGCTTATTCATTAACACGTTGTATAACACTAACGCAATTTGTTTTGCTTGTTAATCAAGTGATATCTAACCTATTTTCTCTTACCACAGGTTAAAAATGGAGTTAAAATCGCCCAAAACGAAGAAAAAGTCCAGCATAGCGAAACTAGTGTCTTGGGGCAAAATGTTCCGAGCACCGATATTGATACTGTTCTTATTGGGCAGCACTAGTTGCGATGACAGTGACAGTGACGTGCCAGTTAGCGCGCCAAAAAACGTGTCAATGAAAAATTTCAAAATGCCCGCCCATTTGAGGCATAGTCATAGTGTCATACAGCCTAACTTTAACTTTACAAATGACAATGATGTTTTAAGTGATATTAAGTATTTAAGGCGCCGTTTGAATAAGGAGATTGTGAACTTTGTAATGACTGACTTTTTGGTGGACGGTGAAGTGGAGAATAGGATACATTTCAACGGGATTACGGCTAAAGAGACTTCTGTTGGAGGGGATGGGTAAGTCCGATTTTTTTATTAATTTTTTTCGTAGTTTTACTAAGTGCAAAGATGTTCGTTTCGCTCTTAATTTTTGGCGAATCATGTAAATGCAGAACCTCTTATGTAACTATTACTTGCCCGACTCGATTGCCGTATCAGTATTGCCAACGCGTATCATGATCGCATATTTTGTCGGCTCATGACATGACACGCGATCAAAATACCGTCCAAATATGCGATCATGCGTCGGCGATACGGCAAGTGTTACAAAAATCGACATGATTTTACTATACTTACATGTAAGTACGGAAAATAAAAAAATTATAAATTGACTTATTTATTTAACGAATACCCAACGAAAATGTTTTCAATATTATACAAGATGTAAAAAATAAGCAATAATATTTTAGGAAGTGATTCATGAAACTGCATCACTTTCCCTGTAGAAACATAGGCTAAAATATAAAAAAAAAATCGTCAACCCCTACAAAATGGATCAGGTTGATGGGCGGGCACCGGCAGTAAGTAAGTACCTATAGTATGAGACAACGAAAAAAAAATTCATATTTCGACCTGTGTTTCTAAGGGAAAGTTTTGCAGTTTGATGGGTAGAATCACTTCCTAAAATATTTTTGCTTATTTTTTTACACCTTGTATAATAATTATTAATTACAACTGCAATCATTTCACTCGTGAAAACTTTGAACATAATATATTACTTACTTAAGTGTACTCACATACTCACCTACTCACTGTGAGTAGCCATAGTTTTACACGTTTAAGTGCAATTCCAACATTATTCCCTCCGGGTAAACTAACAACCTCCTTTTTAAAGTCGGTTATTACCCAGTCTAAAGTTCATTCAAGTAAGTAGCCAGAAGCCGTGTGTAAGTAAGTAATACCAATAATATTCCCCCATTAAGATACTCATTACAAAGCCACCTTCATTAAAGCGATCATCTTGAGAATAATCAATCGTTGTGACACTTTAACTCGGTGATGTAATCCGGCAAGAATTTTGATAAGTAATTAATCATTCAGATTTTTTAATCATGAAAATAAAGGACATTTTTCATTTTCGGCTAGGACATTGTACACTATTCGTACTAATAGTAAAAAATATAGTAAAGTCAATTAAAATATTAAAATTCTCATTGTCTTTCTGGATAAATGGTACAAAAATAAACTTTGAAATAAAAATTCTTTGCCATCCATGGTCACACTGGCAACCATATTTAAATCACGTTCGGAAACTTTGATGTTTCTGTACGAAAAAACGATGACATTGACGACTGATGATAATCTGTCAATGTGAACCTTTTTTTTAATGTTAGTGTGACATTTTACCGCCATATTGAATCGGGGTTGCATATTTATTAAGACTAGATAATGCTTTTGTACCATCAAACGCGTTAGCTTATTGCGATATAATTAGTTTTCAGTTATTATATTTATCTTTTACTTGCCTATGGTATAGTGTACAAGGTCCTAGCCGAGGCTCCATACAAAACTGAAAAATCTCCATTGCAATCTTCTCAAGTGGAATTTGCAATAACAGGCAAGCAAATAGCACGACAACAGTTGGTGTGCCTATAACTGACGGTGGAGAGCAAGTAGTGATGGGTTTAGTTGGTAGTGTAGTGGTGCCTGCTCTCGATCGCCCCATCTGGTCAGCCCACCTTGAGTGGGGAGATTGTGAGGAGGCTCTCTCCCTCTGTCCGGCCCCCTCTTAAGCTTTCGAGCTCGTTAGGGGGCCGGAACAGGGGTTAGAACCGCCCAGCCCTGACGCGAAGCCTTTAGGCTTGGTGGGAGGGCTGGGCGCGGCGAGGGACAGGCCCTGTGTCTGACTGAGTCCAACATGCCATTTGGTATACGTGTTGTATAATGCCGAATGATCGCTACGCTCGCTCTACGCGCTTTATACCTCTACTATGCGTTTACTATGTACCCTGGTTTGGCAGAATTCAGAGCAAACGTGCTCCGAAAGTTCCGATAGTCGGCTCACTCACTTCAGAATAGATAAATACGAAAAAATCGGTCAAGTGCGGATCGGACTCGCCCATTAAGGGTTCCATACCGATAACTTGCGCATATTATTATATTCAATAATAAAAATTGCATTGTGAATGCAAAAAAGTAAAATTTAAATAACACGTCTAGCCAAAATACCACTATCAAGTGGTTATGAATGACACACGAACGGACAGACAGACATGACGAATTAGGGGTTCCGTTTTTTGCCATTCGGCTACGGAACCCTAAAAAAAGAAGAAATACAAAGCACTTTGTTTCTGAATGTCAATGTCGAAGCACGAAGCTGAACACCCATCCCGTGCCCGAACAATGCAGAAGTGGTTTAACCGTCTCAATAACAGGGCTTTATAATTACTGCACCGCCAAGCTATTTTAATTGATCTAGTCCCAACTAGCAAAATCAGTTCTTATAGCTATCTTCAAGACTACTTTTAACCTCTCTTATAAGAAACTTGTAGTATGCTACTAACCTGGATTTGGGCGCAGTTATAGGAGCTGTTATTTCTGTAATTATCTTATAACCAGCTTAAAGAATGTCACTAAGCTCTATAACATACTTGAGGAAGCGTTTGTGAAAAGCAATTGCTTCTATAATAATCTAAGACTAAACAATTACAAGCACAAACGCTCTTATTATTATATTAGACAAGTATCTTACCAATGCAATATTGTTTATAATGTAATTAGCTAATGTATTTAGAAGCAAATTTTATAAGTTAATATTGTTCCTAGTTATTTTGTGACTAAAGTTAAATTGTATACGTAAATACACTTGCTTTTATTACAGAAAAAAGAATACATTGTAGTAAGTATTTGTAACTAAGTATGTGAATGGGAGGATGGGGAACTCATTTTTACTGTAAATATGTACAGTAATTTGGTTAATTTCACCAATGCCCCTCGAAAATAAGCACATAGTACAATGTTGTAAAAAAAATATTTAATCAAATTCTTATGTATAATCGCCATGTTTTAAAATTGCTCTGCATTAAGTACTTTGTAGAACCATTATAGGTAAATTACTGCTTGTAGTAGTTTTAGTCCAGATAACTCTTCTCCATTTTGAAACAAATTAGGGTTCCCTGAAATCAATTTACTTACACTAATGTTTTATTCACTTTTTTAGGACTCATTTATTAGAATTAATTCATTCATTTGAAATAGTGTTCTTCTTTCCAATGTTGAACTTCTTCACCTTCTGAGTGGTGAGATGACGAAGAAAAATATAGCTAATAAAATAATATGCAGAACCCTCTGTCAGTTCACCTCAATTCGCACTGGAAGAGCTTTATTTGCTTTCTGATCTTGTCGGATTTATTCTCCAAATGGCCACCTATTCACTAACTCATCATACGTTATTGTCACTTTTCTTTTGTAACCACTGCTCCTTTTGAATCGTTTCCAATAATTTAAATTTATATTTAAACTTATTTCCTCAAGAGGATGGAGAAATCAACAAAATGGCAGATGTTTACTAGTTAAGTGCTTGATCTAGTGGCTCGTAAGCTTTTTTGATCTCATAACGTTCTTATTGAGTATAATAAGATTTAAAAAAGTCTCAATCAAAACTATAGCAGATCAAACTTATAGTAATCTTAGAGAAGTGTGTTATAAATCTTGTTCTACTTACAACATGCTACTATTAGATCAAAATATTATTCAGGACTATATAGTCTTACCAAAAACAATTATACGAGACTTATTCTTAAAAGTGTCCTATAAGATACTCTTGCAGTTAACTACAAGACTGAGATATAAAAGCAAAAGCTCTTAAGAATATATATGCTTGTGAAATGCTATTACTAGTAAAAGTGTCCTATAAATGCTTTAAACTTTAGTCTTGTAGCAAGCTATAAGATAGATATATAAAAACTGTTGCCCTTGAGTATATTACGATTTGTCAAATGATATTATAAGTAAAAGAGTCTACAACAAATCCTTTACAAGAACGTTATTAGTAGAGGCAGACTTATAATCAATCCTTATAGGATTACTTTGCTTGTTGGGGTGGTACCCACAGTGGTACCAATAAAATATGTACACACGGCGGCACATCAGACTATACATGTTGACCTTGAGACCGCCTTTATGCCCTACGTAATAAAATCTGTTATCGCAGTTCAACTGTTTTACTTGATGTGCTGTCGAGTGTACCCTCACAGGGAATCGAGCCCGGGACCTGTGGCACCCGTGGCCTTAGCAATATATTCTGTGCCCGTGGCTCTATAGCGGTGACACAAAACAGATAAGTAGGTAGGTAGGTTTTGTGGCGGTGAGGTCGTGGGTAGGTATTACTAGACCACAAAGAAACTTCTCAGTTATCCGTTCATACCTACTTACAATTTTATTGTTTCTTGTAAAGCAAGACGTATCGTCACTTTATTTAAAATATATCCTTTCATGTAAGCGCAAATGCGCGCTAAGCTTATTCTAAATGTTTATTTAACATCTCTAACTACTCGTTAAGTGATCGAAACCGAGTTGCCAGATCTAAATAAAATGGTTTGTCTAAAAATAACGGGATTGCTCTCATTAAATTAATGTTTGTTTGGATTAATATCATTGTTGATTCAAGTTACGTTATTTGGTTCAAACTAGAGCAGCTGCTAGGGTTCCGTAGCCGAATTTCAAAAAACGGAACCCTTATAGATTCGTCAAGTCTGTCTTTATCTCTGTCTCTTACAGCCACTTTATTCCAAAACTATTTAGACTACACATTTGAAACTTGGTACGTAGCTAAATGTATTCTGTGAACCACATTACGATTTTAATACAAAAATAAAAAAAATATAAAAATTAAGAGGGCTCCCCATATACCTATGGAACCGAAACTGATTGTTTTTTATCAAACATATTCGTGTTAAGAACTTTTTGCGATATAACACATTTTCGAAAACCGCAAATATTACTCTGTCTTTCTTACAAACAAACACTATGAAATTTTAAAAACCGCAAATGTAACTTTGTAATTCATACAAAGACCTATGGATGAAAACAAAGTTATATAGTATACCTACCCTACCCATACCTAAGATGTAGGTAATCTCTGGAACTATGGTTCAGATTTTGAAAATTCTTTCACCAGAAGAAAGCAATACCTACATTCTTCCCGAGTGACATTATGCTATACTTTATCCCGATATTCCTACTGGAAGAGGAATGGCACGGCTAAAATCACGCAGTGCAGCTAGTCCTTGCATAAAATGAATGCTAATTATTTTAACTTTTTTGCATATAAGTACATACAATTTTTATGATTGCATTTGGAATATTAGAAAAATCTCTCACCTTCCAATTCAAGTAGCTCCGCGTTCCCCTTCCCGGGTTCGATTCCTGGCTACTTGAAATGGATCGGGTCGACTTTTTCTAATATGTTCAAAAATTTTTCAAAATAATTTTCAAAAAACAAGTGGCAATTACTATTTTTCGAGAACTTTAATGTAGGTAAGTATTGGTTAATTTAATACATTACAAGTACGATGTTTCATTCCATTTCTAGATAGCATATTAGATTTGAGATAATATTGATGTCAAATAAAAAAGTTAACCATCGAAAAAAATGCAGAAAAATGCAACTGCATCCGCGGTATGCAATTTGCGTGCGTTTAATAAGAATCTCGTGCTAAAGAAAGTAAAACCAAATTGGTATTCACGCGAAAGCAACATTCTTGCGGTCAACTTCAATGGAGGTGTCGGTGCCTTAACTGGCTTGATGCACAGACAGTCGACCTGCCCCTTTAACTCTCGAAACCAAGCCCAATCGAGTATCAAAAAAGGATGATGGGCAAAATTGGGCGGTTAACCAACAGTATCGAAATCGAAATTTCTTACAATTACATCATCATCATCAGCCATTTAATGTCCCCACTGCTGGGGCACTGGCCTTCCTTATGGATGGATAAGGAGAATGGGCCATGACCCACCAGGCGGGCCCAGTGCGGATTGGTGGGTATTAACGACTGCAAGTGCAGCCGGGACCAACGGCTTAACGTGCCTTCCGAAGCACGGAGGAGCTCGAGATTAAAGTTTTTTGGTCACCCATCGCGTGACCGACCATTGCGAAAGTTGCTTAACCTCAACGATCGCAGGCCAAGCGCGCTATCCACTGCGCCACGGACTCCTCTTACAATTACACTAACTCATAATAAGTACCTACCTAGTGTTCATTAAGAAACTGTAATTCTGGAAACAAGATAAGGGATTAATATTATACTGATATGCTTTTTGTTTGTACATACATACTTAAGTAATATACAAATAGAAAACACCCAGACCAAGACAAATAGACATGTTTATGCACACAAATATTTGTCTTGTTCGGGAATCTAAACGAGACCTCTAGCGCAGAAGGCAGGTATCCTACCCCTATACCAAATCAGTCGTCAAATACATTTAATTATGATAGCTTATATTTAGTACTTCGTTTCGTAGTATGGCAACAAGTATCCAAGTTATTGGAGAACAAAGATCCATTACCGACCGCAGCTTGCGTGGTTAGGTACTGCGTGGTAACGAAACCATGTTCCTATTTAAAATCTCTGAATAACTACTACTTACATACGTTTATAAATTTGTAAATAATACTAATTATTTTGAGTTATTTTATCAATAATCCCTCTCCGCTTCAGCGTGCGTATGCACTCAGGTAGTTAGATGTTCGCTTGTTTTGATTCGGTAACATTCAGTGTATTTTTTGACATTTTGACCCCGGCCTTTATACACCTTTTGGACTTCACTGTTCCTCAAAACAAGTGATAATGAAAATGGAATTCATGTAAGTAAATGTTATCTTCTATAGAGTAGGTAGAGGTACCTACTCATTCCGATAGTTTTTATTTCTGTTGATTGTACCTAGGTACGTCCAGTCGAAAGGTTGAATTATGTGATGATATCTAAACAGGTGGTAGTGTTGCTTAAGGTGCATGTAGTCGTGAAACGATCATTTTTGAGGCCCTAAAACTCATAAATTAGCCTACTGATGAATCCAGAATTAATATATATTAAATATTGATATATAAACTTCAATCTGAGCATTTAAAAAAAAACATAGTCTTTTAGATACTATTAAAATGAAGCTGTTTTCAACTTGAAATACGCTACTGCTTCTAAACTACAAGCAAATATTATTCTGTGCTACAAGTGATATTTTCACGTTTCTTTCAGGAAAAGATTGCTAACTTGTTTAACTTAAAACTGAGCATTTTTCGTTTTAAAATAATACATAGTTTTGACGAAACGTGTGTTTAAGCTGTTTTGGTGCGGGTAGCGGGCGGGAAAAATAGGCCACTTTTCTATGCCCAAGGTCGTTGGCGATACCACGGGCCTTAAAGGTTGAGCAGTCTGACTGAACACTAGCGCCGCCATTGAAAAAAAAAAACATAGTGCCTAAATAAAGACGAAATTTGAAAATTATCTAATAATTAGTTTAATTAAGTTTTTTTGCGAAAAGTGGCCACTTTTAGCAATAAAACTTAGGCCCGTATTTATAAATCACACTTAAGATCGATCTTGAGAGCGATCTCAGCTGATACGCTCTCAAGATGTGATCACGATCTTAAGATCGTGACTTATTAATAAATCATCATCAAGAGCGTATCAACTGAGATTTATCTCAAGATCGCGAACTCAAAATCTTATTATTTTTTTCTTAAGATTTGAAACAAAACGTCAGTTTTGAATGAGTACTTAATTAACCAAATAATGTGACATTTTGTACAGGCAATATTACAGAAATAATTTTTTTGGAAATTATTGACAAATTCTGGTAATTAAAAATAAAAAGTAAAGGCCCGAACATGGATACGAACCCGGGACCTCATGTATGAAACGTTACCAATTGGGCTATCACCGTAAAAAATTAAGTAGGTACTAGGTACCTACCTACAATCAAACATTTGCAATACTGGGGTTGGTTTGTCGGGGTTGAGTAGTCGGGTCGGGGTTGAGTGGTCGGGTCAAGGTTGAAATTGTCGGGGTTGAGTTGTCGAGGTTGAGTTGTCGGGATTGAGATGTTGAGGTTGAATTGTCGGGGTTGAATTGTCGGGGTTGAGTTGCCAGGGTTAAGTTTTTGGGGTTGAGTTGGCGGGGTTCAGTTATCGGGGTTGAATTGTTGGGGTTGAGTTGTCGGGGTTGAGTTGTCGGGAATGAGTTGTCGGGGTTGAGTTGTCGGGGTTGAGTTGTCGGGGTTGAGTTTTCGGTGTTGAGTTGTCGGGATTGAGTTTTCGGGGTTGAGTTGTCGGGGTTGAGTTGTCGGGGTTGAGTTTTCGGGGTTGAATTGTCGGGGTTGAGTTGTCGAGGTTGAGTTGTCGGGGTTGAATTGTCGGGGTTGAGTTGTCGGGGTTGAGTTATCGGGGTTGAATGGTCGGGGTTGAGTTGTTGGGGTTGAGTTGTTGGGGTTGAGTTGTCGGGGTTGAGTTGTCGGGGTTGAGTTGTCGGGGTTGAGTTGTCTGGGTTGAGTTGTCGGGGTTGAGTTTTCGGGGTTTTCAAGATTCAAGATTCAAGATTCAAGATTCAAGATTCAAGATTCAAATTTGTTTATTCAATTTAGATTGTTATTTACAATACTTGTGAACGTCATAGAAGCTACGCCATCGGTTCGCAAACCCTACAGCGGGAGGCCTTGGAGAAGAACCGGCAAGAAACTCCAAGGGTTGTTTTTTTCTCCCTGTCTTATTTCATACAGAGTCGTCAAATTGAAAAATGACCTTAACATGGTATGACTAAGGTCAGTTTCCATCACAATTACACAATGGGTTATGATAAATACAGTTAAGTATAAGCGAACTAATGATCATAGCGGTGAACAATTTTCAGTTACTTAGGAACTCTACTTAAAGCTTTAATATTAGTTTAAAACAAAAGACAATTCTACTATATACTGCAAGTTGCGCCATACATGTTTCAAATGTAATTCTTAATAAAATGAATAAAAACAAAAGAAAACACATTTTAAGGCAAGCAGATAAGAGCAGACCCATTCCCACTGGCAGCACCCGTTCACGAGCATGACGCATGAACCAGCCATCGCTTCGCTCAACCATATTTTAGGGAACGTAACGACCCGCCTCACACGCCACCACCGTAGAAATGTTTTAGTGAGCATGACATACTCAAACTGCCTACCTTAAATGACCGAATTAAAAGCTTAACTAATATAAACGGTAATAATATAAAATAAAGGACACGACTCACAATATCATACTAGGAACATTTGTTACGAGTGTTACGACCAAGGTGTTTTGTCGTTCAAATAATCATTTACAGTGTAATAGCCTTTTTTGAGGAGGCCACTCTTTATATGATTCTTAAACTCTAGATATGGTAAATCCAAGATATCACTTGGGATTTTGTTATATATGTGTATACCTTGACCAACGAAAGATCCGTGCACCTTTTCTAAACGGTACCGAGGCATTATGAGCTTGTTTCTATTTCTAGTATTACGATTGTGTAAATCACCATGTTTGGTATACAAGTTAATATTGCGACGTACAAAAAGAATGCAATTTAATATAAATTGAGATGCAGCTGTCAGTATACCTATTTCCTTGAACTTGTCTCTAAGCGAAGTTTTGGAGCCTAGTTTATAGATGGCTCTGATTGCTCGTTTTTGCAAGATGAATATAGCATTAATGCCAGCCGCTAATCCCCACAAAAGAATGCCATATGACATGATGCTATGGAAATAACTAAAGTATACAGTTCTAGCAGTATCAATATCTGTTAGCTGTCGTACTTTTCTAATAGCGTAGGAAGCAGAACTAAGCTTACCAGCTAATGTTGCGATATGCGCATGCCATTGAAGTTTCGAGTCTAAAGTTACACCCAGAAAGATCGTTGATTGTACTAAATCCAGTTTTTCGTTGTTGATTACAATTTCTACAGGTACCGTCTGTACATTTGGCAGAGAAAAAAGTACGCACTTTGTTTTCTTTGCATTAAGCTGCAAATTGTTAGAATTAAACCAACCGAGTACTTGTGACAGTGCTTTGTTTACATCGTCAAAATTGGTTTTGTTTCTGTCTATGTTAAATATTAAAGAAGTATCATCTGCAAACAACACAATATCACAGAAGTTTTTGGCAAAGAAAGGCAAATCATTAATATAAACCAAAAATAGAAAAGGGCCTAAAATAGAGCCTTGAGGTACGCCTAGTTTAATCTGAGAGCCGTTTGATTTCACTCCATTAATGTCAACTGTCTGAGTTCTGGAACTGAGATACGACAGTATTAGTTTCTGGGCATTATTTTTTACACCGTAATGATTTAGCTTCAACAGCAGCGTCCGGTGATCAACACAATCAAAAGCCTTGGATAAGTCGCAAAATATTCCAAGAGTATTTTGCGACTTTTCCCAGGCATCAAACACATGCTTTAAAAGTGCAACCCCAGCATCCGTGGTTGACTGACCCTTCATAAATCCGAATTGTTTGCTATGCATGAGATTGTTTAATGAGAAATGAGACAATAATTGCTCTAGTAGTATTTTTTCAAATATTTTGCTTAAGGCGGGTAATATTGATATTGGTCTATAATTGCTTGGGTCTTCTTTGTTTCCTGATTTAAATAAAGGTATCACTTTGCTAAATTTCATTAAATCAGGAAAAATTCCTTGAGCGATACACTGATTAAATATAATAGCAAGATAAGGGGCAATAGCATGAATAATGTTTTTAAGTACAGTAACAGATATGCCCCATAAATCAGTGGTAGTTTTCATTTTAAGTAAATTAAATGTTTTGATTATATCGCTCGAATTAATTTCTTTAAAATTAAATAATGAACTACACTCAGACACATGTTTTTCAAGAACCGAGACAGCAGAAGCTGGTGAAGAATTCAAATTAGAGGTGGTTACTAATGGTATATTTACAAAAAAGTTATCAAAAATATTAGCAATTTCTGTTTCAGAGTTTATTCTTGCGTTATTAATGTTAAGCGCTAGACTGTTGTCATGTTGTTTACCTTTTCCGGTTTCACGCTTAATAATATCCCAAGTTGTTTTGATTTTATTATTTGACTTTTTAATTTTATCCTTTAAAAATATAGACTTTGCTTTAGAACATGCTTTTTTGAAAATCTTAGAATATTGTTTTACATGTTCTACGAAACGAGGGCTGTGATTAGTTTCTCTTAATTTATATAGTTCATACAGCCTGTTTCTACTTTTATAAATACCTGTCGTAGCCCATTCGCAAAACTTTAACTTCTGGGTGCATTTAATCGTTTTAGACTTAAAGATATTATTGAACTCATTCGTTACTAATTCAAAAAGGGTTCCATAAAGCGCATTAGGATCATCATGCACATATGGCATCGTAGAAACTTTATCAGCTACATTATTTTCAAAATTACGTAGTCGCGTTTTTGTAACGGGCCTGCATTGTACACTTTTAGGCGCATCAACAATATCTAATTCATAGGATACCTTTAATCCGTAATGGTCGGATGTAATATTTTTAACGACTAGTTTGTTAGTCGGATCAGACTCCGAAAAAAACATTATCTATGCAAGTGGCTGAATGAGATGTTACCCTTGTGGGCTCCAAGAACTGATTAATTAAATTAAAAGAATTGAACAAAGTTAATATTCGTGTAGTCAATGCACAGCTTTCGAGAATATCAACATTAAAATCGCCACATACTGCTATTGGTTTATTTTTTAACTTTAGCTTATTCAACACATCCTCCATCACCGATTCAAATGTTTCAAAATTACCTTTAGGTGGTCGGTATACACATACAATGACTAAGCTTTTTAATTCTACACATGACAGCTCGACATGACGTTCTATAGAAAGGTTTACAATATCCTTTCTTTCTCTGTAGCTTATATTATTTTTTACGAAAATTAGAGAGCCGCCACGCGTTGTTGTCTTCCTAGATAATAAATTTGCTAACTGAAAATTATTCACACTACATGACAAATCACAATGATTCAGCCAGTGCTCAGTTATACAAATGACCTGAATGTCATTACATTCTGCAAATAATTCTAACTCTAAAACTTTGCCAGACAGGCCCTGAATGTTTTGACATAATACGTTAAGGCAAGAGGGCTTGGCTGTTGTCTTATGTTTTAGTTTAAAGCCGATTTAGAGACGTTTTCACTTTGTAAAGAAGTGTTTATATTATTTAAATTAATTAAATTATTATTAGTAGGTAAGCTACTAAAATCAGAGTCAAAAGACTTTGGCTTGCCACCTTGAAAGGTGTCTTGTAAATTAAAAGCTAACAATTTAGCTATTTTTGTCCTAAACCTATTTGCAAGATACATAGTATCCGATGTCAAAATAAAATTATTAATAAAATTATTAATATCAAAATATAAAACCTTGTCACTATGACAATTTATCAAGTTGAACAAATATGAGTTTAACTCATATATATGCTGATTCTGCTCCCTAGTTAGGTTTTTCGCGTAAGGAAATGAGCTAATTACTAATTTACAGCCGGTTTCAGACTGTAGTTTCAATAAAAAGTTAATATTCATCAAGATTTCACGTTTCCTAACTTGGGAGCTGTCGCCACATAAAATAATTATGTTCGTCAAACTATCTATATCATACAAAGATAAACTATGCACAATATCTTCAAAAGACTTCCCAGGTGTACATACATTTATAACATTTCTATTATATATATTTTTCATCGTTACTCCTAGACCTTGTCCCAGTTTATCTGAGAAAACAATAGTTTTTGTGTCTTTTGACTTGCATGAGGTAGCTGATTTAAATGACTGTTTGCAATAGTTACTTTTTAAGGTCTCTATGCAGGTTAATGAATGACAGGGGCTCTGAGGTGTCCGAATTATGTTTTCCTCTTTAGAGAAATCATTACAAGTATCAGTTTAGTTGTCGGGGTTGAGTTGTCGTGATACCTATTTTTTGAAACTTCACGGATTCCATTTCAAAAATATTTTTTACATCCCGTATGTAAGTTTTTGGTATGCTGTAGTTGGCTGTAGGTATGATCTAGCTCGTAGATTATTATTATCTGTGCTCGTAGTGCTTAATTTCATCCAAAATATTTTAAAATTCCATATTAATAAGTACAAAAACCAACACTTTGCGCGTTCATCGCGGCAAAACTGTATCTCAAGTCACGGCACGGCACTTGGGAAATGAGCTCTCGGGATGCATCTTGAGAGAGTGCTTAAGTGCCGAGTTTGATTTATTAATATGGGCGTTACTCAGTTGATACGATTTACTCAAGATTGTACTCAAGTTTGGTCTATTAATTAGAACAGCATCTCAAGTTCGCTCTCAAGATCGAACTCAGAGTTGAGAGCGGTTTATTAATACGGGCCTTAATTAAAATAAACGACAAGCTATTAATATAGATAAAGCAATAGAAAGTACCACAAAGCTTCTTCGGAGTGCACTGCAGAGAGATAATTTACAATTTCGTCTTTATTTAAGCACTATGTTTTTTTTTTCAATGGCAGCGCTAGTTTGCTGAATGCACTTAAACTGAACAACTTTCTCCAACGAATATAGGTCAAAAAATAAAAATAAAATGTTTATAATCCCATAAAAAATTTATTGGTCAGACATGACATTGACATATTGTCATGTCTGACATTAAAGGCCCTTAGCCCTTTACACACGACGTTTTTTTTACGCGCTGCACACGAAAAACGTCGTCGTGTGGAAGGGCCCTAACTGGAGCGGGTGCTACATGGGCATCCTTGTTGGAAGCTGTTTACCACTATGTTTACCTGGGACAGACGATCCAGAATTAGGTAAGTCCAACTTCGAGAAAGAGATCTCTCGTCGAATCCAGCTCGGATGGTCAGCGTTCGGGAAATTTCGCCAGATATTCGCGTCCAAATTCTCAATGTCTCAACAGAACTCAAGTTAGAGACTAATGTTATTTCACTTATGTTAACCCCTAAATGAGCGGTGTTGTTTATAAACGACATACTGAAAACTAGTACTATTTTTCATGTGAAGTAATCTATATATATATAAATTAATCCCTATTTCCCTTGGTCACAACATCACGCGTGAACGGCTGGACCGATTTGGCTAATTTTGGTCTTGAAATGTTCGTGGAAGTCCAAGGAAGGATATAGGGGTAGGGTAGGGTAGGGGTAGGGGTAGGGTAGGGGTAGGGTAGGGGTAGGGTAGGGGTAGGGTAGGGTAGGGTAGGGGTAGAGTAGGGGTAGGGTAGGGAGGGTAGGGTAGGGGTAGCGTAGGGGTAGGGTAGGGTAGGGGTAGAGTAGGGGTAGGGTAGGGGTAGGGTAGGGGTAGAGTACGGGTAGGGTAGGGTGGAGTAGGGGGTAGGGCCACGGGAACGAAGTCGCGCTGGGTCAGCTAGTATGTATCTATAAATTGATTTATTTTTCTCGAAAGAAATAAAAGAATCGCGCATTAAAGGGGTTCAATTCTTAGTTGTAACTTAAATACCTACCCAATGATTATCTTTCGAGAAGATAATAATTAAATTAATATTATACTCAAATCGGCTTTTGCTATAAGTAGATATGAAAGGCGAAAGGTGATCATTTTACGATGTTGATAATTTTCACTTGCGTAACTAATAGGTATATTTGTTAATCATTTGTAAACGTAAATGTAAACAATTATATTGAATTTAAGTGTAAACAGCGGTCGGTTGAAGAAAAAACATAGATGAAACAATAAATTATTTAACTATTAAATTATGAGATTTTCACGCAATTTTTTCGTAGGATTAATAATCTCTTCATTAATTAGGTAGTAAGTAGGGATTCCGTGTGGTTTTACCCGAGTATTATTACCCACTCCCGTGGGAATATTAGGATTAAATATAGCCTATGTCACTCGGGAAGAATGTAAGTAAGTAGGTACCTGCTTAAATTTTAATGATGAAAGAATTTTAAAACCGCTCCAGTAGTTTTTTTGAAAAGCCATTACAAACAAACAACAACAATTCCTCTTCATTATATTAGTATAGATATAGACATATATACTTATTGCACCTGTACGAACCTGGGGCTAGTAAAAAATAAAAAAGTCTCGCGGTCACCCATCTTTTGCCAACCATAGTAAACGACACTGCACATTTTTGATCGCGAGTCGTTAATTGCGTCATTACATTAGTCAATGGAGAGTCGACGAGTGTTTATAATTAACCGTTGTACTAAATATACGTGGTTAGTCGAAACAGGTGTGGTGGCCAAGTTTTGTGTTATTTTGAGGATAGTATTTATAATAAAGAAAGAAAGAAAAATCTTTTATTTGGGTCATCACGACAAAAAAATTATATTTACACAAAAACACATACTTACTTATTAAAACCTAACATTACCTAACACATATTAAAAAATATGTATTTACTGTACCTATACTTAATTATTATGAACTATATACCATTGTTTTTCGTTGCACAGTTTTACTAGAACTATATCATCGCAATTCTACACATGTTAAGCGAGTTTGAATTGAACTTAAGACATTAAATCTTCACTTTAATTTATCTTTACATACTATAAAAATCGCTTCCCGCCGTCGTCGTCGCCGCGTCGTCACCAGTACGCTTAGATCTTTTAAAGTCCACAACGGATTTTAGTGCAGATTGCATCAAAAGACAGAGTGATTCTAAACTAAGGAAAGTATAAGTGTTTAATAAATCTACATTTCTCGAATATATTAGATTGGTATCTATAATTATATGGTACTAGATAAACCAAAGGAGAATAGTGTAAAAAAACAGCAGTAAAATGCAATATATATTTAGTCAAAGTCGATGTATTTTTTATTCAATTTAAATTGTGATTATACAACACTAGCGCTCCGCTCGCGACTTCGTCTGCGTCTGCGAACGGAGTCCACCCATTTTTACCCCCTTAGGGCGTTTGTGCACTACCACTGAATTTTACCGATCCGGAAAAAAACGGATGCTTGAATTTTAATAATTAATCATTTATATTAGTAATTAATTAAATACAAGCATCCGGTTTTTTCCGGATCGGTAAAATTCAGTGGTAGTGCACAAACGGCCTTAGAGTGGGAGTTTCCAAAAATCCTCTCTTAGTGCTGCCCTACACTCCCCAAGGAATATACATGCCAAATTTTAGCTTCTTGCGCCCAGTAGTTTCGGCTGTGCGTTGTCTGTCAGTTAGTCAGTAACGCAAGGGTTTTATATATATAGATTTGTGAACATCATAGAAGCTACGCCGTCGGATCGCAAACCCTACGGTGGGAGACCTTGGAGAAGAACCAGTAAGATACTCGTCAAGGGTTATTTCATTCTTCCTGTTTTATTTCATACAGAGTCGTCAAATTGAAAAATTACCTTAATATAGTATGTTTAAGGTCACTTTCCATCACAATTACACAATAAGTTATGATAAATACAAATTATTTTACTTTTTTGCATTTCCAATGCAATTTTAATTATTGAAAATATTGAAATTAAATAAGTACTTACTTACTTATTAGAAAAAAATCTGAGACGGGCTTATTTTTTTTTTTATATTTCCTTTTCAATATGATAAATACAGTTAATAATTCGAACTATAATAATCGTAGCAGTAAACTAACTTAGGCTCTAGTTAAAGTAAACAGTTATTGGCAAAAACAATACTACCTACTTATACAAGTATCTTAAATCATCATTCTTATTATAAGGGCTATTTAGGTACATAGAGAAATAAATGAAAACTATTGGTTTTATGTTTTGTTTGTTTCAGTTTCCCATTTTCTATTTAATTTTAAAATTTTGTCATTTTATCATAAATAACAGTCAGCCTACAAAATCACGCCACTTCTGCTATGGCATATTGCCGCGTTGCTATGCTACCCGAAAATACTCGTCCAATTTAACAAGCAAACATATACCTTATTATACACGAACTAAAGAACACTAAATTACAGTCAGTTGTTGCGAAAATTAAAAACAGCGAAGTTGATACCTATGCCACAGGGTAAAAAAACTACTATGCCTACGCTAAAGAACTGAAGGTTTTTGGAAATAAATTAAAATTAAAGTAAAAAACTGAAATAAAGTAAGTACTAATAAAAATTTCTTTTTTATGGCTTCTAAAATTGCGATTGTACTAAATATTCAGTGCGTGCAAAATTATTGTTCTCTATTCACTTCTAATAAGAGCTATTATTATATCTATTGTACCTATGTAATGTAGGTTTCTGTAAGTATAAATTGATAATAAATTATGTAAGATGTTACGTTTTTGTTCGATTTATTTATGTCCTTATTAGCAGGCGTGCGACCAGACCATTATCGTTCTTTGTGTCAAATTTCATCAAACTCCGATCAGCTGTTCAGCCATGATTAAATCACAAGTCGCCCGCGGTTTCACCCGCGTGGTTCCCGTTCCCGTGGGAATATCGGGATAAAATAATAATCCTATGTGTTATTCCAGCCTATAATCTATCTCTGTTGCAAATTTCATCCAGATCGGTTCAGAAGTTTTTGCGTGAGAGAGTAACAAAAATCCATACATCCATACTGTATGGATGTATGGATGTTTATATCATATAGATGCGTATTAAAAGTTGTTTGTTTTCATGAGTAAAATAATCCTTGAAATTATCCGGAATGATAAGAAAATTACCGTGTAATAGGACATTTAAATTCAATTAGGTTGGAAGTCAAACTTGTTGTCATTAACAGTAACCTTTAATACCTACTTTTAACGCTTTCAAACAAATAATTGATTAGCAAAATGGGTCTTGCATGATCCAATTGGTTCGACTGTACTAAAGACAGATAAAAGTTCCGAATTAACTTCATCTAGGTTTGAAAATAAAGTAAGTACCTACTTACTTATTGAAAAAAATCGACTCGTCTCACAACTAGCTCCGATCTCCGAGTCTAGCTTTTTCTATTCATTTAATAATAATACGGTATTCAAACTATGACAACGGATAATCTAATAAAAATGGATACAGTTCGTAAACCCAGCGTAGGTAATTAATTACACACATAAATTATAATGATACTATTCTATAATTAGAACAAAAGAACAAAAAAAACATCGCAGATGTTCATTCATACCGACCGACTGACTTTAAAAAAATACCATGTTAAATGTGACCATCTCATCTCAACGACACTTTTATTATTTACTTTTGGGAGAAAATATTTGACAAAAAGCAAATCACAATGCAATTATGTACTAAGTATCTATACTTCCTCATTTAGTTACTTAGTACCTACCTAGTACATTTATTATCTGTGCTATGCTAATCCTACGTTACGTATTATTTACATTATAATTCAATGTAGGGGAGGAGGGGTTAAATTACATCCTGCCTGTGTTGTTGGCCACACCACAAGTGCCACCTTAAAGTGGCCACAAGTTGTGGCCAGTTTAAGGATTTTTTCACTTTGAAGCACGAAGTGCCAAATGGTCTTAGGTAAAAGTTATATCTTAAATTATATAGAGAATTTACCAATCTTTAAAGGTACTTAAGTACATCATTCAAATTAAAAATTAAATAGCTTTTTGTATCTAACACAAAATGTGCGAAAGATGTCAAATGCCCCGGTTTTGGTCATTTTTTGATAGCCAAACTTTTGTAAGTAGGTAGGTTAGGTATAGCGAAAAATCAAAACCAAACCCAGGTTAAATCAATTGGTAAGTAAGTACTTATAATCAATTTGCAAAACAATAATTTAATTTAATAGTCAAAAATCATTTTTTTATACTTAAGGCTGTGCAGTCTGCACACTAACGCCGCCATTAAAAAAAAACATAGTGCTTAATTATAGACGAAATTGTAAATTATCTCTCTGTAGTGCACTCCGAAGAAGCTTTGTGGTACTTTTTATCGCTTAGAGGATATTTGTTAGCCTGTAGTTTAGTTTAATCACAGAGGACAAAAAAATACTACGTATTAATTAAGTTTTTTTGCGAAAAGTGGCCACTTTTAGCAATAAACTCCATTAAACTAAACGACAAGCTAGAAAATATACATAAAGCAATAGAAAGTACCTACCACAAAGCTTCTTCGGAGTGCACTACAGAGAGCTAATTCGCAATATGATCTTTATTTAAGCTTTACGCTTCAAATGTTCACAGAATATGTAGTTCTATAAGTAATTTAAAAATAAATAATTAAATACAAATAAAATAAATATTTAAGGGGGGCTCCCATACAACAAACGTGACTTTTTGCCGTTTTTTTCTCGATCTTAAATATAGTGTCTAATGTTGTAGTATAGATAATGGTACGGAACCCTTCGTGTGCGAGTCCGACTCGCACTTGGCCGATTTTTTTCTTTTCCGTATGGCAAAACTAATCATAGGTACGTATAATCAGAGTAATTATATAGATTAAATATATTTATTGCCTAATTTGAACACATAAAACAATATTCTTGAAAATTTTGATAAAGCATCTACACACGTTCCAATCCGACAGCCGATTTGGTCTGCTCCCAGACCAGTGGCCCGATTCTGCTAAGAAATGTGAACTTTTTTCACAATACTACTGATGGTCACACCGCACACTACATTCACATCACATCATACTGTCATAATTCTTGTAACTAGTGTGTAAAAAAGCACAACAATTGAAACACGATTGAGACACGATCATACGAGTTAACGTCAGCAGAATCGGGCCACAAATCTGCGCTACACACGTTCAAATCTGCGCTACACACGAGGTCGGATCGGAACGTGTGTAGATACAATACAATGCAAGAATAAAATCAAAACTAATTTTTAAAATATTGAACCAATTTTGACGAGTAAGCAGCTAATATCGCTTCAATCACACGGGATCCGATTCGGAATTTATAAAATCGGTGCAGTAGTTTTTTAGTTTATCCATTAGAAACAAAAAAATATAAGTAATGTTTCCTTTTTTAGGGTTCCGTACCCAACCAAAGGGTAAAAACGGGACTCTATTACTTACTAAGACTCCGATGTCTGTCTGTCAGTCTGTCTGTCACCAGGCTGTATCTCATGAATCGTGATACCTAGACAGTTGATCACAGATGGTGTATTTCTGTTGCCGCTTTAACAACAAATACTAAAATAAGAATTAAATAAATAATTAAGGGGGCTCCTTTACAACAAACGTGATTATTTTGCTGTTTTTTTGCTCGATATTAATAACGGCAACAGGTAAACGCTTGAGATACTCACAGAATATTTAGTTGTTTATTTACTTACTTGAAAATAAAAAATTAAAATAAAATAAAATACTTACTTAAATATTTTAGGGGCCTCCTATACTTACAACTAACGTAATTTTTTTGGTATTACGGACGGAACCCTTTGTGCGCGAGTCCGACTCGCACTTGGCCGGATTTTTATATTAGTTCCTGTTCCTGATAAAAGACCTGTGCCCCAGCAGAGCAGACATTAAATGGCTTAAGGGCCCCACAGACAGACTATCAGTCCGCCCAGCAGGCAACGGTCTGGGCTGGGCCCCGATCGCGGTAATTCTATGACGCATTCAAGTGTACGTGCAGTTTAAGTGCAGTTGACGTGCAAAACCGTTTTTGATAACGCGCGACTTTGACAGTGCGACAACGTTTTCTGTTCCGGTGATAATCTTTGGAACTAAAACAGTTTCCATACGACAGTCTATTTTGACAGGTAATTTCGTATTGCAAGTGGTTCCTCTGTTACGGATGTCACCAGATCAGACAGAATTGTAGGACTATAGGTTTGCGTGACGTGTGCGTCGTTATGTCATTACGGCAATACGAAGTCTAACGTCAAGACCCAAACGCGATGAAGTCGCGCTGCATAGAATTACGGCGATTGGCCCGCTGGAAGTTGGCCGCAATCGGCCATACACTCACAGTTTTACATACAAAAACCTAATATCATTGCCGATTGCGGCCAACTGACAGGCCGTTGCCTGCTGGCGGGCTTATAGTCTGTGGGGCCTTTTATGATGATGATGAGTGATATACAACCTCTGCCGGCCTAGCATGAGCGGCTTTTATCGACTATTGATATTTACTCATAATAATGCTGCGGCTACATTAGCGGACGATAATTCTCGACTGTCTCTTTTCATACGCCACTACCGGTTAGTGAGAAAGAGAAAGATATAACGATACTTCACCGTAGCCCGCTAATGTAGCCGCAGCCGCCTTAGTGGGGTAAGCAAGACAGCATGATGTGCTATATCATGTCGCGACTCGCGTGATATAATGATGGTCATGCTAGGCAGGCTGGGTGTGGGCAAAAGAGTTTGAGAATGACTATAGGTACTCTGTTCGCCGAGAGTTCATAAAGTCAGGGTTTCTAAGCCCATAACTAATTGCGGCCCGCTAATTATTTACAATAGTATTATAAAGAGGAAATATTTGTTTGTTTGTTTGTTTACATCGAATAGGCTCCGTAACTCCTGGACCGAGATATTAGTTACAAATAGGAAATGGAAAAACGGCCGCCGCCGGCCCCTTCCGCCGCGGTTACAACAACTGCGGGCCTCTTACCACGAAACACGGCGAAAGCGAGAGTAAAGCGACGGCCGCCATACAGTTTGCGATAATTAAGCGACAGTAACGCTGTTCGGAGACGTATCATAGTATTTACTTATCAACTTTCGGCGAACAGAGTTTCGTCCTACAAATTTGTGTCTGTGAGATATTAGTAACAAATGGTAGCAAATCGTTGTCGCATAGACGCATAGCTGTCATTTCGCCGTGACGCGTATAGGTACAGTCGTTGTAAATAGCGTGTAGACGTACGGCTTCGTGCCAACTAAGTTCTAGGTCACTGCTGCAAATAAATGGAGCACTGTACCATCAGTAAAGACTATGACATGTAGAAACAATAATGATTATCATCATCTTATAGCTCAAGAATAAGGATAGAAAGAGAGGACCGTTGTAAACCCTCTCTGTGGTCTATAGTTGTACACACCACCGACCGATCATCACGAGTCAAAGGGTAGAAGGGCGAACTAAACGCATCGCGAGAGTGCTGGGAACAGACGAACAGACAGTCGTTATCTCGCAAAAATCGCGCGAGCCCTGAGGCGAGGTATGATCTTTGACAATTCAAGATCACGATCACGAGGTAAGAGAGTGAAAATGAGCTATTTGCAGTAGAATAATCCTACTATACCAATCACGCAACACAGCTCTATTTTATTTATTTTACAAGCTTTTTATTAACATGCCATGTTAGTTAGTTAGTTAGTTAGTGGGGGACAAATCTTGCAAGCTTAATTTGACCCACTTCCCAGTGTCCGATGGAGCTGAAATTTTGTATACAGATTTGGTTCAGATGACAATACAATATTAAAGTAAAGTCAGCAAAAAAGCTTGTCATAAAAATGAAATTTTTACAAAAAACTTTTGCTTGGAGTTGAGCACTCTGAGCCCGTGGCGCCGTGGATAGGGCACTCGGCCTGCGATCGTTGAGGTTAAGCAACTTTCACAATGGTGGTCACGGGATGGGTGAACGAAAACTTTTCATCCCGAGCTCCTCCGTGCTTCGGCAGGCACGTTAAGCCGTTGGTCCCGGCAGCATCTGCAATCGTTAAGGCGATAGGTACTCGGAAAAATTATGCTAAAGCGAGATAGCAATGAGAAGCAGACGCGCGCGGGAGCGAGACCGATTTTGCAGATTACGCAAAAAAACGCAAAATCACTACGTATTAAAAAACTATAGCGATTTTTAAAAAATGCTTCTATACGATCCTAAATATTATTGGTGTGCACTAATTAAACTAATTTCCAATAGTGTAAGTAACCCCATTTAAGAATAATCTTGATATTTCGTATTTTTAGAGGTATTTTCGAAAATAAAAAGTGTCGAGGCAAAATCATAAAAACGTGTTTTTGAAACTATACGATTCTAGATAAAGGTATGAAGAAATACATATCTTTTTACCAGATTTATAACAACTCTAACCGTCCTATAGTTTTATATCAAAAGTCCATACTTTTTCCGAGTAGCGCCTTAATACCCACCAATCCGCAATGGGCCCGCGTGACTCATGATCATGACCCATTCTCCTCATGCAATCATAAGGAAGGCCAGTGCCCAGCAGTGGGGACATTAAATGGCTGATGATGATGAAACACTTGGGGAGTCATACATAGGTCCATAAGAGGACGATGTTTGCGCGAAACCTAGTGTATGAACTATGAACAAAATTAAATGACTGGTGAATTTAAGAAATAAGAGTGCAATACACTTACTTGTACAATTAGGAAGAGCCAGACGACTCTCAGAAGTTTGTTGGCAATTTGAGACACTGAAAAGTCGATTTACTTATTAAGAAATTAGCATATTTTTACCGACTTCCAAAAAAGGAGGGAGGTACTCAATTCAACCCGTATTTTTTTTATTTTTTTTTTGTTTGATGTATGTATACCGATTACTCTGGCGTTAGTGATCCGATTTTAATAGTTGTTTTTTTGTTCGATTGGGTATACTTTCGATTTGGTCCCATATAAGTTTCATTTAGATCCGATAACAATCTTCGGAGATATGGGGCCTGATGTCATGGGAGTCATGAATTATTAGCAGAAAGTATAATGTCATCCATGTAAGTAAACGTTAGGTTTTTGTTCGGGCTGAATAGTTTGTTCTTCAAAATAGCGTCAATAAAGTCACACGCGGAAACTAATTATATACTAATTATGTCATAGTATAATGGGTTTCACTTCCAGGACCTCGATTGGTGATGTGGGTTATCACCGCGTTTTGCGATCGTTGCGGTTAAGCAACGTTTGCAAGGGCTGGTCGTAGGATTCAATGAAAAATTACTATCTATACTATTTACCGATCTCAATATTTTTTTTATTTAAAAGAGTATACTCCTGTTTTGGTCTCATTATAACCAAGTCAGGATCTGATGGTAGAATCCAGGGGAACGAGGTAAACCCGAAGATAGATTAGGTGTTTTATGTATTTTCTAAAAAATTTCAAGCATATGCATCTGATAGCCATCAGCTCATCATCATGAGCTGGTGATGGAAGATACAACTCCTCAATGGTTAGGAGTTGGAGGATAATTCTTGAATTATTGTTGATACGTAAAAAAATATAGTTGTAATCTTTCAGGTTATTTAGGTGAGCTGATGATGGAAGGTAAAACTCCTTAGGAGTTAAAGCATGTTTGGTTACGTACCACCGAGACCTTAAGTTGTATTCTTTCAAGTTTTTTAGGTTAGCTGATGGTGGATGGTGCATAACAAACAATCTGTTGTTTGTTATGCACCAAATGCTCTGACATTAAAAGAAAAAGTAATTTTGTGTTCTGTGTGCATAACAGTTATAACCAAGGAATTTATAAGTACTACGTTATAAATTCCTTGGTTATAACAGAGTTAGAGATGGTGATTCTCACAGAACATACCTAGTAGGAAGAAAATGTTTCCGTGTTCTGTGGTGATTCTTGTCCGAGATATGGGTTTTAGTAGCTGCTCATTGCGCTACGCTTGCTCATTTTGCGGTTTCTTTTGGTAGCGTTCTTATACTAAAAATGGAAAAATAAATTTTTTTATAAAAAAATAAACCGCCTTCAAAAAAACTGTAAACAAATTTCGCTTCCCAAAAACACGTAAAAATGAAAAATAAATTAAATCATTCAATTAATCTTGGAACTTACTGATCTGATTGAAGTCGGTGACAAGCCCAAAGTAACAAGAATAAATACTAAGTGAAAGAATAACACACAAAACCTACTCATGCGCGGAGTGGTCTGAATTGTAACCTATCAAATACATAATATTACATGGCTTGGCACCGACTTCAATCAGATCAGTAAGTTCCAAGATTAATTAAAAAAAATCCCGGACTTTCGTCCTTTGAATTGAATGATTTAATTTATTTTTCATTTTTACGTGTTTTTGGGAAGCGAAATTTGTTTACAGTTTTTTTGAAGGCGGTTTATTTTTTTATAAAAAATTTTTTGATTCAAAAGTAAACAATCAAATACCTATTCTTTATTTTGAGCAGATAAAAATATTAATGTTGAAGTTTCATAAACCATCTAGATTATAGGGTAAGTACTAAGTATGTGTCTAGAAACACGATATTCGTATCTATCTTCCCTCGACTATAAAAATTTACAAAAACAAAGATTTTATTTTTTTGATAAGTAATCTAAATAAATTAAGTAGGTAAGTACCTAATCTCTAGTTTACGAATAATATACTTACCTCCAGAAAAATAGGTGCCTACCTAATGAATTAATGATAATGAGATATAGAAGATTATTCTCAAGCTACTTTTTCAAAAAGTGAATTTATGCTCAAGTATCAACAAAAACATTAAATAAATGAAAAACTGAGGTTATTGTCATTGCTCTTCACCTATAAAGAAAAAGACAAAGACAGACATTTTGGAAGATCCTGTCCTTAAATTCATGGCTGATAGTAGATTACTAGGGATACTGTCTTGTTTGTTTTTTGTAATAAGTAATTGCTAAATAGCCAGCCGTACTCGCACAAAGCGTCGCGACTCGCGACACATTGAGACCGCCTCATGCCCGCTCACACACGCGCCATTTGCCGAAAGATTAGGAAGGATACGCTGATTATTAAATCTTACCTAGGGTAAGTACCTATTTTGTATCAAGAGGAGTAGTAGTTGTAATATTTATTGACATAAAACACGGTACATTTCAGTTATTAAATTATTCAAGTACGTAGGGCAGGCGTACCGGTTTTGGCCACTGTACCGGTTTTGGTCACTTTTCACTTTAAAGTTATATAAATAGAAATTAATAATTATTGCTTATATTTATTAATGGCGAATAAAAGATTGGACTTTTAGTTAATAACTACAGCACTTAGCTTTTTTTATGTAGTACTAGCGGCCGCCCGCGGTTTCACCCGCGTGGTTCCCGTTCCCGTGGGAATATCGGGATAAAAAGTACATATAAACCTTCCTCTTGAATCACTCTATCTATTAAAAAAAATGCATCAAAATCCGTTGCGTAGTTTCAAAGATTTAAGCATACAAAGGGACATAGGGACAGAGAAAGCGACTTTGTTTTATACTATGTAGTGACGATATTTTAGAAATAAACACGTGTTATGTTTCAAAGTTAACATTTTGTAAAATTCATAAGCAAAATGTTAAGGGTAAAGGTTTTGTAAAATATTTTTTTTTTTTACAATAAAATTATTTCTCTATTTTTTATTATTTTTTAAAATTCAATTTACATAAGGATATACCATATTGGCTTAATACCAAGGTACGATTGTTATTGCAAGCAGTTTATAAAGATATTGCACTTCTAATAAACTGAAACTAGTCTTTTACTTCGATAGCTTTTTATTCATCAATGCCAGAAAATTGTACGTCAAAACATGTCAAAAAATGTATCATAAAAATATTGATTCTAAAATAGAAGGGTTGACGAAGGAGTTCGGTACATTCTCCTCCTCGTTCCATCATCAGGTGGGTGCCGACTCCACCGATGCCTTCATCAGTAACACCAACTTCGTGACGGGGCGACGAAATGTGCCGCCGTGGGTCAGCACGTCGACCATGCGGACTCGTCCATCCCGTCCCGGAATAGTCGAAACTACTCGACCCTTCGGCCAAACGTTCCTTGGTGCACTCGCATCTGCAATGATAACAAGATCTCCTACATCTACATTATAACCCCTATCTGTTGGCCATCTTTTCCTTTCCTGGAGTAATGGCAAATATTCACGTAGCCAGCGAGACCAAAAATGATCTGCCAGTCTTTGAGAGACTCTCCACTGTTTCCTTAAGGTGAGGTCATCATCAGTGAAGGCTCCTAGAGCTGGCATTCCGTTGGACGAGCCCAGCAGGAAATGGTTTGGTGTTAAGGCCTCCTCCTCGTGTGGTTCTAAGGAAACATGCGTGATGGGACGACTGTTCACCATATTCTCTGCTTCCATCATCAAGGTGGTAAGGACTTCTTCTTTAGGAGAGCTCGTAAACAACACCGCTGCAAGCGCCGTCTTAATCGATCGAACCAATCTCTCCCAAACGCCTCCCATGTGTGGAGCTTCTGGCGGATTGAACGTCCACTCTACGCCCATGTCTGTCATATTTTCTCTCAACTCTACGCTGTTGAGTAAATCTTGGACTGACTTCTTCATCTCCTTGTCCGCCGATTTGAAGTTCGTTCCATTGTCGGAGTGCATACGTTTAGGCCATCCACGTCTCGCTGCCATGCGACGGATTGCCATGACAGTCGAATCCATCGATAGCGAGGAAGCTAGCTCAATGTGAACTGCCCTCACACTTAGGCAGGTGAATAAAACACCCCACCTTTTTTCATGACGACGACCTATGGTCACGTGCATGGGACCAAATAAATCGATACCACAATAACTGAAGGGCCTGCAATGATGATGCAACCTTATCTGTGGCAGTCCCGCCATCATCGGTTGTACACAGCGAGCTTTCCTAATCTTGCAAGTGGTGCATCTAGCTAACAGTGATCTTACTTCATTGCGTAGGCGTAGAATATAATAAGTTTGACGAAGCTCATTTATCAAAGTTGCGGTACCGTAGTGTCCCAGTCGCCTGTGCTGGTGTTTTATTAGCAGCTTCACAACATAGTGCCTTGCGTCCAGAATAATCGGTGTTTTCAAGTTTTGTGGCAGGTCAGCTCCAGCTTCTAATCTACTCTCCAGTCGTAGCAAACCATTTTCGTCGAGGTATGGGTTCAGGCACCGAAGTCGACTTTGCGGCTTTATGTCTCTTCCCATCCGAACTGCAGCTATTTCTTCGTTAAAACTATCAGCTTGCGTCTGCTTTAGTACAAATATTTCTGCACGGCGCTCATGTTCGGGAGTCATGTGACTGGAGGGCCGACGACACTTATCCAAAAATAAGAAAACGTAAGCAACGCAACGCTTTAGTCGGCGCCAGTTAGAAAACCGGCTGTAATCTACTAACGCTGCGACTGCCTCTTCGGCGAGAACGATCGGGGTCTCTTGATAGTTTTTGTACTCCTCCCCCTCAGTTTCTGGCAAGAATTCGGTTGTCGGCCATGAAACTTCCGGTAATCGAAGAAAATCAGGACCAGTTATCCACTTGGCCTTAGAGAAGTCGATTGCCTGGTTCTCTCGTGTTGCTTCATCAGCTACGTTCAGACTGCCTGGCAGCCATCGCCAGTCCTGTATTTTCGTTAGCTCATCTATCTCGGCTAGCCTGTTCGAAACAAAAGTGTTTGGTTTGCGTGGCTTTCTACGGATCCATTTCCATACAGTTTGTGAATCTGTCCAAAATGTGCTTCTCACTATGTCCAATTTATGTTCTTGCTGAATGGTGTGACCCAGACGAGCTCCCATTACTGCCGCCTGCAGTTCGAGTTTAGGGATCGTGACGGATTTCAATGGCGCGACACGACATTTCCCTGCGACAAAGGCTACCTCGCTGTCTCTCGTCAGGTAGGCAACAGCAGCATAGGCGTCTACAAAGACATGTAGACTGAATCCCTTCATCTGTGAGAAGCCGTAACACCTGGGAACTGAAAGGGCCTTGCAGGACTTCAACTTCTGCATCCATTGGTGCCAAATTTTATTCGTCTTCTCGCTGATTCGTTCATCCCATTTGATGGCGGATCGCCAAACTTCCTGTAACATTATCTTCCCGTTGACCAATAGAGGACATAAAATGCCTAAAGGGTCAAAAATGGACATCACAATTTTAAGCATTTCACGCTTCGTTGGCCGACGTGAACCTTCAGTGATCTCTTTGTCTATCTTTTTCAAATCCATATCAAAACCTAAAACGTCTAAAGCCGGTTTCCAGTTCATCCCTAGTGTTCTGTGAACATCATCTGGCTGCTGTATCAAGTTGATTGATCCGTTTGTATGTTCTGGAGGCAAAACGTTAGGTCTATTAGAAGCCCAGTTTCTTATGTCGAAGCCCCCCGCCTTATGGATCATAATGACGTCGTTGACAAGCCGTTTCATCTCCTCCTCGTTATCCACGGAGTCTAGGTAATCATCGACATAATGCCTTTGCTTTATAGCTTCAACTGCTCGTGGATGGGATGAGGCGAAATCGTCGGCGTTTCTACGTATTATGTACGTGGCTGTGCATGGAGACGACGTCGCACCGAAGGTCATAGAGGTCATCTGATAAATTTCTGGCGGCTTCTTCCGCTCCATACCCCTCCAAAGGAAGCATTGAGCGTTCTGATCTTCCGAATTTATTTTAATTTGCAGGAACATTTCTCTGATGTCTGCAGTAACAGCCACTTCTCTCTCCCTTAACCTAAGCAGGACTCCAAGTAAGGAATTTAGGAGATCGGGACCAGATAATAGTTCAGTATTCAAAGAAACACCTTGGGTTTCAGCCTTTGCGTCAAAAACAAGTCTAAGTTTTACTGGTTTGTTGACGTTGCGAACACCGAAGTGCGGAAGATACCAGACTCGACCGACTGGTGCCTGGACAGCTTTTCTTGTATAATCTTTCTCTAGCTTGTTGTCCACTTGTTTCGTATAGTCTGCTGCAAAACCAGCGTCAGAATCCATAATCTTCTCAATCACGCGTAATCGGTTTTCAGCGTTTCTCTTGTTGTTGGGAAGTTTGACGTCATCAGTCCTCCACAGCAATGCAGACTCCCAGCGGTCACCAATATTCCTAGACTTGGTATCGAGAATGTGCAGTGCTCGTTTCTCCTCTGGGGAATATCTGGGTTGCTTTGAGTTCTTGATACCTAAGCTGTCAAGCTCAAAGTAATTTTCTACCAGGAGGTGTAGTTCATTTTCTTCTTCAGAACGAATATGACAGCTAAACTCTCGTATTCTTCCCCTCGAGATCAATGAGACCCCATGGAGTACCCAACCCAGTTCGGTTAAAGATGCAACAGGTTCATTCTTCCCGCCCTCTCTAATATCTCGGGTGACAATTAGGTGCCAATAATCCTGGCCAATCAGTATGGTCGGTCGACCCTCGACAGGTTTAATCGGGAGCCGTCGAAGGTGGTCATAATGAGAATTTGTCTTCTGGTCGATCGAGTATTTCGGAAGGGTCAACTTCTCCACGGTCCGAACTTGTCCTAGATCAAAATTGCCGGTATCCGTCACGATGCTCAATGAAACGATCTGGCTGTTCAGACTGTTGTGGCTTCCAACTGCACCCTGTAGTGACAGCGCAAGGTTGCGCCCTCTGGCGCCTACTTGTTTTGCCACGTCACTCTCTACCAACGAGACGGTAGAACCGTCGTCCAGTAAGGCACAAATATCAAAGGTACCTTCTGGACCCAGGATAGTCACGGGCAGCACCTTTAAGTATACTCGTTTGCTGCACGTGGACCAGATGTTTGCGGTCGTCTCTGGATCTTTGTTTTCTTCAGTCTCCTCCTTCTTAGTCCAGTCATCACGATGTAGTAGCTTGTGATGGTTGCCTTTGCAAGTTGAGCATCTGACTTTCGACTTGCATCTGTCTCGGCGATGAGTATCCTTCAAGCATCTGAAGCATAGTCGGCGCTTACAAATCCACTCCCAGCGTTGGTTAACGTCTTGTTCTTTAAACTTGTCACAGGCATTGATCTGATGGCCCGTAACATCACAAAAAACGCAACTGGTTGGTCTGGGTTCCTTCGTGCTGTTCGTTAGGACTACTTCATCGGTTGTCTTCTCCGCATTGATCGCCAAGATCGGTCGTCTAAGAGTAATCTGTTTCGTGGATTTTGATGGTGGTGGCTCTACTCCTCCTCTCTTGCAAACTTCTTGGGCTTCGTGGATTAAATATTTTGCCAGAATCGGTAGTTGTGGCTGATAAGAAGTCGCTTCACGGCTGTAGTCCAACCATCGATAAAAAATAGGTTCTGTTAGTTTGCTGATAATCTCAGCTGTCAGATCAGGACTGTATAAATATCCAACGTGGCCGGTAGCTTGAATGGCAGCAACGCAATTGTCAACTTTGGTTGCCAGCACAATCAATTCCGCGCGAGCACCAGAAAGCTTCGGTATTCTCCTCATATCCGCAATCAGCTTAGTCAATATGAGGTCTGGTCTGCCGAACCTCATCTCCAGGATGTTCATGACGTCTGTAGCCGATGTTGTCGCAAGAAGTCTGGCGGAAACCGCTTCCCAGGCTTCGCCGTGAAGACATCGCTGCAGACGTGAGATGTTCTCCTCCTCGGTGTACTGGCCTATGCGCGTGGTCGTGTGGAACGCGTTCTTGAACCGCAGCTAATCCAGAGGGTCACCCGAAAAGGGTGGTAAATCTTTGGCCGACAACCGTCCAAGTAATTTATCAGCAACTTTTGACGAGCTCGACGCGCTTGCAGTTCGAATCGCTTCAGTGATGGCGTTCGTTAGCTTAGCCATGTCATCGTGACGTTTCAACGATGGGTTGTTATGAGGCTCGTGATCCGGGTTCATTTCACACGCGGGTTCGCGAAACTCGTGGTCGGGTTTCGCAGGTTCGCCCTCTGCGATATCGTTGACCCACTGGCGAGTTCGGGCTGACCTGGTGGAACTGACGTCACTGCAATTTAGCGCTGCTAACTCTTCTTGAAGCCGCGCGTCGACCAACTCTTTTTCGATCACCAACTGTCGTTCTATTTCAGCCTTTCGCCGTAAAGCTTTTACTTCTAATAGTCGCTTTCGCGAAGCAACACTACTACGGCAGGAGTGCGCGGAGGCTGAATTTTGACTAATGCTTTTTGCTAAGGTTTTACCGGTAGTCATTTTAAATCCTGAGAATGTAGCTGCTGCCTCCGTGGTGGTAATCGCCTCCCCGCCGGACACAACTTTTCCGTCACTTTCCATCCTCTGTTCCAGTTGTAACCTTTTTTTCGCAATTCTTTCACTTCGCCTCATCTGCCGGACTCCGAGCTCAAGGACCACTTATTGCAAGCAGTTTATAAAGATATTGCACTTCTAATAAACTGAAACTAGTCTTTTACTTCGATAGCTTTTTATTCATCAATGCCAGAAAATTGTACGTCAAAACATGTCAAAAAATGTATCATAAAAATATTGATTCTAAAATAGAAGGGTTGACGAAGGAGTTCGGTACAATTGTCTTTGCCTAACTCGGTCGTATCCATACTAAGATGTCGGTAACAAAAGAAGTCACAAGGCGGTCACAAGAGTCGCTTTGGATATTTCAAAGTGTATCCACAGACCATAGAGTTAGGGCAGAGTCTATGCTAATAAAAAGAAAAAAAAATATTACAATAAAAATAAATCTGTTTCTTTCTACACCATAAATAGACTGTGATAATAGTGTGTGAACTTGTCTATTTTTTTAGTACCTAATGTTGTTTCCTTCCCTTTTTTAACCATAAAGTAATAAATATTTTTCATACTAACTGTGAGAAAAACTGCATTTCAGTCTGCTTTTCTAATAAATCTAGGAATTATATTATTATTCCTATTTTAAGATAGATAAAAGTACTTATTTAGGAACTCACGAACTTAAAGTAGGTATTTCAATAAATTCAGTAATATTCAAAACAAATGAAACACTCGCATTACTAAGATGGCGAACTTTATTGAAATAACAATAATAAAATGTAAAGTTTCTTGTATGTAAAATAATCCCCGACATCACTCATCAGTTTTCACTTTTAAACCTTAAAAGTGAGAGAATGCTGCAAAAAGCTTATAAATGTTCTACACTGCTCGAACGAGTTCCAGGCGCGCAAAGTCGCGAACGCTGCTACTAATAATAATAATTTAGCCACGCGGGACCAATGCGGATTGGTGGATATTAACGACTGCAAACGCAGCCGGAACCAGCGGCCTAACGTGCCTTCCGAAGCACAGAGAAGCAAGAGAAAAAAAAATTAGCAACCCATCCCGTGAGAGACCTTTGCGAAAGTTGCTTAAGGCGAGGATTCCCGACCGAAATAGGCACGCTAACGCTTGCTCGGACGCGCTCGATACACTTCACGCGGACGCAGCGGCAGCCAGCAGTGAACCGTGAACTCGCGAGCGCCCCGCGAATCGAAAATCACTTAAAATTCAATTAAAAATTAGCTAATAAAAAAATATATGACGGCCGAAATCCTTCGGCTAGGTACTCAAAGAATCATTTTCGTATATTTTCATTAACTAAAACCAAGTATACTGCAAGTAATACGATATTTGGATTACGATTAGACGCATGTTCGGGATTTTGTTTGACATAGTAAAATATCACCAATCGAAAATAACTGTAAAATAACATATATTTTTTCCAAGTTTTAAGTACTTGTGATTTGCGAGTAATCCATAATCTAAAAAACCCTATTTTGGGGAATCGGCGCCTTAACCCCGACGCTCGCAGCCCGCAGTCCGAGCGCGCTAACCACCGTGCCACGACGGGTTCCTCGATAAAATTGTATACAATCAACTAAAAACAAAATGCCACATGTTATCGAAAAAAACAGTCAATAAACAGTTAAAAGAAAAAGAAATAAAAAATATATTTGTATTTTTTTCCGTTTTCCCTCCATCTGTGCATCACCTGCCAGTGCTCTTAATCTTCGCTGCATTGTCTATGGCCAGCGGCGCGACAAGCGCGGGAACAAAACATTTGACAGCCGAGCGCACGTTCAGAAACCTGGCATAATGAATTATCAGAGATGTTAGGAAGCCGTTTGTCTTTTAAAGTCCGACTCGTGTTTTTTAAGCGAAGTCAAAAGGGAATTGGTACACCTATTTTTGTTATTAACTTAATAATATTATGTACTAACGGTTTATGCTAAGTGCTATCTTGTAACATTGGCAAATTTATTAGAAAGCACTCAACATGTAAACCTTTATACTTACATAATTATTTTGCCGACTGTACCTACATAATACATTCATCTCGTTATTAAGAATAACTTTATTACTACACCACGAGCAAACCACAGCGATAAAAGGTTATTCATTCATTCATACATATTGATGAATGAGTATGAATGGTCATTCAGTGACACCAAATGTATTGTTAAACAGAAACACTATAGCCATTCAAAATGGCAACGTTTTATGTACTTATGGCTTATGGCTTTAAAAAGTTAACAGATGCGATTTGAAAATAATTATTATTACAATGACTAGCTTTTGCACGCGGCATCTCTCGCATTTATACTATTCACAGATATTAACTTTACTTCCAAATAAAAAGAAAAACATTTCATTGCCTATGTCCTTAGATCATGATAGTAGTGATAGACAAAAGATAATGTTACAAATCAATGAAAAAGGTACCGCTTATAATCATTTTTCAAAACCTCACTCAATCAACGCCGCTTTGGCTTCTACCTATCAAAAGATTAAGAAAAAAACAACAATCACAGATTAATTAACTATTAATAAAAACTCAGCCCTTTTCCATTAGCGTACGTGTCAATTTGGTCGATCACTAATGAAACCATTTAAAAAGTATCGATGTAATCATAGACTATGAGCTATGAGTGAAGCTAAACTTTTTTCACTCCCACGCGACCATAGACAAAATCATTATTAAAAAATACATGTTTAAGGGCCATGCATCTCGTAATTTAATAAAATTGAACTCAGTTGAAACGGTTTTTCTCTAAAACTATGCAATTTAATGCCGCCATAAAATTACTTAGATACCTATTGTTGAATTTTTTACAAAAAATTTTTAATTATTAAGTTCTGATTCTGATTCATTCAAGCCTTATTTTTTTACATGAAACAATTTTTTTCGGTTAAAAATATTAACTTTCCAAATATAGAAAAACTTGTAATTTTCTACGACATAAGTAATGTCTTGTAATTTTCCGACTCAACAACGGATGTTGTGTGTGTTTTGATTTTTTACTTGTCAAATTAAATTTTAAAAATCTGTTTATAACGTGGTTGAAGCACTCTGGATCCTCCCTTCTTGTCTTAAGTTTCCATACAAATAATAATAATATACTTTCAATATACATTTCTGAGATATGGAAACTTTGATAACGAATAAATATATTCACAGAACACGGACTTTTTTTTCTCTTGTATGTTCTGTGAATATTAGTAAGTATATACTTTTTGTTCGTAAATACATACATAATATACATAGGAAACACCGACACCAAGACAAATAGACTCATGCCATGCACACGAATACTTGCCTTGTTCGGTAATCGAACCCGAGACCTCTGGCGCAGAAGGCAGGTATCCGTACCACTACGTCAAATCGAAAGCCACTAGGTGTTAGAGCCTTAAGGCTGGGATTCCCTAAAATAGGGTATTTTAAATTATGGATTACTCGCAAATCACAAGTAGGTACTCCTACTTAAAATTTGGAAAAAATATACCTATGTTATTTTATAGTTATTTATCTAGTGCTTCCGGCCGTTTTACTGTATCAAATAAAATCCCAAACATCCGTCTAATCGTAATCCAAATATTTATCCTAATAAGTACTTACAGTACCTATAGGTACTTGGTTTTAGTTAATGAAAAATATGAAAATAATTGTCTTAGATTAGCCGAGGGATTCCGGCTTTTCCGGGTTTGCGAGTAATCCATAATTTAAAATACCCTATTTTCGGGAATCCTCGCCTTAAAGAAAGTTCAATCATGACTTGACGTTATCACGATTTTATTTCGCAATGCTACGAGTAGAGCGTCTTTGAGCTTTTGTAAAAACAAACCGTTATTTTATTTAGATGCTTCTTTTAATAACTTGACAGTGACTTTATTGGATGTTAATTAAAAAAGAAAGTATGCACACAGGAAATGTCATTTCAAATTTCGAAACGGAGCGTTCCTAATTCGAATCGATTGACGTTTGTTGTAGCGTGCGGGCGGGAAAATGAATCGGGAAGATGGCGCCGACAATAACTGACATGTTTGTGGAGAAATGGCGGTTGTAATTTTGTAAGTTTTTGGCATAGATATAGTATATTAAAAAGGGTTTTTGGTGTATTGTTTTGTTATAGCCAGTTTCAATACATCTATATATTTATGTATAGATATAAAAATTAATCGCTGTTCGAATTTCGCTAAAACTCGAGAACAGCTGAACCGATATGGCTAATTTTGGTCTTGAAATGTCCGTGGAAGTCCAGCGAAGGTTTAAAAGGTGAGAAACATATAAGAAGTAACGGAAAATACTAAAAACGCAGAGGTGATACAAAGCTAGGACATAGTATGCTACGGAGTCGTCAGAGCATTCGCCCGAACATAGAAAAGGTCCCGGCATGTCCCGGGTTCGATTTCCGCCGAAGTCGATGCTTACTACTTGGGAATTGGGAGATGAGCCGATTTTTGTTCAAGGCATTTCATTTTCAATAAATAAAATAATATTATAAAGAGGAAAGATTTGATTGTTTGTTTGTTTGCATCGAATAGGCTCCGAAACTACTGGACGATTTCGAATATTCTTTGACCATTAGAAAGCTACGTTCTTCCCGAGTGACATAGGCTATACTTAGGCGTCTAAGAGTAGTCGCAAACCGAGAAACCACTTTGGCAGCATATCACGGATATGTGTCGTCGGTTTTGCGCTATGGTCTTCATTATTTGGGGGAACTCGGTAGACGTTGATAGGGCATTTAAAACACAAAAAAAGTGTGTTAGGGCAATCTGCGGAGCTGACTTTCTCGACCATTGCAAGCCACTATTCAAACAATTAAGGATTCTACCGCTACCCTGTCTTTATATGTATATTAGAAATCTGCATGTTTGTAAAAAATAATTTAAACCTCTTTCCCCTACATGACACGGTATATAAAAAAACTAACACGAGACATAAGTATAAGCATAAATTGCAGATCCCATCTCAGAAATTGAAAATGTTCGGAAATAGTACGTTTTGCAATGCGATTAGGATCTATAATATGTTGCCAGTTGAAATAAAAGAATTGCCTACTAACAAATTCAAATGTAAATTGTTTAACATACTTTTGGATAAATGTTATTATTCAGTTGGCGAATTCCTAGGGCATAAACTGTAATTTTTACATTTATAATTTTTAATTGAATTGACATTGTACTGGTAGGCAATTATTGTGACATTTAAGATTTGACATTCTATTCTATTTCATTTGACATTCCTAAAGTTTGACATTATATAGCATTATAACATTAAATATTGAATTAAAGTTTCTTAAATTAATGACTTTGGATAAAGACTTACTTGTGATATGGTCAATGAAGGAATGGTTATGTTAATTAATGTTTAGAAAATTTACTTTATTTTAATGTTTAAAATTTAATAATTTCCACGCCGAACGACGGCAGAATATGCCGATCCTATATTATTTGTCATCTTAATCTACTACCATATTCTTGGAAATAAAGATATTCTATTCTATTCTATTCTATTCTATATTTTATCCCGATATTCCCACGGGAACGGGTACCACGCGGGTGAAACCGCGAGGATCCGCTATTATTCAATAAAATTATGAAATAATAATGGCATTGTAAATGCCGAAAAGTAAAAATGATGTTTATAATTGTCAGTACCTATCAATCAGCAGTAGAATTTCACGCTCTTTCTTATGCGTACGTACTCACCAACCAAACAATAATGTCCCACTGGGAATAGAACCCGAGACCACTGTGCCTGATACCGTTGGCGTTACCACTAGACCATAAAAGGGATACAATGTTTTCTTCGCGTATCCATACTAATATTGTAAACTCGCGAATTCGGCTGCGTGGAATTGTTGTAAACCTGACCTGAAAATAAAAAAATAAAATGGATGTTTTAATAGAACACAAAACGTTCGAACTGTGCCAAATGTACCGGTTTTGGCCACTTATTTAAAGTTTTGTAAGTTTAGCGAAAATAAAAAAAAATCAGACGACTTGAGAACTCCTCCGTTTTTTGAAGTACGTACCTAAGCTAAAAATCATAACCAAACCCAGGTTAAATCAATATATTCTACTGTTCTACTGTGCTAGAAACCAATCAAAATAAAATTTAAACAGAAAATGGCGTTTATTTAAAAAAATTTAAAAATTGTATGACATAAGAAATTCTAACGATTGCTATTATTTTCTTACCCTAGAATACCACATTTTAATTTTCATTGGCGAAAATGACGAAACATAAAACTTTTAGAGAAAAAAGTGGCCAAAACCAGGGCAGTGGCCACAACCAGGGCAGTGGCCAAAACCTTCTACCCTACACTTTCAAATCGGTCAAGCCGTTTCTGAGTTTTGGCGAGACTAACGAACAGCAATTTCATTTTTATATACAGGGTGTTAGGGGCACCCTTGCAAAAACTTTAACCATGGCTTCAGGCCTTCATGATTAACAACGCACAGCAAGATTTTTTGTCGGAAATGAAAAAAATATTTCGACTCTCCATACAAAATGTCCCGATAAGTTGCTAAATTTGTATGAAAAGTCCTTTTTTTTTCACTTCCGACAAAAAATTCTTGCTGTACGTTGTTCAGCATGATGGTCTGAAGTCATGGTTAAAGTTTTTGCAAGGGTACCCCTAACACCCTGTATTGTAGGTAGGTATTATTATTATTATTATTATTTATAGGGGGGACGCCAGCGAAGCCGGACGGGTGATCAGTCACCTAGGTCGGGACCATTTCACCCAGTTCCCCAAGTCCCCTAAAAAACTGAAAAATCAGGGGGGGAGGCGGGTTATCATTTACCCCACCGGCGTCGGACCCTCGAACCTACCTGTGCGCTTACAGTACCTGTTGAGTTGACTTATCGTTAACTTCTTTAGATCCTCTTCCTTAAGCTTGTCCGTTCCAAAGAGCTCCCAGCGCAGTGATGCGTACATCGGGCACTCTGCCATGAAGTGGTAGCTTGTTTCTTCTCTTTCTTTGCATTGCGGACAGATCGGGTCTTCTGTCCGTTTAATCACTGATAGGTGTCTGTTTAGTGGGCAGTGCCCAGTAAGTACACCTACAATCGTTCTTATATTTCTCCTACTCTGTTTCAGGAGTTCTCTAGTTTTCTTCTTGTCAACCGATTTGATGAAAATCTTAGACTGTCTGCAGTCCTTTCTTCTCATCCATCTTTGGTTGGTTTCTTTGGTTGTTCTGATCCCGATAATGTTCTTAGTAATTCTATATGCGATTGGTAGTCTTGGTTCAGGGCCAATGAAGGGTTCATCAGCTCCTCCCCTGGCTAATTCATCGGCTTCCTCATTGCCTACGTTACCTTCATGTCCGGGTACCCAGGCAACTTCTACCTCAACCAAGTTGGCAAGTGCCTGAATGCTTTGTTTGCATTCTTTCACCAGGGCTGAGGTAGTCTCCGCTTTGTCAAGGGCCTTGATGGCAGCTTGACTGTCGCTATATATTATTATTTTTCCTACGTTATAGTTGCCTATCTCACTTTTAATCATGTTCGCACACTCCAGTATCGCGAATACTTCCGCCTGGAACACGCTGGCGTACTTGCCCAGATTAAAAGTAGTTCTTATAGTGTTGGGTTTAGCTATGTATACCCCAGCTCCCGATAGTCCAGTTGATTCCTTTCTTGACCCATCTGTGTAGCATACTGCAGTGCTATCCAGATTGTCATGTTCTAGTTTCCAGTCTTCTCTGGATCTGATGCTTATTCTGTACTTTTTGTCGAAGATCCTTTCCTTTTTTATTAGGTCATTGTTAACCAGTATCATGGAAAGGTTTTCTTCGTACTTTTTTCCTATTTCAGCGTGACCATGATCATTGTGCCTTCCTATCCACAGGTTAGTGCTTTTCAGCTTAAACCATTGTTCTGTAGCTCTCTTTTCGATTTCAAGATCTATTGGACTAAGGCCTAGTATCATTTCTAAGGCGGCCGTGGGAGTTGTTCTCATGGCTCCCGATACCATGACGCTAGCTAGTCTTTGTACCTTAGTGAGTTCTTTTCTGTTGTATTCTAGTTTTGCCTTATGCCACCATGCTAGTGCTCCGTGGAGGATTCTCGGTAGGATGATTGCCCTATAGATCCATTGGACTACTTCGGGTTTCATGCCCCAGTTCCTGCCAACGGCTCTTCTGCACTGCATGAGAGCTGTCATTGCCTTTTTACTGGTTTCTTTTATGTGTGTCCTATAACTTAGGGTACTGTCTAAGACTATCCCTAGGTATTTAAACTCCTTTACTGTCTCGAGTTCTACATTCTCAATGTTAATTGGGATCATGCTATCAATCTTTCTTTTGTTAGTGAACAACATCAGTTTGGTTTTACTAGGGTTGAGGTTCAATCCCTTGTCCCTGCACCATCTCAGTGTTGTCATAATTCCACTTCTCATTATATCTCTGACCACGCTTAGAACTTTGCCTCTTACAAGTAACAGGCCATCATCCGAGTACGCTTGGATGTATATATTCATAGCAGTGATTCTGGTTACTAGTTCATCTATTAAGATACACCAAAGCAGTGGAGACAGACAGCCTCCCTGGGGAAAGCCTCTCCTGGCTTTGATGGTGTATTTGATATCTGCTAGTTCTGCTTGTATGGATCTGTGTTGTAGCATGTTAGTGATCCAACCTGATATTTGCTTTGTTACGCCTTCTCTGTTTAGTGCCTCCACGATGGATTGCGCAGACGCTTTGTCAAAGGCGCCTTCAACATCGAAGAAGCACGCTAGAGCGTATTCCTTGTTTGTGATTGATCTTTCCACTCTGACTGCCATGTTGTGGAGGGCTGTCTCAATGGATTTCCCTTCCATATAGGCATGTTGATTGTCATGTAGTGGTTTTTTACTTTTGCCTATGGTTTCTCTTATGTGTCTATCTAGTATTTTTTCTAGTGTCTTCAGTAGGAACGAGGAAAGGCTGATGCATCTGAAGGACTTCGCCTCTTGATACGTGGCCTTCCCTGGTTTCGGTATGAAGACAGCCCTTACTTTTCTCCAGCAACTAGGTATATAGTTAGTTGCTAGGCTGCTTCGATATAGAACTAGGAGGTCCTCCTTTATAAACCTTAAAGCAGCTTGTAGCATCTTTGGGAAGATGCCATCTGGCCCTGCTGCTTTATATGGTTGAAAGGAAGAAATGCTCCACACTAGCATGTCCTCTGTAATTACTTTTCTGACCTCTGCCTCGCCGTCTGATAGATTTTCTGCCGACAGAGTGTTCATCTCCTCCTCTGTATGCTCTATACAGTCCGGGAAGTGAGTGGCCATCATTTCCGTAAGTATTTCTTTAGGGTCCACTAAAATAGTGTCATCTTTTTTGAGGCTTCCTAGTTTACAGGTGTTATCTTTTGCTAGCATCCTCACCAACCTGGCCGATTCAGGTTGTCCAGAGATGCCTTCACAAAAGGCTTCCCATCCATTTCTGCTTTCTTTTCGGCTTGTGTACTTGAAGTTGTTACGTTCTTCTCTGTACTTGTTCCAGCTCTCGTCGTCGTCCCTTTCTAGGGCAATTCTGAGTGCCTTCTTGGTTCTTTTCCTTAATTTCTTAAGCTCTTTGTTCCACCAGGGTTGTCCCTTCCCTGACTTAACTTGTTTCAGCGGACAGGCCGATAGATAGGCTTTCGTAAGGGCCTTTTCCAGCCTGTCTGCTTCTTTTTCGATTTCTATTGTGTTATTAATTAGCCTACCATTGCCGGGTTTCCATTCATTCATTTCTTGATCGAATTTTTCCCAGTTGGTTTTCTTATTGTTTCTATAGCTTACAGTTTCGACTTGACAAGTCAAACTGTAGGTGATTCTGCGATGGTCCGAGAAGGAGTGTGAGGTGTCAACCCTCCAGTCCTTCATCAGATGGCTTTCTTCTCTGGACATAAGTGTTATGTCCAATACTTCTTTCCTTGTTCTTGTGACGAACGTCGGTGTGTTACCTACATTCATTATTTCTAAGTTAGTACTAAGGATATATTCAAGTAATAAGTTACCCTTATTGTTGCAGTCTGTGCTTCCCCACACCGTGTGGTGAGAGTTAGCGTCACAGCCTGCCACAATGGGGATGTCCATACCTCTATATCTCGCTATTGTTTCTTCTAGGCGTGTCCCTGGTGGCTCGTAGTCAGTCTCACTCGGGATGTAGACCGACATGAAGACCATCCTTTTCCTGCGCCCATCTGCTCCACATATTGTGACTATAGCTGCCGTAAGATCTCTGTAACATTCAACTTCTATTAAGCCTAATGCCCTTGCCCTTTCGCTGACGTATATGCATGTCCTAGGATTCGACTCACCATCACGACAGTAGATGGTAGTCCCTCCCAGACATCCAATGCCAGCCACACGGCCTACAGTGTTAACATAAGGCTCTTGTAGCAGGGCGATGTCTATGTCATTTGTAACCACGAATCTGCAAAGCTCAGTCATGGCTTCGCGGCAGTGGTGCAAATTTAGCTGAAGTATCTTTATTTTTTTTTGTTTATGTGTTTGTGTTTTGTGTGTGTTGTTGTGCATGTTGAGTGTTACTGTTTGTGTTTAGTGGCTGTGTGAGTCTTCCTGAACCCTAATGATTCGCCCCCGAGGTCGTGCGCCTCTGGGCATCGGGTGATGGGCCAGAAGGTGCCGACCCCAGGATGCTTGTCACAGGGTCCGGGTTTGTGCTTGTAGCATGTGGGTTGGATCCGCCGAAAACCAGGGAACTGGACCGCAGGGGCTGTGCGACGCGTCTTGACGCCACACAGTTGTCCCCGCAGTCTCTGCCCCGATCGCCAGGCGGCCCACATGTTTGAGTATGTGTGCGTGTGTTGGCGCTTGTGGTTGGGTGCTCTGTCCGTGTAGCTGTGTTTGAGGCAGAGCACCCCGTCTGTGGATGGCTACCCCCTTTCCCCGCTCGTAAGACCCTTGCCTGTACTCTAGTAAGCTCGTAATGGAGCCAGGCATGGTCTCTGCTCTCCCCAAAGACCTCGTTTGGGACTCCCACAACCAGCCGAGATCCCGTCGCCAACTTCTCCCCGTAGAGGAGGGTCCACTCTTGGATCCTCAGCTCCTCCTGGTGCTCGTTGGCGAGCTTCAGGAGCATTAGGGCATCGGCGTGGTCCTCTTCACAACCGGGCAGCCACACAGCTACTCGGCATCTGTTTAGGGGCTTAATTAAGAGCGTAGTGCCCTCATACTCCCCCAGGTCGCAAGTTAGGATCCACTCCCTTGCCTCAGTCGTGTATGGTGTCACAAGGAAAAATCCTTCCGACACCAGACCGGACGTAGCGAAGGCAGTAGATCGTCCCTTGTCCCCCTCTATCCGGGCTAGCAGCCTCTCCCTGATGAGACCCACCAGCTTCTTCCTGATGTGAGCCGCCGCAGCCTCGTCCACCTTGGCCCCATCCCCTCGGCACACAAAGACGGCGAGATCGCTCTGCTCCTTGGCGGAGCCTCGCGGTCCCTCCACCCAGTCACTGCCTCGGTTCTGCCGCTTGGGCGGACGTTGCTGCGACGGTCCTTCATCAGGATTCGTCCCCTGTCTTTTCACTTTAGGTGGCCGTTTACGCTCCTCGGTCCCAGAGCCCGCCGGGTTTGTTGGCGAGACCTGTGATCCAGAAGCCGTTTGGCCCTCCCTTAGTCTCCTCATAAGCTTGCGCTTCTCCCGTCTCCACTTACTTTTGGACACGGTCAACTTCCACTTATCGTCTATGCCAGAACCATTTTCCTCATCCTTTTTAGGGGACGGGGTTGGCGACTCCAGCAAGACGTCCTCTTTCATCTGTTCTTTATTCTCATCAGTTTCTAATCTAAGAGACGCGTCGAAAGCTTTTGGAAGTGACTCCTCACTTTCAGCGCGTCTGCCAGGCTTAATTAAGTTTGCATTTAATTTATCTAAAGGTTCCATATTGGTCCCACGAGTAGCGAGGGAACTACACGGTCCACCCGAGCAGAGCCCCGCTTGCCCGGGTAAGGCCACTTACTGCTCCATGATTGCCATCTCACTGGAGAGACACTCGTTTGAGACCAAGCACCCCCTTGGCCACGCATCCTTCGGCACGGTACGTCTAACACCTTGGATTGGGTGCCAGATTATCTGCCACCACTGTAAGCAATTTCCTACTGAAGAGAGAAATTACTTACAGTGGCGCCCGGGGTGCACCGTCCCCTCCACTGTTCTTCCCAGTCGATGCGAACATGAACTGGGACGAACAGCAGGTGAGCACACGTGGAGGTTCTATCTGGCCTTACACCCCTTGTAGGTAGGTACCTACTTATAGCAAATAATAAATAATTGTAGGTACTTATAGATTGATCGACAAAGCGCTGTCGGAAAATTAGCTAATAATTCACAGAAGTAGATACAAGACATTACTCAATGCGAAATGTATCAATCACTAACAATAAACTTAAATGAATCTAAAGCCTCATTCACATTGACTGTAGTGAGTTGTCATAGTAACATCGTCTAACTAAAGGTCATAGCACATATTGCACCAAAGTGGACGTCTTGAGGATGGCTCTAACTAAAGTGACGCATGTTGCCTTCACAGCAGTTCGTAATTTTTATTTTTTTTCATTATTTTATTTTGTAACTATTTCAATATGTATGTGTTTTGAACGCGGTTTTCGGTGTTTATAAGAGAAATAAACTCTATTTACTATAAAAATACAATATATATGTGGTCCGGAACAAAAAAAAAATAAAATTCTTGCAAATATGCAAATCGGAAAAAAAACAAAAAATTTCGAAAAATAAAATATTATTGTTTTCCATAAGTATATTATAATTGTATTTCATCGATAACTATGTGAAAAAAAATATTTCGAAGGGACCGCACTATTGTCTTTTGTTTACACAAAAGTTGAGTTTGAACATCGATTATAAAAACAAAACATCTCGTAAAAGTGTCGGATAAGTTTTATGCGCTGCTATGACTCATATGCTGCTCATAAATGTAACTTCCGTCGTTGCGCGCACAATCAGATGTTTGGGAGAGCAGAAACACGCGCTTATGTGCTTTGTTAACGTAAAAAATGAGCCTGCAATTTGATACCCCTGACTGTTGAGAGGTTAAAGCAAAATAAATTGAATCAAGAAAAGACAGATAAAAAATTAAACATTAAAAATCACAGCGAAAGGTAAGTAGTTACACAGTTTTTTCTTTTTTTGAAGTATCTATCTAATCTAGGTACTTACCTACTTTATTATGATTGGGGACTAAAATACTTACCCTTAATTTTCACTTATCTACCTCCAACCCCTATTTTTTAATAGCGATATTAGTATTTCTAGAAATAATTTATATGGCCAAACAACTTAATTTTTTAACATTAACATGTACCTACCTACCTAGTAAGTGATGTGCACACTGTGCACACTAGGCTCGCTTTGGTCACTGTGAATAGACCTTAAAAAACCGTTGCGTGCATATAGGCATTGCTTTAATTGCCGCCAATAGAGAGACGAAAGTTGTATGTATGGAACGCGTGATTGTATGAAGCACGTGATTATATGATTTGTTTTTATGGATGGACACGTGAATATTGCCGTGACAATTTTTGTTAATTTTCATTGATTTGGCCTTAGGTTTTCTTTTGTTTGTAGTGCCATGGCCCGCTATTATTTATCGGCTGCTTGCGAAGAGTGAAACGAGCGAGATAGAAGATGGCTTTGGTGCTCATTACTCGATGTCTTTATTGGTGACACACTGGTGACAGACAGGAGACTTGATTTGAGATTTCCACTAGGCTAGCCAGAGCTGCCTTTGGAAGGCTAAACTGTAGAGTTGGAACTCCCACGACCTAAAACTGAAGACCAAGTTGGATGGGCGTATATCGTGCAATAGTTCTGCCCATATACCTAGTTAGTACTAGAGGATCGCAATTCATGGTTGTTGTAGTACACCAACAAAGTTAAAGTTAAAGAGGAGAGAGAAGAAAAGAGTTAGTACCTAGTTTTTTTGTTTGTTTGTAGCTATGTTTGTACCTAATGGATAAACTCGAAAATTACTGGACCTCTCTCTCTACTTAGCAATTATTAACTAATAGCTGACCCGGCGCGACTTCGTTCGCGTGGTCCTTCCCCTACTCTATCCCTATCTTACCCTCTTTCAACTATTTTCTCACCTTTTAATCCTTCCCTGGACTTCCACGAATATTTCAAGACTAAAATTAGCCAAATCGGTTCAGCCGTTCTCGAGTTTTAGCGAGACTAACGAACAGCGAATAGATTTCCATCTGTTATAGGTACCTAGTAGGTAACTCCTCGTCATTTTCTTCCAATTTGCTTTTGACGCATCGGTATCAGAAACATTGCAGTCTTTTAAGTCTTGGGCAAGATTTTGAAGAAAAGTTACCAGTAGAAAGCTACATTCGTTCTGCAAGTGATATCCTACTAAATTATAAATGTGAAAGTTTGGGTGTTTGGATGTTTGTATGTTTGTTACTCAATCACGCCAAAACGGCTGAACGGATTTGGCTGAAAATTGGAACGCAGAGACTTTGGAGCCTGGAGATGAAAATCCCACATTCCCGCGGGATAACGTCGTGTAGCCCACGCGGGCGAAGCCGCGGGCGGAAAGCTAGTAGGCTATATTTTATCCCGAATATCCCGATATTCCTACGAGAACGGGTACCACGTGGGTAAAACCACGCGGCACCTATATTTTACAATAAACCCTGCTCCGATGACAACTCACAATCCCAGGAGCGATGTGGCGCGCAAAACAGGAATCCATTTTGTTACTTTGACGTTTGGGCTAAAATGGCCGCCACAAATGGACGCCGAACGCTAATCTTGTTTGGAGTTGTAGAAAGTTCGGGCCCGGCATTAACTGTTCGGTCTAGACTCTAGACTAGATTTTGAGGGTTGGAGTTGTTTTTTTTCTGCAAAATATGTGGTAGTAGGTACCTACAACAATACCATTAGACAATACCATGAGACGACCGATTTGGCGCAGAGGTAAACTACCTGCCTTCTGCGCTAGAGGTCTCGGGTTCGATTCCCGAGCAAGACAAATATTTGTGTGCATGAACATGTCTATTTGTTTTGGTCTGGGCGTTTTCTATGTATATTAAGTATGTATTTAGAACCAAAAAAAATTATTTTTATAAAAAAATAAAACCGCCTTCTAAAAAACCACATCAAAAAAGTAAGAAATAATTCCTCACCAAATAAATGACGTAAGTACTTTTTTATAAAAATAATTTTTATTTCACTCTTTTTAGTGCATCGTGCAGGCAATTTGCGTGTTTTCTGGTAAATAGGTATGTGATCAAACTCAAAACCACTTTTTTCGAAGTCGGTTAAAATACCTTGAGGTATCCCCTTTTTAACAAAACAAGAATCATCTAAATAGGAGATCATCTAAACAAAGGAGTTATGCCTAAAGATACGTATTAAATTCACATAAAGTGGTAACGAAAACGACAGTATTTTCAAGATTTCCTGAAAACTACTGAACCGATTTCAAAATTTCAAAAAATGGGACCAACTTGGAAACCAACCTGATGTAATAACGTTTGAACCATTTCAATCGGTTCAGCCGTCTTCGAGTAATCGGTGGACATACACAAAAAAAAAAAAAAAAATAAGAGCGCACTTCAAAGGTGCGTTCTTATTTCATATCGATTCGTGACATTTTTGACGTAAGATCGTAACATTCGTAACCGTAGGTATTCTCCGTTGAAAAATGTTAAGTATTCGGTGCCATATTTGCGTTGTGTTTTAGTTCGTGATCGTGAGGCGTCATCTAGTGGTATATTGTTGATTGAATAATAGGGACTTACTTAACATAAAAACCACCAGCCTCGCAAGTAGATAGCAAGAAGTCACCAGAGGGCCTACTCTGAAACGTAAAACCCGAAACTTCGTTATACACGTCCCTCACCTCCTTCTGTCACTCCCCAGTTGTACAGAATCGACTGAAACCATGGAGCTAGACGTTACCTTAGTATTAAGTCTAGCTCCATGAGGCTAACCGAAGTTTCGGATTTGCGTTTCAGAGTACGGCTCCTGGATTGGAAATTCAGTCCAATGTCCAACTAATTAGACAGCAAGGCAATTTTGTAAACTTGTTGTAGATGCTAAATAACGGATATAAGTATATACATGGTATAAAAAAATAAGCAATAATATTTTAGGAAGTGATTCTACCCGGGAAACGTTAAAAAGTTTCCCGTAGAAACAGGTCAAAATATAAAAAAAATACAAAATCGTACAAAATGTAAAAGTACCTAAGTAAGTAAGTACCTATTTTATTTATACACCTCTAAATTTTAATTACATTTGAGTCGTGTGTGTTGTACTTTTGTATGGAACAACTGATTTTTTTTATTCGCGAGTTCGTGGTTGGCCCCACAGTAAAAGTTGTTCGTAATGATGGACACTATCATCCCCTAAAATCATTGTAGGTACTTCTTAAAATTTAGAGGTGTATAGTAATAGGGTAAACGAAAAAAAAATATGTTTCTAAGGGAAAGTTTTGCAGTTTCATGGGTAGAATCACTTCCTAAAATATTAATGATATTTTTTTTCACAGATGGTACAGTTATCTACGATCTACAATCATTTCATCAGTCAGACGAATTCAAACTTTACATTGACTACAAACTTTGTAGTTCTTATGCTTTCATACAAACTATTAGCGAAAGGGGTCATCCATCATGATTCAAATTGTTCGACTGTACTTACATGTAGTCCGCAATAATTGTTTGCAGCAAAAAACACAAAGAATTTACAGTTTGTTTTTTCATTCAAACAATATCTTGTCTATGACTCATAGAAGTTGTTCCAAGCACCTAAAAAGTAGAGCATCATTAAAAAAAACGGCGCCATTACTCTAGGCGTAGACAAAAAAATATTCTCTGAGTCAAACAACAAAAAGCTAATGAGAGCTTTGAACTGTCTATGAACATCGTACACTGTAGGTCATGAAGTTTGACTTAATACTCTGAAGTAACAGGAGCTCTCACCCTGAATAAAAAAGTGTCGCCAACAAATTTGACATTTATGTACTATGCGATTATTTTAGGAATAGGATAGGGACACCGCCATGTTGTGACGTCAAGCTGTCAAAGTGCTGTCAAACTAACTTCACTTCACTTTAGTATGGTGTGCAAAAAAAGAAACTTATCGTGAATCAGGGGGCTGATCATGTCATAGCTTACGATAAATAATAATGTTCGTGCAAACCAAAACATATGAATAATTTGCAGATAAATACAAATCATTAACTTGATTTTTTCGGAAAGTATAGGAGTCATGAAAGTATGCTTTTACGAAAATGATCAGGTAATTGGAATCTCAATCAAATTTTTTGTGATATTTAACTGAACCCATTTTTTCATACTTATTGTTCTGCTGGGTACTTTAATACTATGCTTCAATAACACCGAATACATGATGTTGATGAAATTGAATTTTGATTCTATTTACTGGTTTAAGTATTTAAATAAAACAGGAATTCAAGTTATGAAAATAATTTAATAATCAACTTTACAATAAAATTGGTAAATTGGGGGTCTAGTGAAAAATGTAAGTGTCTATCATGGTAAAAGGATTGGCCAGCTAGATTATGCACGTTGATTGAAGTTAGATTCGGCAGAATCTAGCTATTACCAGGGTGCGCTGGGTATTGATATCACGGGGAACCATTTAATCAAGCCCCTCGGGGAGGCGCCTTTCGTGAATCCGCCAATTGTAAATCAAAACACATTATGCTTGCTAATGCTATTCCACCTCTCCTATTCCACTCATTTGAGTTGAGAATCATCGTCCCGCTGGTCTGAGCTGCTACTGCAGCTGCTACTGCTACAAAGACATTGAAGACTTTTCCTTCTGACATTGCAAAGTAGGTACTGTAGAAATATGTTCTAGTATTTTATCAAAGCTTTGAACAAATACTCAAATACCCGTGCTACATATGTGTCCAAACATATAATCAAATGTTTTTGCTGTCTGGCGCCGGCATAACGAGTAGGTGGATTTAAAAAATAAAAAAACTTCGTTTTGAAAGAAACCCAAACCACCTTCTGCCAAAATAAAAAAAATATATTTTCATTTTGTTTTGCACCACAAATTATTAAAGACTAGTTTTGCACTTTCTTGCGAACTGTACCTTTTCAGAGTGAAGTTTGTCAACAACCCGTCCTATTCTTATAATAATCGCATAGTATGTAGTGGCTGTCAGCTGTCTCATATGACCATACGTATATTTTTAAAGTGTAGGTGAGACGGAAGACAGCCACTGTGTAATTTTTGGTGGACAAAAAATTGTTCGTACTGCACTCTCCAGTTACCTCAGTATTAAGTCGAGCTTCATGCTGTAGGTGATTCACTTCTGTTTTTTTTTAAATAACTTCTAAAAAGCTTATAAAAAATTTAATACTTAGAAAAAATCCTCCCAGCCCCCTTTTAGATTTTCGGGCAGGTTTCAAACCTGCACTCTAATTTTAAGCTATCGGAAGGCTTACGATCGAGCTTCCGAGTCATGTCGAATTTTTCTATTTTTTTTACGTTAGAGCATAGGTATTAGGTATAGTATAATACGCTCTAACTTAAAAAAAAATAAAAAAAATAGTAGGGTTCGGGTTTGAGTCGCGTCCCGTCCCGAATCGACTTATTTGCAGTTTTTTTATATAATAATATGTTTTTCTAGTATCTGCTAAATCTCATTAAAAGCGGTTCAGTGATTTATATAGGCGTTAAAAGGACACAGACAGAGTTCCATTCTATCTTTGTGCCAAATTTCATCCAGATCGGTTCAGCCGTTTCGCCGTGATTGAGTAATATCCATCCGAACTTTCGCATTTAAAATTCCGTAGATTATACTAACTAGGGGCTACTTTAGAAAAAAATGGGACTACCTACTTTGATAATTCATCATCAAAGAAATTAAATTAAGGCGATACTCGGAAAAATTATGCTGAAGCAAGATAGCAATGAGAAAACGACGCGCGCGGGAGCGAGACCAATTTTGCAGATTAGGCAAAAAAAACACAAAATCACTTCGTATTAAAAACTACAGCGATTTAAAAAAAAATGCTTCTATACGATCCTACATATTATTAGCGTCCACTAATTAAACCAATTTCCAATAGTGTAAGTGACCACATTTAATAATCTTGAATTTTCATATTTTTTAACCGACTTCTAAATCAAAAAGGAGGAGGTTATCTATTCGTCTGTATGTATGTTTTTTTTTTTTTTTTTTTTGTGTATGTCCACCGATTACTCGAAGACGGCTGAACCGATTGAAATGGTTCAAACGTTATTACATCAGGTTGGTTTCCAAGTTGGTCGCACTTTTTAAAATTTTGAAATCGGTTCAGTAGTTTTCAGGAAATCTTGAAAATACTGTCGTTTTCGTTACCACTTTATGTAAATTTAATACGTATCTTTAGGCTTAACTCCTTTGTTTATAAACCGATTTAGATGATTCTTGTTTTGTTAAAAAGGGGATACCTCAAGGTGTTTTAACCGACTTCGAAAAAGGAGGTTTTCAGTTTGATCACATACCTATTTACCAGAAAACACGTAAATTGCCTGCACGATGCACTAAAAAGAGTGAAATAAAAATTATTTTTATAAAAAAATTAAACCGCCTTCAAAAAAACCACATCAAAAAAGTAAGAAACAATTCCTCACCAAATAAATAACGTAAGTACTTTGAAGTCGGGCGGGTTTTAACAAAAACTACAAAAAATTGTACTTACATGTTTCACGCCCGACTTCAAAGTACTTACGTTATTTATTTGGTGAGGAATTATTTCTTACTTTTTTGATGTGGTTTTTTTGAAGGCGGTTTAATTTTTTTTAGAGGTATTTTCGAAAAGAAAAAGTGTCGAGGCAAAATCATAAAATCGTGTTTTGGAAACTATATGAATCTAGATAAAGGTATGAAGAAATATATATTTTACTAGCCTTCCGCCCGCGGCTTCGCCCGCGTGTACTACACGACGTTATCCCGCGGGAAGGTGATATTTTTCAGGAATAAAAAGTAGCCTATGTCCTTTCTCAGGCTCTAGACTATCTCTGTACCAAAATTCATTCAAATCGGTTTCGTAGTTTAGGCGTGATTGTGAAACACACATACAGGCAGAGACGCATTTATAATATAAGTAAGGATTACCAGATTTGTAACAACTGTAACCGTCCTATAGTTTTAAATCAAAAAGTCCATACTTTTTCCGAGTAGGTAGCGCCTTAACGCTGGCTATACAGCGCGTTAGAAGTTCGACGCTTCTCGTAACGACTCCGTAGCTCAGTGGTTAGAGAAGTCGCCGTCGTCGCCCGGATAGCGAAAGGCCGAGTCCCATCGGAGCTGGTTGTGAGACGGGTCGATTTTTTCAAAATACTTCATTTTCCATTTTTCAAAGTCAAAGAATATCGTTATGGATAAATTAGTTTCTCAAACGCAACAAGTTGTCTTCCTAATCATTCACTTTCAATAAAACGGGGCATCAATGGTAATTCTTTACCAACGGTATAACATTTTTTGCACATGAATGAATGAATCATAAAATAATACGCAACCATTTTGTATTGTGAAGAATTTCAAACTAAGCAAGGCGTTCCATTTTCAAACTTATAGTAATTTTTTCAGTGGCATTCAATTTGGACTGTCGAAAAAACTATTGTTCCTATTTTTTTGCTCTTCTAAGCATGTGTCATCTCTTCTATGCATGGTTTATCTAGGTATACCAATATTAAAGTTGAAGAGTTTGTTTGTTTGTTTGTTACGCACTAATCTCAAACACTACTAGACCGAATTGAAACATTATTTTTGTGTTAGATAATAGTCCATATCTTGCAGCTAATTAGGTAGGTATTTAATTAATATAGACTATTTAAAATTCCAGACGTTTTGCTACTTAATCATTGTGATATTCTGCTGATGGGGTTATCTATCTGATTTGATGTCATTTAGCTGAATACGGTATTTTACTGATTTTTTTTTTATTTCTTTAAAATGTTTTTCGAAATATTAGCTACACAAAACAAGATTTCATTTTGAATTATCTTGAATATTTTCAAAGATATAGGACTTCAAACTTTATAATTAGACAAGGACATGGCGCTATCTTAGTGACGTCAGTGAGTTAGTAGCGTCATAGTCACGCCATAGAAGATTTCGTTTTAGAAAGAGACAGCTACAGTCAAAATCAAACAGACTATAATTCTTTTATTATAAAACAGATTCAAATTATTTTTTCACATTTGGTATTCTCAATTGCAATATTTTTTAACGTCATCATTAAATATCTTCATTTCAACAACAGTAAAATACCCTATTGTCTTCCGACTTTATGGTATTCTGCTTCTAAGTCGTCCTTCGTCTTCGACAGTCGGGACTCGGGTATATACCCGAGTAATATTGTTTTTTCATTAAATGCTCTGCTTAGATAGAGAGTATAGGCTATCTATATAACATCACACTACGATCAACAGATGCAGAGCATTAATGCAAAAATATTAATTTGGGTTTTTTTCCTTTTCCTCAAATAAGCGCAGGCGAAACTGCGAGGCACAGCAAGTTGTAAAATAAATTTGCTCTAGGTTATAGGTACTCGACCTAGTACTCGTAAGTACCCGACGAGGCGCGGGCAAAATTAAAAAACAAGTATTGCAAGAAAACAATAGGTATTTCTAAATTAGATTCGAGGTAGGTAATCCTCACAGCAGCGCATCCATTTTTAAGCGAATTTAGCGCTCCATGGGCTCTTAGTACCTACGTGAAAACGCCAAAATATTTTCTATTATCTGTCATTTGAAACATTGAAGATTTTTCGCATTGAAATTTCCAATATGTATTATAGAACGTATAGGTACTTATGTGATGGGAGGACTGTTTCGAAAACACGATTGGAAAAATTTTGCTCGATAGAAAAAAACCTGAAGTTACCTCTAAAATTTCATATAAATGTAGGTACTTACATTACGACCGTATGTTACAATAATAATCCCTATAAAATCACAAACACATCAGGATACATTTATCTTTACTTTTTCGTGATTGTTTTAGAAAAAAAAATTAAACCTTTTTAGTAAGTAGGTAAGTAACTTTTTGATAAAAGTCTGAATTTCGCTTACGATTTTTAGTTTCGAGCTCGTTGATTCCATAGTGATTTTTCGCTGACCGTCTAACCCCCCTTAACCTTTCTCAAAACGCACCATTCGAGGTTACATAATATTTCTGTAAAAAATTCGGTCCAAAAAAAGCTAGCTTGGAGCCAAAAACATCACTTGTGAAAAAAAAATACTAATAAACGAAAAAAATAAGATTATTTAATTCACAGGACGATGCGTGACTTTTTCTAATTTATCTTGGTACTTACTGAACTTTTTGAAGTCGGTGCCGTCTAATAGGTATTTAGGTAAATACGTCCTACACCTCACGTTTGGGACCGGGGTTTTTTTTAATAAGTATGTTTGTTATTTCATTCAATATATTTCGTTATAATTATTCTTTTTGGCTTGGCACCGACTTCAAATAGTTCAGTAAGTACCAAGATAAATTAGAAAAACTCACGCATCATCGTCCTTTGAATTAAAAAATCTTATTATTTTTTTCGTTTTTTAATTTTTTTAAAAATGTTTATTTTAAGTGTAAATAATAGTAGCTTAAGAAACTACATGGTGATTATGATAAATTGTTGTAAATATCCTATCCGTTACGGAATTCAGCTTTCCATCTTTAGCTACTTATAACTTGAAGGAATACATCTGAAGGTCCATTCGTGCATATGGTATTTATAAAACATCATATAACTCCTAACAGTTGAAGAGTTTCACCTCTCATCATCAGCTCACCCTAATATCCTGACAGAATATAACTATTGGTCCATACGTACGATTAATACTTAAAGAAATATTCTCCAGTTCCAGCTTCCATCACCAGATCATCACAATGAGATGATGACTACCAGATGCACATACTTGACTAACTTCAAAAATAAATGGAACGCATAAGGCTTGCCTATATTTGAGAATTTCTCTCAATTTTCCTGGGATTTTATCTCCTGGTCCTGACTTGGTGAAAATAAGATCAGGTCAGAAGTAAGTACCAACTTTGGAAAAAAAAATGATTTTGAAAATGATCCCCAATTTGGTGAAAATATGAAATCGTCCATAACCCAAATAAAGTCTAAATACATTATTATTCAACACTCATTATTCAGGACAACTCCTGAACTTCTTGCCAGTTCTTGATGAAATTTGAATGGGACCACACGAGAGCGTCACCTTTTAAATAAAAAAAGAATTAATCCAAATCGGTTCATTAACTAAAAAGTTCTGAGGCAACACACATAAAAAAATGATTAACCTCCTCCTTTTTTGAAGTCGGTTAAGAACGCATAGCTAACAATATGGCGGGGCGGCGGGCGCGGAATTAGATACCAAATGATTTGGATAATAAATCTTAGAGATGAATGGACGATCGAAATGCATTGATCCATCGATCCATGATCCGATGTGGGGGGCGTGGGAGCGATCGAAGCCATCAGTCAATATACGAAGATTGGAAAGTTTTTTTCTAGTGCATAAGTAACTTATACACGGCAATTTTTTAACACCCCGGATAATTTTAGGGATTGTTCTACTCATGAAAACAAACAACTTTTATTATGGGACCAACACTGAAATTTCGAAAAAAAACAGCTGTTCCATTCATACATTTTGATTAAAATAATATTTTTGCACAGCTGATTTTTTTCGCGATTTCAGTGCTGGTCTCTTAATAAAAGTTGTTTGTTTTCATGGGTAGAATAATCCCTAAAATTATCCGGGGTGATAAAAAATTACCGTCGTCTTTTTCATTAAAATCAATAAGTAATTTAATTTAGTGGCGAGCGAAGTTATCATTGCGTTCAGACTTTCACGACTGTCTGCAAGGGATGACGAGTAAATAAAATCAGCCAAGTGCGAGCCGGACTCGCCCAGGTATTACTAAAATCGGTATTTAAGTGGATGGGGGTTTTAATTAGGTAGGTTATTAAAAATCCTACTAATAATATAATTTCGAAAGTTTGTGATATAGGTATGGATGGATGTATGTTTGTTACTCTTTCACGCTAAAACTACTGAACGGAACTGGATGAAATTTGCAACAGAGATAGATTATGGGCTGGAATAACATATGGAATACTTTCAATCCCGATACTCCCACGGGAACGGGAACCACGCGGGTGAAACCGCGGGTGGCTGCTAGTGAGTTATATCTTAAAAACTACTAAATATATCTCGTTCAAACCATGCAATTTTCGTTGCAAGTTTTATTAAGATTTGCAGCATACATACATACAATACATATCTATTAGGTACGTGATGTAAGTATGACTCAATGGAAGCATATATTCTTGTTAATATTAAATGCTTTTCCTAGTTACTAAAGTTTTTCCGTCCAACAACATTTTAGAATTTATGTTAGCCATTATTTTAGTACCAGGAGCCCATAGAGAACAAGGAGTGCGATTTTGGACTTCAAACTTCCTAAGCAGTGAAGAAATCCTCTACACAAGCTAAAATAGATCTTATTGCTTTCCCGTTAAGGACTTCTTCAGGTCAAATAGTGTTTTACCACAATCCGTCTGAGACCACAGATTGCGGTGAGCGCGAGTATTTGTGCAATAAAGATTAACACCTCCTTCTGCATGGCGACACTTGCTTTAGAATTCCTATGTTATTTTTTAAGTACTGTCAGCAGCATATTATTATCGATCTTAACAGTATGTACTACAGTTACAAAAGCAATTGTATCCATACTAATACTACTATAAAGTACTAATGCAACGTGTCAATGCAATATTAAGTAAGTAAGTAAAATTAAATATAATTCCATTGAAAAAAAATTTTTTTAACGAAACTTCCAAGATATTCGTGCAGTCTCCGTGACTTTCTGACAGATTTTAACCTCTACTATGACGTAAGAAAGCACGTGACGGGTCGCGCGCGTATTGAATAAATAGGCAGTAGCCACAAACATTTTTAGAAGCGGCAAAAAATCAAAACAATTTTTTGAAAAATTTAACCCTTATCAAAAATTTGTGAGATCAATTCTACTCTCGATTCTGAACAAACTATAATCTTAGCTTCGCTTAAAGTATTAACACGTTGTATAAAACACGCAGTAGACACCAGACAGTATTAGCAGCAGGTATATAAGCCCAATAGTCCCAATAGGTAGGTACTCAAAAACTCTCAGACGCCTAAATCTTTTGAACAAACACAAAAACGTAGGGGGAAGCAAGGCAAAGGGTTGCATGAAGGGCAAGGGTAACTAGGATAAGAGCTTTCTACTGGTCTATCTACACTACCTACACAAATAAAAAAAATGCCAAATCCAAAGTCATACCTACCTGCAGATACAGGTAACGGTAAGTCAAAATAGCTCTTACTTACCGCTCTTAAAATGTAGAGCATTTTTATTTTTTTTATGAAATAAGAAACATTTATATTTGCAACACCATATTTACACAATTACCTATTTCTTTTGTACGTAATTATTTATTACTTTCTATTTGCAATGCAATTAAAAAATCTTCTATTAAGTATTAAGTTTCTTAGGTAGGTAGATAGAGATAGAGATTATTTTTAGGAAACGCCTGGAATAAAAAAAAAAGAAATTGAAAAAGGATACCCATTGAGAACCTTAATGTAAAAAGGTTTCATTGAGAATAAAACCCTTTTTTAAAGAAACAATAAACTACTTTTGTAGCAAAAAAAGAAACAAAATGTCATTTCTTTTTCCTGCTCAAACGTTTAGTTACTGCTACTTTCCCGCCATTCCCAATGGTGTTGTCAATAAACAAGTAATTCGACACTGGGTAATTGTATTATCATAACAATAACAAAACCATTGAATAACAATAATAAAACCTTTGACAAGTGTCTAGGGGACGAGTGTATCTATTAGCAAAGAGCAAGGGCGAGTGGTCGGCGATATTCACAGACGAACAATTGAATTAAAGACTACCTGTAAAAGATTTTTGAAAAAGAAATATAAAATCAATAATGTTTTTTAACTCTTTGAATAGTTTTTGTTGTCACTTCTTGTTATAACAATAAAATCATTATAAACAAGAGTAACGGGACTCAACGCGACATTTATTATGAAGTGCATATTATATTATTATGTACTTACAGCTTGACGTTTCGGCTGTGTTGCTACAGCCATGGTCACGAGCCGTGGTCAGTCTGCTTGTGTACTTCATAATAAATGTCGCGTTAAGTCCCGTTACTATAATAGAACGCGAAAGTGTAAAAAACAATAAAATATTTAACGATTTAGGTTGTAACATTATTAAGTAGGTAGTGGTTCAGGATGCGTTTCCACATTAGAGGAGCTGCACAGACAGAGCTACCCTGCAGCTGATTCACGAACCGTCGGAAACGCTCCCGACAGAGCGGATTGTATGTTGTATGCACTGTCTCTGTCAGTCAATATAGAATAGACAAAGACAAAGCAAAGAATTCGAATCCGATTCCGTTTTCCACGGCTCGTGAATCAGGGGGCAGAACCACATGAGTAACAATTTTTATTTACTCATGTGGCAGAACTGTGTTACTATACATTTGACACGCATAATGTGTCAAATGTATGAAAGTTTTTATTTCTTACAAAAATCTCTAGGAAGGGAAATGAAAATTGATACTTTTCTCCAAAAATATCAAATGTCACGGGTTTTTTTACTGACATACTTACTGGTACCTTTCCGCATGCACCGTCCTAGTTTAAGCAAATCAAACGCAGCCAGAGGGTGCATTTGTAACCGATACGTCTGTCGGTTTGTCGTTGACTCGAGCATTGCTGCAGGCATAACGTGAAATAGGACTTTTATAGAGAAAACTATTCTAAGCTTGTAAGTAACTAGAAAAACAAGCCTGAAATTCGACGAGCGAAGATATTTAAGTTTTTTAGGTATAAGTAAGTAATAATGTATTAATTTATTAATTAAATTGGATAAAAGTAATCAAACTTTATGATTGTAATTGGGACATTAGTGATTGATGACTCGTAAGAAGGGTCTGCCATTTCCAAAGAACTAAAACTGTCCTGAATGAGTAGAAAAAGTAATAATAATTAGCATTCAAAAGCACAAACTTACAGAAGTTGGTTTGAAGAAAATATTTTTATCAATGATTCGCCAAAGGATTCACCGTATCCGCACACGAGCCAAAAAGCTATAAATAGAAACAAGGGACCACTATCGGGGCGGGGCGTCAGCGTTCATATAAAATGTAATATGAAAACCACAGAAAAGGCGGCGTTTTTCGGTAGCCCGTGTGCGGCCAGACTTAGAAAACTTACATTCATTAGGGGGTTTGTGTACTACACTGAATTTTATCGATCCGGAAAAAAACGGATGCTTGTATTTTAATAATTTAATGATTTATAATAGTAAGAATTTATTTATTTCGTGTAGTTTTAATGTTTCGAACCCTAAACTACACGAAATAAATAAATTATATTACTTATAATAATTAATTATTAAAATACAAGCATCCGTTTTTTTCCGGATCGGTAAAATTCAGTGTAGTGCACAAACGCCCTTAGACTTTTCTATTTTTTTCCGAAGTAACAAATTAGACTTTCGCAATAGTTTCTGAATTGACCAGTTGTCTGCAACATGCGCCTCAGATGAAACAGGGATGTCGATGCATGTTAAATTGGCTAAAAGTGACTGAGTGCCATTTTAATTTGTCGGATTATTTCGACAGCTTTGACCCTATATAGGGAGTTGGACGTTGGACGCAAATTATGTGGAATTAATGCCAGAATAGTGGTCAACAAATAATCTATGTTTTCGTATGGAGTTTTAGACTACCTACGTGATCGGGTGGCGTAACCGATATTTTCTCCCGTGCTACTGAATTTGGGTACCCAAATCCGTCCTGGATGACCCGCCCGACAAGCTCACAGCCGACCTGACCCGCCTATTGGAGGCTCAGGAAGCCGCTGGAGCCCTCACTCCTCAGGACCCTTCTGGTCAACCCCCAGTAATTTCACAGGACCCTTCAAGTCACCCCCAGTCCTCTCAATCGGCGATTACCCCTTCTGGGAGTCAGTCGATCTGATTTCATTTCATTTCGTTTGCCGACCCGCTCACTTTGGGCGTCAGTCGTTTTAAATTCATATATGGCCAGTCAGTCCTTCTGGATGCTGATCATCTTCAGTGCGCACTTCGCCTTGGTGAGTGACGCCCTGCGCCACGGCCCTCCAGGGACGTGGTCGCCTTCGATAAGCTGAATTAAGGTCACAGCACATACATCAACTCGGAAAGGGATCGTAAACGTATCAACTCGAGCGGTTCAGTATTCTTTGTATGAAACCCCCTACTGCAAAGCACACTAATCGGAATTGTAACGTAATCGCCTCGCCTCGGGACCAGCTTACGAACCGCTTTGCGGGTCGCTCAACTTGCCATCCCCGCGCTTACCGCTAGTCGTCCACGCGCTCACGTCTCTCCGTACCCGAGCTTACTTACGGCTCTACGCACAGTGGTCTGAAAATGAAAATGAACATCAAATTATTTTTTTTAATTTTTTTCTCATTTTTTTGTCATTATTTATTTCATTTTTTGTCATTTATTTTATCATTTTTTTCTCTCATTCTTTTTTTTTATATGGAACCACTGTGCGGCGAGCCGTAAGCGCGGCGTCGCCTAGCCGTAAGCGCGGCGTCGCCTAGCCGTAAGCGCGGCGTCGCCTAGCCGTAGCCGAGCCGACGTACCGACGCTGATCCGGTTTGGTTACGTGCTTGCGTTAGGTTGACGCCTGGTTGACGGCGAGGCGAAAGGCGATACGGTGTCGATCCCTTTCCGAGTTGATGTAATGTGCTGTGTCCTTTACCCGTCCAGGTACCAGCTGATTTCAGGCAGTGTTTAGTCGGTAAGAGTCCGACATAACCCTTGCAGCCGGCTGTAAGGGTATATCCATGAGGATTCACTGCCTCCTCCCCCCGTTTGTCCGGAAGGTGTTGGACGTGCGTTTATTTCAATTGGAAATGGAAATGGACATTCAACGAAAAAAAAAATGAATTTGGGTTTTTTTACATACACTACGGGGTAGCACTTAGCCTTCATCACACCTGATGATAAGTGGTGATAAGGCTGAAGGTGGAAACGCACTACTCCCGGATCACTCCCTTAATCGCTGAGGAACTGGCTAAGTATCTTATCTCTTACTGCCGGAACAGAATAATGCTGAAAACATCATTGTTATGGCGTCAGACTTAGATAAGATGGTGGTACCAAGCCAGGCGGACTAAGAACAAGTTTAGTCCTGAGTCAGGACTCCTGACACCAACCAACCCGAATACAATATGTACCCCCACTGGGATTCGAACCCGGGACCTCGGAAGACAATCCTAACTAATGTTTTGATACTCTTTTTACCCAATTTTGGAAAATACCTTGTTATAACGAAACGCGTCACACATTTCAATCACGCTTAACTCTAAATTAATTAATAAAACAATAGAAAGTCGCCTCTGTCAGTTTATTTTTTAAACACTTTATCTTTTTAAACGTTTAGTTGTTTGAGCATGTAATCGAAGTTTCTTCTCGATTACTTTTTAATTATTTTGGGCAATCGAATATTGCTTTCTACACGATAAGGGCGTGGTGCTGTCTGTCCAAAAGTTTTATTGCGTGAGAATACTGTTTGGATGCATTATGAAAATGTATTATATCTTTATTAAAGACTGTCTCTCTTTTTTAATGTTACCATCCATAGGTACGCTATAAAATATGCCTTCCCTCGAACGGTACCCAAAGTACGAAAAGCTTCACGTGATGATATTGTTTTGTATGAAAACCTATGGAACTACAATTTAATATGCAGCACTTGGCAGCTATGGTAGCATTTTTAAGGATGGCACAGTGCGTTTAAATCTTAAAATGGCCGTCTCGTGAAGGCGCTACTCGGAAAAATATGGACTTTTTGATTTAAAACTATAGGACGGTTACAGTTGTTACAAATCTGGTAATAAGATATATATTTCTTCATACCTTTATCTAGAATCGTATAGTTTCAAAAACACGATTTTATGATTTTGCCTCGACACTTTTTCTTTTCGAAAAGACCTCTAAAAAATACGAAAAGTGAAGATTATTCTTAAATGGGGTTACTTACACTATTGGAAATTGGTTTAATTAGTGGACACCAATAATATTGAGGATCGTATAGAAGCATTTTTTATTAAATCGCTGTAGTTTTTTAATACGAAGTGATTTTGTGTTTTTTTGCCTAATCTGCAAAATCGGTCTCGCTCTCGCGCGCGTCGTTTTCTCATTGCTATCTCGCTTCAGCACATTTTTTCCGAGTATCGCCTGAAGTTAGCCACTGTGCGCAGTAGAGTACACACAACCTCACCTCTCCCACCTGCATACCACTAAATGACGTATTGCTCCGATTCCGAACGCGACAAAAAGTTGAATTGGACTGTTTACGGACAGTTTTTCGTGCTTGGGGTATCTACAGTTGTAATTTTTAACGTCATGATCAATTTCATGCAATAAATAAATAATATTTTCTTTTGTTCCAGAAACGGCTTAAAACTTCGTCAGCTGACCGACGGCCGTCATCTTGTCCAGCTGATTTACGCGCCAAATGGCGAAGTGCAAGATTGCGAGTTCATAACGCAAGGCAAAACGGCCAGGAACTTTTTAAAAAGTCTAAGAAGAGAATTAAAACTGGCACTCGACGAAGAAGGATACAGACTAACACATAAACATACGAATTTAGAAGACGAAAAGTTTTTTCGCAATTTTCGAAATTTAAGTATCCGCCTGTTGAAGAGGAAAGAGGAACTGCCTAGAGATATTGCTGATTGGTTCAATTATGATAGGTTGAAAATGGAGTGCATACAAAGGCATAAGGAATTAACCTTTATGATGGAGAACAGAAATAAAGTCGGGGAGCATTCTCTGGCTAGGTAAAAATGGCCGCCTTGAAAATGGCGATTTCAAGTCTTGTTTTTAGTCTAAACAATCAACAAAAATTTATTGCAGTTTGTATGAAAATACAAAATGTGCTTTGATATTTCTTACAATTGATTTCTGAAAAATAATTAATATTTCATAAATCATCAAAGATTGTTTTGATTTCTACCGATTGAAAATTGCTAGTAACGTTACTCAAAACGTTCGCGTTGTTTTTGAGCATAGACTAAAATCAAGACGTCAATGACTTTTCTATCCACTTTTGCACAACCATCTGTCGAAAAATCTATACGAATCTTTTTTCTGATTCTTCACGAAACGATCCATCGTAACGACCTCTTTCGCACTATATTATATCTGGATTTCTTTCTCACGACACCTCACGTCACGATTCATGGTGTAGTTTAGTCATCGTTGAAAAAAACACCTTATTATCATTAAAGCATTGACCATTTTATGGTTGATAGATAAACTTCGTATGAGTAGGTAGCACTTAACTCACGCATTTAAAATTGAAGGCAAAAATGTATTTATCATAAATTTTTATATTGTATGCCCCATCGTCATTTTAATAAATGTAGGTAAGTATGTTATTATTTGTATATAATCAATCACAAATCATCAGCATTATGTATCAGATAAATAATTAAATAAATATTTGACACCATCATATACATTTGTTCCAATACCAAACTAGTAGACTAAACTCTAGAGACCTTGAAGACCGGTGCGTACACCACTCGGCCACGGGGGTCGTCAAAAATATACCATAAACTAGCTTTCCGCCCGCGGCTTCGCCCGCGTGGACTACACGACGTTATCCCGCGGGAGTGTGATATTTTTCCGGGATAAAAGGTAGCCTATGTTCCTCTCCAGGCTTCAAAGTATCTGTGTCCCAAATATCAGCCAAATCCGTTCAGCCGTTTTAGCGTGATTGAGTAACAAACATCCAAACATCCAAACATCTAAACTTTCACATTTATAATATTACCATAAATTCAGGGGCGGCAAATTTTGCGGATACCGTTACATGACGAGATGATCGAAGATGATGAGCGATCACTTTGTAAGGCGATACTCGGAAAAAATGTGCTGAAGCGAGATAGCAATGAGAAAACGACGCGCGCGGGAGCGAGACAAATTTTGCAGATTAGGCAAAAAAAACACGAAATTACTTCGTATTAAAAAACTACAGCGATTTAAAAAAAATGCTTAGTATACGATCCTCAATATTATTGGTGTCCAATAATTATACCAATTTCCAATAGTGTAAAGTAACCCCATTTAAGAATAATCTTCACTTTTCGTATTTTTTAGAAGTCTTTTCGAAAAGAAAAAGTGTCGAGGCAAAATCATAAAATCGTGTTTTTGAAACTATACGATTCTAGATAAAGGTATGAAGAAATATATATCTTATTACCAGATTTGCAACAACTGTTACCGTCCTATAGTTTTAAATCAAAAAGTCCATATTTTTCCGAGTAGCGCCTACTTTACATAGGTACCTAATAAAGTAACTATTTAAGTGTAGTTACTTGTTTATCTTGCAAGAACACTTAACGGGTGTACCTACGCGAATAAATTACCTAATTCAACACGGTCTAATCGAATAGGTATGATTGATTAGAAAAACTACACTACAATTATGTAAAAATCTTTAAAACTCGCGTATTATTTTAATTCTTACTTACTTTAATAAGTATTTAGGTTTTTTATTTAATTACTTACTTACATAAATTATTATCATTTTTTTCTTATCAACGTCTTTGAAAAATCCATCTTATTCCATTTAACTAATATTTTTTATTTAATTTGGTTTGTGTCATATCTCATCTCCTTTCAATTATTTTCTTATAAGTAAGTATTTAATAATATAGGCACTTAAACATATTTTAATAATCTAAAATGGTTTTGTGAATTTCTTTTTTATATTTTTAAGCTTAACAAAACCACTTTAGTCAAAAATTTACTTTTGTTTGTGTTTTCTTTTACTCTCAAGCCTCTTTACTGAAAGCTCTTAAAGTAACATCTAATCTTAAAGGTTTTTACTTTAATTTTTTAGAAAATAACTTTGACCCAAACTTATTTTCTTTTTATTTTTCTCTGTTTAAACCTTTATCTTCATTTTTAATTCTTAATTTGAAACCTCTTTTTAAAACCTCCTTTTTTTATTTCTTTTTTACCGAACTAACCAACCTTCAGGTCGAGGAGGTCGATTCGCGCCAATTTTATCCTACCCGGGACGAAATGGTGCGGCGCGGGCCAACTCGCCGAAACCTACAACGAGTTGGGCCCAGACAGGAATGAGGACCGGTGCTGTAGAGCCCACGATAACTGTAGGAGGAACATCGGCCCGTTCAAGAGAAGATTTGGGGTGTTCAACTTTAGGCCGTATACGATATCCCATTGCCGATGCGATAGGAGGTTGGTTGGCATTTTGTTTTTAAAGTTTTGTTTAGTTTTTGGGTTCATGTGGCTTAGGTTGTGGGCACAGGTAGGGCTGCCAACAGTAAAGTTCCTAAAAACAGTACACTAAACTTAAGTACATATTGGAAAGTAAACGAAATGGTTACGAGCCTCAAAAAGCACAAATTAAATTGTGAGACATTAAAATTACTTAATAGTTTTATTTTTTGATTGCTCTTCTTACAGTCAAATTTTCTCTTTTTTTGAAAGTTGGCAGCCCTAAGCACTGACAGGTATTATTTTGACCTCACCAGACCATAGACTGCATTAAACTCTGTAAAACTCAGAGTATCCTATACTTATATTTTTTGGAAGTAAGTACCTAGGTCTCAAAAAAAACTTTTTGGTCCCGTGTGAGCCTAAGTGTGAGCTTATCTTGTCGCCTCCTACCTACACAAGACACTTGTAAATAAAATCAGCCTCAGCAATGGGAAGTTAAAAGTTTTTGTTATCAACATTGTAATTAACCATGTTTTTGGGTTTTGGTTGGTTTTTGTGTTTTTTCTGGTGGTGGAACGTTTTTTTTCACTTTTAAAGCGTATTAGGTATACATTTTGAAATTAAAAATCGCAGTAAAGCCTTGAAAATGGGTAAGAAGGTAGATCTAAATGAAGCCCGACTTGGTGAGCTCGAGTTAAGCGCCCGTTTTATCTTTATTTTATTGAGGGGAATTCGTTAAGGGCCCCACTGACTTTCAGTTGGTGGCAATCAGCCATGACATTAGTAACTGTGAGTGTGTGGCCGATTGCGGCCAACTGACAGGCCGTTGCCTGCTGGCGGACTGAGTCTGTGGAGCCCTTTAAGGGCTTTAAGCATACCCTACACGCGGGCAGTGTGCGGGCGGAGGTTTTATGGGACTCGCCTAGCCGCTTCCTTATACCATCCAGTCACACGTCGCAGCGAGCCAACTCCGACGTGCGCGGCCGGGGAGAGCGAGACGCCAACGTGCGCGACTCGATCTCCCCCGTGCCCTAAGGGGGGGCGCAGTAAGGCCCTCTGCCCCCCAAATGGTGGAGCCCCAACGGGCCACTCTCCCCGGGTAAGGCGGAGTTTAGTTGGTAGTGGTGCATTTTCCTATTCGCCCCACCTTGCCTGCCCGCCAAGAGCGGGTAGCCACGTGGGGAGCTGGGGAGGACGCTTCCTTCTCCTGTCCGGCCCCCTCTCGAGCTTTAGAGCTCGTTAGGGGGCGGGGCAGGGGTTAGAACCGCCCAGCCCTGATGCGAAGCCTATTAGGCTTGACGGGAGGGCTGGGTGCGGCGAGGAACATGCCCTCGGTGTGACCGAGTCCAACATGCCGTTTTACTAAACTGTATGTTGGTAAAACGGCGATCTTTAGGCATACTTGCCTAAAGATCGCATCTTGAAAAAAAAGGCACTCGATGAGGGGTCAGGAAGGGGGAATACCCACTAGCGACCGTTTTAGTTTTTATCTATCAACATAATGAATAACCGTCGATTTTTGAAAATAAGATGAAATACTTATAAAATAGTACAATCTATCAATTAATCAATCTGAGCACAGTCTCAATGGAATGTAAAAGAAATAATTTTAATAATGTTAATTATTCGTTAAAGTTACTAATAGTTTCGTTTTATATAATTCAAAAAACATGTAATTAAAAATATTGAAAAAATGAAGTATCACTACATAGTATAAAACAAAGTCGCTTTCTCTGTCCCTATGTCCCTTTGTATGCTTAAATCTTTGAAACCACGCAACGGATTTTGATACGTTTTTTTTAATAGATAGAGTGATTCAAGAGGAAGGTTTATATGTACTTTTTATCCCGATATTCCCACGGGAACGGGAACCACGCGGGTGAAACCGCGGGCGGCCGCTAGTCTTAGATAAAATCGACACCGTCTCACAAGACGGGTCGAGATTTTTTCTAATACATAGGAACCTTTTACCTACAAAATTTTCAATATTTTCATTTTCAATATAGCTGGTAATAGGTATACCTAATGTTAATGTCACATACAAACATGAAACAGATAAACATAGTTGCTATAAAAAACCTTGATTATAAAACGCAGTAAACAATTTCTACGTAAAAAGATTCTCATAACAGATATAAGAACGTTAATTACTTACGGCGTTATTATATCATACAGTTTACGTTTCTTCATCTATTTTAGGATCATTAGAATAACAGGAAAGTAATCCTACTAATATTATAAATGTGAAAGTTTAGATGTTTGGATGTTTGGATGTTTGGATGTTTGGATGTTTGTTACTCAATCACGCCAAAACGGCTGAACGGATTTGGCTGAAATTTGGAACACAGATACTTTGTAGCCTGGAGAGGAACATAGGCTACTTTTTATCCCGGAAAAATGTCACATTCCCGCGGGATAACGTCGTGTAGTCCACGCGGGCGAAGCCGCGGGCGGAAAGCTAGTAATCACTAAATTACTATGAACTTTTATAGCTGGCAGGATTTTTGATGGAGAAAAAAATAAAACGATAATGACACAGATTCGAAATTGTTGGTCAAATTTCCATCCGAAAGTTTTGGCGGTAAAGAAGGTACCATGACTAGTGATATCATTTTTAAACTTAAATATGTAGTACTAACTTAAATAGTTTCAGCAAGAAAATATATTTGAACCGATTATTTTTTAGAGAAATTTTAGAAAATTCAGTGACTTCCGTTTACTCGCTTCTATTGTCTAGTGGTTCACACCACCGATTTCAGACCAAGAGTTTCCGGTCCGGGTTCGATTTCCAGTGGGGGTACATATTGTATTCAGTTTGGTTGGTAGTAGGACTTGTTCTTAGTCCGCCTGGCTAGCTACCACCGTCTTATCGAAGTCTGACGCCATAACAATGATGTTTTCAGCATTATTGTGTTCCGGCAGTTAGAGATAAGATTACCAGTTCCTCAGTGATTGAGGATTCCGGGAGTAGTGCGCTTCCACTTTCAGCCTTATCACTACATAACATCAGGTGTGATGAAGCTAAGTGCTGCCCCGTGGTGGATAAAAAAAATACTTACATGAAAAAAAAACCTAGCCACATAATAAAACTTTTTTCACAACGGGGTAGCACTTAGCCTTTCTCACACCTGATGATAAGTGGTGATAAGGCTGAAGGTGAAAGCGTACCATTCCTGGAATCCTCAAACTCTGAGGAACTGGCTATCTTATCTCTAACTGCCGGACCATAACAATGCTGTAAACACGTTGTTATGGTGTCAGACTATATAACATAGTGGTAGCTAGCCATGCAGGCAGACTCAGAACAAGCCCTATCACCAACCAAAATCAGTACCTCGGTACCAAACCCACGACTCCATAATCAGCCAACACTAAAACCACTCGACCATCATCACTTAGCCCAAGAACAGGGCAATAAACCACGTCCGAAGTAATAGATCATTCGCGGCGCGGCGACGCAATGATCTATAGATCTTTACGATCACTTCGATCTATGATGGATTTACATCTCGCCACGTTTACGATTATTATTTTCATCGTAAAATACTGTTGGTGGTCCGTTTTAGGTTTGTTAGGTAGTTACGAAATGTAAAAACAACATATTTTGCATTTGGAATTTACGAGTATATTTATATTTAGAACATACTGTAGAATTATGGTACAGTCGAGAGTTCAAAAAGTTAAAGATCTTCAACCTCTAACATATTTTATCAAATTCTTACTAGAGTTAGCAAATAGTCATATTAATGTAATTAAGAACCAAATTCTATAGGTATAACAATAACAAATCATTTTAAATTATCAAACCATTATTTGAAAAATTTTAAATGAAGTGTTTTAGACAAAATCGACCCATCTCACAAGTTCACAACTAGCTCCGATAGGAACTTCTTATAAAATACTTCATTTTCAATGTTTGTATGATAAAAATTGCAATGTGAATGCAAAAAAAGTAAAAAAAAAAAAAAAACATTATTTTTATTGTTCAGCGTAAACCGAATCAAATCTCTTTATGAATCAAAGTCGGTGGTCCTTTTTTCTAATAAAATACAACGCATCATTAAATTAAAAAGAAATCTCGAGAAAAAACGAAAGAGGTCGTTACCGGGTCTTCTTCAAAACAAAAAAAATAACATAATAAAAAAAAAACAAAACTTAACAGACCGAAACGCGACGCAATGGAACTGCTAAGGGTGCCGGGTACTAAATGGTGCGGCAAAGGGTACTCGGCGACGAGGTACTCCCAGCTCGGAGGGTATACTACGACTGACAGATGCTGTAGAGCACATGACCTGAGGTGTCCATTTTGGATTGGAGGGATGGAGAAGAAGTATGGCGTGTACAACTGGCGGGTGAACACGCTGATGCACTGCCGGTGCGATGAAAGGTAGGCTGCATTGTTTCGATGTCGTTGGCTTGCGCTTTTTTGTGTATAATAGGTAACATTTGACAGCTCTCACTCAGACCAGACTGTTAGGTGCCGGGTACGAAACATAGAGGTATTAAGAATAGATAGAGCAGGGAAACCAAAGCCTCCAGCAGTCCTACGGTTAAAAAGAGAGGAATCTAACTTATTCTCTTGCTCACGCATTCGCGAGCACATGCGTAAGCAGAAAGAGACGGAAAGAGTTCCGCGATCTTCTCTCTCTTTCTAGCCGTCGGACATTGACGTTTACAGGCAGTCGTATTAGGCATCTTATCCCTACTGTATCTATATTATACTACTGGTTATGGTGGCACAGGATACTCGGCTACGATATAAGTTGACTGCGCTAAGTAAGGCACTGTGCGATGAGAGGTCTATGTGATTGGCTTTGCTTATATTTGGGAGATTTTGGCTGTTTTGGGTTGGTAGTGCTTAATTTGTTTTTGTATTGGTCCTAGTGTTTCAAGCCAGGGGGGCAATTGTCTAACTCAGCATCTGCTATAGTTTTCACTTTGATAGATATTTTACGACCATTGCTGCAATAATTTAAACATTTTTAACAAAGTCTTTACCAACAAGTGATGGATGTCACATGTTTGTCAAACTGAAAGCGATTGCGATAGATATTGAGTTAGACAACTACCCCACCGGTCTTATTCACGGTAATTTTATCATGTAATTTTATCATGCCGGATAATTTTAGGGATTATTCTAGGGCATGTTCCTCGCCGCACCCAGCTCTCTCTCCAAGCCTAATAGGCTTCGCGTCAGGGCTGGGCGTCACACTTTACATCACGTCACGTCACAACGTCTCCTCGGGCGGCGGCCTCCCATTTCCTACAAAAGGGCCAGTTTGACCACAGTCTGAGGGTTTTTGTTTACCTATATCGTACGTTAGCGTGCTTCTGGATATAGTTTCTGCTATTTTAACGGCTACAAGGTACTGTCAGGTACTGACAAAGGTAGGTATTGTAGGCTATGGGTAACTAAGACTGACAGATACTTAGAGCACACGATCTGAGATGTCCATTTTGGATTGGAGGAATGTTGATCTTTCATCACACTGTGGGTGTGATGGGATGGGATGACACGAATAGTCTAGACTCTGGACCTAGAGTCAAACCTACTTACTTATTTATTTCAATAAGACGAAAATTCAGCTCATTACACCCACAGATCACCTGGGGGCCAAGTCTGCTAACGTTTAGTCATAATACTCATAATCGTGTCTCAATTGGGTTTCAATTGTAGTTCAATTACAGTGTTTTTTTACACACGTTTTAGTTACAAGAATTATGACAGTATGATAAATAATAATAAATAAATAATAATTAAGAAACCACTACAGTTGAACTACAATTGAAACACGATTGAGACACGATTATGACTTAACGTTAGCAGGCTCGGCCCCCTGTAGTGTAGTAGCAATTACACCTAACGTATTTCATCTCCCCAAAAAATTGTTTCATTAGAAAAAAAAGCAAATTGCTTAACTGTCAAACGTATGTAGTTCACACATTCTAACCGAGCAGTGTTTCCCAAACTCTGTCTCTTAATAATTACCATATTATATTAATAGAGCCATTCCCGAGACCCTTTATGGTCTTATAAAAAAACGCATAAAATAAATGGGTGGTAAATAAAATAAAATAAGAAATATAATGGTTGTCACTTCCCGACTGTCGTCGGGATTGTAAGGAATAAAAGCTATGGAGTAGATGCAGATATACAAAAATTTCTTGATAATTAGTGGTTTAACTATAAATTTATCTGTGGAGGCTTGTAAATGACTCCCTATTCTTTTTTGAAAATATTAGCTGTAATGTAAGTAAACCCCCAAAAAATGAATTGCACAGGGCAGAGGTACCCTTTGTGGCCACTTTAAGGATTTTTTGACTTTTAAGCACTAAGTACTAAATGGCCTTAGGTAAGTATTTAAGACACAAATTATATCTTAAATTATAGATAATTTATCTAAGCCTTTAAAGGTAAGTACTTACATTTTTCAAATTTATAAAAGTATTTTTTTTTTATATTACACACAATGTGTGAGAGGTGCCAAATGTACCGGTTTTGGCCACTTACTGATAGTTAAAGTTTTGTAAGTATTGCGAAAAATCAAAACCCAGGTAAAATCAATATATTCTAATGCGCTAGAAACCAGTCAATTGCAAAACAACAATTTAATTGTAAAAAACAAAGGTTTATAAAGTATTTCATCCAAAACAAATTTCTTAAAATTTTCATACAAAACATTTTTTGGAACAGAAAATGGAATTTATTGAAAAAAAATCTTATGACATAAGGAATTCTAACGGTTGTTATTATTACCTTAAAATACCTTATTTTAATTGCCTTTATCAGAAGGCTAAAAGTTGTTTAGAAAACTTTTAGAGCAAAAAGTGGCCAAAACCGGTACAGTGGCCAAAACCGGTACGCCTGCCCTACCTGCCTGCCGCGAATTTAGTCACGTGGATTCGAAATCAGGTAGACCTACGTACATACCCGTTCTTACCCAAAAGCCGCAACGTTAAGTATCAGTACTGTGGTTTAGTATTGGGACTCGGGTCGGTACTGATTACAAGCATGGTGACAAGCGGGGTCGGCTTTAGAAATCAGCACTGAGTCGCGCATTGACTACAATGGATTCGCGTGTTGACCACAGAACAGAAAAATAAAATCTGTTTTATGGCGAGGCTAACGACACGTGGGCACAGACTACCAAATAGTTGACGTGGGACGGGCTTGGGGCTGCCATTGCCAACCGTACTCTAAAATAGAGCATTGTACTCTAGGTATTTCATATAGGTGTACTTTATCCTACTAGTCCTACTACTATCCTACTAATATTATAAATGCGAAAGTTTAGATGTTTGTCGCTCAATCACGCCTAAACAAGCTAGCTGAACGGATTTGGCTAAAATTTGGGAAGCAGACACTTTTTAGCCCGGAGAGGAACAAAGGCTATTTTTTATCCTGGAAAAATATCTCATTCCCGCGGGATAACGTCGTGTAGTCCACGCGGATGAAGCCGCGCGCGCAAAGCTAGTAATCTATAAGACTAATAGAGTACGCTTAAATACTCAACTTAATTCTTAGCATACATACTTCCTCTAGAAATAGTTTGCAGCCCTAGGCTTAATATGATTGCGGCTAAAGTCTTGTCTAAAGGTCCCCACAGACTATCAGTCCATCTGCAGGCCAGTTGGCCGCAATCGGCCACACACTCACACTTTCAACCGCCTCTGTGGTCTAGTGGTACACACCACCGATTTCAGATCCAGAGGCCCCGGGTTCGATTCCCAGTAGGGGTACATATTGTATTCGGTTTGGTTGGTGGTAGGACTTGTTCTTAGTCCGCCTGGCTAGCTACCACCATCTTATCTAAGTCTGACGCCAAAACAATGATGATTTCAGCATAATTGTGTTCCTGCAGTTAGAGTTATGATAGTTTCTCAGTGATTGAGGATTCCGGGAGTAGTGCGCTTCCACCTTCAGCTTTATCACTTACCATCAGGGGGCCAAGCCTGCTAACGTTAAGTCATAATCGTGTCTCAATCGTGTTTCAATTATAGTTCAATTGTAGTGCTTTTTTACAAACTAGTTACAAGAATTACGACAATATGATGTGATGTAAATGTAGTGTGTGGTGTGACCACCAGTAGTATGGTGAAAAAAGTACACATTTCTTGTAACTAGTGTGTAAAAAAGCACTACAATTGAACTACAAATTGAAAGACGATTGAGACACGATTATGACAGAATTGGCCCCCTGGTGTGAAGTGCTACTCCGTTGTGGATAAAAAAAAACTCACAGGCGGACTATTCGATCTAGATCTGCAGGCGGCTATTTGAAATATTCGAAGATTTTTTTATCTTAGCACGTCAAAGTTACACTACAAATCTTTTGGCGCCAATCCTACTCCACACATTTTTGTTCTTTACCTACAATTAAAAAAAATCTCCGGCCGATCGTATCACAGCCCCTAATTGGGGGTCATAAATTGACCGCAGGCTCATATCTTCGCGTCTGTCTGTCTGTACGTTGATAACATATAATATGTTATAATAAAGAAATAAGTAAGTAGAACTATTTTTATAGAAATACGTTAAAGTATTAGAAACTACTGTCTTGATTTGAAACTTGCCTTCCGCGTGGACTGCCCGCGGAAATGTAATTTTTGTTCCGAGATAAAAAGTAGCCAATGTCACTCTCCAGGTCCCAAACTATCCCCATGCCAAAAATCACGTCGGTCCCTTGCTCTGTTTTGAAGTGGAAGACGGACAAACGAACAAACACACTAGTAAGTATTATTACTGCTAAAGTTTGGACGTTTGGGCTGGAGCTGGGCACGCATGATCTTTTTATCTCACAAGCGTAGGTACCTACGCGTCGTACACTCGACGATGTTTTCTCATGGGAATGATCCATTTCCAGGGTTAAGGCGATAAAAATTATGCTTAAGCGAAATAGCAAGGAGAAAATGAAGCGCGCGGAAGCGCGACCGATTTTGCAAATTAGGTAAAAAAAAACACAAAATCACTTCGTATTAAAAATTACAGCGATTAAATGCTTCTATACGATCCTCAATATTATTGCTGTCCACTAATTAAACCAATTTCCAATAGTGTAAGTAACCCCATTTAAGAATAATCTTGAATTTTCGAATTTTTAGAGGTCTTTTCGAAAATAAAAAGTGCCGAGGTAAAATCATAAAATCGTGTTTTTGAAACTATACGAATCTAGATAAAGGTATGAAGAAATTTATATCTTATTACCAGATTTGTAACAACTGTAACCGTCCTATAGATTTATATAAAAAAGTCGCATCGCGTCGCAAGAATCTGCGACTGCGACGCGTGTCAAGTATTTGACACGCGACTGCGACGCATGTCAAGTATTCGACAAGCAATAAGTTTTCTATTAGCTAGTATGGCATAGATGTATTATTCCTGTAGATGGATCACAAAAATAAGCTATAACTCACCCATCCTTTACCCCTTCTAACACTATCAAATTGTCATAAGATAGAAAGAGACATATATGTTAATCTGTTGCGTCGTAATTAGTGAATGTCTCCATTTTGACTATGCAATGCTAGATGACATTAGATGATGATGATGCAATGATAGTGCTGTGGTTTTTTTTTATTACAAGTTATCGATAAAACATTTAAAAATAAGTTAAATGCAATGCGATATATAAAATTACAATGCATATGTATATATCGCAGGCGTATTGTATATTTCACCAATTACATAGCAACTAGCTGTATTGGAAAACAGCACCGCATTGTAATGCGGCGGATTCAAGATACGCCGTATTCAATACGGCTGATCGAAACTACGCCGCATTGAATAGAGCTCTTCGCGCTTTTCAATGCGGCTAGAGACTTAATGTAATTGGGCGGTTCATAATCCGCTTTTCTGTCAGTTTTTAGTACTAATCGTGTCCAAAGTGCTCACGGCCTTAGAATTTTGTTTATGCTATGAAACTTCGGCATAGGTCGAAATATGGCAAAAATTTCTTCCCTCCAGACAAAAGCGCACGCTCAGCTGATCGATCTAGTGTGACAGTTTTTTTAAATATTTTGACGTATGCTATGCTCCAAAGAGAAAGTTGTTCAGTTTCATGGTCTAAGCAAGCCCTTTAATTTTGAATCAGTGCCATATATGAAGTAGATACTATAATTATACTTGAGGAGATCGATGGCTCATTGGTACGCGCATTCTGCATCCGGTGGTTGATGTTAAGCAACATTCGTTGCGGTTGGACATCTGCTATGGAATTGCCTAAAGTCAATCGTATTCATTTGCAATTCATATTGTATCAAAATAAATGTCATTCCATACAAATTGCAGCCGATTGAATTCGATATGAACTGTCAAATTAATACGATTATCTTACGCAATTGCCCCCCTGAATGGTGACCCAAAACTTTATTATCTCGGTCTCCTCTGTGCTTCGGAAAGCACGTTAAGCCGTTGGTCCTGGTTGCATTAGCAGTCGTTGGCACCCTCACCCACCAATCCGCATTGGCTTCGCGTGGTGGGTTATGGCACTTATGGCCCGTTCTACCTATGGTGTTTTCATGCACAGGGAAGGCTATATGGGCTAATTGGGCTATAGCCCAGCAGTGAGGACATTAATATGATAATGATGATAATTATACTATTTATACTAGGAGGTATAGTCGTAAAACTGAACGAGATTTCTAATCAATTTATTAAATTAAATAATCTGCTGAATAATATCAACTAAAAAAAATACAGATTTCACGCTAATTTTTATACTCTTAATGTATAAATTTTTTTAAGTATAAATCCACAATTTGCTTTAATAAGTGCATCGAGCATATTCTTGTTTGTTGCGAAGGTCTCCAATCGTCGCCTTTTCTTACGTTTCTTATTCACGTTTCCTTTACATCGACGGCGGCGCGGCGTGCGGTGGGAAATCTGTTTAAAATTGAGAAAAATTAAGTTTAAATACAAAATTGTTAACATTACAATTTTTTATCGATATTACATAATAAAATCGGACTACAACACTATCAGGTTGGTCAAATGTCAAAAAATCCCAATTGGCTGTAAATTATATATTTTTAGCCTAAAAACACCCGATTTTCTTCAACCAAGTCAATGTTAAACTGTGTATACACGTACAGCGATTTAGTTTTTGCAAATACGGACCAGTAAGTTATAAAAATGTGTTCGCAAAAACACAAAACAATGAGTGTGACTTACCTCTGAAATGATATGTGTTCATTATTCTCTTTCAAAACACTCACTCTGCTTGAATAACCGGGAACAGTACAGGCCATTCTTAACAAATAACAGATTTACCGCACCACACCATCAAATCTTTCTATATTTTACTACAAAAAAAGATTTTCTTTCTGAAGCATTTGTAACCAGCTGGTTAACAAACAAATATGACGTTCACTTTTAAGTGGCGCGCGGCTCATTAGGACGCACACGTTGGGCTATTGTTATCTCTTTTTAACACACGAAATGTCGCCATTTGAGAGACGAGAGTCGATTATAGAAGGAATCGTTCATATTTTTATGCTCCATCTACAGGAATAATACATCTATGTAGTATGGTAACATCTTATGTACTGTGACTAGCAATGAATAAATGAATGAATGAATGGCGCGCTGCATATTTTTGTGTGAGAGCCTAGATAACCGGTTGGAGTGTCTAAAAAGGCCGAGCGAATAAAAGAGCGCTCTTATTTCATATCCATTCCTGCAATTTTTGACGTATGATCGTAACATTCGTAACCTTTTTCTCCAGTAAAAAAAAGCGTTCGGTGCCATAGTTGCGTTGTGTTAAGTTCGTTAGAGCGATTGCGCACTACGTCCGATTCTTATTCGATTCTTATCAGTCAAATGACGGTCCGGCGTGGTCATAGAACTATTTGTATGGTAGTTTACGCACTAGATCCGATTCTAGTTTTACGTATTCTATCCGGAGTTTTTAAGATCCGTTATTTTACTGATAAGAATCGGACGTAGTGCGCAACCGCTCTTAGGCGTCATCTAGTGGCATTGTTGATCGAAGGTGGGAGCCATTTTATTCTAGTAGTATTTTAATAATTCTAGTAGTAAATAAAAACTCGCATGGTTTCCGTTCCCGTGGGAATATCGGGATAAAAAATATCCTATGTTTTTATCCAGTCTATCTACTTTCTGTGTGCCAAATTTCAACCAAATCCGTTTAGTAACGCGTCGGGTATTTACGAATATGCTACCCTTATCGCGTTCACACGATACTTCGCCGTAGCCCACGTAGTAACTATTTAGTCATCTGTGGTAGCCCGCTAATGTGGCCGCAGCATTAGCACAGATTATTAAATAGTTAATAGATCATGCGTGTACAGGGGCCTGCGAACTGTCAAAAAATGTTATAGTAATGTTGATTGCAGGACGGAGGAGATAGGTACACTGCATATAGCGCCACCTCGCTTACAATATTTACTATAACATTGTGTGGCAACTGGCAGGTAAGGCTCCAGCCCTAAACGTCCAAACTTTCGCAGATAGTATATGCCTAATAAGATGTAGAGTATAAAAGTTCTATTTCTGTAAAACTATGTAAGTAGGTATACCATTTTCAAACCATTTCTTACGAAGTCGTGAATGTTAAAAAAAACCATAGACACGACTGTATAGTTTATCTCGAATCCCTATCGAATCGAGATCGGTCAATTCGATACGGATACGTCTATTACGCGATTTAAAATACTTTTTTTATACCATAGACAAAAAGTTGGGTTGGGTGTTGGGTATGTTGTAAATACGCGGTTCCTGGAGGATGCGATTTGAAGTTATAGTATGTACTTAGGTACTTATTCTACATTATTATGTAGTAATGTTACTATTGTTATATTTACCTTGCTATTAAAAGCGCTTTTCTAAAAAGCTAACGGCTTTTAAACGGTTTCTTGAAATACACGAAACTCTTGTGGTACTTAATTAATTATTTATTAATAATTACCATAAATGTTTGTATTTTAAGTTTTTTTTTCATGCATTTTAGTACATAAGTTTAGGCTTTGTTCAATTCGTTTACAGGATTGACAAGTTTACTATTTTTATCTATCTTATTTTAGATTGCATAAAAGGTACACTATAAAATATTAATAATTTTTACAAGCCTATATAATAGGTAAGTACCACAATTTTTTTCTAATGAATAATGCACGTAGGTATAAATGACCATTTTTCCCGCCACCAAGTCCAACGTATCATCAATAAAAATCTCACCTACTAATAAAAGTGTCCCTACCTTTTGTTGCCAGCACAAAAAAAGACCTTTCCGCCCGGATAAACAAGAAAATAGTTATCACACCGCAAGAATACCTAACATCTTCCCTTAATAATTTATTGTCAGCCGGTGTATTTAACCTTACTTACGGGGCATTATTCACACATTATAAATCTTATGAAGCGTACCGATAACGGGAAGCCAGCCCCGTAAAAGATGGCGGACGGAGTGACAGCAGATTTGGCGCGAAAGGTTGTCTATTCTATTGTAATGTTTGTGATTGTGATTTGTGGCCATTTTGTGGCTGATTGCGGTCGAGTCGTGGTCGAATCATTTGAGTGAGACTTGAAATTTATGAGTTACTGTTTTTTATTTTAAACTGTTAACTACAATTCTTTGTTTGATACATAATCAGGCGTTTACGACTAGGCGAATTTGGTTGAAAATTATGCTTACAGATTGGCTTGCCCGGTTTAACAAGACACACAATATCATATTATAATGTAGGTATTACATAAGTAACATTAAGTTTGTTTTAAATGAAATTAAATTCTAAAGTCTTTTTGAACCAGGGACCCAAAGAAGCAAAATAATTAAATACAATCATTTTGTTAAACTTTGGTTTTCAAGGAAAGAACTAGCAGCAAAAATCTACAAACCTTTTTTTCACCAGCCAGGAAATGTCCACCTGCTTACTCTATGGTTTCTAGCTCATTACGCGCGCTTTTTTGACATATCAACGCGTCGCGCCATTCGCGCCTGTTGCTAAACTACCAATTGGGGGGTTGAAAAGGGATGGGGGAGTTAATTTAGTGTCACTTACTTACGAGAGCGTGAAGATAAAGCATAACGCGATTGGCACAGCCGATTGATTTGCTGTTTCGTTTAGACATTTTTATTCAAGTCATTGCTTTTTTTGGTGAAAATAGCGCGCTATTTTCATACAGCTACTTTTGCGTCACCCTAAAAAATGCAAATTGTTTAATCTTATACTTGCTTCTTAGGTACTAATTCAAAACATTTGAAAGTTTGAGCAGAACGGCAGAACGACTAAACGGATCTGGATAAAAATTTACACAGAGATAGATTCTGGTCTAGGTGTAGAATACTTTTTACCACGGGAAAATGTCTTATTCCCATGAACAGCATCGTGTAGTTCACACAGGCAAAGCCGCGGGCGTCATTTTAGAATAATGATAAAAAAAATATGTAGATGCTAGTGACTGCATGTAGGGGAAAGGTGTACATAATGATCCCTCGAGGTAAAATGATTCCCTACAGTTTCAACCAAAATACTAGTGCCATCTATGCGATTTGTTGTTAATTAAAGTTTAAAGTTTAAAGTTAAATTGTTGAAATTCTTTTGTGGATATGTGAATTAAAGTTTTTCTGGTAGTTTTTATTGATATTCAGTAACATTTGATACTCGTTTTGATCTCACCAAGATAATGTTTTTAGGTCATACTTCGACAACTTTTGTAAATTCAAAATTCGGGGTAAAACGATCCCCTTTAGTGGGTACAAAACGATCCCAGGAATAATTTCACCAAACTTGAAAAACAATTTAAAATTAGTCATGTTTTTTTTTATTCCTATCTATTTGGACTTTTTACAGATCATGCCACGTACTTATCAAAGAAAAACCTACCGACGAGAGTTACCTAAGACTTCTGTACGACAAGGCAGTTTTCTGTACCCGTAAGGGCGTTTGTGCACTACCACTGAATTTTACCGATCCGGAAAAAAACGGATGCTTGTATTTAATTAATTACTAATATAAATGATTAATTATTAAAATACAAGCATCCGTTTTTTTCCGGATCGGTATAATTCAGTGTAGTGCACAAACGCCCTAATGGTGCTAAAAACAAAAACGCAGTTGGTGCAGTTAAGACTTTGGGCAGTAAACAAACGGTGTTTACACCTAAGCATGAGAGAGAACTCGTTGAGCACATAAAATAATATTGAACCAAAAATGTATGGGTTAACCAAACAAGATAGTATGGGATCGTTTTAGACACCCAGGTGTACAAAATGATCCTTTAGTAGAGGTTTGGAAAATCTCTAATAAATCTAAAGATATAAAATCAAACTGCTATAATGGCATGCCAGTATAACAACACTTAAATGACTTGAAAAATGGAAAATGAAGTATTTAGAAAAAATCGGCCCGTCTCACAACTAGCTCCGATGGGACTCGAACCCACGACTAGGCTTGCCAACTCCAAAAAAGGCATTTCCGGGATTACCCAGCTCGACAACCGGGACTTTGGTTTATTACGCGGGACACACAACACGCCAGTTACAAAATGGTTAGAAAAAAAAACTACACATTTTTTAAATCATCAATCAAAAAAATCAATACAAATGTATGACCAACATTGTAAATTATTAAATTTAAATATTTTTAAAACTGTACTACCTACTAATCCTACTATTTTGCGATTTTGCGCATTTTAACAAGTTTTTATACTTATAAAATTCACTGCAGTTTTGTCGACAGACAGCTTATTTCTGCTGTCTGTCCATGCATTTCCACAGAAAGAAAACACTCTCTGCTGATGCATTTGAAGGTGGTATCGAAGCTACCATCTGAAAGACATGTAGAAAGCCAGGTGCCTCTTTCATAGTCATAAATAACTTGTGCCATTGTTCATAAGCACCCAATACTTTTTAGAGGCTGGTTTTTTATTTTCTTCGTCGACAAATACTGCCCAACCCGAGGGGACTGGTACGAGATAGATACTAATATCATATAATCGCTGATTTCCGGGACAAACGGTGTCCCGCAAGGGGTCACGGCGGGACGGCTCAAAACTTACCCAGAAGCGGGACGTCCCGGAAAATCCGGGAAGGTTGGCAAGCCTACCCACGACCTTTCGCTTCCCGGGCGACTGCTCTAACCACTGAGCTACGGAGTCGTTACGAGAAGCGCCGAATTTATCCAATACTTCTTACGCACTGTATAGTCAGTGTTAATTTCATCAATGTGAAGATATTACTACCCTCACACGCGAAAGAAATACCTTTCCAGGTATTTGGCAATCGCTAAAGATGAAATTACTATTGCAACTTATTTTAATTTTTAGTTTTTTGCATTCACAATGCAATTTTTGTTACTGAAAAATGGAAAATGAAGTATTTAGAAAAAATCGACCCGTCTCACAACTAGCTCCGATGGGACTCGAACCCACGACCTTTCGCTTTCCGGGCGACTGCTCTAACCACTGAGCTACGGAGTCGTTACGAGAAGCGCGCGTGTGAGGGTAGTAATATCTCCACATCGATGAAATTAACACTAACTACACAGTGCGTAAGAAGTATTGGATAAATTCGGCGCTTCTCGTAACGACTCCGTAGCTCAGTGGTTAGAGCAGTCGCCCGGAAAGCGAAAGGTCGTGGGTTCGAGTCCCATCGGAGCTAGTTAATTGTGAGACGGGTAGATTTTTTCTAAATACTTCATTTTCCATTTTTCAGTAACAAAAATTGCATTGTGAATGCAAAAAACTAAAAATTAAAATAACTTAAATGACTTACCTAAAACTCTTTCAATGTTTGCTCTTACTATAATATTTTGGATACAGTAACCGATTTCCCTTAGGGGGATCATTTTGGACACCTTCTCCTATAGGTATGTCACCGGAAAATAACAATAAATTTCCTAGGAAATTTATAAATTTACGGAAGTCCTGTAGTGTAAACACGTGATAGGTTAGAAATTTAAATTATTTTCCGGTGACATATACAAATTTTATCTTCTTCATATTATACTAAGACTGTAATATTATTTAATCAATAAACTATCCCCCTTACTAATAATAATCTTGGGTTAAAGTTACACCATCGTGTATCTTTACAACACGTTTACTTATTAGTGAGGCTGAGGGGTATATGTTTTTATTGATTATAAAAAAAAGTTACTATATTCGCGAGTAATCTAGTAAAAACATCAATTTTGTTTTTGGTTGGAACACACGTTCCGATCCGACAGCCGATTTGGTCTGGGGGTATATGTTTTTATTGATTATAAAAAAAGTTACTATATTCGCGAGTAATCTAGTAAAAACATCAATTTTGTTTTTGGTTGGAACACACGTTCCGATCCGACAGCCGATTTGGTCTGCGGGTATATGTTTTTATTGATTATAAAAAAAAGTTACTATATTCGCGAGTAATCTAGTAAAAACATCAATTTTGTTTTTGGTTGGAACACACGTTCCGATCCGACAGCCGATTTGGTCTGCGGGTATATGTTTTTATTGATTATAAAAAAAAGTTACTATATTCGCGAGTAATCTAGTAAAAACATCAATTTTGTTTTTCCGACGATCCGCCGATTTGGTCTGCTCCCAGACCAAATCTGCGCTACACACGTTCCGATTTGGCCTGGGAGCAGACCAAATCGGAGGTCGGATAGAAGCGTGTTTAGAGTAGAGACTATAACCTAACCCTTACCCTAACCTAACCCACACAAACATAGGAAGTTATTTATCACCTAAAATACTGAAATTGACACTTTGCGTGCATTTATAGTATATTATGATACAAGTGAGCTAACGTTGCTCATTATACACGAGGCTGTGGGTTGCAGCCCGAGCCGCAGGCGAGGGCGTAAATCAGCCGAGTGTCTAGTGAGTAAGTTGCTCACGAGTTTCATACGCACTTTTTCAACACACTTGCGAGGAAAAACAAACATTTATTGCATTCATTCATAAATTAATTAACCTAATTAGTTAAGGGAAAAAGCGCGCAAGTTTTTTTTTGCACGCGCCAAATGTAAGGTCATTGATTACATACAGCCATACAGCCTACTTCAAAATAATTATTAATAATAGTGATAAAACGCAAATGTTTTATAACAAATTATTGTGAATTATAAATAATTAGATAATAATATACTTAATTATGTTTTTTTGACTTAATTAGGGACATATTTATTTATTCTAAAAACGTAAATGGATTTTCAAACGTATAAAACCTCTTTGTTGTTACAAAAAAAGAACTGTACGTATTACCCGGTAAAATTGAAAATGCTCTGTTTACTCGCATATAACTTGCAGTTAGGTACTAACTTAACTTTGTAGGGATACGTATTACCCGGTTAAATTGAAAAGTCTCTGTTTATTCGCATATAATTTGCAGTTAGGTACTTACTCAACTTTGTAGGGATAATTCTATTAAGCAACTAGTACTGTAATATTATTATGCACGCGTGTTTTATAGTTCGGTTTAAGGCCCTAAGATCGATGTAATAAGGCTCACTTTATGAGCAAGTGTGTTGAAAAGTATTTTTGGTGCTTACTATTTATTTTTCTTTGTTTATGTCCCGTAGCCGTAGCATGAAAAGAAAATCTATCGTTATGGTAATCGAATTGTAAACTATTTGACTATACGGTCCTTTAAAAGCTGTCAGAGTGCTGCTGTCAAACATGTACTGAATTTCAGTTCCTCATACGACCGAAAGAGGCGCTGCTCTGGATTTCATACAAAATAATACGATCAAGATAACGGTTATTATACCTAACGACAGTTTTTCGCGCTGAAGTACCTACCTACTGCTTCAGCACGAAAAACTGTCGTCGAAAAACTGCTTCTTTTTGAGACGTTTAAAATGATACCGTAGGTAACCAGAGTTCTAATTCTAAGTCATGAGCTTGCTAAGGGTCATGGTGGCCCATTCTTCTTATCCATCCATAAGGAAGGTCTGTCTGGAGCAGTGGTCAAAATCGCTGGTGACATACAAATATGCAAAATTTAAATCATAATTTTATTGGTAACCATAGGTAACTAGCGGCCGCCCGCGGTTTCACCCGCGTGGTTCCCGTTTCTATGTGAATATTGGCATAAGAAGTATCCTATGTGTTATTCCAGCCTATAATCTATCTCTGTTCCGTTTAGTAGTTTTTGCGTGAAAGAGTAAAAAACCATACATCCATCCATACTCACAAACTTTCGCATTTATAATATTAGTTAGGATTGCTTACCTATTTAACAACTTGGAGATTTAGTGTAGGCAATGAACAGATTCTTTGCATGGAGACCCATACACTAATTCCTCAGTCGATGAAACTTTGCAGAGTTATAAAATAGCATAAGCCATAAACTTTTAAATGATTATCCAAAAAAAAAACTCACACGGAAGTTAGGTATTTATACATAAATATACAAATCTATTTATATATTGAACCGAGTAATTTCTCAGTCCAAATTAATTTTACCAAATGAGTTATTTATACTATTATGTGATACTTGATGAAAATCCAAAACTTTTTTCAAACATAAGTTTGCTTGGCAAAATGGTATAATTCCGTTAAAAAGTTCGACAGAGACATTTTTCAGTCCAAGTCACCCCATTTTGTTTTATTAAAATTTGGTGTTTCTGCTGGGATATTTTTTTGGATATTTCATATTATTGTTTTTATACGTTACATGAACATGTCCGGTTAAGAAAGTTTAGACGGAGCATTTTTTCTAAAAAAGATATCAATGAAATAAAACTTTCATTAAAAAATACCTAATCTTCTATTATTATTATTTTTTGGAAATTTATACCATACTTTTAATTTATTGATACTTTAGTATGATGTAAAGTTTTTTCTGACTGAGGAATTACTGTGGGGGTCAACTAGCTTCATTGACTACACTAATTAAGATTCAATTACTATTCTATTGAACACTCAGTTTTATGTATCATAAACGGTTAATGGTTTATACCGTTATTCTGTGTGGGTGATATCTGGACAGTGGTGCTCAAACATAACCATAAACCAGGGACAAATTGGGTGAACCACCTCTTGCTTCTTTTCGTGTGTCTAGCGTCTCACCGCTCACTTGCAGTCCCTATCCGTAGGTAATTTCTTAGGGCAGTGTTTTTCAATCTGTGGGTCAAAGCCTCTTCAAAGAGGTCGAGAGAATTGTCGAGTAAAGAAAATTAATAAACAAAATGTTAATAAAAGGATATACCTACTTGTAAACATTTGTATGTTTATACCAGAAAATTATTTATACTAGGGTTAATTTAATAAGTTTATGGTTTATACAAACAAATTAACAGGAAATAAAACCCTATAAGTACTCATCCATCTTAATGCGAATGGCTCCTATCATGGATCCGTTTTTGCTAACTCGCACATGTACGAGATGGAAAATGGAATCAATCATTTCGAAGCATCGGTTGTCCATTTTCTTTTTCTTTTTAACCAAAGGGTTGGCTACAATTGGTAGACTTAAATTCCAAGTGTAACACCTATCGGCAGATAATTCCATCAGGTTTTCTCGCATTATTTATATACCTACGAATCCTAATTATGGAAACGAATAAAAATGTTGTATACCTAGATTGAACATTTGTAACATAAAAACATACTTATAATACTAGCGGCCGGACGGCCGACGGATTCACCCGCATGGTTCCCGTTCCCGTGGGAATATCGGGATAAAAGTATCCTGTGTTTTAATCCAAGCTATTTACTATATGTGTGTAAAATTTCAACTAAATCCGTTAAGAAGTTTTTGCGTGAAAGAGTAACAAACATCTATACATCCATCCATACTCACAAACTTTCACATTTATAGGTATTATTTGTAGGATGTACTTAAGTGATCCCTAAACGGAAGCGCGGAATCCTTCGGGGGCATTCACTAGCAGTATTATTAAACCAATATTCCCGAATTAATAACTGTAAAATGATTATTTATTTAAAATTTTGAGAGTTTCTGCCTTCACATTTTGCTCCGAGCGACGATCCAATAAAGATAGCTGATCCGTCTCTTAAACTATAGGACAGACTTTCTAAATCCAGACCTCGGAAGATCCTAAACAGTGACTATAGATAATAATAATTAATTAATAACGATCTCCTTTCACTCGTCTTGTCTATGGATTTACGCGGGAAAATTATCAGTATTTTTTTAAAGCTCGTTGTTGTAACCGCTTTGGTTGTTCGTCATTATATCATATATCAACAAATTAAAGAACTTTATTGCTAACATTAGAGCAACCTTACGAACGTTCAAAATGGCGTATAGGTATAGGGTATAGGTAGGTACAGCCTACAATTGCCTACTCATTACAAATTCTAAGCATTATTTATTGTCAGGATATTTAAATCTTATTGCTTACATCCTTTCCCAATAGGCAGCTGTCTTTTTAATTTAAAGGCTATACACCTCCTTATTCATTGTCTCTATAATTTACGTTTTATGCCGGCACTGGTTATTGCAGAAATTGTTTAAATAACTCAACTGAGGTAAAATCCTTGTACAGACCAAGTTGACTACAAGGTGTTAGGGCGTTTGTGCACTACCACTGAATTTTACCGATCCGGAAAAAATCGGATGCTTGTATTTAATAATTAATCATTTATATTAGTATTTAATTAGTTATTAATTAGTTTGGTCAGTTGCAATTGGGTATTTGACTGTTATGGAAATGTAGATATTTAATTATGACATTCAGAAATACTTATAACATTATTGAATACCAAATGTGAAAAAAGAAACTCAATCTGTATTATAAAAAGCGAATTATAAGCTACTTAATTGTGACTCTAGCTATCTCTTTCTAAAACAAATTTTTCTATGGCGAGAGTATGGCCTGGCCATGTATGGCGCTAATGTGACGTCACATTTCTATAGCACTCACCTTGTCTAATTAGAAAGTTTGATGCTCTATATCGTTGAAAATATGCAAGATATTTGAAAATAAATACTTATGTTGTGTTGCTACTAGGTCAACAAACATTTTAAATCAATAAAAAAAATTCAGTCAAATACCCAATTGCAAGACCAAAACCACAGCTTGTACCTACTCATAATATTCGACTCATAAGATAGAAACACGGGTCGAAATGTGAGTTGTGAACCCATTCAAACTGCACAGTCAGCTGATCGATTTTGTATGAAGGGGCCAAAATGTTTTTTCAGATTTCGACCCATGTGTTTTGGGGAAAGTTGTTCAATTTTATGAGTACAAGCTGTGGTTTCGGGCTTTGCAACTGACCAAACTATTAACACCCTGTATAATAGAAGTAGGTAATGTAGCTAATTATTTTATTCACTAGCCTTCCGCCCGCGTGGACTACACGACGATATCCAGCGGGATTGTGATATTTTATCGGTATATAAAAAGCAGCCCTTGTCAGTCTCTTCTCTAGCTTCCAAACTATTCTTAATACCAATAATCAGGACGATCCGTAGCTCTGTGTTGACATGACATACGGGTGGATAAACACACCAATTCAGAAAGAAACACACTTTCTCATTTATATTTTTAGTATGGATTTTTCGCAGCTCAAGCTTCGATATGATCGAAGAGCTCAAGGCTTGACTAAAGTCATCCAACAAGTAGGTACTTATTTAAATCATGAAACTTTTATTTCATATTTTTTTAAATTATGTAGGAACTATAATCGAATAGTATCCTACTAAAACCTACTTAAAACAAATAAAACAAACTCATTTTAACGACAAGAAACTTATCGCCTCTTAATTTTTTAAACATAGAACTAGCCGCTATCCTTTGGGAGCAAATAAGGGACCGAACAATTTGCAAACAATAAGCAAACCTCATTCCAGACAATGTTATGAAAAACATTAAAATAATATCGTCTTGGAACTTGGAATTTCGAACCAAGGCCAAAGAATATAATTATACACCTACCAAGGCTCACTAACTCAAAAATTTATTTTTTTAAACTTTCAAACAATAGAACAAGTCGCAAGGTCAACCGCAGAGTAAATTCACCGCATTTCACAAACTATATAAAAAAAAACAAAAATTATATTGCAGTGGAATAGAATTTCGAAAATTGCGCTACCTACCTATTTCTTAAATTTTAAAACTTCTAGTCGAAAGTTCGCGTAAGCGTATATATAATATTCTTTGTCGAAAGGTCAATCCCAGAGCAAATAGGGGCCAAATAAAACCAACCTTATTTTATCGTACCTACTGAAGAAAAAATAATAAAAAAATACGGATTGCTTGGGAGTAGACGTTTTCAGTAATTCTTTTATTTCTTAAATTTTTAAACTTAGATAAAGAACAAGTCGAGGTCAATCACAGAGCAAATAGGAGCCAAATAAAACAAACCTCATTTTAACGACCTAAAGAAAAAAAAAGCTTACCTCCTTGGAGTAGAGGTATTTTTTTGCTAATTCTTTTTCGGTCGGTCCTAATCCTCCTTTTGTTCTTAGCCCCGCATTGGTTCGGTATTTGGCGGCACTTGAACAGTAACTAAGCCACTTATAGCTTACACGGATTTTAGTGATGGAACACACCCACACATCGAGATAAAAGTTGTCGATAGAATATAAATACCATTCAGATATTTTGATAAAAATATATTTATTATGATTTGAATTCCATATCAGCCGTACGACGCCCACTGCTGGACATAGGCCTCCACCAAGGAGCTCCACAGCGATCGGTCCTGCGCTACCCGCATCCAGCGTCTTCCCGTGTTCTTGACTAGATTGTCGGTCCACTTTGTAGGGGCCTGCCCACAGAACGTCGTCTGGAACGTGGTTGCTATTTGAGAACCTTACCGCCCCGACACTGCACTGCACTGCACTGCCACTTCAGCTGAGCAATCCTTCGAGCGATACTTATCGGTAGTTTTAGTTCTCCTGCGGATCTCATAATTTCTGATTCAATCGATACTTAAACTAAATAAAGTATAGAGACTAAATTAAAGCAATCTAGCACTTAAATAAGTCTGATCTTATGATCTAAAAATATTATATATAAGGTCCTTCTTAAATAGTGCACATAATTTTAAGGGGTCAATGTACTCATGCATACTAACAACTTTTACTATGGTACCAACATTGAAATCACGAAAAAAAAATCAGCTGTTCCATACATTTTGATCTATTCGATTTAAAATTTTCTATGGAACAGCTGATATTTTTTTTCGCGGTTTTAATGTTGGTACCATAGTATAAATTGTTAGAACACAGCAACGTTTGTATGGGAAAGCCAAAACTAAAATACGAACTATCGATATCGATAAACCACGTCCCATCACTGGCCGGCAGCTTGACCACAACTTTGCCAAATGAAGCGAGAGTGCGAGCAATGCCCGCCGCGGAACCAGCACAGGGTAGATACGCACAGAGACTGAGGATAAACAACAACAACTTGAAACTGAAGAAAAATATCTCAGACTGATTATGTATGAATAATTGAAAATAAAAAAATAGTCCAGTTGTTTTTTAGGGACAAAAGTTTTCTCTTTATTATATTAGTACAGAAGTATAGATAAAAGTTTTGCGCAAATGTTCAATGAAATAAAACAACTTGGTGTTAAACTCGCTTTTTTATAAATTAACTAAGTTAGCTTTCCGCTCGTGGCCTTGCCCGCGTGAGTTAGACGATGTTTTCCCGTGGGAATTATTACACATTTTTCTGGGGTAAATATTATTCTAGACCTAGACTAAATAATCTATCTCAGTGTCCAATTTCATCCAGATCCATTTGGCTGTTTTGCCGTGATTGAGTAACAAACATCCAAGCGAAACTTTCGCATTAAAGATTACTTTACCGTTGGAATGAGTTATTTTTCCGGGGTATAAAGTAGCTTCTATGATATTTCAATCCATAATCTATCTCTTGTGCTCTGTGTCAAAATTTAACAATAATATAAGTAGGGCAGGCGTACCGCTTTTGGCCACTGTACCGGTTTTGGCCACTTTTTGCTCTAAAAGTTTTCTAAACAACTTTTAGCCATTTCTGATAAAGGCAATTCAAATAAGGTATTTTAAGGTAATAATAACAATCGTTAGAATTCCTTATGTCATAAGATTTTTTTTCAATAAATTACATTTTCTGTTTGAAAAAATGTTTTGTTTGAAAATTTTAAGAAATTTGTTTTGGATGAAATACTTTTTAAACCTTTGTTTTTTTTACAATTAAATTGTTGTTTTGCAATTGACTGGTTTCTAGCGAATTAGAATATATTGATTTTACCTGGGTTTGGTTTTGATTTTTCGCAATACTTACAAAAGTTTAACTATCATTAAGTGGCCAAAACCGGTACATTTGGCACCTCTCACACATTTTGTATTACATACAATTTTTTTTTAAACTTTTTAAAAATTTAAAAATGTACTTTTAAAGCTAGATAAATTATCTATAATTTAAGATATAATTTGTGTCTTAAATACCTAAGACCATCTAGTACTTAGTGCTTAAAAGTCAAAAATTCCTTAAAGTGGCCACAAAGGGTACCTCTGCCCTACTTATATTACTTACCTTTTAACAAAAAATATTTTTTTGCATTTAAAATGATAATTACATTGTCATTTCCGAGTTCCGAAATTTAAATTAAATTAAGGTGAGGATTCCCGACCGAAATAGGCACGCTAACGCTTGCTTGGCCGATACACATCGCGCGGACCGGACGCAGCGGTAGTCGGCAGTGAACTGTGAACTCGCGAGCGCCCCTCGAATCGAAAATCACTTAAAATTCAATGAAAAATTAAATAATAAAAAATTTAAAGCTGTGACGGCTGGAATTCCTTGCCCATTCAAAGACAAATTATTTTCGTATATTTATTTTTCTTTGACTAAAAACAAGTATAATTGTAAAAATACCCTATTTTCGGGAATCCTCGCCTTAAGGCGCTTAGTAAATTTTATTAACCTCTGTGCGACTCTACTCTGTGCCAACTTGAGTGCATACAAAGAGTAGAACCTGTGGGCTCGTTAAGTGCGAAATAAGTAAAGCTTTGTCAGCTGCCAGTAATCCGCTGGCCGATCAAACATTTACCACACCACTATGATTTTCCTTTGCCGACCTTTTTCGTGGCGGGAAAAAAACAATTTGTGGTCTTGGCGCGCAATTAATAGTTTTACAAGCGAACGAATTGTTATTTATACGGCTTTGGGTTTCGTAAATCCCGCTGTAATTGGCAAGTTAAGTTTGTAAGATTAATGGGGAATAGTGCAATATTATTTCGAATTTATCGTGGTTGCCTAATTATTTTGTTGGGTAGGTACATAGTTTTGAATTAGCAAGACGATAAATGCATATTTACAACATTAAGTACTTATTTACAAACCGTCTACTTTATTGTTAACTTTAAGTTTCAAAAAGAAAATCATTTGCAAGATAAACTAAATTATTAGGTACTAGCTTTCCGCCCGCGGCTTCGCCCGCGTGAACTACACGACGTTATCCCGCGGGAATTTGATATTTTTCCGGGATAAAAAGTAGCCTATGTTCCTCTCCAGGCTTTAAAGTATATGTCTCCCAAATATTAGCGAAATCCGTTCAGCCGTTTTGGCGTGATTGAGTAACAAACATACAAACATCCAAATATCCAAACATCTAAACTTTCACATTTATAATACTAGCTTCCGCCCGCGGCTTTGCCCGCGTGAACTACACGACGTTATCCTGCGGGAATGTGATATATTTCCGGGATAAAAAGTAGCCTATGTTCCTCTCCAGGCTATAAAGTATCTGTCTCCCAAATTTTAGCGAAATCCGTTCAGCCGTTTTGGCGTGTTTGAGTAACAAACATACAAACATCCAAATATCCAAACATCTAAACTTTCACATTTATAATATTAGTAGGATAGTACGTAGGATTTAATTTTAGCCGCCTCCTTGGTCTAGTGGTTCACACCATCCCGGTATCCGACCCAGAGGTCCCGAGATCGATTCCCAATGGACATTATGTACCTATTCGGTTTAGTTGGTGGTAGGACTTGTTCAAAGTCCGCCTGGCTAGCTACCACCATCTTATCTAGGCTAGGTACACAGAACAGATAAAAACTCTGTTCTGTGGATAGGTAAGTCTGACGCCATAACAACGATGTTTTCAGCATTATTGTGTTCCGTCCGGCAGTTAGAGATAAGGTAGCCAGTTCCTCAGTAATTGAGGATTCCGGGAGTAGTGCGCTTCCACCTTCAGCCTTTATGACCACTTAATATCAGGTGTGATGAAGGCTAAGTGCTACCCCGTAGTGGAGAATTAAAAAAAAAAAGTTTGATCATAAATAAATAAATAACTTCTTACATTCACACCAATTATCTAAGCCCATTTTAATTTCATTAAGAAACTGTATCATGGTAAACTTGATAACGGATAAATATCTGTCCCTGTCACATTCAAACAGATGACAGAGGCAGAACTAAGTATTAAACACGTTTAGCGTTAATCACGTTTAAATATCAGTGATGGAAGTCGCCCTATGATGTTACTTTGAATTACTAGTTAATTACAGTTTTCTTTAAATACATAGACACATGTCATGAAAAAAGTTTTTAAGCATGCTTCACCCTAGCGTTAAATATCTACACAAAACGAAAATTTAAAATCGCACATCCCGAAATCCGGCAAACACCCTTAATCTCTGTCTAAACCCAAGACCTCTTGTTCTAGGTGCATTAGATGTTTTATAGGGGAATATTTTAGAGGATGCAGCGGTAAGTGCCCCTGCGCGCTGCCTGCGTTTGACAGCCGATTGCCGTAATGGCGCGAACGCCATTTATTGCAAACGCCCGCCATCTTTGTTTTCTTTTTTTCATATTTTGGTATTGCGGTTTTGAGGCTAATGTTAAGACTTGGTGCCTGGGATGGGAATGGGACTATTTACTACCATATTATGAGGTGTACGTTATACGTAGAATCTGCAATGTGACTATTATTATTTATATCTAAAATATATTGATTCTTCTCCAAGGTCTCCCGCAGTAGGGTTTGCGAACCGATGGCGTAGCTTCTATGACGTTCATAAGTATTGTATAATCTCACAATCTAAAACTAAAGAAATAATCAAATCACTACGAAGAAAGCTAAGTATAAAAGTTTAAAGTAATGTTTTGCAGCTTCTTATAACTAGCAAAATACCCTTATAAACAAAAGCTTTTAAGAGCTCAAGTCTCATATAAGGATTATATGGGTTCTGATTAAGACAGAAACCCTAGTAATGGCATGTTCTAAGACGTCTATTTAAGCTTAAAGAGTGTTCTTACTTGTAACACATACTTACAGACGTATTTATAAGAAAACGTTATATAATATTTACAAGAATTGTGATCTTAAACGCGCATTTTATAAGACTGATTGCCCTTGATTCTTTATTAACACTTAAACATGCATTTTGCAAGTACCTCTTGATCTTAGAAATTACTTTACTAAGTATTTACTAAGTGTGAATGACTTATTAGGGCATTATACAAACCTGCTGTAAAACCAGTATTTATAAGTGTGTTTTATCTTACTTAAGACATATTAAAGAGTAGTAGCACGTTAAGAGCCTCTGTTAAGAGTATCTAAAGCAAGTGCCACAAACAATATTTTTGAGGGTTTCGTACAAAATAACAGCGATTTATTTGGTGACATTGAAGAAAATGTTAATAGTGATTATAGTGACCGAAGTATTTAGAGGACCGTCCCCTACACATAACATAATATACACATGAACATATATATTGAATGAACATTATGGAATTCGTCGTTTGGCTTACTGTCTTTATTAAGGAACCCTAAAATTATCAGCAATATGGCTGCGTAGCCAAATATTCTGACTTCACAAGTGTGATTTAAACCTCAAATAAGAATATTGGGCTTATTTTGATCTTATAAATCACTTCTAAATCATGTTTGATCGTAATGGCCACATTTTGATAATATAATTTTATTTTTTAATATTTAAGACACGTTTTTGGGAAGGCCCGTGATAATATTGTTATTTAAAGTTCAAAATAATCGAGAAAATCTACTTCGCAACCTAATAGCCGCATATATATTCCTAATATACACAGTAACGTTTTATAAGAAAATGAAATAAACTAATGCGTTATGTTGTTGTGTCTTAATTATAATTATATTCACAAAGAAAATCCAAAAAACATTTGAAGACTCGCGAGTTCGCGACCGCGGCCTCTGGGGCGAATTGTGTTTACACTCTTACTAGGAGATCACAAAGAGGACTACAAGAGGTATTACAGTTAGAGCAGCACTAGTAAGAGGACTTTAAAGGCAATTTCCCTTAAAGCATGCCATTATAAGTTTGTTGTAAGTTTGTTTGTTACTATAAAAGCATCAGTAAGAGTTTTTTAAGATTGAAAATACACTTCCCGAGACCATTATAATTATAAAGCAAGACAAAGAGTAAATGGACTTTTAAAGTGCGCCCAAATCCACACTTAGAGCAGTCTATAAATGTGATTTAAGACTGATAAAAATATGGTCTTGGGATATTTATAAGTTTAATTTTTGCTAGTTGGGTAGTTCTTACTTATTTTACTGGAATTTTTTCCAGCATTTGATCCGTTGTAGTTGTCACTTTATCTTTCATGAAAATCTACTAAAAATACTGTGAATTGTTAAATTTGTTAGCATCTTTTTCATAAAATGAACTCATAACCATTTTGCTTTTACTAAAACTTGCTACTTTGTTCGTTGCATAAATCAAAGTTTATGTGTAATCGACACAGGGCTAACATATTGAACGCAATCGCGTCTTTATTTAGTGAGAAATAAGAGCAGTTTTTGCATAACAACTGTAAAGTTCTATGTGATTTCGACAGTATCTGTCTTTAGCATCTCCAACATTACAGTCGTCAGTTGTGCGAGTAGTTCGCGCCATTTTAATGACAGCGTCGTAAAAATGGCGGCAGAAGTGAATTATGGCGCCCGGTAGTAAATGCATAGATAAATCGGACAATTTAAATATTAAACCGGAAATATTAGAAGATTTAACGCCATTTTGGGATAAAATGCTGATGTGGGCTTAGAGAATAAAGTTTTATTTTATGATGGCAAAGATATTTGCAGATTTCATTGTTGGAGCTTTCTCCAACAATGAAATCTGCAATCATATTCGAAGATTTTATATGAAGTTATTTTAGAGGCATGCAAAACGGGAGTTTTTATGATCCGATATATTTTTATACCTTTTTCATACCAGGCGGAGGTATAAAGGTATAAAGGAGCCCGTGGCGCAGTTGCGATCGTTGAATTTAAACAACTTTCGCAATGATCGGTCACAGTATGGGTGATCAAAACGATGATGATGACCATGATATTTTTTATATGTGCTTTCTTTTTTTTGTAGATTTATATACTTAAGTGTTCAATTAATTTGTTGGTACCCAATCAACCTTAATTCAATTCAATTTTATTTCGAGGTGTAGCTTATTTAGATGTACCTATGTGTCACTTATATCGTAAATAAATAAAGTATTGCAAGTACAAACAAATAGATAGAAATACTCAGATACGGAACAAACACAACTTTTTTATAACAAATATTATTGTGGTACTGTCGGAAAGAAAATACTTAGTTAAGTTTTTCTTTAAGAAAGATTTCTACCATTTAGCCAAATTTCGATGATATAGAGTTAAGTCACTTTGTGGCACTATTAAGAAGAAAATTGTTAAGCTTTACTTAAGAAAAGATTTCCAACATTAAACCATTTACTTACCATTTTTTATAAAAAACAAAAGTCACTATGTGGTAGTTTTTTTCTTTGAGACAGATTTATATTTAAACCATTTAGCCAATTTTTGATGACAAATATAATAAAAGTCAGTATTATATCGAGAAGAAAATAATTAGGTACCCTAGTAACTATGTGCCAAAGTTTTTTGTTAAAAGTCTTAACTTTAACAAACCCTTTTTTGATTTTCAGGTTTCGCGCGTGCCTGAAGCTTGCTGACACATCAGTATCCAACATGGTGGGAAAACTGTTCTTCAACGTTGTACAAACCAAATGCTTCGTTCTTAAGCCTGTGAAGACATGCTCGCAAAGATCCTGGTGGGGAAAATGTCTGAGGAAGGGGTACACTAAACAAGCGTATTTGAGGGACAATATGCCTTATTGAGAAGCTGGAACAGATTATTTTCGGCTGCAATAATGATGGTACTTCTTGTTAAAGAGGAGTGCAAGGGAGAAGTATCTTTACGGTGGGAAATCAAAGGTGATAAAGGCCTAGCACCTTAGAGAACTTAGAGGTGTTCATATGAGTGATATTTGGTTAACAAAATAGACTTGTCAAAGGATTTTTAGACTTATTTTGATAGGCTTTGGAACTGTTTTGGTGTATTTAAGGACTCAAATTGTTAAATAAAAAAACAATAAGCAAGCAATAATAATAATTAGTGAATATTTGTATTAGTTACTTACTTTTGAGTCATCCGCCATTTTCATGTGTAAGAAGATGAAGTAATGTAATTAAATTAACAATGAAACTACGCGCCACATAGCTTTGCACGCGCCATTTTTTTCAGACCAACCACTACCACAGATTAGAAAATAGTTCACTACGACGACGATCAGCGCTCTCCTACATCTGCCAAGTTATGTGGCGCGGACTTTCGATCCTATCGCACTATAAAAATGTGATTCGCTTAAATTGCTCTTGTTTGACATAAACCTACTTATCTGTCATTTTAGGCTCTCTAGGCATAAGAATTCTTATGCTCTAAGTTTAAAAAACAAAATATGGAAAGTCGTAACTATAAGTACAGTGGCGCATTAATAGAATATTTTTATTATCCCAAGTAAAAGTGGCATCTTATCGAAACTAAAGTTACCTTTTTTAATTTGAAATAAATTTAAATTTAAACTAATTACTTGCACTCATTCGACTTCAAGCTTGAACAATTTTAATCTCTTCATAAAATTCTTCAAAAGATAAGTAACAAAATGTTAAGTTACATTTGGCACCGACTGTACCTCAATGAGCAATTTTCTGAGAGGCCATTTAAAAAAAAAGCTTCCAATTGCTTCACTAGATGGCGTTGAATAAGTATGTACATGTCTATGGTATATTTTGGTATGAAACATATTTAAATTAATTACTTTTTAACAACCCAAAGGAAACTAATAATATATTAAACAAGTACTACTGTGAGGAACAGAAACGAAATAGGTAAATTTAAAGATTTAGGTAAATAAATAACATCTGTCTGACGTTCCGTTTTACGTAAAAAAAGTCGCGTCAAAGTAAAATTTATAACGTTCCGTTCCTTCTAACTGCATAGGTGGGACAGCGCCATCTAGTGACTGAGCTTTCAGAAAATCGCCCATTGTAGTAAATAGTAAAAGATAGTTTCTTTCCTTCACATTTATACAGTACTCAAAGCACGTAAAACTCTCGCTCTCGTAATAGTAAACTATACTATCCGTCAAAATTCAAAATGCTTATTTATTCTGTGCCAAAGCTGTCAAAGTGCGCCTATTGAATTTTAGTTCCGTTAACGACATTAGCGGCGCTGCTCAGATTTCCATACAAAATAATACGATCTCGAAAACGATAGTTTTGCGTGCTTGGTTCTTATTATCAAATTGTCATTGTCACACATTTGTCAAATATGACAATATTTCATTGAAATACCTATGACAATACTTAAGTAATATTTTTCTAGAATAAATTTCTACTTCAGCTCCAAAAATTTTAATAGTAAATAAGTAAACACTATAAATAGCTATGGTGATATCAATTTTATTTATTACAAAAGTTGTCAACGCAATACATTTTATCGTGCTTTCTCTGTAAAAATTCTCACTGAATGCCTAATAAATAAATTAATTAATTTTATTTGTGGTTAATGTTCTTTCTTCAGTATCATTGTATAAATACTTTGTGCAAATTTATTGTTGACCTGCTACTAGCATAAAACTAGAAACCATACTAAAATTATATTTGTACTTATTATATATTTGCGGTCTTAAAAAATTACATTTTTACCAATTTTTTACTATTTTTTTGTCAATACTATAAATAAAATCTCTTTTGTAAATATTTAGAATACTTTTATTAATAAAAACATAGGCAATAAAATTCTCAAGTTCCTCTATGACAATATTAATAAGTGTTTAGTGAAAAAGTGTCTAGTTGTAGTACTTACTTATTTATATTTATATTGGGTAGTTAAGATGACAGAAAAAAAGGATTGTAAAAAAGTAAAATTAAACCCAGTGATATGAGTATGTAGAATTGTGGTTTGTAGAATATGGCATTGGTGGAAGTCCATTAACCAAGGAACTTAGATCCTAGGTATCATGTATAGCTTCAAGATATGCAGGGTGATAAAAAATAATGGGCCCTGTAGGGCTAGCACAACTTGAGCGCGACTCGAGTGAAAAAGAGTCGCGGGCACTTTCAACCAATCAGATCGTTCGTAGATAGCGGGCGTGACTTAAGGCGACCTGCTGATTGGCTGAAAGGAGCTCCACAAAGAGTCGGGCTAAGTTGTGCTAGACCTAGAAAGAAACAGTAATTAAATTTGGTGCCGTGACCAGGATACGAACCTGGGTTACTACGGCCACAAGGCCACAACGTAGGGTCCTCACCACTACTAGACCATCACGGCCCTTGTTGTCAGCCCCTGATTCACAAACCGTCGGAAACGAAATCGGATTCGAATTCTGTGCTTGGCTTTATCGATTCTATGTATAATGAGCGACAGAGTTTTTTAAGGCCTTGTTTTTTTTCTTTAAAGGCCCATAATTTTTTTCCACTATGTTTAACAATAGCTTTTATGCAACCAAAATATTCGATTTGGTGCCATAGTTTTGTTGGAATTTTTTCTGAACCTAAGTAGGTACTTAATAAAATAAAATACTTACTTATTACTTGAATTAAAATCAGTTCAACATCTAAATTCACTGCTACTTATTTCTTTGTTCTTATTACTTTGCTGATAATATGATAACAGGCGTAGAAGAGTACCTAAACATAAATAAGGTATTATCTGGTTGTGTATTGTGATACTTTTAAAATATTGATGTGACTATATTCGTAGTTGAGCTATTTAGGAACGAATTTTGACACTTTTCATGCCAAATAAGACTGCGCGCGATTGAAATCGAATAGGTACTAATCTTTTACAATAAAGTTAAATATAAACTTTATGGTACTGTAAGCAGCAGCGCATAAAACGACCCAGTCACGCGCAGAGTTATCTGACATGGATTCTAAATTATGCCATTCGTCAAAAGCTGTCAAATATGTATTGAATTTTAGTTCCATAAACGCCCAAAGGAGGCGCTGTTTTGGTTTTCATACAAAATTATACGATGACTATAAAACAGAGGTTCCCAAACTTATTTTGTCTACTGCCCACTTTGAAATTAAATTATTTATTAGCGCTCCCCACTTTTTTATCTACTCAAAACCACTATCACTTCAAATGAAATAATGATTGTGAGCTATATCAGCGGAGATTAAACATTCATTCTAAAAGAGACTTATTATAAACCCGCAAGAGTTAACTCGAGTTTGATTCGATATATCTGATGGCGACTGTACTTGTGTAGTGGCACAGAATAATATGTAGGTAAATACCTAGTCGTGGTGTAGCTACTGTAGCCTACTCTTAATTCAACGAAAAACGAAACTTCGTTATACCCGTCCCTTTCACTCTCCGGGCATGACAGAATCGAGTGAAGGCGCGCGCCGCCCGGGGCTGACGAAGTTTCGTTTTTCGTTGAATTATAGTCTCGCGCGATGTTCCGTTCTCCGACACGCCAAAAAGTATATGTATCGAGCTGTTCCTTCTAGATGTATAGCTCTATACCAGGGGGCCAAGTCTGCTAACGTTAAGTCATAGTAGTGTTTCAATTATTGTAGGTTTTATTAGTTATTGTTTTACACACTAGTTACAAGAATTATATGACAGTATGATGTGATGTGAATGTAGTGTGTGGTGTGACCATCAGTGTACTTATTGTGAGAAAAAAGTAGACATTTCTGGTAACTAGTGTGTAGTAAAAAAGCACTAAGTACAATGAGGGCTAGGAACCTTTTTTTTTTGCTCACCAGTTGGCGCCACTGTCGCGAGAGGTCCTGTTAAAGTTTGTTTACTAAAGTTTGTTTACTATGGCTCTAAAAGAAAACAAATCTTAGATAATACCAATTTATTAATAATACGCAGCATGCCGCAATGTTGTGCAGTCCCGTTTTGTTCTGAAAAACCTCTTTTTTCTTAGCTCCGCTTTAAGCACTGACGCTCATTGACCCGTAATTCATATTTGTCTTTTTGAATCTCGTATTGCAAAAAATACTCATATCATTTTATTTACTGTAAAAATAAACGCGCGTAGCTCACACAAAAAGTATGCCATTTGAAGTTTAGAAAACCTCACGCGACACCAACGCCTCTAGCGGCGAATTCATACGCGTTAGCCTTCGATCATATCCCTCATTGAAACACGATTGAGACACGATTGGCCCCCTGTAGTGTGTAGTAAGTTAAAAAAGCAATGGAATTGTAAATAAACTTATGCATGTGTATTTGACGTGGTAAAGATGTTTTAATATTATTATAGTGAAGTTTTATTTTTGTTTTCAATACTTATATAAAAAAAATATCGATGAAATAAATCTCTTGTAAATATTGTGTTCCTATTATTTTTATCCCATTTGCCTTTGAATTTGAAAAATCAAAACTGATATTAATAAGACACCCAAAAGGTAATACTTAGATAGGTATCTAGAACTTCTAAACCGATTTTGAACATTCTTTCTCCAGTAGAAAAGCTACATTATTCCTGATCCTGAAACATTTCCCATGGAAAGCAGAACTATATACGCGGATAATACCACACGGCACAGCTAGTATCCAAATAAAAACCTTAATAAAAGATGGCAGCACTTGTCTTATGAAACTTCCATCTTTAAGTTTCTTCCTTGATGGAGGAAATATAAGGTTTTAGCTAAAGCGTGCATAAAGACCAAGGTTCGAATCCTAGCCGTCATCTTGCGTGTAATAGAGATAAGATTGCCAGATGGCCGGCAGGCTTATTACCGATCTTAAAGTGACAGTTGCAATCGCGACAATTAACAATTAATCGCTCCCAAAACACTTATTCGTATTACGGAACGTAAATCGCTACGATAGCGCCACAAGCGAGCGATTTGTGAACTAAAATTAGCATGAAAGGTACTGTACCGACCTGTACCGATTGCAAACCAACCGCAACTAGTAGCAGTCGCGTTGCAATTGTACAATTAGCAACTGGTTGCTTTTTTTGGTAATAAGCCTACGGGAATTCCGGGAAAGTCCCGGAATTTTGCGTATGGTCCCGTGTCCAGTAATTACACCATATTGTCCCGAAATTCATGAATGCTAAGTATTATATAGAGGTTACATTCCTCTAAAACAATAGAACTTTGTCACATTGAGACGTTCCGAAACATAACTGCACCACAGAAGTCATTCAATATTGTATTCTAAGACTTATTACAAGGTATCCTGCCCCCCTAGACAAGTGGATTTCTATTATCGAATTCGCCAGTCGAATAGAAAGAAAATGTATGGGATTGACATCAGCTGTCACGTGACATTTCGATCGCTAATGTCAATCCCATACATTTTCTTTCTATTCGACTGGCGAATTCGATAATAGAAAGCCACTTGTCTAAGGGGCCTGTAGTCCTATTGCAATGCGCATTGACGTCACGCGCTACGTTCAAAGCACAGACAGACATACATAGGTACCTATGTGGTTCAAAGTCGCCAAAATCTGCATATAGCGCCATCTAGCTTACATTATTACTATAAATATCAATGTTTCGCAGTTTGCAGTAGGTAAGGCCCCAGCTCAGCATAAATTGGTTTTTTTTTAATTTTATAACACAATCCTACTAATATTATAAATGCGAAAGTTTGCGAGTATGGATGTATGTTTGACGCAAAAACTACTGAACGGATCCAGATGAAATTTGCAACAGAGATAAGTAGATATTATAGGTAGGAATAACACATACTTTTTTATCCCGATATTACCACGGGAATGGGAACCAGCATGGGTAGCATGATGAATTCGAAAGGTTTTGTCTATATCCAAACGTCAAAAATGACATTTCATTGTAGACAAACCTATTGTTCGGCTGTCAATTATAGACTTTCGAGGTAGACAAAACTCTTCTCGGGTTCGTCATGCTACGCGTGCAGGCGGGTGAAACCGCGGGTGGCCGCTAGTAAACACACAAAATAATGTTTCTTTTTAGATAAAACACCAAATATTTTGTCTGTAAACTTTAATGTGTTGATACCAACAAGTACTCATAACATAAAATTACTAAGAACACAGAACTAGAAAATATTTGTAGAATGGCAAACAAAAGATTAAAAACTGTTTTAATTACCCATGTCCTTAGCAAACTTAAAGAACATTACTTAAATCCTAAATCAAGAAGATAAGAGTTTACAATTTAATAGAATGCTGTATAAACACGAGAATGATTTATTATGATGTAGGTACAAATAAAAAATAGGATGGGAAAAATATTTTTTGTTTTATTTTAAATAATGATCCCGCTATAAATGGTTTATATCAATTATTGGAACTGTAATTTTTTTCTTTTTTTCTTTCTTTTTGTACTATTGCACACATGACAGTGATTCCAAAGTTACTCTGCCTGCCGTACCATATCATATCGCGCGTTATAAGCCGCTCATGCTAGGCCGGCTGAGCTGATTGGATCTGTTATGTTATAATTATAAACTTTCCAGCAGCAGTCCAATCTTTTTTTAGTAACAGAATACAATCTTTCTTTTGAAATGGCTTGCAAGTACAATTTTTTATTGTAATCAGTGCTTTAGATATTGATTAATCTCCATCATTTTAATTTTAGTCCTGATCTTAGTCAAGTAAAAAATAGGAAAAAAGTTATGATAAACTATTGACCAAATACATACAGACTATTAAGTTGTAAACTTATCTACATTAATAGTGTGGGATGATTAAAAACCCGTATTTACAATAGTTAAACTAGCACAGCTAATGTATCTTCGAAACTATATTTAAAGTTCGACTTTAAGAATAAAACTTAATAGAACATGGTCCAAGTTTCATAAATGAAAAGATAATGTGACATTTTTTTTTAAATATCAACAGGTGTTTGATTACAAAGAAATTTTATTTAATGGCTTTTCTAAAATACAGTCTTTGATTTTTACCCGACTGCAAAAGAAGGGTTATTTATGTTGCCATTGAGCACATGCCTCTATAGTTCATGTTATAATGTTATTGATCATAGTGTTTCTGTATTGTGTAGATAATATCACTGTATATGTTTTACATAAAAATTTAACCATCATACTGAAATATATTTTATTACAGTCATAAATTATATAAGTAGGTATCTCTCACTTATCCTTACATTTAAATTTTAAACTGTCAATCAACATGAAAACATAAAAAAATAACTTCCTCATATTATACTTTAAACTCAAATTCACTCTTCAGTTCTTTCTTGTTCTTTATCTTTCTTCTTCTTCTTTTTCTTTTCTTTACGTACAGAGTCATCACCTTCAGTTGTAGCATCGGCTGCCTCCATTGTCGTGTCACCGTCAGCAGTTGTGTCCAAGTCACGCTTCTTTTTCTTCTTCTTCTTTTCTGACTTAAATTCTGTACTATTATTCGGGTCATCAGCATTAGCAGTGCTAGCTGTCCTTTTTCTAGTACCTTCTTCGGTCTCGGCGTCACCATTTTCTGTATCTTTCTTGCTTTTGTAGTCAACATAGCTGTTTAACCATTCCGCTGGAGTGTTCTCATTTGGCTTACCATGTTTGTCGAGTTTGCCTTGTGATATTAATTGCTTTTTGTGTGACGCCTTTGGTCCCAAGCCCCATTTTCTTGGATATGTATCTCTTTCCATGATAACTCTCTTTAATTTTGCTGCTACACCATGGTCACAAGAAGCCATTGTGGATGTGGTCATGAGGGCGATAGCTAACGCAACCGCTTCACCTTTTGTAGTAACAATTACAATTTCTTGGTCTATTTCAATGCCGTCTTCATACCTCAAAATACCGGGCAACAATACTTTTGCACCATAACACACTGCGTTGACAGCACTGTCTTTGATGAAGATCCTCTTGTGAGCTATTAACAATCCCTCCAGGGGCTTAATAACTCTACGAATGTATGTCTCATCTTTGTGGTTTTCATAAGCCCATTGGGCATCTAAAATATCATGCATGGTCACCATACCTTCCTGTTCTCCTTGGATACCAGACCGGACACGTCTAAGCTCAATCATTTGACCTCCCACTCCTAACATCAACCCTAAATGCACACACATGGTACGAATGTATGACCCAGCCTCACAGCTCACCCAAAACACACCAACATTACGTTCAGCGTCAAAGTCTAGTAATTTGCTGTCATACACCGAACGGACACGGAGTTGACGTTTGACAGCAGAAATGAGGGGAGGTCTTTGGAACAGAGCTCCTCTAAGTTTCTCCAGCCCTTGGGTGACTTTTTGCACATTTTCAACGGCAGAATGTAAACTAAACACTGCAACATACTCCTTACCAGCATTTTGTTGGGATTTTACTAACCTTGTAGCTTTATCTATGCACACAATAAGACAGCCAGTGACTTTAGGGTCGAGGGTACCGGAGTGACCAGTTTTTTCTACTTTCAGGATCCTTTTTATCCAAGATACTACTTCGTGGGAGCTGGGGTTGCTCGGTTTGTCGACGTTGATGAATCCGGACTTGATGTAGTCAGATATAGGCCGTTTAAGAGGCGAATGGCCGAATGGCAGCGGTGTGTAGTGGTTAGTGCGCACATTGAGACGATCGAAATTTTTCAATAACAATGGCCAGTAAGCTGTATCCAACTTACTTACACTCTCGGAAGGCTCAATTTTAAAGTCTCCGATCTTCTGAAATGCGCCGAGACTCACGCCTTCCTTATTTTTCTTCTTTTTCTTTTCGGACCTAACTTCTCCGCCGGGTTGCATTATATCAGTCATATTTCTTTATTTAGAAGACACCTCTTACAGATAACGCAAGGTTTGAACCTTGTACACTTTAGGAACAATTTGCTCCTTAGAAATAGGTCACTTCATGTAAATTTCAGTCGTAATAGTCAAACAATGAAACAAACACGTGCAAAAGAACGATGCGCGTTGTTGTGAGGTTAGTTTTCTTTCAGAAATTCAGATTTGGCATTGGCACTATTTCAACGTTTCGTGACAACTGTTTTGTTTATTCCACGTTGTTGCAACAAAACGCAAAAATACATAATTATCTATCTGTAAAACTCAGAAAGCCCGTTTTATATTCGTTTAATTGTACATCATACAAATTTCTTGCGTACATTACAGCCGAGAACGTCAATTTACCAATTTGCATTATCGAGAATGGTTTTGAAGCCCGAGCCGCAGGCAAGGACTTTGAAACAATGCAAATAGCTTTCAGTACAAGGTTTGTATAAAACTTTTCCCACAAAATGCGAGTAAATACAATTTTTTGTTACATGGAATGTTAACATTTCAGAGAAAAATAAACAAATGACTGATGTATGACTTTATAAAGACCATAAAAATTAAATATTATTTTGATGTAGAAACAAAACGCGTGAAGCACGGTAAAATAATCGGACTGTCAAATTGAGTTCTGTAACTCTAATTTTTTTATAATATTTTCATACTGATTATTTTAATTTAAGGCCAAACAATGGCAGGCGTATTATTTGAAGACATATTTAACGTCAAGGATATGGACCCTGAAGGTAAAAAGTTCGACCGTGTGAGCCGGTTGCATTGCGAATCAGAATCGTTCAAAATGGACCTTATATTGGACATAAACTCTTGGATATATCCCATGGAATTAGGGGACAAGTTCCGTCTAGTGCTAGCGACTACCCTTAGGGAGAATGGGTACCCGGATGGAGGCGAATGGAACCCCTTAGAAACGGAAGGAAACCGTGCCGATAGCTTCGAATATGTCATGTCTGGTAAAGTTTATAGGTTAGTAATCAAAAGCTTATTGAAAAAACTACCGAAAAGTACAAACTGTCCACACCAAATAACTAGCCACCTCCTTGGTCTAGTGGTATACACACCAAACCTATCTAACCTAGGTTCTGCGAGGAAATGTAATAAAAAATTGTAAATTGTTTTGTGAAATAAAGTTTTAATAACAATAAAAAAACTGTATCAAACCTAGAGGAATAATATGATAGTAAAATAACTACTTAATTCGTTAACAGGATAGAAGGTGATGAAGCAGCAATGGAGCCTGCGTCACGGTTAGCAGCATACGTCTCCTTCGGCGGTCTGCTCATGAGGCTACAAGGAGACGCTAACAACTTGCATGGGTTCGAAGTTGATCAGCACATGTACCTTCTGATGAAGAAACTAGCTTTCTAGATAAATTGGAAATTGAATTAAAAAATGGTATATAAAAGTGGGATAATTTTCAAGGCTAGTATGTCAAATGGCATGGCACATTTAAATTATTAGTCATACATTTTTTTAGTTATTAAATACTTTTGACCGCCAACATAACCTAAAAGTTGCTGCGAAATTCAATGAAAACTAAGGATATTCTGTCCGTTAAGCTATCTAGTGACCTCTGATACCTCGCTCGATCTTCAGAAATGGAATAACCGTTGATAATTCGATATACATTGAATTTGCGGCGAAAGTTGCCACATTTAAATTAGTCTGGCAGAAAAAAGTTCCTTGTCTGCGCACACTATTAAATACATTGAAGCAGGTAAGGTCCTCTAATATTTCAAAGCAGCATTCAATTTCTATAAATTCGTTACGCAAGAGGTCCATCATCATCATCATCATCATGTCAGCCGACGACGCCCACTGCTGGGCATAAGCCTCCCCCAAGGATCTCCACAACAATCGGTCTGCGGCATCCCGCGACTGACCAGATCGTCGGTCCGCGTAACGGCTTTTGTCACACGACACAAGAGGTTAATATAGTAATATTACAACATGCATTTTGCCATAAATATAAGAGTAAAGACGTTTCAGTAAATGCTACCTATGCTTTCTGATATTTTTTAACCTTGTTGAGTGTTACGAATTTATTGACATTTAATGCTGCTCCTGAAATATTCTTGCCCACACAGATATATATCTGATGGCGACTATACTTTTATAATAAAACAACAGCAAAGTTTCACATATTCTACTACATGCAAGTCTGAAAGTTGTTAGAGCAAACGGTAAAGATGATATTGTATAAGTTTAAGGTTAATGAATAAAGTTAAGTAAGATAAAATATGTACATAGTTTTATTTTTTATTTTTACTATAATTCTGCTATCTTTTTTGCATGCAAAATAAAAATAAAAAGTAACAAAGTGATTATAATTTTTATTTGTCTATTGATAACATTGTCAAAAGGTCTGAATTCTATTGAATAACTGATAATCTCCTTTTTTGAAGATAAACTACAGTAACAAAGAGCATGTAATCACTACGTATAAACAGTAAGAGCATGTACACATATAATTTGTGATGTACACACTGGGCGCTAGCGTTAGCGTTGGCGTTGCATTTTGTATGCAAATCTGTACAGAGCCTCTAGTGGGCAGTAGCAGAACTACAGATTCTCATACAAAAATGTAATAGCCGCTACACACGTTCCGATCCGACCGCCGATTTGGTCTGCTCCCAGACCAAATCGGAACGTGTGTAGCGCAGATTTGGTCGGAACAGACCAAATCGGAACGTGTGTAGCGCAGATTTGGTCTGGGAGCAGACCAAATCGGCGGTCGGATAGGAGCGTGTGTAGCGGCTATAACGCTAACGCTCGCCAAGCGCCCAGTGTGTACAGGCAGTAATTTTTCTGTAGAAAATTACAAGGACTGAAAATCATACTAAAGCTGATAGCGACATCTAGCGTCGAATAAAAGTAATAGCCGCTACACACGCTCCTATCCGACCGCCGCCGCCGCCGATTTGGTGCGGACGAACTTCACGACCGTCGGACGGAATTGCTCCCGAGAGCGGAATGTATGCTCTGTCTCTGTCACTTATGCTGCGGCTACATTAGCGGGCTACGGCAAAGTATCGCAATATCTTTCTCTTTCTAACTAACCGGTAGTGGCGTATGGAAAGAAATAGTCGACAATTATCGTCCACTAATGTAAAATAAAATAAATAAAGAAATTACAGTTCAAATAATTACCTACTAATGGTTCCCAAACTAGGCAAAGCCTGTCTTTTGGGGACCGATGTGGCCGCAGCATCACTGTAGAATAGACAAAAGCAAAGCATAGAATTCGAATCCGTTTCCGACGGTTTGTGATTTTTTTGCTGTTTTGTTCTGTTGAACGTTGCTAGCTAGCTATTATTATACCCGACGTCACTAAACAGGGAACTATTAGTAGTGTAGGCAATGAACAGATTCTTTGTATGGAGACCCATACACTAATTCCTCAGTCGATGAAACTTTACTGAGTTATAAAATAGCATGAGCCATAAACTTTTGAATGATTATCCAAAAAAAAACTCACACGGAAGTTAGGTATTTATACATAAATATACAAATCTGTTTATATATTGAACCGAGTAATTTCTCAGTCCAAATTTATTTTACCAAATGAGTTATTTATACTAGTATGTGATACTTGATGAAAATCCAAAACTTTTTTCAAACATGAGTATGCTTGGCAAAATGGTATAATTCCGTTAAAAAGTTCGACAGAGACATTTTTCAGTCCAAGTCACCCCATTTTGTTTTATTAAAATTTGGTGTTTCTGCTGGGATATTTTTTTGGGTATTTCATATTATTGTTTTTATACGTTACATGAATATGTCCGGTTAAGAAAATTTTGACGGAGCATTTTTCCTAAAAAGATATCAATGAAATAAGACTTTCATTAAAAAATACCTAATCTTCTATTATTATTATTTTTTGGAAATTTATTCCATACTTTTAATTTATTAATACTTTATCATGATGTAAAGTTTTTTTTGACTGAGGAATTACTGTGGGGGTCAACTAGCGGCAATTTGACTTAAAGTTCCGAAAAATGTATGAAGTTCATATCCATAAAGTTACGCGCTAGCTAGCCCCCCTGGGGGGCTACCGGCTATGAAATGGGGGGCTACCGCGTAACTTTATGGATATGAACTTCATACGTTTTTGGGAACTTTAAGTAAACTTTATAAAGAAAATAGCCGCTATCAGTTCCTTGTTTTGTGAAGTCGGGTATAACGATAACTAGCTAGCAGCATTCAACAGAACAAAGCAGCAAAAATCTATCAAAATAAGGAATTAAAATGACAGTTGAAGCCCATACCATATCCATATTTCTTAGCCCCCCAGATCTGCAGATCCGCACCAAATCGGCGGAGGTCGGATAGGAGCGTGTGTAGTTTATACGAAAGTCAGCGCCATCTGTGGTCGAGAAGCAGAACTAAATAGCAACGTATTTGACAACGCCATCTCTTAATTGTTCTAAAAAACATTTAGTTATTCTTTAATCCGCAAGATGGCTTTTTATAGACTTCCTGCGTAAATAACTTGTAAAATTATAAAATTTTCAGGGCAAGACATTTGATTAGAAATAAACATGTGTTGACTAGCGTGAGAGATAGTAGACAATTATCGGCTGCTAATGTAGCCTCAGCATAAATAGACCGATAGCGCTGGCCTATTTTGAGGTCATAAGTTTCAAAAATTCTAAAGTTGCTAATTTCTTAACTGTGGGTACAGTCGTACCTATGAAGCTTATTATTGCGTTTTGTGTCACATCTACCACTTGCATTTTCAGCAATTCGTTGATTTGTGGTTGATTGTTTTTATTACAGTCAAAACTGGCAAAATAAATTTAAAGTTCAAAATAATTATGGTAATAGTCTAGGATAGCCTGAGGAGTGTGCAAACCGAATTTGTGCCATCTTCGGCCAGTGCAAACTGACATAGAGTCAGTATGAGAAAACAGTGCCCTTCGTGCGAAGAAGTCTGTTTTTTTCCAAATTATAAGATTTCGTGGATAAAAATGACACAAATTATGAATAGTGTTTTGTTACACCATCATAATCAAAAACACGTAAACTCTAATAACTTGCATTTTCTATTGTGGCTTTTACAGGCCGGTGTTGTAATAAAAAAAAACTATAAAAGTCGTGGATGAATTTGACACAAAATATTTTGAACAAAAGATATCAGTACTCTTAAACACGTAACACCTATTTAACCTAATGTAATATTCTTTTAGAGCTAGTAGAGCGAAGTGTTAGTTTTTGGTTAAATATCAGGATTCTCGTGGACAGAGATGACACAAAATGCCTTCAGTTCCTACTTCGATAGTATCATGAATGTAAAATTTTCATCTTGAGTTTTCTTTTACGTCCAATACTGATCGAAAAGACAAATACCTAAATTTACACTTAGTGACATAAAATAAAGTATAAGGTTGGGTAAATGGTCCGGAAACTATAGGCGAAAAACCATCAACTTTAGTATTTTTGAAACCTCAAAACTTAGCGCTATCGGTCTAAAAAGAGCTTACTTTAGTTGCTGTTATTTTGCCTAAAATTGGAAAACTTTCCGTGCACAAATTTTTCTGAATAACTAATAAAGCTAAAAATTATATCGAAATCTTTTACTCATCAAGCAAATTCCCAAAATTAATTTTTCAAATAAATGTAATACCTAGGCTTTTTAAAAACTGGGTTTGAGCTTTAATTAGATATTAATGAAAAAAAAATCATTACGGTCGGTCGCTATGATTTTTTCACGGATTCAAATAGAGAACAAAAACTCTCATTTATAAATATGGGATTCTAATTGGCGCCATATTGTTTTGTTTGAGAGCGCCGAGTGACATCGTTTTCCCATGGATACCGCTGTGCAGGGGCGGTGATAGGACGTAGGTTCAATACCCGGCGGCGGGAGAATAATAATTGTCATATATTTTGTGTTTAATTGGAGTTTAACTACCGTTTTGAAATAATACATTTCAAGTTATTTTTACTTTTTTGCATTCACTTCCAAATAATTTCGGCAAATAGTAAGTAGGTAGGGCAGGCGTACCGGTTTTGGCCACTTTAAGTATTTTTTCACTTTTAACCGCTAAGTGCTTAATGATCTTAAGTATTTTAGAGAAAATTTATAATGTAGAGTTATAGATAATTTATCGACCTTTAAGGGTACAATCTACAAAGTAAAGAAAAATCAATAGTTTTTTTTATTTAGAACAAATTCTGCGGAGGGGGCCAAATACACCGTTTGCATTGGTTTTGACCACTTTCATGAAATTACTATATTTATAAGTTGAGTTTATGCTTAATTGATGTCTTATTAGAGTTCTGGACTAAAACACTACATGAAATAGTATTTCAATCACAGCTAGCTAGCTCCTTACTACGATTTTATAAGTATACCTTTATCACTTGATTAAAAGAAAATTAGCGGATTGAGGCTAGTGTAGGCACTAGCCTACACTAGCCTCAATCCGCTAATTTTCTAGTACGTTAGCTAACAAAAGTGAGTTGTGAGTCTTTTAAAATAAATGAACTTTATGATAGGTTGGAAACTTTCTACTAATGCCAAAGTGGCCAAAGGTGGCACAATGCTAAAATTTCTAGCCCCACTTTTGGCCACTTATTGTTTCCCAACTTTTTGTAAGAACAGTGAAAAAACAACACTTAATCCATCTAGAAGAAACATATTCCAACATGATATAACATATTAAATAGCCATAAAATAATTTTATTGTAGAAAAAAAAATGATTTTACAAAACCTTTACCCTTAACATTTTGATTAAGAATTTTACAAAACGTTAACTTTGAAACATAACACGTGTTTATTTCTAAAATATCGTACTACATAAAAAAGCTAAGTGCTGTAATTATTAACTAAAAGTCCAATCTTTTATTCGCCATTAATAAATATAAGCAATAATTATTTAATTCCTATTTATATAACTTTAAAGTGAAAAGTGACCAAAACCGGTACAGTGGCCCAAACCGGTACGCCTGCCCTACTTACAAATCTTACAATTACGAAATTCCGTACTTACTTCGATCTATCCGTTTTATGTTGAAGCCCGGCAGATTTGCCGAAGTTCGGAAAGTTAGCCGGTAGGGCCCCTGGATAGCGGATCACGAATCGCCGATCCAAGATGGATCGTTTGTACTGTGGTATTATAGGTTAAATTAATAGACGGAACCTCACCAAACGAAAACTTGATACCTGCAGGTTATACCCATATCTCTGTCACTTTCCGGGCATGGCAGAATCGAGTGAAAGAGACGGGTATAATTTGCAGGTGTCATGTTAGCTCGCCCGAGTTGTAAATAGGTTTCTAAGGCTGGGAATACATTTCCGATTTTTCTCCGAGTGGGAACCGATAGCAAAATATAGAGAACGCCGATAGTCTGAAAGCCTACTCTGAAACGCAAAACCCGAAACTTCGGCATACCCGTCCCTCTCATTCTCGACTCGAGTCGTGCGTGCGTGACAGAATCGAGTGAAAGGGGCGGGGCTAACCGAAGTTTCGGATAATTGAGTTTCAGGGACCGTACTCTGAAACGCAAATCCGAAACTTCGGTTAGCCCCGCCCCTATCCCTCGATTTCGTCATGACTCGAGATTGAGAGGGACGGGGCTAACCGAAGTTTCGGGTTTGCGTTTCAGAGTAGGCCCTCTGAGTACGGTCCCTGATTAGACTATCGGAAAGCAATCGCGTGCCATACATTTGTTTGAATAGTCTACTTAGACACGTATCGGATCGGTCATCGATCGGACGTGTAAAAACAACCAATCAAAACAACTATCGGTTCCGACTATCGGCATAGTAAAATTACTATGCTATCGGGTTTCTAAATTATACTATCAAAAATATTATTTCTCTAAATCGAACCCAGGAAGCCAGGGGGGCTACCGCGTAACTTTATGGATATGAACTTCATACGTTTTTGGGAACTTAATATCAATTTTATTAAAAAAATAGCCGCTATCAGTTCCTTGTTTTGTGACGTCAGGTATAACGATAACTAGCTAGCAACGTTCAACAGAACAAAGCAGCAAAAAGCTATCAAAATAAGGAATTCAAATGACAGTTGAAGCCCATACCCATATCCAGATTTCTTAGCCGGTAGCCCCCCAGGAGGCTACTAAGTATGAGTTTCTTTCAAAACTTATTTTAAAGAGCTTACCGACGAGCGACCTTAGAGCAAAGGCAAAGGGGCATCCAAAACAATGCCAATTAAAGGCCCGCTCGCACGGCGCGCTCATTACCGCGCACGTGGCGGTGTCACACCGCGCGGCGCGTGAAGTCAAGCGTGTGCCCGCCCAGACGTTTGTCGTGTACGGGATTCTGAATTCGAATGGCGGACGAATTTGGAATTGGGCCTCTTCTATACTAATATTATAAAGAGGAAAGATTTGATTTGAGATTGTTTGTTTGTATCGAATAGGCTTTTAACCGCCTCTGTGGTCTAGTGGTTCACACCATCGATTTCAGACCAAGTGGTCCCGGGTTCGATTCCCAGTGGGGCTACGTATTGTATTCGGTTTGGTTGGTGGTAGGACTTGTTCTTAGTCCGCCTGGCTAGCTACCACCGTCTTATCTAAGTCTGACGCCATAACAATAATGTTTTCAGCATTATTGTGTTCCGGCAGTGAGAGATAAGATAGCCCGTTCCTCAGTGATTGAGGATTCCGGTAGTAGTGCGCTTCCACCTTCAGCCTTATCACCACTTATCGTGGTGTGATGAAGGCTAAGTGCTACACCATGTGGATAAAAAAAGGAATATAGAAAACTAAGTAGCCTTCCGCCCAGCGGCTTCACCTGCGTGCCCCAGGTAGCACAGGGTAGTCATAATGACGTCAATTTCAGGTCATTTTAGGACGCGGACGTCAAGTGACCAAATGAGACTATCTTGAACTGTCCTCCTACGGACGTCAGACAAATGATGTCATATTGACGCCAATTTTCAAGTCATTTACTGACGTGGAGATATTCGGTCAAACAACAGACGTCCATGAGACGTCCTTGAACTGACCTCTGGGCTCTGACGGACGTCAGACAAATGGTGTCATTTTGAAAAACGTTTTTAAATATATCACCACGTGTTGTTCCAAAGATTGTTGTAGTAACCTTACAATTTAACTATAACTATCTCACATGTGTTCAAATTGTTATTTATTTCCGTAAAAGCCAATAATAATGTTAACGCCCTATCTGTACACCAGATGGGTGCAACAAGGGCGGATAACAGAAGTAAAAAAAAAAAAAGATTTTTAGATGTTTTTAATTTCTTTATAATAATAACAGTGCCTGAATCTTTTTACTAAATCAGAGGAATAATAAATAATGTCAGGTCAGGTCAAACTATAAGTACTAAAATAATAAAGACGGCAAAACTTTCACTATCAATTATCTCGAAACTCTATTTTACAAGGTACGCCCTTGTTGCACCCAATGCTTCAATTAGTATTTGCTCAATACAATCTCTTTTTTGTATTGCCGTCTATCATTTCGACACGACCTTCAACCCTTCTACATTATAAAGACGTCACCAATCAAACGTCATATAAACATCACCAACCGAACGTCATTTAGACATCAGTCATCACCAACCAGACGTCATAAAGACGTCACCAACCGAACGTCATCTAAGCATCACCAACCGAACGTCATTTAGACATCACCAATCAAACGTCATAAAGACGTCATGAAATGACGTCCTTATGCCCTGACATATCGAGTCAAAAAGACGTCACAATGAAGTCATTTTGGAAGTTAAAAAGACGTCCGAGGCGTCATAAAATTGACGTCATTATGACTACCCTGTGCTACCTGGGGTACGTCTACTACACGTCGTAAACCCGCGGGATCGTGATGTTTTTCCGGGATAAAAATTAGCCTATATTACTCTCCAACCCCCAAACTATCCCCATTCCAAAAATCGATCCATTGCTCCGTTTTGACGTGAAAGACGGACAAAAACAAACAAACACACTTTCATTACAGCTTTCACATTTAAAAATTGTGCCTTTTGGTTCGAAACTATTAGATATATGCAGTTTTATTTATTTTCAACACACTTGCTCATAAAGTGAGCCTTATTACATCGATCTTAGGGCCATAAACCGAACTATAACCCACGCGTGCATAATAATATTACAGTACTAGTTCCGTAATAGAATTATCCCTACAAAGTTAAGTAAGTACCTAACTGCAAATTATATGCGAGTAAACAGAGACTTTTCAATTTAACCGGGTAATACAGTATCCCTACAAAGTAAGTTAGTACCTAACTGCAAGTTATATGCGAGTCAACAGAGCATTTTCAATTTCAGCGGGTAATAGATACAGTTCTTTTTTTGTAACAACAAAGAGGTTTTATACGGCTGAAAATCCATTTACGTTTTTAGAATAAATAAATGTGTCCCTAATTAAGACAAAAAACATAATTAAGTATATTATTATCAAATTATTTATAATTCACAATAATTTGTTATAAAACATTTGCATTTTATCACTATTATTATACTTAATTATTTTGACGTAGGCTGTATGGCTGTATGTAATAAATCACCTCACATTTGGCGCGTGCAAAAAAAAAACTTGCGCGCTTTTTCCCTTAGTTAATATTAGGTTAATACAATATGTATGCAATAAATGTTTGTTTTTCCTCGCAAGTGTGTTGAAAAAGTGCGTATGAAACTCGTGAGCAACTTACTCACTAGACACTCGGCTGATTTACGCCCTCGCCTGCGGCTCGGGCTGCAACCCACAGCCTCGTGTATAATGAGCAACCTAAGCTCACTTGTATCATAATATACTATTATGTAATAACCTAATGCACGTTTTGGTATAAGTACCTACAACTGTGAGGTCTGTATAAGGTAACTTAGGCTTGAATTAAATAATACTAAAAAGAACTGTAAAATTATTTAAGTCTACTTATTTAAGGGGCTACTCGGAAAAAGTATGGAATTTTTGATATAAAACTATAGGACGGTTAGAGTTGTTACAAATCTGGTAATAAGATATAAGTATATATTTCTTCATAACTTTATCTAGATTCGTATAGGCAGTTGCAGAAACACGATTTTATGATTTTGCCTCGACACTTTTTCTTTTCGAAAAGACCTCTAAAAATATGAAATTGCAAGATTATTCTTAAATGGGGTTACTAGATATTATTGAAAATTAGTTTAATTAGTGGACACCAATAATATTTAGGATCGTGTAGAAGCATTTTTTAGAAATCGCTAAGTATCGATTTTGAATACGAAGTGATTTTGTGTTTTTTGCCTAATCTGCAAAATCGGTCTCTCTCCCGCGCACGTCGTCGTTTTCTCATTTCTAACTCGCTTCAGCATAATTTTTCCGAGTATCGCCTTAATAATAATTGTCAAACTTATAACTCGTTAGCGGCGCACTCCCATTTGTACAGTAATTAACGTTCGCAGGCGGGACTTGTAATTAGTTCAATTTGTAGCAAAATGGCGGATGGAGATAAGGGTGGGGGGATAATATCGAAACTGTATTTCTTTGTTGGTTTGTCTATAATGACAGAAATACGGAAAGCTGTAGTGCCTCTAGTCATAGTAGGTTTTATAGTACCTAAACTAGTGTTAGTAAGTAGGTATATGATTGAAGTCCTAGTCCTACTACCCATGGTGAAAAATAGAAATATTATGTAGCTTACTTCCGCCGCGTACGTACAGTCAGTCAGTCGTAGCATAAGTCAAAAAACATGCTAAGACAGGGTTTCTTAACCTTTTTTTAGTCATGGACCCCCTTTAAAAATTTCAAATAGCCCACGGACCCTTTCCAAAAAAAACGATGTTTAACTTCAATCAGCTTTTATTGTTTGCGATTAAACCTTAAATATAAATAGTTAGTGTGACGGCTGCTGCTGCTAATGCTGGATTACAATGTCAAATTGAGGAGCTGTTTTAATAACGCAAGGTGCATGCCATCTTTCACTTCTAGCCGATTACAATTCTTAGTTTTTATGGAGAATAAAGTTGAAAATGCTGATGCTATCAGGAGGTCTCCTAGCAAATTCTCCTTTCAAAAGAATGCTCGTGCTTTTCTACAGGATATTTATTATTATTTATAGGGGGGACGCCAGCGAAGCCGGACGGGTGATCAGTCACCTAGGTCGGGACCATTTCACCCAGTTCCCCAAGTCCCCTAAAAACTGAAAAATCAGTTGGGGAGGCGGGTTATCATTTACCCCACCGGCGTCGGACCGTCGAACCTACCTGTGCGCTTACAGTACCTGTTGAGTTGACTTATCGTTAACTTCTTTAGATCCTCTTCCTTAAGCTTGTCCGTTCCAAAGAGCTCCCAGCGCAGTGATGCGTACATCGGGCACTCTGCCATGAAGTGGTAGCTTGTTTCTTCTCTTTCTTTGCATTGCGGACAGATCGGGTCTTCTGTCCGTTTAATCACTGATAGGTGTCTGTTTAGTGGGCAGTGCCCAGTAAGTACACCTACGATCGTTCTTATATTTCTCCTACTCTGTTTCAGGAGTTCTCTAGTTTTCTTCTTGTTAACCGATTTGATGAAAATCTTAGACTGTCTGCAGTCCTTTCTTCTCATCCATATTGGTTGGTTTCTTTGATTGTTCTGATCCTGATAATGTTCTTAGTAATTCTATATGCGATTGGTAGTCTTGGTTCAGGGCCAATGAAGGGTTCATCAGCTCCTCCCCTGGCTAATTCATCGGCTTCCTCATTGCCTACGTTACCTTCGTGTCCGGGTACCCAGGCAACTTCTACCTCAACCATGTTGGCAAGTGCCTGGATGCTTTGTATGCATTCTTTCACCAGGGCTGAGGTAGTCTCCGCTTTGTCAAGGGCCTTGATGGCAGCTTGACTGTCGCTATATATTATTATTTTTCCTACGTTATAGTTGCCTATCTCACTTTTAATCATGTTCGCACACTCCAGTATCGCGAATACTTCCGCCTGGAACACGCTGGCGTACTTGCCCAGATTAAAAGTAGTTCTTATAGTGTTGGGTTTAGCTATGTATACCCCAGCTCCCGATAGTCCAGTTGATTCCTTTCTTGACCCATCTGTGTAGCATACTGCAGTGCTATCCAGATTGTCATGTTCTAGTTTCCAGTCTTCTCTGGATCTGATGCTTATTCTGTACTTTTTGTCGAAGATCCTTTCCTTTTTTATTAGGTCATTGTTAACCAGTATCATGGAAAGGTTTTCTTCGTACTTTTTTCCTATTTCAGCGTGACCATGATCATTGTGCCTTCCTATCCACAGGTTAGTGCTTTTCAGCTTAAACCATTGTTCTGTAGCTCTCTTTTCGATTTCAAGATCTATTGGACTAAGGCCTAGTATCATTTCTAAGGCGGCCGTGGGAGTTGTTCTCATGGCTCCCGATACCATGACACTAGCTAGTCTTTGTACCTTAGTGAGTTCTTTTCTGTTGTATTCTAGTTTTGCCTTATGCCTCCATGCTAGTGCTCCGTGGAGGATTCTCGGTAGGATGATTGCCCTATAGATCCATTGGACCACTTCTGGTTTCATGCCCCAGTTCCTGCCAACGGCTTTTCTGCACTGCATGAGAGCTGTCATTGCCTTTTTACTGGTTTCTTTTATGTGTGTCCTATAACTTAGGGTGCTGTCTAAGACTATCCCTAGGTATTTAAACTCCTTTACTGTCTCGAGTTCTACATTCTCAATGTTAATTGGGATCATGCTATCAATCTTTCTTTTGTTAGTGAACAACATCAGTTTGGTTTTACTAGGGTTGAGGTTCAATCCCTTGTCCCTGCACCATCTCAGTGTTGTCATAATTCCACTTCTCATTATATCTCTGACCACGCTTAGAACTTTGCCTCTTACAAGTAACAGGCCATCATCCGAGTACGCTTGGATGTATATATTCATAGCAGTGATTCTGGTTACTAGTTCATCTATTAAGATACACCAAAGCAGTGGAGACAGACAGCCGCCCTGGGGAAAGCCTCTCCTGGCTTTGATGGTGTATTTGATATCTGCTAGTTCTGCTTGTATGGATCTTTCTTTTCTACAGGATAGCTTAAATTCGTAGATCGGATCTGATTCATTGACTGTCATTATCATCATCATTGTTATATTATTTTATCAATGATAACTTACCTTAAGTAGTCATATATTTATTTATATAATGTATATATTTATGTATATGTAGCTTGTATATTTTGTATGTTAATATATATAATTATATAATTTGTACAGCTTTCGTTGTTTTCTGTTTCCCAAAGGTTGACTGGCAGAGAATACTTTTAGTATTAAGTCCGCCTTGTATATTACATTATGTATTTTGTACAAAAGTTTAATAAATAAAAATAAAAAACCCTGCTTCACAATGATAAGTAGTTGCAAACTGAACTAACATAGCTCGTTTGACCATTCGGGTGTAAGCTAGAGCTAAATGACACCGAAAGTCGGCTTAAGCTCTTTGTGTCAAATTCTGTTCGCAACACTTTTTTTAACCTCACAACGTAAGCAGGCTTGCCAAGACCCCCAGCTTTCATTACACGGACCCCTTAGGGGTCCATGGACCACAGGTTAAGAAACACTGTGCTACGAAATTATCAGTGCACAATACTTGCAGCAGCAGGTAACAATACAGTGCTTCATACTAGTAAGAAGCAATAAATACGGTGGCGGTCACTCATTTGGTACTGAATTCGGCAGTCTGATGCCCCTGGTTGGGGCGAAACACGTAGGGGAACGGGAATCCCATTGTGGGATGGTTTCCTAATTTAGGATAGCAAAGTATTTATTGCCAAAAATAAAGTGTATCCTAATATGGGATATCCCATGATGGGGGTGTATGGTATCCCATATTGGGATACACTTTTTTTTTGGATTTTTTTTTCATTTGCAACATTTTTGTCTGTAGTTACAAAAGTATGAATGGTAGAAGAATACAACTTCATAGCAATGTAAAATATAACATTTCGAATGAATTATTCTTAGTTTGTTCAGTATACTGTTATAATAGTTTATAGAAATAGATGTTCAAACAAAACTATCCCATAATGGGGCCCGCTCCCCTATAGAGTAGGTACCTAGGTCTTATCGGTAAGGTGCAAGGTGTGTCGTTGTCTTGCTATCTGCAGCAGGTATTGTGCACTGTCTGATAGTTTCGTGGAGTGCACGTGCACGTTTTTGATAGGTGCACCTTGCAAGTTGTTGTTTTTTGCGGAAGTAAACTACATTTACCTATTTCTTTTATCGGAACGGGTAGAGACTTCCGCCAAGTGACGCCTGATTCAATCAAATTCGCACTTATTGTTTCCTAAAAGTTACTTTTTATATTTTGTTTAGCTCTGCTCACAGTTTGAATACACCAGCCTCTAATGAGGTTTATTAACCGAGTATTGCCAGTGGCCCCAGCGCTATGACCCCCGTGGGCCCATAGGTAATTTTTATTCACCGTAGACACACTGCTTCACAGTGGGACTACGTAAAACTGACTTTAATTAACCGTGGTCCCACTGGCTGTCATGTTTGGGAAAGTATGAAATATAATAATATTTTTTATATTTATTTTACTTTGTATTTATATAATATTTTACCTATGAGCTTATTTTTAGAACCTATATTTTGTTTAATAAAATAAGTTTTTATATTTTTGTGTTTTTTTATTTAATTTCATGTCAAGTGGAGCATTGCGGTGGGACAACAGTCAAAAGAAGCATAAAAAATGCACATTTGGCATAATATGTCTACTGCAGTGGGTCTACGCTACGGGGAAAATACTTACCTGTAGCCCCACCAGTGGGGCAAAACAAAAACGGTGGGGCCACGCCACGGTTAATAGGAACGTGGTACTTACATGAGGACGCAAAGAGTTTCTACTTATTTTGGTTATTTATACACTATCAAATCCTATTGGTTCATTTTCCGATCCAACAGCATAACACAGAATTCAAGACAGACAGTTAAAGGTAGTGGGTAGAGAGCGGGAGCGTGGGAAACCCTTTAAAACAGCAAACACTTCATACATTTTACCTACTTGTGTAGATAATCTTCAATTTGTCATGGCAACTACAGTACCGAACGGCAGGCAGATATAGTGCGACAAGCTTTTCTGTTCCGGTGATTATCTTTGGAACTAAAACAGTTTTCATTCAACAGTCCATTTTGACAGCTAATTTCGTATTGCAAGTGGCTCCTCTGTCACGGCTGTCACCGGAACAGAAAAGCTTGTGGCACTGTAAATTAAATTGCACATCGACCTTTGGAAAGAGACAATCGGCTAGTTGGCGTTGTCTTTGTCGCGTGAAATACTAACTAACAATCCAGTATCTATGAATGAATGGATAACGACTGAAAAAACGTCACATTGTATTATTATTTTTACTTTTTTGCATTTATGATGCAATTTTTATACCTACTTACTTATTTAAATTTTTACTTTTTTGCATTCACAATGCAATTTTTATCATAGAAAAATGGAAAATAAAGTATTTAGAAAAAAAAAATCGACCCGTCTCACAACCAGCTCCGATGGGACTCGAACCCACGACCTTTCGCTATCCGGGCGACTGCTCTAACCACTGAGCTACGGAGTCGTTACGAGAAGCGTCGAATTTATCAAATACTTCTTACACGCTGTATAGCCAGCGTTAATTTCATCAATGTGAGGATATTACAACCCCCACACGCGAAAGAAATACCTTTCCAGATATTTGACAATCGCTAAAGAAGAAATTACTATGGCAAGTTATTTAAATTTTTACTTTTTTGCATTCACAATGCAATTTTTATCATAGAAAAATGGAAAATAAAGTATTTAGAAAAAATCGACCCGTCTCACAACCAGCTCACGCTTCTCGTAACGACTCCGTAGCTCAGTGGTTAGAGCAGTCGCCCGGATAGCGAAAGGTCGTGGGTTCGAGTCCCATCGGAGCTGGTTGTGAGACGGGTCGATTTTTTCTAAATACTTTATTTTCCATTTTTCTACCTACTTACTTATTTAAAAAAAGTATCTATAACAAAAAAAAATCGAACCGTCTCACAAACGGAACGAAACAATAAAACACTTTAAAATATAAAAATTGCAATAGGTACCTACACCAACCACTGAATAATTATTAAAAAAGACACAATTTAAAATAGGAATATCTACGTTCGAATTATAAATTCCCTCGCTGGCAGCCATTGGGCGGCGCTTGGCCAATCGCGGCGCGCCTCGGAGGCGGGAAGAGGCGAGCGACTGAATGCAAATGAATTCTTTTTACACGGCCATTATAAAAAAAACTCGTTTTCCGCGCGGTGTTTGCTAGTCATGATAGAGGTGTGAACTTGAATCGCTCGAAACTTCTTTTCTTAATAGAAAAAATTGTAATAGAAAAAACCACACAGCTTAATAGTAAATTTTGGAATTCGAGCTCCCACTTCTGAAAATCCAGTTCAATGCTCTAACTAACTAATCAACATAGAAGATTTGCACTGTGAATGCATAAAAAATAATTAAAATCGTTATTTACAAAAAATGCTGTGATGTCCATGTCACATTATTGCAAAGATTACGCAGTGTCTGGCATGGCTGGTCTATTTTTTTTATATTTTTTTTATCCACAACTGTGCAGCACTTAGCCTTCATCACACCTGATGTTAAGTAGTGATAAGGCTGAAGGTGGAAGAGCACTACTCCCGGAATACTCAATCACTGAGGAACTGGCTATCTTATCTCTAACTGCCGGAACACAATAATGCTCAAAACATCATTGTTATGGCCTCAGACTTAGAAAAGACGGTGGTAGCTAGCCAGGCGGACTAAGAACAAGTCCTACCACCAACCAAACCGAATACAATATGTGTACAATATGTGTAACCGAAAACAGTATGTATTTGAATACACTGGGAATCGAACCTGGGACCTCTTGGTCTGAAATCGGTGGTGTGAACCACTATACCACAGAGGCGGTTAAAACCAATAACCGAACCATCTACATCCAACATTCCATAATCTTCGTCTTAATCACTGTCACTGCAAACGCTTTAAATTTAGCCAACAAATAACATTAAATACTGCTCAAAACAAAACAGGGCACAGCACAGCACACCCCATGGTTTTCAAATTGTACACAAATCCTTTTTCTGGTTATCGTAACATTGAAAAAATAAATAGATAGACCATGCTAATAGCTCAGCTACCTAGTCTTATTTATGAGCCATTAGTTCAAATATTATATCCAATGAACTCAATAACTTCAGTAAGTAGGTACGTAAAAGTATTTTGAAAGTAATGCAAGGAAACCGGTCTTATTTTGTTTATTAGCCCTCAAATCAGAACACAATGAAAGACGTTAGAAATCAGTATTAAGTTACTTCTGCAGCTGATGAGCTTCTTCAGCTGCCTACTCGTGTCTGCTGTTAAATGGTTAAAATATGCGTTATTTCGGTAAACTGAAGCCGAGTGTTTTATTGTAATGGTGACTACCTCAGTAGAATATACCGAGATGGCTGACTTAGCATACTTGATACCACACCTCCAAGAAACTTTGGAATGTTGTACATCTGCATTCTAATGAAAACGTAAGAAATACTAATAAAGACTCGGTTCAATATCTTAAGGGTCTGTCAATTTGTCACGATCGGACACACACTCACAGATTTACATTAAAAAAAAACGAATAGTATGGCCGATTGCGACCAACTGACAGGCCGTTGCCTGCTGGCGGACTACTAAAAATTAAAATTAAAAATCATTTATCACGAATAAACTATTTTTAATTAATTTTAATTTTCATACTTACTAACGCTATTTTGCTCTGAGTCTTCCAATTGAGTAGTCGTAGATACTTGTTATCTCGAAATACTCGCCACTTCCCAGCTTGCTTACAAAGATTTCTTATAAATTATAATACTTATAACAAACTTTTTACCAAAAACAAAAGAACAAAAAAGCAAAAGTTAGTCTAACTGATAGTCTGTGGGGCTCTTTAAAAGCACTAGCCAGTTAAATATCTATAATAATAAAAAACTTCTGCTCGATCGAAAGTCATATAACGCTCGCATTTTTGCGAGTGGTATGTTGTAGAGTCGTTTCTCTCAATGCACGTATAACACCCATCTCCTAAAAAGCTTTTCATACGATACACCTCTTTACGGCGAGACATCGAAATATCTTTTTTAGGAACAATTTTTTACCATTAATTAATTTGGTAAGGTATCATGAAGAGAGTATTTTAATAAGATAGGTAAATAGATCACAAGATTTTAATATGGAAATTACTTAAGTAATTATCTTTGGCAATGGCAATGGTTTGTTAATTAGTACTAATAAACAGGCTTAGCCTGTATAAATAAGTAATAAACAGGCCTTTGAAACAAAATTTCTAGCAATCTTGTAAAAATCTACCTACTGAAAATATAATTAATAACACGCGATGTAGGTAGTTTATGCATGAACTTTTTAAAATGTTTAAGTAGGAACATAAGTTGATTTTTCATGAAAGAAAGCTTTTCTCCATATATATACAAAAATCTAGAGAAAGAAAAATAAATGAATCCTCAAAAAATGATAGAGTTCTTACTACAGATAGGTACTATGCGATTATTATAAGAATAGGACTGGCAAAACGGCCATATTTGTTTGCGTTTCGCTTCCACTTCAGGGTGTAGGATGTGCAAGAAAAGGAACAAAGATCAAAAATGCCGTTTGACAGTCCTATTCTTATAATAATCGCATAGTAAACAAGTACAGACTTTGACATAAGACAGAGCTTTTTAAACAAATGATAGGTAGGTAGGATATAAATGACAACATCTCATTCCAAAATTGGAACGCTTTAGAAAATATGATGGTTTCCTCATGCTCATACAATACACACACCTCACGATCACGAGCTCACCTCTGGATTAACCCCTCCCTCTATCCCTCCCGATTCCCTCTGGATGAGAGGGACGCACGATCCCGCCGCCAGTCAGCCGACGGCGCGCGACATGCCATAACGCATCACTTAAAAACGCGCTAATTACTATGAAGGTTAAATTGAAAAGTCAAATTTTGAAAATCGAATAAGATGTTTGGTTTTAAACGAGTTTGTTTTGTGATAGTGAAACTTTTCAAATGAGCTTTTATTGACCGTGAAATTCGTGACTCAACTTTATAGTTTCAGACTGAAAAAAAATGTAGTCATTGTCTTTAATTATTTAAAAAGTTAAACTTCGGAAACAGAACAAAATGGTTTTGTCAGCGTTTGCTGTGTGTTAGTGAAACTTTTTAAATGATGTTTTTATTGGCCGTGAAACTTGTGACATTTTTTGTTTTGTTTTGTTTTTTATAAACCTACGGCTTCTGTGATCAAAATCGCTAAAGTGTTAAAATTAGTATAGGTATTAAAATAAAGCATTATTTTTCTAAAAAAAAGGAATATAACTGTGAATATTTAATAAAATATAATGAGTGCTAGAATTTTTCACGAGTTTTGTAAAAGTTTTGAGATGACATAATATTTTGGTGTGTCGAATTCATCATAAAATGCTTAGGAATGCTATTTCTTCCGCACCCACTACAGCAACTGGAATCCTATAAGGTAACGCTTTTTTCTTATAAGTATTTTTAAGGAACAGCTTGACTTGAATATATGTGGTGATATCAATACCTTACTGACCCAATGGCATAGTGGTTAGAAGCAGAAGTGTCAATGGTCATGAGTTCGATCCCATGTTGGAACAGATATTATTTTAATAAAAACATGAGCCTTTTCCATGTCTGGGTTTTTTATTTTCTAGGTTCTGATAAGAAAAGTGAATCTACCTATGATTTGTTTAGGTAAAGCGACTTACGAAATAAAATTCAACATGGTAGAAACCCTTCCTGATCAGAAGGTCTATGTAGCTAAATGTCCAACAGCGCGAAACGTCTAATAAGCAGTAAGTCTCATAAGCAAAATGTCTATGTAGCAAAACGTCCAAATATCAGATGGTCTGTATAGCAGAACATCTATTTAGCAAATCGTCACATTATCAAAATGTCTGGATACTCAGGCACAAAATTCAACACACAAATTACATCGGAAGGGAAACGGACACGGAATTCTTGACAATTTATTGTCAAGAATGCTATTTGATTCGCATTAGGTACTTAAAGCTCTTACAAAAGAAGCGCTTTGGCAAGATCGCAAATACAAGAAAACAACAGCAATTTTCTGACAAGTTTACTCCGGGTTTTGTCTTGTTGTAAGCCGATGCAGCTTCTTTAAATAATTTGAATAGATAAATAAGTTTTTTTGTGAAAACTTCGTTTTTGTGACAAGCTTTTTTGTTGACTGTACTTTAATATTGTATTGTCATCCAAACCAAACCTGTACGCAAAGTTTCAGCTCAATCGGACACTGGGAAGTGGGTCAAATTTAGCTTGCAAGATTTGACGAACGGACATTGGTAACTGCAAGTTAAATAAGCTTGTAAAAAGTTCATAAAATACATATTTATACAGGCTGGAAAAAAGTTATGGGCTTTGCTGTAGGGAAACTGCCTTAAATATTTTAGTGAAGCTTATTTTACGTAAAGGAGACATTCTCTTATTTTTAAAAAGAAACAAAATTATCATTGACCCCTATTCGGTTGTGCACACGACTAAACTAAACTAAAAACTAACCTTAAAAAATCTCTAATTTTAATCAAGTTTTAGTCTAAAGCTATTCCGATGGATACACCAATCTAAACGAAAAAAGGACTAAAGTTCGACTAATTTGAATTGATGGTGTTGCAAGTATAATTGTGATGTGAAAACCCAGTTTGACAGCACTAAACCTATATTTAGTCTAGTTTAGTCTAATTGGTGCTAGACGAATCGATACCAATGTCTTATATAAAAAAAACAACTGGTGTTGTTTTGTATAGTTTAATTAAGTTGGTTTGATAGCTGGCTGACACCCAGTTGCAGGAAGCTCCATTAAAGTTAATGCTTCATTAAATCTATTGCTGTCACTTTTTATTTCTTGACAACGAAAAGTGACAGCAATAGACTTAATGAAGCATTAACTTTAATGGAGCTTACTGCAAGTGGGTGTAAGGGATACAAATTAAATTAAAATAATCTAGAATGCAATTTGGTTTATTTTAAAAAATACGAGTAAAATAATGTTTCCTCTAATATTATTCTTACTTTTCTGCATTCACAATGCAATTTTTATTATAGAAAATGAAGTACTATTTCACTGTCCGGGCGAATGCTCTAAATGCTCTAAAGCTCTAGCTCAGTGGTAAGAGCATTCGCCCATTCGTGGGTTCAAACACAGATTATATAATAGTACTAAGGTAGTTCACACAGACCACGGAAAGATTTTTTGTTCAAAAAATTTTTTTTTATTCAAAAATTTTTTTTTTGTATTTTTTTTTAGTTTTTTCAAAACTTCAATTTTTTATATTCCTTTTATAGAAAAAACAGAGAAAGCGAAGCCCCCCGCCACCTTTTTTTTCTAGATAGTTTTAGTTGTCTTTATTGCTTTTCTTATAGAGGGGGATGAAAAGCAGAGTGTATTTACTTTCCTTATATTCGAAATCAAAAGTAGAGTGAATTACTCGGCCGCAAAATTATTTTCACCTCGGGCGACGTATATTGAATCCCTCGCTGCGTTTAGGATTCTACTTTAGAATCCCTCGCCACGTTCAGGATTCTACTTTAGAATCCCTCGCTGCGTTCAGGATTCTACTTTAGATCCTTCACTGCGCTCTGGATTCAAAATAGCGCCCCGCCGTAAACATTTTTTCACTTCTCATGCTCGTAAAGTTCGTGTTTATGTTGGGTATAGGCGGCATAAAATCGCTTTTTATGCTCTAGTGCATAAAGTAAAATCTTCGTCTAAGTCTCAGACTTTAAGACAAAGGTCGTCAGGTAAACAGTCACACACGCAATTAAACTTCGTTAAATAAACTTTATTAATACCTAACGTATTTCATTCTGTTTCTTAAATTATGTACATAATCCATGTTAAATTATTAAATTAATAAAACTAGGCAAAATTAATGAGTTTTCTAAGGAATAAGTATTTCAAGAGTATTATGGACTACGATCTATGCTAAAGTCACTGTGCTGCCAATGCCCGTATAAAAAAAAAAGAAAAAGAAAGTCTTCCCGCCATTATGGCGAAGTCTTTATTTTTTCTTTTTTGCAATATTGTTATTTATTCTCCTTACACTCGAAGTGAAAAGCAGAGTGTATAACTCGTACATAAAACCCATTTTACCCTCGAATTGACTATCCACCCTCGCCTGCGGCTCGGATGGATATATACGTCTCGGGTAAAATGGTACCTTTTATGCACTTGTTGTACAATCTACTATACTATGCAAATATGTAATTTTGCTCCCTTGTAATACAATCTACTATTTTCTTTCCATGTTCTGTAGTAGTTCAAGTTCCATCGGAGCTAGTTTAGTTGTGAGACGGCTCGTTTTGTCTTATAGGTACTTCATTTTCTATGTTTCCTTTAAGTAAAATGACTCAACTAAAGGATTTAAGGCAGTTTCGCTCCAAGGCGAGCCCATATTTTTTCCACCCTGTATATTGACTAGCTTTCCACTCGTGGCTTCGCCCGCGTGAGCTAGATGATGTTTTCCCGTGGAAATTAGAGTTTTTCCTGGGTAATAGGTAATCTATACTAATATTATAAAGAGGAAAGATTTTATTGTTTGTTTGTTTGTTTGCATCGAATAGGCTCCGAAACTACTGGACCGATTTGAAAAATTCTTTGACCATTAGAAAGCTACATTCTTCCCGAGTGACATAGGCTATAACTATTTTATCCCCATTTTCACACGGGAACGGGTACCACGCGGGTGAAACCGCGAGGAACCGCTAGTAATAATATAAAGTAGATAGGTACTAGCCTTTCGACAGTTTCGACACGACGTTATCCCGCGGGAAAGCGATATTTTTTCGGGATAAAAGCAGCCTATACTTATGCCGTTAACGACCACTGTGGCGGAGTGATGTACGCACCGGTTTTCAATATGCCGCTATCTCTGAAGGTCCCGGGTTCGATACCCGGTCGGGTAAATATTTTTCACACTTATGCTCTGAAATGTTAATATTATATTTAAGAAAAGAACGCAGTACGTGGCACTTTTCCGAGGTAAACATTCTAATGTTTACTTTGGAAAAGGTACTACCCAAAGATATTATTACCAACTTTTTCTTTATTTTTTCTTTCGTTATTCCTGTGTATAAAAACAGAAAAAGCAAAGGGACATTTGCACCATACAGCCACATTATTATTATTATTATATAGGTAATTATTATATCATAATTTAGGTTAACTTTTTTTAAAATACGGTGCGCACAGAGTATATCTCTTCGTATTGTAAGCGCTATGTACCCTTAGCACGAACATCAATCGAAAAAACAAAATGAGATTTATCATAGCCAAAATATCCTTTACGAGTAATTTTGTATATGGGAAATATGTACAGCGCCATCTACCGCCCAGAAGCGGGTATTGAAGTTGCGCATTTTAGTATCAAGCAGTAAGTATAATTAATAGGCTGTATGACCGTTCCACTTGGCGTCACAAACCAATATTAAAAAAACGGCGGGAATGATTTTCAGCGGTTGATTTCAGATTTGATATCAATACAGTTTATTTATATTGTGTAATACATTATCAAAATGAGTTCTGCCAATGAAACATATACAGACATTGTATGTACCTACTCCACCAAATTTGAGAGCAGAAGCAAAATGAATAATAGAAAACTTACTGCCAGCAATATCAAAAGAAAGATATATGAAAACCTACGATCTGATTTGGAGAAGTGAAAAAAGGCGCATACATTTTCGGAAGCTTTGTTGTTGGCGTATTTTAATGATACATCATTAAAATAATATTATTATGGGCGATTTATACATAAGTGTGCCCGGGAAAACAATAACATTTACATTTAATAATTGCCCGAACATGTGTGATATAAATTATAATAAATTTTATTTAGTTAAACCCTTTTTTTTTGTATTTCCTCGCATTTTTTGAGAAAAGCACTATACAAGCCTTGTACGGTAAGCAAATTACCTTATCCTCGACAATGTAATTTCTTACTTACCTGTCCTCGGCTGTAATGTACTATTATCGGTTCTGGGTGTATGTGGTATTACACGTCGTTGTTCCCAATTTCCATATTACTAGTGTCCAAGCGACTACAATTTGGTATTGGAACAATGTATGTGATGGTGTCCAAAAAATGTATTAAGTACTAGCTTTCCGCCCGCGGCTTGGCCCGCGTGGACTTTACGTCGTTATCCCGCGGGAATTTGATACTTTTCCGGAATAAAAAGTTGCGTATGTTCCTCTCCAGGCTACAAAGTATCTGTGTCCCAAATTTCAGCCAAATCCGTTCAGCCGTTTTGCCGTGATTGAGTAACAAACATACAAACATCCAAACATCTAAACATCCAAACATCTAAACATTCAAACATCTAAACTTTCACATTTATAATATTACTAGCTTTCCGCCCGCGGCTTCGCCCGCGTGGACTACAGGACGTTATACCGCGGGAATGTGATATTTTTCCGGGATAAAAAGTAGCCTATGTTCCTCTCCAGGCTACAAAGTATCTGTGTTCCAAATTTCAGCCAAATCCGTTCAGCCGTTATGGCGTGATTGAGTAACAAACATCCAAACATCTAAACATCCAAACATCTAAACTTTCGCATTTATAATATTAGTAGGATATAGTAGGAAGTAGGATGCATTATGTAGCTTCCAGAGCAGTTAGACCGCAGTAATATTTTCCTAGTACCTACCTATATTATAAACTAGATTTCCGTCCGCGGTTTCGCCCGCGTGGACTACACGACGTTATCCCGCTGGAATGTGATTTTTTTCCGGGATAAAAAGTAGCCTATGTTTCTCTCCAGGCTACAAAGTATCTATGTCCCAAATTTCAGCCAAATCCGTTCAGCCGTTTTGGCGTGATTGAGTAACAAACATACAAACATCCAAACATCTAAACATCTAAACTTTCACATTTATAATATTAGTAGGATGGCGAAACGGCTGAACGGATTTTGATGAAATTTAGACTTAGATTATGGTCTATTCAGGGTAAATTTTTAATCAGTGCACAATTTTTTAAGATTGACTCAGAGTCGGTAAGTGAACAACTTTCTACTAGAAACATAGGTCGAAATATGACAACAATTTTTTGACTCTTTATACAAGTCGGACTGATCACGTGACCGATTTAGTATGAAAAGTCCAAAAATTTTTCAAATTTCCTAGGAAATTTATAAATTTACGGAAGTCCTGTAGAACACGTGATAGGTTAGAAATTTAAACACTAAATTTAAATTTAGTGTTTTCTTTTTATGGAAATTTATAAATTTACGGTTTTTATTATTTTCCGGTGACATAATACACCTCTAAATTTTAATTAAGTAACTAGTACAAAGATTTTAGGGGACGATAGTGTCAATCAATACGAACAATTTTTACCATGGGGCCATTCGAGAAATCGCGAGATGTGAAAGAATGTGTGTTTGTTTGTTTGTTCATCTTTTACGTCAAAAGAGCAAAAGGGTCAACGTGATTTTTGACATGGTGATAGTTTTGAAGCTAAAGAGTGACATGAATACCTTTCATCCCGGAAAATGTCACATTCAATTTCTAACGTCGTGTAGTCCACGCGGACGAAGCCGCGGGCGAAAGACTAGTAAGTTCTGTAGTATTGATCAACAAAGTCCACTTCATAAGCCACGCAATAAAATTTAATGACTGCCATTTAATGCCTCCTTTTGTTTTAAAGCTTACAGACACACCGACAAACGAACAACGTATCTATTATATTAATGCGATTGAAGCTCTTGTGTTTTTCTTTTACGGAACCCATAAATTTTACTGCAATTCGCTTTGTCTTCTAAGGGGCACAGACTTATCAGTCCGCCAGCAAGCAATGGTCTGTCGGTTGGCCGTAATAGGCCAAACACTCACAGTTTGAGAAAAGAAAATGAAAAAAAAACGAAAAATATTTATTATTTCAAAGTTTTTTTTTAACTTTAACAATTTCATTTTGATTCCTTTGTTAATAAATAAATAACTTCTTACAATCACACCAATAATTATCTAAGCACATGTAAATTTCATCTAAAAACTGTGTCATGGAAAGCTTGATAGCGAATTAATATATGTCACCGAAAAAAAAACAAAAACCGCAAATTAATAAATTTCCTAAAAAAATTACCACGAAATTTGCGCTTCGCGATTGCCTTAAATTTCTAACCTATCACGTGTTCTACAGGAAAATTAGGTGTTTTAAGGTAATAATAACAATCATTAGAATTCCTTATGTCATAGATACGTTTTTTTTTCAATAAACGCCATTTAAGAAACTTGTTATGGGTGAAATTTATTATACTCACCTACTTAAACCTTTGTTTTTTTTTTACAATTAAATTCTTGTTTTGCAATTCATTAGTTTCTAGACTTTCGAGCAGATTAGAACATTGATTTAACCTGGATTTGGTTTATATACATCTACTAGCTTCCGCCCGCGACTTCATCCGCGTGGACACCAATAACCAGGATAAAAAGTATTCTATGTTTTAATTTCATAAAAATCCGATCAGCCGTTTTTACGTGATTAGGCGGGTCCTCCCTCACCAAGCGAGCAGCCTCGCGCGAGGCAGAACGTTTGCCTAAATAATAAATTAAATGAAGGACTTTCCAGATACAACATTTCATCCCCCTTTTCACCCCTTCGGGGGTGGAATTGTAAAAATGGTGACACAGGTAAATATTAATTTTCAATTGCCAGCCTAAATACAATGTTTGAAGATCCTAACTTCAAAACTGACGGACTTTCATACAAACATTCATCCTCTATTTCACCCCCTTAGGGGTGGAATTTCCAAAAATCCTTTCTTAGTCGATGCCTACACTGCATAACGTATCTATGTGCAAAATTTGAAGTCTCTACGTTCAGCGGTTTGGGCTGTGCGTTGATATCTCAGTCAGTCAGTCAGTCAGTCAGTCAGGACTTTGAATTTTATATATAAAGACATTGCAGCCATGGGATTACCTACCACACACCCAGACACGAGAAATTATTGAAACGTCCGTTTCCAACATTTAGGTACCCTACCAAGAATCGAACCCGGAACCTCAGAGATAGCGGCACCATGAAAACCAGTGTGTACACCACTTGACCACGGAGAAAGAATGGTTATTTTTTTAATTCACAACGGGATAGCACTTAGCCTTCATCACACCTAAGCTGAAGGTGGAAACGCACTACTCCCGGAATCCTCAATTTCTGAGGAACTGGATATCATAACTCTAACTGCCGGAACACAATAATGCTGAAAACTTTATTATTAGGTAGTTATTTTAATTTTTAGTTTTTTGCATTCACAATGCAATTTTTATTACTGAAAAATGGAAAATGAAGTAAGTATTTAGAAAAAGTCGAACCGTCTCACAATCAGCTCCGATGGGATTCGAACCCACGACCTTTCGCTTTCCGGGCGACTGCTCTAACCACTGAGCTACGGAGTCGTTACGAGAAGCGTCGAATTTATCCAATACTTCTTACACGCTGTATAAGTCAGCGTTAATTTCATCAATGTGGAGATATTACTACTAGGGTTTGCAATCCCGCAGGATTTTTTTTCCAGCTGGAAATTTGCGGGAAATTTGTCTTTCCAGCGGGATCCCGCTGGAATTCCCGCATAAGATTTAAACATTCTTATACATGAATATACTAATGCTATTACTACGGAAAGTTTTTTTTTTAACTTAAGCCTTTTATAAACAGCTCACGGTATTTAAAAATGAACAGGTAGACATAATATAGGTACGTAAAAACTGTGTTTATTAACTATTGATTAACAGAAAATAAGTATCTATAAGTTAGTTTTACTAACAATTAACATCAAACGTAACTTAAACATACTTATACATAGATTATTGTCTCTATTTACTTTACGCATATCTACGCATATGTACTTCTTGCTTGCTGTTATATTTATATTATTAAATCAATAACATAAAAGTCTACTAGACTAGAAATTAAGAGATCAATTTCACCGCCAATATAATAATTAATCGTTGGTAAGTAATTTATAATACTTTAAGCATGTAAAAATAAACATATAATAAATCAGATATAGCTTCGTGCACGTTTACCCTGGAAAGGTGCCAAAACGTCGGCCGTCGGGAAAAAATTAAAAATCCCTTAAAATAACACAACGAATCACCAAATGTGTTTAATAAAGCGTGAAAATATCCGTGGAAAAGTTGTTTTATTTTTAATAACTTCGTGTTAAAAACGAGGAGAGAAATCATAAAAATATAAGTTACTATTTGTTCTGAAAATAAGAGCGTAAAAATTTTTTGTATCAAATTGTTTTGTCTGACATCTTATAAAATTCCCGCGCGGGATTTACCGCACAAATGCGGGAATTCCGCAGTCCTTATTAACATGCGGGAAACCGCTGGAGTGCGGGAACGCGGAATGCGGGTTTGCAAACCCTAATTACTACCCTCACACGCGAAAGAAATACCTTTTTAATACAGTTGCTCAAAAAGTGGCGTATTGCAGGGACGTATAGCGTTCGGGATGTGGGCTATTACACACTCGAACTTTTTCTTTACCTTTCCCGAACTCGTGCGTTTTCTTTCCCAACTGTCAAAATATTGTCTATTAAAAAGAAAAAACCAACCACGAAGTTTTTACTAAAAAAAAAATCATAGAAGTTTTTATGATTCATGCAAATATTTCTAAAAAGAAGCTACTAATTTGTTTCAATATCAGATTTAAAAGTAATTTTAATTATACATTAAATTAATATTAGTATCGGCCAAATTAAATTTATGAATATAAAAAATACATAAAATTGGCCGTATGACCACAGATTACTAAATATGGTATGACGTGCACTATTTACTATAGTATCTGCTAATAGGAGTTTGCGCAAGTAAGTGAAAAGAAAATGAGGGACCTTATTTGTTAATTTTCTAAATTAGTTTTTTCTGGTTTTTATTGTGGTAGGTACTTAGTATGGTGGAATTAGTGCAATAATGTGGCTTTAATGGAAAACGATGTGGTAAAAGAGAGAAATAAGGAAAGAAAAAAAAAATTCATTTCATCTCATTTAATTTAATTTTCATTTCATATCAATAAAAAAATTCTACTGAAGCCTTGGCTGTATGATCATAGTTTCCTTTGCCAACCCAGAATGGGTGAAGAACACAAAAAAAAAGTCTCTGCTTATATTCTTTTACGATTAGTTAGTTGAGTTTATTGTGTTTTATTATTTTAGTGAATTGCTTAATTTTTTCGCAACTGTATTAAAAATAGTTGTTCAGTACACGTGCGGAACCGTCATTGCAACTTGTTCCGACTGTCAACCCTCACCTTCGGCTGCGCCTCGGCTCGGGTAGACATTTGTCGGAACTCTTTGCAATGACAGGCTTTCCGCACTTGTAATGAAATCTACTATTCCAGGTATTTGGCAATCGCTAAAGATAAAATTGCTATTGCAAGATAACTTGCAATAGCAATTTCATAAATAAATAATTTAATTTTTAGTTTTTGTTTGTGAGACGGGTCGATTTTTTCTTAATACTTCATTTTCCATTTTTAACTTTATTATTATGTTATGGCGTCAGACTTACCTAGATAAGATGGTGGCAACTAGCCAGGCGGTCTAAAAACCTAATACAACATGTGCCTACCCCCTCTGGGAATATCGAACCCGGGACCTCTGAATCTGATACCGGTGGTGCGTACCACTAGACCACTTGAGGCGGTTATTATTTTTTTTATTTAAATTTTAATAAATAGTACTTACCTACATATTATAAAATATGCGAAAGTTAACTGAAAGCTGAAAAGCTGAACGAATCTAGGTATAATTTGGCACAGAGCTAAATTATAGTCTAAATAGAATATAGGATACTTTTTTATCGTGCAGTTAGGACAAAGTCGCAAGCGGATAGCTAGTAAATAAATCTATACATACTTCAATAGTAATATTATAAATGTGTAAGTGTATTTGTTTGTTTGTCCGTCTTTCACGTCAACACGGAGCAACGGATCGACTTGATTATTTGTTATGGGGATAGTTTGAGAGCCTGGAGAGTATTACATAGACTACTTTTTATTCCGGAAAAATATCACATTTCAGTGGGATAACGTCATCGGGCGAAGCCGCGGGCGGAAGGCCAATAAATAAATAAATGCTTCTACTAGATCGACCAAGGCATAAGCCACTACTCACTCCAATCTCACTCAGTCTCAAAACCCATTCACTCACCCGTCACCTTTAAAAAACGAACATCAATTAAATCGACAAACAAAGGGAATGCAGCGCAAACACGCCGTAGAGCCCTCAGGGTGACATAGATAAAGCACGTATAACCGCGCGCTCTGATTGGCTGATGGCTTCGTGCGCCACCCCGCTCTCCGCCAATCAGGTGCCGCCATTCACACCCCTCCTAGCTGGCAGCTACCGGGCGTTTTGTTCGACGTTTAAAAAAGGTATTTTGAACGCTGGCTTTTTTTAAGAATGTCTCAAATTGATGGATAGATGATGTTCTTTTTTTAAATTAACTAGGTATTTACTTTTTAAATCTATGGGGTTAGCGTTTATATTTTCATGAAAAGAGGATTTAAAAAAGAGGATTGAATTAAATCTTTTTAATGTTTTATGGTCTTTACTTTTAATTCTTTACATTAAGTTGTGTTTGTCTTTTGACGTCATCATATGTTCGACGTTATCGTCGTTCGATATATATCATCGAAACCAATAAAATGAGACTGTAAAAAAAACCTTACATTATTAAACGCAACTGTGCGTTTTAGTGCTTGTATTGTAACTAAAAGCAAGTTAAAAGCCCAATTTGATCAAACTAAAATAATTTTCACCTACAATTTTAATTTACCGTTAGAATAACACCTTCCTACTCAAATCCTTTGCCAAAATTCTTTCACGCCAAAATGTTTTTTTTTCTTGCTCCCAAAATGTAACTTATTTCTTCTCTTGCGCCGAACTGACCGCCCGAGTTCAACCACATTCAGCCAGCGTCTATAAAAGTCAATAACCCGACACCGTAATATTATTAACGGTCACAAATTCAAACAGAGAACAAAAGCGATTCAAAATTGGAACAAAGGTCTCGTTTCAGCGTCCACGCTCGTAACCCGACGCGCTGTTGTGACGGCCGGCGGCCACCCGTTCCAATTTTAAAAATGTACAGTATATAATTTATTGTTTTTTTAAGGCCAGTGTTGTGATTTAAAGCATTGCAAATTTTAACAATAAAAGAAATACTCTTTGGTAACCAAAGTAGGATTTAAACAAATTACTAAAATTATAACCATGATACTCAAGATCAGACTAAGGACTTTTTAATTGAAACAGGTCAGTTCTGTGGAAAACTAATTTTAAAACTTTTTTATACTAATGCTATTAGAAAAAGCTGGTTGCAGTGCAAGGTTTCTCTACTTCGAACTAAAGAGAGACACAAATCCGCGATCTGTGTAACAAAAAATTTCAGAACGTAAACAACCAACAGCCCCGCACGTAACTGTCAGGCTTTTTACTCCACAATTTTTCCTTTACTTACAAAACAGCATTGTAAATGCATAATATTGTTTAAATAATTTGAAATCTTAAAAAGCTGATTAGAAGGTGTTAAATACCATCATGCTAGGTATTTCCATCATCTTACTTAAATATTACGAAAAACAGGATATTTACCATGTTTTGGTTTGTTGGAGAGTTACTCCGTGATCATGGCGAGTGCAACTTTTTTTATCCACACCGGGGTAGCACTTAGCTTTCATCTGATGTTAAGGCGAGGATTCCCGACCGAAATATGCACACTAACGCTTGCTCGGCCGCGCTCGATACACTTCACGCGGACGCAGCCGGCAGTGAACTGTGAACTCGCGAGCGCCCCGCGAATCAAAAATCACTTAAAATTCAATTAAAAATTAACTAATTAAACATTTAAAATTATGACGGCCGGTATCCCTCGGCTTATCAAAGACAACCATTTTCGTATATTTTTCATTAACTAAAACCAAGTATACTGCAAGTAATACGATATTTGGATTACGATTAGACGGATGCTTGGGATTTTATTTGACACAGTAAAATAGCACCAATCGAAAAAAAAACGGCCGGAAGCACTAGATAAATAACTGTAAAATAGAGATTTTATATTATTTTTATGCATTCACAATGCAATTTTGTAAGTATAGGAAAAATGTGTGATAGTAAAAAACCACGAGCCCTATAAGTAGCTTTCAGGCGGGATTCGAACCCGCGCCTCCGGGAATCCGGCCCGATGCTCTGACCAACTAAGCTACCGAAAGGCTTACACGACTCGTCGAATTTTGCCATCACTTGTACGCTGTAGGCCAGCGTTGCTTCATCAATGTGAGGAAACCCTCGCATCCGAAAGAAACATTTTTACAAATGTTTAACAATCGATTAAGATGAAACAGCCATATTGAGATTTTATATTATTTTTATGCATTCACAATGCAATTTTGTAAGTATAGGAAAAATGTGTGATAGTAAAAAACCACGAGCCCTATAAGTAGCTTTCAGGCGGGATTCGAACCCGCGCCTCCGGGAATCCGGCCCGATGCTCTGACCAACTAAGCTACCGAAAGGCTTACACGACTCGTCGAATTTTGCCATCACTTGTACGCTGTAGGCCAGCGTTGCTTCATCAATGTGAGGAAACCCTCGCATCCGAAAGAAACATTTTTACAAATGTTTAACAATCGATTAAGATGAAACAGCCATATTGAGATTTTATATTATTTTTATGCATTCACAATGCAATTTTGTAAGTATAGGAAAAATGTGTGATAGTAAAAAACCACGAGCCCTATAAGTTCCTCACATTGATGAAGCAACGCTGGCCTACAGCGTACAAGTGATGGCAAAATTCGACGAGTCGTGTAAGCCTTTCGGTAGCTTAGTTGGTCAGAGCATCGGGAAGGATTCCCGGAGGCGCGGGTTCGAATCCCGCCTGAAAGCTACTTATAGGGCTCGTGGTTTTTTACTATCACACATTTTTCCTAAACTGTAAAATAACATATATTTTTTCCAAGTTTTAAGCATGTGGTTTGCGAGTAATCAATAATTTAAAATACCCAATTTTGGGCAATCGCAGCCTTAAGTGGTGATAAGGCTGAAAGTAGAAGCCCACTACTCCCAGAATCCTCACCTTAATCACTGAGAAACTGACTGGAAATCTTATTTTTAGCTGGCGGATCACAAAAATGCTGAAAATATCGTTAATGGCGTCCGACTTAGATAAGATGGTGGTAGCTAGCCAAGCGGACTAAGAGCAAATCCTACCACCAACCAAACCGAATACAATATTTACCCCCACTGGGAATTGAACCCGGCACCTCTTGGTCTGAAACGGGTGATGTGAACCACTAGATCACAGAGGCGCCTAATAGGTAGGTATAGAGAAATTCGGGGACTCGTACGTAACACGGGGAAACAGTATGTTTTTGTAAGGTTTATTTTTTGAAATAAATTATCAAATATAAGATTATAAACTTTCATGGTCAATTTCACTGTAACTATTATAAAAAACGGGATATTTACCATGTTTAGATTATTATTTAATAATAATTATCAAATAGAAAAATGGAAAATGAAGTAAGTATTTTTTCAACACACTTGCTCATAAAGTGAGCCTTATTACATCGATCTTAGGGCCATAAACCGAACTATAACCCACGCGTGCATAATAATATTACAGTACTAGTTGCGTAATAGAATTATCCCTACAAAGTAAAGTAAGTACCTAACTGCAAATTATATGCGACTAAACAGAGACTTTTCAATTTAACCGGGTAATACAGTATCCCTACAAAGTTAAGTTAGTACCTAACTGCAAGTTATATGCGAGTCAACAGAGCATTTTCAATTTCAGCGGGTAATAGATACAGTTCTTTTTTTGTAACAACAAAGAGGTTTTATACGGCTGAAAATCCATTTACGTTTTTAGAATAAATAAATGTGTCCCTAATTAAGACAAAAACATAATTAAGTATATTATTATCAAATTATTTATAATTCACAATAATTTGTTATAAAACATTTGCATTTTATCACTATTATTATACTTAATTATTTTGAAGTAGGCTGTATGGCTGTATGTAATCAATCACCTCACATTTGGCGCGTGCAAAAAAAAACTTGCGCGCTTTTTCCCTTAGTTAATATTAGGTTAATACAATATGTATGCAATAAATGTTTGTTTTTCCTCGCAAGTGTGTTGAAAAAGTGCGTATGAAACTCGTGAGCAACTTACTCACTAGACACTCGGCTGATTTACGCCCTCGCCTGCGGCTCGGGCTGCAACCCACAGCCTCGTGTATAATGAGCAACCTAAGCTTACTTGTATCATAATATACTATTTCAACACACTTGCTCATAAAGTGAGCCTTATTATATATTATTTACTTATTATACTTATTATACACACGCGTGCATAATAATATTACAGTACTAGTTGCGTAATAGAATTATCCCTACAAAGTTAAGTAAGTACATAACTGCAAATTATATGCGAGTAAACAGAGACTTTTCAATTTAACCGGGTAATACAGTATCCCTACAAAGTTTAGTTGGTACGTAACTGCAAGTTATATGCGAGTCAACAGAGCATTTTCAATTTCAGCGGGTAATAGATACAGTTCTTTTTTTGTAACAACAAAGAGGTTTTATACGGCTGAAAATCCATTTACGTTTTTAGAATAAATAAATGTGTCCTTAATTAAGACAAAAAACATAATTAAGTACATTTTTATCAAATTATTTATAATTCACAATAATTTGTTATAAAACATTTGCATTTTATCACTATTATTATACTTAATTATTTTGAAGTAGGCTGTATGGCTGTATGTAATCAATCACCTTACATTTGGCGCAGGCCAAAAAAAAACTTGCGCGCTTTTTCCCTTAGCTAATATTAGGTTATTGTATGCAATAAATGTTTGTTTTTCCTCGAAAGTGTGTTGAAAAAGTGCGTATGAAACTCGTGAGCAACTTACTCACTAGACACTCGGCTGATTTACGCCCTCGCCTGCGGCTCGGGCTGCAACCCACAGCCTCGTGTATAATGAGCAACCTAAGCTCACTTGTATCATAATATACTATAGAAAAAATAGATTTTTTCTAAAATACTTCATTTTCCATTTTTCTATTATAAAAATTGCATCGTGAATGCAATAAAGTAAAAATTTTAATAATTATCGAATTATCAAAAATCTCATTATAATATGTACTTATACGTAGGTAAGTAGGTACTTATTACTAAAACATATTTTAATTTACACCTGTCAATATTAGCAGTTTTAAAGCGAAACTGGATTGAGCATGGTCGAATGGCCTCAATTCTTGTGTAAATAATAATTTGGCCCAGTTTATAAAAGCAATCAGCTGTTTTAAAAATGTCAATGTCATAGAAATGAGTGGTTTGGAGGTGTTGCTTAATGTGAAGTGAATCATCTTTACTTCCTACTAACTAATCCTACTAGTTAATATTATAAAATTAAATTAAATGTGAAGTTTAGATGTTTGGATGTTTGTTGCTCAATCACGCCAAAACGGCTGAACGGATATGGCTGAAATTTGGGACACAGATACTTTGCAGCCTGGAGAGATTTTATCCCGGAAAAATATGACATTCCTGCGGGATAGCGTGGTGTAGTATTATAAATGCGAAAGTTTGTGAATATGCATGTTTTTATGTTTGTTACTCTTTCACGCAAAAAGTACTTAACGGATTTGGTTGAAATTCGGCACACAGATTGTGGATAGCCTGGATTAAAACATAGGATACCTTTTTATCCCGATATTTCCACGGGAACGGGAAACCTCGGGCGGCCGCTAGGTAGTAGGTAACTAGAAAAAACTGGGTTTTACATTATGCTATACCTATACCTACTAATATTATGAAGAGGAAAGATTTGATTTTTTGTTTGTTTGTAATGGAAAAACTCAAAAGTAATGGACCAATTTTATTTTTTTTAAGTCAACCTTCATTTAAGTAGATTCCACCAAAATTTCAAGAAAAGTAAAAATAGAAAAAATATCTGAAAATGTACTAACATTTCGAATTCAAAAATCCCCAATTATGTTTTTAAAAACTAAGGAATGATCTAAACAAAACACCAAATGATTGAAGGTAGAGTAGGGGAGCAAAAAAAACAAATCTAAGTCCAAAGATTAGCCGTTAATCTATGGTAGCGGCACTCGAGCGCGCGCGTGCGTTAAAACAACAAATGCACAGATTATGCGCAGCGCAAGCATCATGATGTGCTGTTTCAATATTTAGATGGAACATTTAGTTGCTTCTGTTATTGTGAAGATATATTTTAGTCCAGCCTGCCGTCCGCGGCTTCATCCACGAGGACTACATGAGTTACATGACGTTATTCCGCAGGAATATGATATTGATCTGGGATAAAAAAGTAGCTTATGACACTCTTTAGCTCCCAAACTATCCTCACACCAAAAATCACTCCAATCCGTGCCTCCGTTTTGACGTTAAAGACGGACAAACAAACAAACACACATTTATAAATTATAAAGTAGGCTAGGATACGTATAAAACAAAGTTACTTCTTGCATGATTCTTGCCGTCTGCACGCATAACTAGTTCTTACAAACTGGTAAACTGGTAGTGCAGGTACCATTTTAAAGATCTTAATAATCTTTAAAGGTCCTTTTTGGCATTTCTACATGCCGAGATTTGGAAAATTTTTGATAGGTCAATCAGTTTAATCATAAGTATTTATTTGTCTTATTTTGGATGAAAATTATTGCACTACTCCCATTTACATTTTCCCAACTTCTATTTTATTCTGCTGTAGTTATATACCTAACTACATATTTGCAGTTATCAAATCGTAATTTTTTATACCTACCTAAGTATTTCGAATGTTTCAATGAGTTTAGACCTCCTCTTTTGTCCAAAAAGGTTTTAAACACTTGTTCTTCTAGTCTATGGCTCACAGCCACAGCAGCGGGGCGGGAAGCCCGCCCATCGCTCGCCCCGCCCCGCCGACCATTGGTCCGAGCACAGATAATCATCTGTTGATTCGCGCCAAATTGATGCGCCCGGTTTTAAATATAGAAAACTTGAGGTTTTTACTTCGTTTTTAATGTTGGATTGGATGGCATTTAAAAAGTTAAGGATTTATGTTTTAAAATAAGTTTTGTTGGTTTTTGATGATTCCTGGCAAATTAATGTTTCACGTTTTAAAAATAGAACACTTGAGGTTGTATATTATTTTTAATGGTTATTGTTATTTTTAAAGTTAAGGATGTACCTTTATGTTTTAAAATGATTGACTGAATAAATGAATTTTGTTGGTCGCTGTTTCTGACAATTAATGCACCCGGTTTTGAATATAGAACACTTGAGGTTTTTACTTCTTAATTAGTGTTTAAAAGTTTAAAAAATTATTCCCTTTTGACGTTCTTATTGTTTTTTCGTATTTTATCTATATATATAAAAATGAATCCCTATTTCCCTTGGGGGGTAGGGGTAGGGTAGGGGTAGGGTAGGGGTAGGGTAGGGTAGGGTAGGGGTAGGGTAGGGTAGGGGTAGGGGTAGGGTAGGGTAGGGGTAGGGGTAGAGTAGAGGTAGGGGTAGGGTAGGAGTAGAGTAGGGTAGGGGTAGAGTACGGGTAGGGTAGGGTGGAGTAGGGGGTAGGGCCACGGGAACGAAGTCGCGCTGGGTCAGCTAGTTAATTATAATTATATGACACTGAATTAGATGGTAATTTTCAATAGAAATCAATTCTGTGACGTGATGAAGCTATTTAAAAAAATGGTACCTACTTGTCCCGTAAATAATGGTCTAATGGAAAAATATTGGTAATTGATTCTGTGACATCAAAAAATCCAATGAACACAGAAAAATTTAAAAAAAGAAATACTTAATATTTTTTTCACACTTATGCTCTGAAATGTTAATATTATATTTGAGAAAAGAATGCAGTACGTGGCACTTTTAAGAGGTAAACATTCTAAATTTGAAAATCACTGCAGTAATGAATTTCAGTACTTACTTACTTACTGCACTGATTTTAGTGCAGTAAGTAAGTACTGAAATTCATTACTGCAGTGATTTTGTGAATGGTACTACCTACCAAATTTTTTCTTTATTTTTTCTTTCGTTATTCTTGTGTATGAAAACCAAAGATATTATAATATAACATGAAAACAGAAAAAGCAAAGGGACATTTGCACCATACAGCCACATTATTATTATTATTTTAAAGGTAAATAATATATCATAATTAGGTTATTTTTTTTTAAATACGGTGCGCACAGAGTATATTACATCGTATTGTACCACAAGCGCTATGTACCCTTAGCACGAACATCTATCGAAAAAACAAAATGAGATTTATCATAGACATAATATCCTCTACAAGTAATTTTGTATGGGAAATATGTACAGCGCCATCTACCGCCCAGAAGCGGGTACTGAAGTTGCGCATTTTAGTAGCAAGTAGTTAGTATCAATAGGCTGTATGACCGTTCCACAAGGCCTCACAAGCCAGCATTAGAAAAAACGGCGGGAATGATTTTCAGCGGTTGATTTGATATCAGTACAGTTTATATTGTTTGTGTAATAAATTATCAAAATGAGTTCTGACAATGAAACAGATACAGACATTGTATGTACGTTCTCCACCAAATTTGAGAGCAGAAGCAAAATTAATAACAGAAAACTTACTGCCAGCAAAATCAAAAGAAAGAGAATTATATGAAAACCTACGATCTGATTTGGAAAAGTGAAAAAAGGCGCATACGTTTTCGGAATCTCAGTTGTTGGCGTACCTATTTTAATGATACATCATTAAAATAATAATAATAATAAAAATCATTTATTTCTCTCTTCACAAAAAGTACATGGGACTAAGATATATATTTATAATCTAATGGAAGAGACTAGTCCCTGAAATGGGTTCGTGAAGAACCTGGGGTACAGGAAACTAGGCCCCCCACTGCGGCTATACTTAGCTTAAGATTAAAAAGGTTTGATTTTAGGAAAAAAGTGGGTATTACAATATAAAAATACAAAAAAAAAAAAAATTTAAGTAGCTAGGGGTTGCAGGTAGTGTGTATGTGTGTGTAAATGTGGTCATGTGAATTGTGTGTGACTATTGGTTGTAACAGTGAGTATGTTGTACAGAGTTTGTGAGTGAAAGAATATGTGTATGCAAGTGAGTAATATAATAGGGGGTGTTGGGCTTATTTTGAGTGGTATTAGGCTATTTCTCAAGGAATGGAAGCAGACGAATATTTAAAAGATCGATGACTGGGGTTACTGTAAGGGTATCAAGAGGTTTTCAGTATCTGTATAGTTCAAAGTTTTCAGGTATTTTGTTACTATTGATTTAAAGCCGAATCTGTGGAGAGGGTATATGTTGAGATTTTCATTAATTTTGTTATAGAGAAATGGTCCGAGAAAGCAGAAAAATTTATGTGAAGTAGCTGTTTTTAAAGGCTTAGTTGAGCAGACTTTTCCTTTTCTACGTGTGTGCATTGATTGTTCGGGATTATAGTGCAATTGAGAGTGTTGTTTGGACAAGATGCTTGAAATAAATAATTGTCTCACTGTGAGTACGTCCCAGAGCGTGTACAGGTCACTCGTGGGGTAACGGAAAGGTAGGCCGGCAGCAACCTTGAGGATGGAGCGCTGAGCTCTCTCTAAATATTTCTAGAAGGTGAGTCTTAGCTGCACCACCCCAGGACGAGACGCAATATGTGAGCAGAGATTGGCAAAGAGCATAATACACCATTTTTATAACATGGTGGTCCGCAATGTGTCGCAAGGACCTAAAGACGTATATAAGTTTACGGAGTCTTGGAACTAGAACGTCGATGTGAGGTTTGAAGGAAAGTGTTTGGTCCAATATGACGCCTAGGTGCTTTGTGCTTGTCGATCTCTGGAGGGCTGGGCAATGGCAACTCGGGTTAATGGATATGTTGGATAAACACTCATGTACTAGGACCTTCAGGTTGTCTGGTGGAAGCTGGTTAGAGTTTAGTGCGAATGACACGTATTTGGTTTTACTTACATTCAAAGAAAGGAGGTTTGAGGTGAGCCACTTTCTTACCGTGTTTAACCCTTCTTGCGCTTTATTGAAAGTGTCGTACCAAGTGTCACCGCTGAAAAAAAGGGCCGTATCGTCGGCAAAAGTGAAGACCTGGCCACCGCGGAGCTGGATCTGACAAAGGTCGTTAATATAGACAAGGAATAGCGTAGGAGAGACAATACTGCCTTGCGGCAACCCGTAAGAAATGCTAGTTTTGTCACTTGTCCATTGACCTATTTTGACGCGTTGAAATATTAGTAAAAATAATTGATTCGAAAATAATATTATTATGGGCGATTTATACAAAGTGTGCCCGGGAAAACAATAACATTTACATTTAATAATTGCCCGAACATGTGTCATATAATTTTAATAAATTTTATTTAGTTAAACAGTTTTTTTTATTTCCTCCCTCCTTAAAAGCACTAAACAAGCCTTGTACGGTAAGCAAATTACCTTGCCTCGAATCCTGTGGCTCGTGCTTCAAACCATCCTCGACAATGTAATTTCTTACTTACCTGTCCTCGGATGTAATGTACTATTATTTTGGCAACCGTTAGGAATTTTAGGATACCTACGCTTAAAATTAGTTGTTGCTTGCAATATTAATATATTATAGAGACAGTTTAAGTCCACAAAAATGCTTGACTCTGACATGTTGAGAGAGTAGAGAGCACACCTCTATGAGAGTTTAAGTACGTATTTAGGTATGGTTTAAATTTACTTTTTTATTTATAAACCTAATCCAGCTTATTACAAAACGTGGACTAAAATAGTCCTGGTTTAAAACTGGTACTAAACTGGTGCTGTCACTTTCATTTTCCAAATGAAAGACAGAATTAGCATTAATTTTAAACCAGGTCTAACTTTAGTCCACGTTTTGTAAAAAGGGGGTTTATGTTTAATGGCTGGTGTTGTCAGAGTAAAACTTTTTTGTTACACTTTGTTTATAAATGGTTAAATCAATGTTTTACTTGTTTATTGAATTTATTTTATAGAAGGTACCTACCTACCTATGTTTTATGTCTTTAGATAGTCATTGTTAAAGAAAACCCGTGAAACAAACGCTAGGTAAGTATATAAAACCCAACCTTTATTACAACTGTTAGGTTTCATTGTTTTATTTTATGGATGAACGGATGAAGAAACAAGATTTTGAAATATATAGTAAAATTTGGGGATTTTAAATCCTTTTGGAATAAACTAGTCTGTCATTCTAAAACTATATGCTTAAAACTAGAATCCTTACTTCCTTACATAAATAATTATAAACGCGAAAGTTTGTGTGTATGGATGTATGAATGTTTGTTACTCTTTCACGCAAAAACTACCTACGGATTTGGTTGAAATTTGGCACACAGATAGTAGATAGCCTGAATTAAAACATAGGATACTTTTTATCCCGATATTCTTACGGGAACGGGAACCACGCGGGTCAAATCCTACTAATTACAACCTTTTTATTAACTTGCCATGTTAGTTAGTTTGTTAGTTAGTGGGGGACAAATCTTGCAAGCTTAATTTTGAACTACTTCCCAGTGTCCGATGGAGCTGAAATTTTGTATAGTTTTGTTTTAGATGACAATACAATATTAAAGTACAGTCAGCAAAAAAGGTTGTCATAAAAATGATTTTTTTACAAAAACTTATAATATTATAAAGGTGAAAGTTTAGATGTTTGGATGTTTGTTGCTCAATCACGCCGAAATGGCTGAACGGATTTGGCTGAAATTTGGGGACACAGATTCTTTGTAGCCTGGAGAGGAACATAGGCTACTTTTACATCTCGGAAAAATATCAGATTCCCGTCGGGATAACGTCGTGTAGTCCACGCGGGCGAGCCGCGGGCGAGCCGCGGGCGGAAAGCTAGTTGTTAAATAATCCTTAGATTTTCCTAACTAATTTGGCCTACTGCTGCACCATTGTGGTAACACGTCCAGATCATTTGTACACCGAACCATTTGTCAACTTATTACGTTACTGATAAGGTTTCAATTGCGTCGCGGCAATTTGCTTATCACTCTTGTTGTTACTAACGGCACTAAAATTGTAAGAATTGCTCAACTCCGAGCTGTGCAGTCTATTAGAAAACTTCGACGACCCTGTATAGGCCTAGCATGCGCGCTACGAAAAAAATTTTCGACTTTTATCTGCCCCCCCTACCGCCTAAGCACCGTCTCGGCTTGAAGCTGATTACGACGCATCGTGTCATCCTTGTCATGCTATACCAAATGTTACGACATGACAAGGATGGCACGACGCGTCGTAATCGTAATCAAGCCGACGGTTCTTAGGCGGTAGCCCCCCTGGCTGTCAAAGTGATTTTGTCCTGGGGGGCTACCGCCTAAGCACCATCGTCAGCTTGATTATCAGCAGCAATCCTTGTCGTGTCGTAATACATTGGTATGGCATGACAAGGATGGCACGATGCGTCGTAATCAGCTTCAAGCCGAAACGGTGCCTAGGCGGTAGGGGGGCTGTTCACTTATATCCCCGATATATTTCGACTCCATGACTCGCGGAGTATCTAAATATGCGGCGTGTGCAACTGCGACGAAATATCGGGGACTTGACTTGTCAACAAATCCATAAACATGTAAAAACCCCGCTTTTCGTAATTATGTACAGTGCGAACATTAAAGTTTAAAGAGTTATTAATTGGTATAATAATGTTGAAGGCACAGGGCCTTCCTTATGAATGGATATGGAGAAAGGGCCAATCATGAATGACCACCACGCGGATCCCATACGGAGTGGTGGGTATTAAATTAAATTCAAATCATTTATTATCAGATATCATTGATAGTAATCAGTTGTTAGTAAAACAATACGGACAAAAGGCACCCACTGTTCGACATTCTCCCCCTGCTGCACGCTTAAAAGCCGGCGAAGCTTTATAACCAACGTTCCACCTCTGCCTCCCGACAAACACCCTTCACAGGCTAGACTTGGCCTGTGGGCAAAAAAGTTCCCCCGGACCAATTCGAACATGGAACTTTCGGACAGACTACCCCCAGGGCACAGCCTTCCTTGGAAAACCTGGAAGTCCCTAAACAGACTTCGAACTGGAGTAGGCAGATGTAGCGTAAATCGCAAAAGGTGGGGCTTCGCCTCAAACGATGCGTGCGCCTGTGGAGCGATCCAAACTATGGAGCACATGATCTGCTGCCCAAGCCTTCCCACATCCTGCACTCTTCAAGACCTCTATGAAGCCAGTCGGAGAAGGATTGACGTCGCGCACTACTGGCAAAATATTATTTGATATCTACCGTTGACACGAAAAGAAGAAAAAGAAGTAAAACAATAATGGAGAAAATACTTAAATACTATGTTAGTATAAACGATGACGATTTAAGTAATGTTATGTCAAAAAAATAAATTCAAATTCAATTTACAATGTCAAAAAAAATCATTTATTTTGATTATTATAATATCAATTTACTATAAAATGTATAATGTCTCGGAAAATATTAATTAATGCGATAGGATTAACGACTGCAAGTGCAGCCGGGACCAACGACTTAACGTGCCTTCCGAAGCACGGAGGAGCTCGAGATAATACACTTTTGATCACCCATCCTGTGACCGACCATTGTGAAAGTTGCTTAACCGCAACGATCGCAGGCCAAGCGCGCTAAACATTGCGCCACGGGCTCCTTGAGTACTTATTAAATATTAGTGGTTAAAGTATCAAATTGCCGTTTTGTATGGAGATTTTTGTACAATTTTTCCCTACTAACGTTTTTGTAATTGATTCAACGACTAATATTGTGTAACTTTACAAAATTTTATACACGTATTTATGAACATTTTAACTACTAAATGACACATTCGTTAAGAGAAACAAAATATTTTCACTAATTTACAACTAATAAAGGGGTTGTAATTAATCGATCACCAAACTAACCTAACCTAACCCACCAAAATACTAGTTAGCATTAGAAATGGACGCAAAATCCACCACTTTGCGTCCATTTCAGTATTTTAGATGCTTACTCATTATTTTTTTGTGGCTCAATTAATTATTTCTCCTAATAAAGTACGAAATTCTGGAAACAAAAATAGTCGTAACTTTTAAAAGTTGCTCGATACGGTCTTAATGTAACGCAATATTAAAGAAATTATATATTTCGACTATCATAAAAGTTGTTAAATTATATGAACAAAAGAAAAACGGCAATTTCATTCTTTAACCCCTATTACTAAGACCACAGCCGTCTCTATCGTCTTTTACAAGCCATGCTATGATAGGGAACGGCAACATTGCTGTGAACCGGTTTACTCCTCTGAGTATTAAATCCTATGGAGGTGGCATACCTTCGAAAAAGTGAGGTGTAAGTAAGTAACTAAGTCACAACGTAAGAAAATCTTGGAATTCAATTTTAAACTACTTCTAATTGTCGTATTAATCGGTCCGTCAAAATCGGTCCAGCCGTTTCAGAGATTATCCGGAACAAACAGACAGACAGACAAAAATTGTAAAACATGTCATTTTGGTATATGTACCGTATATTTAATCATATGCACGTAGTCAAAAGCGGCTATTTAATGTTACAAACAGACACTCCAATTTTATTTATTTGTATAGATGTATAGAAGATATGCCATCTCCATAGGATTCAGTACTCGAGGTTTACTCGCTGTTTACCTGTCAAACGGTGCAAACGGTGTCAAATCGGTTGCCAACTTTATGCGCATGGCTTGTAGAAGACGATAGAGACGGCTGTGCTAAGACACATTTGTGGCTGTTGTACACGGTAAAGTAGCGCAGTAGAGTAGCTTGCCCGCGGTGCTAGCTACTCTACTCTACCAAATTTCAGTACCACTCTACTCTACCAATGATGTCGACATTAGCATAGTCAGTAGGATAGTTACTACCATTTATTACCATTATTTTTTGTGTGAAATTTTTATGATAGTATACCAGAATTCTACGTTTTATATTTTGACATTCTTAGATTTTATTTGACACTACCGGCCGCCCGCGGTTTCACCCGCGTGGTTCCCGTTACCGTGGGAATATCGAGATAAAAAGTACCCTTATGTGTTATTCCAGCCTATAATCTATCTCTGTTGCAAATTTCATCTAGATCCGTTCAGTACTTTTTGCGTGAAAGAGTAACAAACTTCCGTACATCCATACTCACAATCTTTCGCATTTATAATAAATTATCCCGAGGGAATGTGATATTTTTCCGGGATAAAAAGTAGCCTAAGTTACTCCTTGTTACATCAGCTACCTGCCAGTGAAAGTCCCGTCAAAATCGATCCAGCCGTTTCAGAGATTAGCCGGAACAAACAGACAGACAGACGGACAGTGTAATTTATTATTTATTTTAATTTTGTTTTATATTATTAATTTCTTTTATTAGTTGGATATACCTATAATACTGCATGACGACTGAAATGTTCGCTAGTGCGGTAAAACATGTACAAACTTTATAATATGTTATCAAGAACTTAAATTGTACCGTGTTTTTTGCGAATAAACAAATTCTATTCTATTCTATTCTATTCTATTCTATTCTATTCTATTCTATTCTATTCTATTCTATTCTATTCTATTCTATTCTATTCTATTCTATTCTATTCTATTCTATTCTATTCTATTCTATTCGTGTACAGCAGACTATAGTAGGGTAGTTAGTACTCTACCACTCTACTCTATACCGTTTACTCTACCCGGGTACAGCAGGTACAGCAGACTATAGAACTGTAAATACCTACTCTAGCTATTTCAGTTTTTACACTATCGCTGGAATGGTCTTCGTCTAGTTACAAAGTATTTTCTCTTGAAAATTACAGGTAAACTATATTAAAAGCGGAAGCGGTAGGAAAAATTGTTAAGAAAATACCACCAACCCTGTAAGTAGCTTTCAGGCGGGATTCGAACCCGAGCCCCTGGGAATCCGGTCCAATAATGCTCTGACCAACTAAGCTACCGAAAGGCTTACAAGACTCGTCGTCATTTGCTATCACTTTCTAACTTTTTAACGCCAAAGGCTTCCGAAGCTGACGAACGTAACATTGTTCCAATTTGAATCAGGGGGCTGGAATCGAACCTGGGACCTCCAGAGATAACGGCTCCTTGTAAACCGGTGCGTACAACACTCGACCACGGAGGCACAGATTACTAAATAGTAACTAGTAACAGATACTGCACTCCGCTAAGCTATTTAAATAAATAGCAACTCTAACGATAACGCAATAAAGTGGAATGCAGCTTGTACGGCGCAAATTACGAACGGGCACTCGTTGCATCTCTTTCTAACGCATATATTCTATAGTCGGATTTTTAATTAGACGAAGTAATCTGACGTTTACTGGGTTGTCAGGTTTTGACGAAAAATAAATAGTGACGGGGCAAAGTGAATGAATGAAACAAAAATATTATAATCACTACATAGTATAAAACAAAGTCGCTTTCTTTGTCCCTATGTCCCTTTGTATGCTTAAATCTTTGAAACTACGCAACAGATTTTGATGCGTTTTTTTTAAATAGATAGAGTGATTCAAGAGGAAGGTTTATATGTACTTTTTATCCCGATATTCCCACGGGAACGGGAACCACGCGGGTGAAACCGCGGGCGGCCGCTAGTTATTTATATAAATATCACGTGTAGTTCTTTCGGTAGCCTATGGAGTGGTTAGAACACCGGGCTAATGATATCGAGTCCCGGGATCGAATCCTAGTTGTGCTATGTAGGTACATTTTGTTTGTGGGTCGATTTTGAAGAATCTCGGTTTTCGGTACTATTTTGGAAAGAAAACGGCAACGCAATGTTAAAAACATTAAAAAATCCAAGATGGCCAACTTTTTTGTTGGTGGGCCGATTTCGATGAAACTCGGTTTTTGGTACTATTTTGACAACAAAACAGTAAGGGCGCTTGTGCACTACACTGAATTTTACCGTCCCGGAAAAGAACGGATGCTTGTATTTTAATAATAAATCATTTATAATAGTAAGAATTTATTTATTTCGTGTAGTTTCAATGTTTCAAACCCTAAACTACACGAGATAAATAAATTCTATAATTTATTATTAAAATACAAGCATCCGTTTTTTTCCGGAACGGTAAAATTCAGTGTAGTGCACAAGCGTCTAAACTCAATGTTAAAAATGAGAAATGGTCAAGATGGTTGCCAACTTTACTTTTTTAGGGTTACGTACCCTAAGGTTAAAACGGGACCCTATTATTAAGACTCCGCTGTCCGTCTGTCTGTCCATCTTTCTGTCTGTCACCAGGCTGCATCTCATGAACCGTGATAGATACAGTGTAATTTTCACGGATGATGTATTTCGGTTGCCGCTATAACAACAAATATTAAAAACAGAATAAAATTAAATAAACATTTTCAAAAAAACGTGATTTTTTTGCCGTTTTGCCAAGTTGAGCGATACCGACACCTGTATAAACATTTGCGTAAGTACGGAAAGTTACAAAATAATATATTCGGGGTGGCATATTAGGTGTAAGAAGTATCAAAATATAATATTCTACAAGCTTTTATTTATTTTCACCTATCCCTGTGTGTCTGTCTGTCATGAAATCTTGCAAGGTAAATTTGACCTACTTTCTGACTTTTAAATGGGCTGAAATTTTGTATGTTGGATTGGTTCCGGTGACAATGCATTGTTATGATAAGCAAGATTTGATTGTATACTCAGGGTTGGCTCCAACGAGATAACTGCTCAACGGTCAATAGAACACCCACAAAATATTGGTCACTGACGACCTACGTACAACGTTAATGCCTATACTGGTGTCGGCATCGCGCAATTTGGCAAAACGGCAAAAAAATCACGTTTATTGTTTATATACAACAAACGTGTTTTTTTTGAAAATTTATATTTTATTTTTTTCTGTTTATAATATTTGTTGTTATAGCGGCAACAGAAATACATCATTTGTGAAAATTACAACTGTATCTATTACGGTTCATGAGATGCGGCCTGGTGACAGACAGAAAAACGGACGGACATACGGACAGCGGAGTTTAAGTAATGAGGTTCCGTTTTAACCCTTTGGGTACGTAACCCTAAAAAAATAAAGTTAGCAACCATCTTGACCATTTCTCATTTTTCACATTGCGTTGCTGTTTTCTTTCCAAAATAGTGCCAAAAACCAAATTTCATCATAATCGACCCACAAACAAAAAAGTTAGCCGCCATCTTCGATTTTCTAATATTGTTAGCATTGCGTTGCAGTTTTCTAGTCAAAATAGTGCCAAAAACCATGTTTCATCAATAAAAATGTGATTATAAATATACAACACATAAGATATCGACAAATTATATTAAAGTATTCATTCAGCATCATTCATTCCTCTGAATGAACGAATAGAACACATCACTATTATATTGAACATGGCAGCATTATTTCACCAAGTGACATTAGCAACTGTCAGATTACTTCGTCTAATTAAAAATCCGACTTTAGCTCTTTTGCGGACCTAATTTTTTATGGATTTGCACCGCCGGCGGTGAGGGCGAGATTTGCGCGCAAGTATAGTCCCACACTCCTATCTGTTCCGGTGACAGCTGTGACAGAGGAGCCACTTGCAATATGAAATTAGCTGTCAAAATAGACTGTAGCATGAAAACTATTTTAGTTCCAAAGATTATCACCGGAACAGAAAACGTCGTCGCACTGTACATCGAGTGACAGATGCCTGACGGAGGTCGTCATTTTGGTTTTTTTATTTGTGTTCAATGCGCCAACGGGTCATTCAAAATATACCCAGACAATCACTTTCAAATAAAAACCGTGTAAAACCTTATTTCGTGATTGCAATCAAGTATTAATCGCCCGCCGGCCACAGACAAAGGCAGCAAAGTTATTCAGCCTCACGTCGCCCGATTGTCTATGGACCGACGCCATTGTCCCTCCTTGTTTATGGTGTCTCTGGTAACGCTAGTGAACGGTCATGAAACCGTTTTTATTGACATTTTAAATACTTATTTGATGTTCGTTGTGATTACGGCTTTTGTTTTTGTGGTTTAAATGTTGAGATATTGTGGTAGATCATCATCATAAGTCCCCACTGCTGGGGCACTGGCCTTCCTTATGGATGGATAAGGAGAATGGGCCGTGACCCATCACGCGGGCCCAATGCGGATTGGTGGGTATTAACGACTGCTAACGCAGCTGGGACCAACGGCTTGGCGATGATTTCCGACCGAAATAGGCACGCTAACGCTTGCTCGGCCGCGCGCGATACACTTCACGCGGACCCAGCGGCAGTGAACTGTGAACTCGCGAGCGCCCCGCGAATCGAAAATCACTTAATAATCAATTAAAAATTAAATAAAAAAAAATAAACTTTATGACGTCCGGAATCCCTCGGCTATTCAAAGACAATAATTATTTTCGTATATTTTTCAATAACTAAAACCAAGTATACTGCAAGTAGGTAGTAGGATATTTGGATAACAATTAGACGGATGTTTGGGATTTTATTTGACACAGTAAAATATCACCAATCGAAAAAAAACGGCCGGAAGCACTAGATAAATAACTGTAATATTTAACACATATTTTTTTCCAAATTTTGAGTACTTGTAGTTTGCGAGTAATCCATAATATAAAATACCCTATTTTCGGGAAGTGGCGCCTTAACGTGCCTTCCGAAGCACGGAGGAGCTCGATAAAATAAATTTTTGATCACCCTTCCCGTGACCGACCATTGCGAAAGTTGCTTATCTTCAGCGATCGCAGGCCAAGCGCGCTAACCACTGCGCCACCGGCTCCTAACGATGGATCAATGTATGAATTATGGCGATGATGGTCATAATGATCTCGACTCATAGTAAACGATAGACCAGCCCTCCGATTCACAAACCATCGGAATGAAGGTGTGATGAAGACTCAAGGTCATAGCCAACTTATACTGCACCGCTTCTACCCAACCAAAGTATGAGCAGCCAAATGTGGACTTAATATTGTTCACTGCTAGCGGTGCGGTATAAGTGGGCTAAGGATATACTTTATGGCTAACGCCCAGAATTAATAACCTATCCACAGATAGGGATAGGTGCGATCCAGATTAGTTGCTAGGCAACACCTAGCAAGACCCTGGCAACTGTCGTTAATTCTATGTTAATATCAAGCGTTGCATAGCAACTAATCTGGATCGCACCTATCCCTATCTGTAGATAGGTTATTAATTTTGGCCGTAAGTCGTTAGTGCTACCCTGTTGTGGATAAAAAAAACGCGTTTCCGACGGTTCGTGAGTCAGGAGTCAGGCTCAGGGGCCCGATTCTCAGGCATTCGAACTTTTTCAGTGTGGTAATTCGTATGTCGAACATTTTGTCTGTGGTTTCTATTGAAAAGTTAGCACGTTTCAAATAAACTAAACTGTTCCACATGTCAACAAATTCATTTTGACAGCTAAGTTCGATTGGTCTAATACCACTCGTAGCGTTCGACTGCTTTTCGCTCGAACATTTTCGATTGTGAAATTCTGACAATAAACAAAATGTGTTATATTTGAATTTCGAGCTTATAAAAGTGAACTTTTTTCGATTGCCTGAGAATCGGCCCCCAGGACTGTAAAAATGGAAAGAAGGTGGAGAGGCTTGCCCTGCAGTGGGACGACTCAGGCTGACAATAATTAATGAATAAGGATTATTTTCTAAGGCTTTTTACATCGGTGGTAAAAGTATTTCCTTGAAATATTATTTCTATAAAAGTTAATGATATCGCTCACTAATAATAAATTAATAATCAGATTAATTTGTGATGATGTGTGTGTCATTTCATTTCATGAATTAGGTAGTTTTAAATTATGTTAATAACTATTGTTGTTAAGTACTTAACAACAATAGTTATTAACTTAATATAAAACACATGTACTTAACTATCATTTTTTTATTTATTTATTAACAACAAGAGTTATAAGGGTGTTTAGTTACATACAGTCCCACAAAACCGACTAGTCGGGTCAGGGCTTCAGGAGTCTCTTACAGTAGGTAGGTACTTAAAATTAGTGAGATATAGGTATACATTGTTATCCTATTTAAATGCTGTCTATTAATACTTTCTTTAATAAAAAAAAAACAAAAAATGTTTTGATTAATTGCGGGGGGGTAACATAATATGTGTCAGTGCTACATTTACCTTTATACAATAAAACAGCTTTTTTTATTGTAGGTACCTAATTATTTAGGTAATTCAGATGCAGTAGTACTATCATCACAGCTAGTTTGGTAGCTCATTCATTTTTACGTTTCTGATTCATGTTTCTGATAAATATTGCATGAAAATGAACTGCTGTTCGTTAGTCTCGCTAGCTCAGAAACGGCTTGACCGATTTGAATACTTTTTTCTTTGTTTGGTCCACTAATAACTCAGGAGTGTAGGTATATAAAAAACAATGGCATAAAACCTAAAGAAAAGCTAAAAATATTGTAAAATAAAAATAGTAATTTTGTGTGGAAAATCATCCAACTGACGACGTGCTAGTTATACGAAACAAAACTTCATCCATGGTCGCTTTCAAACAGTAGGTATTAATCACTACCGTGCCGCTTCGGATTACTTTCAATAGGTGACATTTTTTATTTTGTGATTATTTATTATGTATTCATTTGTGATGATACGAGTTCACCGGGTCAACTAGTTATAAATAAGAAAAAATAATCTCTTTTACTAATCTACTTATCTTATATAGCATGCTTATAGCAAACTAATCCTCCATTTACAACATTCAATACCCACCCCCGTATCATAAATTAAACTAATATATTTAAAGGTTACTACAGAAGAATAAATAAATCAACGCACAAAAAAGGTCGGATACGATTTGTATTGTCTATGGCTGCAATGAATACTCTGTGGTACGTGACCGGGAAAGCGCGCGAAGTATTACGCGGGAATATCGACGTGTCTATGACCGATATTGTGTTTTGGCGGGATTTCGGCCATTATAAGGAAATTCTTTTGATAAGTTTTGGCTTTTGTTATTTCGGATTGGGTGTAGGATGTTGTAATTTATCAATGTCAGTGTAAAGTGGAAGCTTATGTAGCTATTATGTAACTCCGTAGGTAGGTAACTAATTAAACAAAAGTGGGTTGGCAAATTTAAACATTTTATTTTTTTAAATATTGATTGCTAGGAAGGTCGCCCTCAATGGTTATTACTTATTGCCTGAAACGCTTAAAAGTTTATTGCGCCTGTTCTTCTTGTCAATTAAAAAAGTCTTGAGGGCCGCGCCGCGGTATGTTGACGATTCATAAAGAACTTGTATAAGTTTATTAAGTACTAGCGGCGCCCGCTGTTTCACCCGCGTGGTTACCGTTCCTGTGGGAATATCGGGATAAAAAGTACCCTATGTGTTATTCCAGGCTATAATCTATATCTGTTCCAAATTTCACCCAGATCCTTTCAGTAGTTTTTGCGTGAAAGAGTAACAAACATCCATACCCACAAACTTTCGCATTTATAATAAACTGCACGAAGCTATCCCGAGGGAATGTGATCTTTTTCCGGGATAAAAAGTAGCCTCAGTTACTCCTTAGGTATTACATTAGCTACCTGCCAGTGAAAATCCCGTCAAAATCGGTCCAGCCGTTTCAGAGATTAGCCGGAACAGACAGACAGACAAAAATTGTAAAAAATATCATTTTGGTATGTGTACCGTAAATATAATCATATGCATGTAGTAAAAAGCGGTTATTTTAATGTTGCAAACAGATACTCCAATTTTATTTATTTGTATAGATAGATGTATAGATGTCTATGTTAATAAATAAATATTAGATTTAATTGATTGAATGTAGGTATGTGACGGTGTCCAAAATTTATTTATTAATTTAAAAAACAATAATAAGACTGATACAGTAATTGTAAATGTCAAAAAAATTACATCACCGCATCGGTTGCGGTTCGAAAATCTTACGACCTTTATTCTCTTTATAAGATTACCTTTTAACGAGAATAACTGGCAAGAAACTCGTCACGGGCAATTTTTTCTCACTGTTTTATTTCAAACAGAGTCGTCAACAACTACACAAATGCTGTTGATTCGACTCTACTTACATAATAATAATATATATGAAATAACTAGCGGATCCTCGCGGTTTTACCCGCGTGGTGTCCGTTCCCGTGTGTTATTATTACTTTAAAATCTCTTATTTTAATTGTCACGTCATTCGTAAAAATCTAGGGTTAGTAATGGATGAAAACTTGAAATTTGAAAGCCATATTGCCGAGTGCTCCCGCATGTGTTTTTATAGACTTAAGTTATTATATAAGATTAGACCTTATTTGAGTGAGGAGATACGGATAAGACTATGTGAAGCTCTGATATTGTCAAGATTAAACTATTGTGACACTATTTATGGTCCTTGTCTGATGGCCAAGACAAGCAAGCTCATTCAACGAGTACAGAATGCTTGTGCGCGCTTCTGTTTTCATGTTCTACCTCGTTCGCATATCACTACTTTCCTTAATGATGCAAACATGTTAAAGATGGAAGCGCGTAGAAGACTTCATCTCACTACTCTGATGTTTGGTCTTATAAAAACTGGGACACCGAGTCACCTCTACAATAAGCTGATGTGGGCTTGCGAATGGGCCAGAAATCCACGAAGAGAGATAACCAAAGTCTTTGTAACAGCGAAGCATCGGACTGTGGCGTTCCGTGGTTCATTCAGATTCGCCGCTACGAAGTGTTGGAACGCGCTCCTCCCTCGAGAACGTGGGCTGAAAACGTCGCAAACATTTAGGCGTCATCTCAAAAAACGTTTAATTGATGAACAGAGAGCAAAATCACTATACTCTTAACGCACCTACGGGGTTTTCACGGTACACAGGGCTGTGCGTTCCGGCACCTTTGAGGCGGTTGTCTGCACTGCATGAATTCACCGTTGCTTCTGCATGTTTCTGATATTGCCTATGCCTATAAAATATTATATATTATAAAATATTATATATATTATAGCGTAATAACGCTTTGTTTTTTGTTTGTTTTCACTATTTTAATCTTTATTTCGTTGTAAAATGTAAAAATTGTAAATGATGTAAGTAAATCACTGGCAGGCTTCTTTTCTTGTTTGTTTCACAGATTAGACTTATGCAACCGATTAGTTAAGTTGGTGTTGTTCAGTTGTTCACAGATCACTATTGATTGCTAAAGCTAGTGTTGTTCTTGTTTGTTTTTTTTTTAATATAAATTACCGGCCTTGGCCTATCATTCATACTGGTTTAACACCTTATTTAGCTTATGTTTCCAGTTTTTTCTTTTATTTTTTATTTTTTGTGTCTGCATGTGTGATGAGTGTTATTATTTTTTTGTTTTGTTTTATTTAAAAGTCACCAATATTAGGCTCCTCCAGAATATCAGCGTTGCAACAGTATACTTTTTTTTTACTGTTGCAATACTATGCTGAGATGGGGGCCTAGTTGGCTGTACACCTGGTTTATTTTTATTTTTTTACTGTAATTGTAATATTACTGTAATTGTGTGTATAGCCAATAAATGTTTCTCTTTCTTTCTTTCTTTCGTAAAAATAACGCAAAATTATTTAGATAACTTTAATCGCAAAAAGTGGCCAGTGACCAAAACTGGGGCTTCCGCCCTCCTTAACTTAGTGTAGGTACTTAAAGTACTTAAAAACACACTTAACTAATCTACCTGTTAAGTGTACCTAAGTATCCGAAAACTATTGAGCTGAAAAACTTGTTGGTGACTAAAAACAAATGTTTCAAGCTTCTGAAGAGTAAATATGTCGGCGTTTGATTGTGAAACCCGTTAGTTTATAATCTAACTCGTCTCGTCAGATTATAATTTTACGTACGAGACAGTGTGTACACGGCTGCGAGCTCACGAATTTGCCTCGGAAAAGTTCTGTGCTCCTCTGGAAGTCCACTAAAACACGTGATGCAGCCGCTGCTATCACGGCGAAACGATCGCCTTAAATTTCTAACCTATCACGTGTTCTACATGACTTACAAGGTTTGCAGTAATATGTACATACTGTCTGTTCATGGTTTAACGAAAAATTATAATCGCACGAGGCAGATTATAAACTAACGGGTTTCACAATCTAACGCTGACATACATTCAAAATTCAATAGCCACATATTAATAATGTAACCGGCATGCAAAACCATAGCGAGATTCAGAACCTGTAAAACGCTATCTATGGAATCAATAATTAGAACTAAAGTTTACATACAAAATGAATAATATGATTTTGAACAGAACACTACTGTAAGCACAAAGGTAATGTACTACTGTAAGCATAAATAATAAGCATAAAATTAATGTAATTACAAAGGAATTACATTAAAGTTTCGATTCTAAATAAAACCTTTTATTTATAACGGTTAAAATAAATGCATTACCCGTGATTAAAAATAAAATATGTTAAATCAGCAAGCATGTGCTTAATGTGATGACGCATTGCAATAGACGCAAGAGCATACATTTTGCTGACCGTCCAAAATCAAACGGTTTGTAAATAGGTATTTGTAGTACTATGCAAATAACAACGTAAGAAAATATTTTAATCGTATTTCTACTATCAAAAAACAGATGACAAGATCTTCTAGGCACCGTTATCTCACAAAGGTAGTGGTCGCCCGCGGTTTCGTCTGCGACAACTCGAAATCTATACTAACTATTTATACTAATACGCGTGGTACCCGTTCCCTAGGGAATATCAGGATAAAATATAGCCTATGTCACTCGGGAAGAATGTAGCTTTCTAATGGTCAAAGAATTTTTTAAATGGGTCCAGTAGTTTTGGAGCATATTTGATGTAAACAAACAATCAAATCTTTCTTTTTTATAATATTTGTGAAGACTAGTGGCTCCATGTACCTGCATGGTGCCCGTTCCTGTAGGAATATCGGGAATGTAGCTTTCTACTGGTGAAAGAATGTTCAAAATCGGTCTAGTAGTTTTTGAGTTTATTCGTATACAGTATACGCGTGATAAAAAATCCGTGAAAAGTGGTTTTATTTCAATGAACATAGTTCGTGTAGAAATCTAAGATATATCTTTTTACTTTGGTTTTTTAAACACGATTTTGTAACACATGAGAGTTAAATTAGCACGTGACAGAAAAAAATGAAAAACGCGAGTGGTACCTATGCGTAGAACAAAGACGATCGAATTATACTCAGCTGGTTCTAAAGCGTCAAAAAGATTTCACCCACCCACCACCTCCTTGTACATTGTTCTCCTACGTGATACCGAAACATGCAATGAGTCTTAGAACAACCAACAGAGCTAAAAACTTGATATTGGCGGAATTCGGAGAGGCAGTCGTTTACATACAAACACACAAACAACCTCTAACCCCAAACGCATATACCGCCTCCGTTCCGTTCCGTCCGTCGTCGTGGGTAAAAAGATACTGCATAATAACCTCCTCCTTTTCAATTATTGAAGTCGGTTAAAAAGAAGGAAAAAAATGCCTTTACAGAAAAAATGGGCACTTACTTTATTTTCTTACAAACATGCTCAATTCAAGGTCATTTAAATAAAATTGTCAGTGTAATATTTCCACAATGATTTCTGTGTCATTTCTAGGACAAATGTTTGATTTTCCGAAAATCATTTGATGCAAATATTTCGAAATTTCACATTCCCTTTCAAAAATTTTGAGTCATTAGAATGAGTTTCATAGAATAATGTATGGAATGCGAACAATCTTCCACGGTTTTTCCGCTGTGGAGAAATGGGGAAGTGTTTGTTCTAAGAGACTTTATGAGACCATTTCTGAAATCGCGGAAAAAATCAACTGTTTCAGACATTTTCATATTTTCGTCATTAATTTTTGTATGAAACAGCAAATTTTGTTTTCGCGATTTCAGAGTTGGTCCCATAGTAAAAGTTGTTCAGTTTGATGGTACCGCGAGGATCCGCTAGTCTACCATATTCTGATCTAGCTATTAGATTTTTTACGCATTTTATACTGATAAATAATAGTAGATTGTACAACAAGTGCATAAAAGGTACCATTTTACCCGAGACGTATATATCCATCCGAGCCGTAGGCGAGGGTGGATAGTCAATTCGAGGGTAAAATGGGTTTTATGTACGAGTTATACACTCTGCTTTTCACTTCGAGTGTGAGGAAAATAAATAACAATATTGCAAAAAAGAAAAAATAAAGACTTCGCCATATTGGCGGGAAGACTTTCTTTTTCTTTCTTTTTTATACGGGCATTGGCAGCACAGTGACTTTAGCATAGGTCGTAGTCCATAATACTCTTGAAATACTTATTCCGTAGAAAACTCATTAATTTTGCCTAGTTTTATTAATTTAATAATTTAACATGGATTATGTACAAAATTTAAGAAACAGAATGAAATACGTTAGGTATTAATAAAGTTTATTTAACGAAGTTTAATTGCGTGTGTGACTGTTTACCTGACGACCTTTGTCTTAAAGTCTGAGACTTAGACGAAGATTTTACTTTATGCACTAGAGCATAAAAAGCGATTTTATGCCGCCTATACCCAACATAAACACGAACTTTACGAGCATGAGAAGTGAAAACAAAATTAATCATTATAATGAGTAATAACATCTGTAAGATTGTAAACAGTAAAATAAGAAAAGTCCAAAGTCCACGCAGGCCAAATCGCTAATTGTAAATAATAAATCATTAAAACTACCTTTGTTTAGAGCAGTTGCTATCTGCAATGAGGTCACCGATGCATGCCACAGTTTAACATAATGCTGAAGCGACAAATGCGTTATTAATGCATCGGTAGAATATGCACTTATTTGTATCTATCACTCGTTAATCGTAAAAATACTTGACAAAATTTTTTTTTAACCTTGTTAAGTAAATCTTCACATTATTTTTTATTTATTTATTTAATATGTGTTTTGTCTTAAGACAGAGATGACTGCAAGAAAAACAGTTTAGTAATACTGTGCCGACCCAAAATAAATGAAGAAAGGGCAAAAGAATGACGATCATTTATAATGATCATCTCCATTAGCGGTTTGTCTTAGGGGCCCCACACACTATCAGTCCGAATGCAGGCAAGGGCCCGTCAGTTGGCCGCAATCGGCCACACACAGTTTTACATACAAATACCGAATTTCATAGGGCCTGTTCAATTGGAGACTGGCTGACTGCCGGCGGACTGATAGTGTGTGGGACCCTTTAAAATGTGTATTGTTCTTTCCGCCCGCGGCTTCGCCTGCGTGTACTACACGACGTTATCCCGCGGGAATGTGATATTTCTCCAGGATAAAAAGTAGCCTATGTTCCTCTCCAGGCTACAAAGTATCTGTGTCCCAAATTTCAGCCAAATCCGTTCAGCCGTTTTGGCGTGATTGAGTAACAAACATTCAAACATCCAAACATCTAAACATCCAAACATCTAAACATCCAAACATCAAAACATTAAAACATCTAAACTTTCACATTTTTAATATTATAAATATACTAGCTTTCCGCCCGCGGCTTCGCCCGCCTGGACTACACGAAGTTATCCCGCGGGAATGTGACATTTTTCCGGGATAAAAAATAGCCTATGTTCCTCTCCAGGCTACAAAGTATCAGTGTCCCAAATTTCAGCCAAATCCGTTCAGCCGTTTTGGCGTGATTGAGTAACAAACATCCAAACATCCAAACATCCAAACATCTAAACTTTCACATTTATAATATTAGTAGGAAGTAGGATAAATAGTAAGTAGGATGTCGTATTAAATAATTTATTTTTATTTTCTAATATATTCTGAAGGTTTATAGCTATTGATTCAGTTATAAATATATATATAAATATAAAAAAGGAATTGCTGTTCGTTAGTCTCGCTAAAACTCGAGAACGGCTGAACGGATTTATCTTATCTTAGTCTTGAAATTTTCGTGGAGGTCCAGGGAAGGTTTAAAAGGCGAGAAAATAGGGGAAGGAGGGGCAGAGTAGAAGTAGGGTAGGGTAGGGGGTAGGGCCAGGGGAACGAAGTCGCGCTGGGTCAGCTAGTACTTAATATAAACAACATTTTAAAGCCTATTAACTTCTACTATATAGTATGATACTTCAATTTACGAGAGGTTATTGCAATTCAAAAAGATGTTAGGAGCAGTTCTCTACAGGTTCCAGCATAAAGACTTTGCTTGCACAAGAGCAGCACTGCAGCTGACCATGCGCTTCTCTGACATTGGACTTAATAAAACAAGGAAGCCGGATAACCTGGAAAAACTGAACTCGATTCTGAGTTGACAGTTGACAGCGCGCGCGTTACGTTTCGCGCGCTTTCCCGCGGACCAAAGACAATAATTAATTGTTTTTTAATTTTTACTTTTTTTGTCGAAACATGGTACGATAAGGTCTTTGTGTTGAGTGTGTGAATTTGTGATATTATAAGTGCTGTGATATAGGAAATATTATAGGTAATTTTTAAACAAAAATGAAGATCAAAGTGCAAGGTAAGTAAATAATTAAATATATAATTATTATATATTTGTGATGGATGATTCATTGGAAACTTACAACATAAGAAAATCACCATATAGCTGCATTAACATAATAATTAATGTTAATAGAATAAAATCTTGAGACAAATAAATATAAAATAAAGACCGAATAAATTTAGCGAAAAATAATACCTTGATCACGGTTTGAATTTTTTTAGTTAATATGATGTTATGTTATGTTATACTCTGATGTTAAAACAAATGTACACTATTAATTAATTCTACCCTTTGTGAATATTATAACTCTGCCTAAATATCTTTGGAAATATACAAATAAATAATATCTACCTATGTAATGTATTTTCGCGTACCGCTGAAAATTCTAAAGACCGTGTTTTGAGAAGATACTCACCAGAATAGAAGTATTCTTTGAATATAGAAAGAAATTCCTACTTACTTTTCTACGGACGGAGGGTTGCCTTGCCACCTTTTTTAGAGTAAATTTAGGTATGAGTGGGAGAAAAAACAGTATTTCTGAAAAGCAACATTCTCTAGCTCCCAAACTATCCCCATACCAAAAATCACGTCGATCAGTTGCTCCGTTTTGACGTGAAAAAGCGACAAACACCTTTCACATTTATAATATTAGTTTAATATGGATACTAAGGAAATGATTCACACTATTTGTATTTAATAGTCACGAATAGTTTATAAAATAAGACACCATTTTTGGCCCATGGTTACTTTCAGCCTGATTTGTCACACGGTATTGGATGTCGCCATAGGTACATTCAACAATACCACCAGGTATACACCGTAAAGCTCAACGCCAGTTTTAGTATACTGCACTAAAGACCTTTTGCAACGGACTGCCATCTGGTAAATCCACCAATAGTGTCACAGATGGGCAGCTCAACCAAATGAAACACAAATAATATTTTTATAATGTTTTTAAGACAAAAGGTCATTTGGGTTGACCAGCAGCTACCTGGGATCTAAAACTTTCAAAAGTACGAAAGGAGCATTGTCGTCTCTTTAGAATGGGCGTTAAATGGGATAAAACAACAACAGATGGGTAACGGTAGTGACGTGATCACGTGAGTGAATGCCCAAATCAATAAAATTTTAAACAAAAAACAATGCCACCTTTTGTAAAATCCCAGACAAAGCATGTTATTGAATCTTCGTTGGTAGAAAAAACAAATGAGGCGGGGCTAAGAATGGCCAGCCCTTCTTGTCCATGCACGCGAAAAAGTTTTATAAGTGTATATCTGGTGGTTTTGTTCATTGTACCTACTTACTTATAGCTTACAATATCTATGGACTTGCCTTTTTTGTATCAATAAGAATAATATTTTTAATATGACCCTATAAATATGTACAGTGCGGTAGGACAAAGAAAATATTTCAAATTATTTTAACTCCTTTGTTTCGACCAACAATGTCACCAGCCCCCATTCACAAACCGTTGGAAACGGAATCGAATTCGAATTCTGTGCGTTATCTTTGTCTTTTCTATAATGTATGACAGAGATGGTGCATACATTCCGCTTTAGAGAGCGTTTCCGACGGTTTGTGAATCAGGGGGCAGATAACGCTCCACGAACTAAACCAAAACCAGGCCTATTTCACTCCCCGTGTCGGCTCGAAAACGCGGCGGCAACGCCGGCTTTGTAAATCCATAGAAATTAGGTCCGCAAAGGAGCTAGAATATATGCGATAGAAAGAGATGCAACGACGAGTGGCCGTTCGTAATTTACCTGCGCCGTACAAGCTGAATTCTACTTTATTGCGTTATAATTAGAGTTGATATTTATTTAAATGACTAAGGTCCGGTTGCTCGTACATTTAACTTTAGTCAAAATTGACAAAAGTTAAAATTTAACTGATGTCAATTTTGACATCGGTAAAAGAAAAATACGTTGGTTATTTTAGGGTTAAAAGTGTTGTCTGTACTATTTTATTAACCTTCCCTTAATTACTAATGTCAAAATTTAAACCACCACCATTCTGTCGGTTATTTTGACCGCCGTTAAATCTGTAATTTGACTGCTCGTTAAAGTAACCGCTGCTTCAACAACGCTTTTTAAATTTGACCGCCGGTTAATTTTACTTTAACCATAATTTAACCCTAACCAAGCTTCGAGCAACCGGACCTTAGCGGAGTGAACTATCTGTTACATAGTAACTATTTAGTAATCTGTGCCAAAACGCAAATTTATGTGGCACCGACTGAATTTTTTTTAAACGGAGATAAAGGTTACGAATGGTACGATCTTACGTCACTTATGACAGAAAGCGATATGAAATAAGAGCGCACTTTTTTTCGATCTACGATTTTTGACACTCAAACTCATCTGTACCCCTAGTGTAAGTTTTAATGTCAAGCAAACGCAAACTATTTCGATTCCGTATTTATGTCAATTTGTATGAAAACTATATAAGCGCGCTACTCGCCGCTAGAGGCGCTAATATAGTTTTCATACAAATTGACATAAATACGGAATCGAAATAGTTTGCGTTTTTTGACATAAAAACTTACACTACGGGCACTGAACACTGAACGGACAATGCCGAAATCAGTGGGGTATATGAGCTATAGTCCATCAAGGCATGTCTGAAAAATTCTTTTTTTTTTTTTTAAAGCATAATATTTGTCCCACAATTCTTATTATTTTTTAATATTCTAATATCTATTATAAAACCATGTAACTTTATAAAATATAACATATTTATTAAGAAATATGTGATATAACCGCGTTACATTATAATTTTTCATACAAAATATTTCTTGCAATAGATAAGACATCAACGCAATACAAACTTGCCAAACCAGAAATATTATACTTATTTATTTTATTTATTGGCAATAATATTTATATTAATATAATTGTAAATTAATTAAATGTTTACTTTTTGCATTCACAATGCAATTTTTATTATTGATGAAATTAACGCTGGCTATACAGGAGTATAGTATACAGTAGTACTTATAGTATAGCTCTATAAGTAGTAGGTAGTAGTTATTTATCCAAAATAATAATCGACGCTTCTCGTAACAACTCCGTAGCTCAGTGGTTAGAGCATTCGCCTGGACAGCGAAAAGAAAATCGGCATTTCACCTTTGGTGGATATTTTTGCCGAGCCAGGACCCATTTGCTGCTGCACACAGGCACATCTCAACAAAATCTCTGCAACTATTGTAATTATTTATTTTCTTTCTTTCTTTTTTTTTGTATGTTAATTTGCTTGTGTTTATGTGTGTGGCAACAATAAACGTTTATCTTATCTTATCTTATCTTAAAGGTCGTGGCTTCGAGTCCTATCGGAGCTGGTTGTGAGACGGGTCTATTTTTTCTAAATACTTCTCTGAGCTAATTGAGGGGCCCGTGGTGCAGTGGTTCGTGCGCTCGGCCTGCGACCGTTGAAGTTAAGCAACTTTCGCAACGGTCGGTCATGAGATGGGTGACCAAAAACTTATTATCTCGAGCTCCTCCGTGCTTCGGAGGCACGTTAAGACGTTAAGCCGTTGGTCCCGGCTGTCGTTAATAACCACCTATTCGCATTGGACCCACGTATCGTCTCCTTAACGCCTGTTCGGTCCTCCACCTAGTTCTGTGAGTGGGCCCCTTTACATAGGCACAAAAACAGAACGACAAGCGGCCTCGGGGCCAAGTCTGCTAACGTTAAGTCATAATCGTGTCTCAATCGTGTTCCAATTTGTTGAAGATTAAATTGCCACGTTCCAAGTCGATATTAGTTGACAGTGACTGAAGCTCTGCTCTATGGTTCTTTCTCTTTGGTTGTGTGCTTAGCTGTGTAACGCCATTTTTTCTGTTTAATAAAACGAGTTTATTTAATTAAATTCTTTTAATTACTACAGGTTATGGGTCCTCCGCAATCTGTTTGTAATAGTCAGTACAGGAAAATTAGTCAGGAAAAATTATACAAACCAAAAATAAGGTCGCCGGTCTAAAAGTGATACGACCAACATTCTGACAGGTACTGAAACAAAAGAACAATTTTTTCACTAAAAGATGTCTTCAAATACAATGGCTCTTATCGAAAAGCTAGTTGGTCGAGATAACTACAACACATGGAAATTTGCCGTGCAAACGTTTTTGCAACATGAAGACCTCTGGTGCTGCATCGAAAATGGTGATAAAGCAGTAGATCCCAAGCTTGACCTGAAAGCAAAAGCAAAAATAATATTATTGGTAGACTCGGTGAACTATATTCATATTCAGGAGGCAAAAACGGCAAAAGAAGTATGGACCAACTTACAAAAAGCTTTCGACGATAAAGGGTTGACACGTCGTGTTGGACTATTGAAAGATTTAATAACTACAACGTTAGAAAATTGTCAGAGTATTGAAGACTATGTAAACAGAATAATGACAACGGCACATAAACTCCGAAATATTTCTTTTGAAATTGATGACGAGTGGCTCGGCACTTTGCTCCTTGCTGGATTGCCAGTAGAATATAAGCCGATGGGGAGTGTTGAAGATTAAATTGCCACGTTCCAAGTCGATATTAGTTGACAGTGACTGAAGCTCTGCTCTATGGTTCTTTCTCTTTGGTTGTGTGCTTAGCTGTGTAACGCCATTTTTTCTGTTTAATAAAACGAGTTTATTTAATTAAATTCTTTTAATTACTACACAATTGTATGCTTTTTTACACACTAGTTACAAGAAATGTGTACTTTTTTCACAACACTACTGATGGTCACACCACATGACTACATGTTATAATTTTTTGTAACTGTGTGTAAAAAGCACTACAATTGAAACACGGTTGAGACACGATTATAACTTAACTTGGCCGCCAGACCGCTTGTCGTTCTGTTTTTGTACCCATGTAAAGATGCCCTCTCGCCCAAAGACCAGCAGCCCTGACGAGAAACCTATTAGGGCGTTTGTGCACTACCACTGAATTTTACCGATCCGGAAAAAAACGGATGCTTGTATTTAATTAATTACTAATATAAATGATTAATTATTAAAATACAAGCATCCGTTTTTTTCCGGATCGGTAAAATTCAGTGTAGTGCACAAACGCCCATAGGCTTGGCGGGAGGGCTGGGTGCGGCGAGGAGCATGCCCTCGGTGTGACCGAGTCCAACATGACGATTGGTATGCCTAAAGATCGCATTCTCCTCTTGATACAAAAAAAGGCGTTATGGCCGGCACTCCCCAAAATAGGGTATTTTAAATTATGGATTACTCGCAAATCACAAGTAGGGCAGGCGTACCGGTTTTGGCCACTGTACCGGTTTTGGTCACTTTTCACTTTAAAGTTATATAAATAGGAATTAAATAATAATTGCTTATATTTATTAATGGCGAATAAAAGATTGGACTTTTAGTTAATAATTACAGCACTTAGCTTTTTTTATGTAGTACGATATTTTAGAAATAAACACGTGTTATGTTTCAAAGTTAACATTTTGTAAAATTCTTAAGCAAAATATTAAGGGTAAAGGTTTTGTAAAATCATTTTTTTTCTACAATAAAATTATTTTATGGTTATTTAATATTTTATATCATATTGGAATATGTTTCTTCTAGATGGATTAAGTGTTGTTTTTTCACTGTTCTTACAAAAAGTTGGAAAACAATAAGTGGCCAAAAGTGGGGCTAGAAATTTTAGCATTGTGCCACCTTTGGCCACTTTGGCATTAGTAGAAAGTTTCCAACCTATCATAAAGTTCATTTATTTTAAAATACTCACAACTCACTTTTGTTAGCTAACGTACTAGAAAATTAGCGGATTGAGGCTAGTGTAGGCACTAGCCTACACTAGACTCAATCCGCTAATTTTCTTTTAATCAAGTGATAAAGGTATACTTATAAAATTGTAGTAAGGAGCTAGCTCTGATTGAAATACTATTTCATGTAGTGTTTTAGTCCAGAACTCTAATAAGACATCAATTAAGCATAAACTCAACTTATAAATTTAGTAATTTTATGAAAGTGGCCAAAACCAATGCAAACGGTGTATTTGACCCCCTCCGCAGAATTTGTTCTAAATAAAAAAACTATTGTTTTTTTTTTACTTTGTAGATTGTACCCTTAAAGGTCGATAAATTATCTTCAACTCTACATTATAAATTTTCTCTAAAATACTTAAGATCATTAAGCACTAAGCGGTTAAAAGTGAAAAAATCCTTAAAGTGGCCAAAACCGGTACGCCTGCCCTACCTACTTAAAATTTGGAATAATATATGTCATTTAACAGTTATTTATCTAGTGCTTCCAGCCGTTTTTTTTCGATTGGTGATATTTTACTGTGTCAAATAAAATCCCAAACATCCGTCTAATCGTAATCCAAATATTGTATTACTTGCAGTATACTTAGTTTTAGTTAATGAAAAATATACGAAAATAATTGTCTTTGATTAGCCGAGGGATTCCGGCCGTCATAATTTTAAATTTTTTATTATTTAATTCTTAATTTAATTTTAAGTGATTTTCGATTCGCGGGGCTCTCGCGAGTTCACAGTTCACTGCCGGCTGCCGCTGCGACCGCGTGAAGTGTATCGAGCGCGGCCGAGCAAGCCTTAGCTGGGCCATGCACCATGCATGACCTTACCACGCAGGCCCAATGCGGATAGGTGGTTCTAAACGTTAGCAGACTTGGCCCCCTGTTTGATCGAGGCTGCACGCGTACTGCAGACGGAGACTGATAATGTGTTGGACCCTTAAGGCATCTTGGGTTAAGACCCAGAAATAAAGAACTCGGTCAAATATAGATTTTCTACGGCCTTAAAATAAGCATTTCACTCAGAACAAACGGGTTTGAAGCAATCATGGCGGCCATTTAAAAAGTGCAAAAGCTTTCTCGGTAATCTTTTGAGTGCCTTTAGCACGAGTTTTGTTCTGATGAACTGTATTAACGGTTCATTATCGCTAGTAATTTTATAGGGTAAAGTTTAAGTACAGACACTGACAGCTTAAGAGCTATATAGATCGCGACGTTGTTGCTTTGACATAGGTACACATATATCGCATGCATTTGTTTTAAGTTGTAACTAAACTAGACAACGGATTAATTTACTTAGTCAGTGGCCTAGTTACGTTAACCTGTTGCCTAGTACTTAACTAAATACGTTGACAATCATATTTCAAAAATATTCATTAAATATTTTGAGACAACAATTTGGCGCTGCGCTGGCTTTGCGCAGCGATGGCGTAGCTTCTTTGACGTTCGCAAGTGCCATACGAATAAATGTTTTTAATTCTAATTTGTTTCAGTTTCATTTTCATTAGGTCACTTGCTAAAACTAAGCTACATTTTTAACCACTCAGACTAAATTTATTATCTTGATTTTGAAACCCCCGGTGCAGAGCAGCATCTGTGAATACCACATAAACGAACCACAAAATAGAAGATTTTTTTTAACATTCAAAAACCAGTTTTAAGTTTACATTATCTTCCCGCGCAGTCCAGTAGCCATCTTGGCCATAAACAAACATTTTACAAATGGCCGCCAGATATGGGACCTTTTTCTACGAATGTGAGGGGGTTTTTCTTTTTTTTCACGGCTTTGATACGAAAGAGGTTGGGCTCAACTTTTTTTTTCACGTTCCTGTGAACAGGTGAGGGTCTCTATTGATATTTCTATTAGAACGACATCAAACATATCTGTTGTGTCTGAGAAGTGTGTGTTATGATAATAGATAAGTACTTGATATAGAGTGGTGAGAAGAATTATCCGTAAATTAATTCTAAAATTTGAAGTAAAGGCCAGAATTATTGTTTTCTATTAGCTTAATCTCTCTACCTATATACCTTAATATATTAGGTATTGAAGGATCCATCAACTCACAGCTCAAACTACTGAACAAATTACGCTGAAATTTGGCACACAGATAAGTTTTATAAGGTAGACGTATGATAACGATGTTTTTAACAAAAATAACCCCTGGGATTGAAAAGGGGTGTCCAAAGTTTGTATAGGTAAAGGAGTTCTATCTTGGAACGAGTGAATTATTCGTTAACTCGAATTTAACGCGAGCGAGTCCGCGTGCTAAAGCTAGTTTAGTTAGTAATATTACTTGTCAAGTCGGCATCTTCTGCTGATGTCCTAAAGACTCGTCACTGGTGAGAACACCTACTTACCTATCGCAAACATTGTATTTAAATACACCTTGTAGGTGTATCTATCTATGTTATGATATGATATGACTAAAAAGAGTGTACTTCTATGTGTTATTTTTTATACCTACATAATTTAAGATGTAACCGTTAAATCGTTAAAGTTAAATCTTATTAAAACTTAAAAGAATTAAACATATTTTAACTATAGGTATTTTAAACAATACTGTTCTAAACTATACTTTGGGTAAGTTCTATCCTTTTTATCTATCTACTTATGATTGGATTCATGGTGCAAATAAAGAACTTAATAACAGTTTAACTACTATTTTCACACTCAAACGCTATGTAGACATTACTTCAAATGTCGATCATTGGCCCCAGAATTGTTTTATTTTAGTATTTTCTTTAATAATCGTTCTTAGATAGGTCTGTATTGTTTCACGGCTCGGGGTTTCGGCTCACAAATAAATGTAAAATTAAATTTGTTTTATTAAAAAAACACGACTGCCAAAGTCGAACTAAAAGGTAAATAAGTTTTTTTGTAAAAACCTCGTTTTTATGACAAGCTTTTTTGTTGACTGTACTTTAATATTGGTCATCCTAACCAAACCTGGTACAGTACCTATACAAAGTTTCAGCTCAATTGGGCACTGGGAAGTGGTATACATAAAACTTGTAAGATTTGTCCCCCACTAACTAACTAACAAACTTACTAACTAGTTAGTACATGACAAGTTAAATAAAAGCTTGTAAAAACAAGCTCTCATTGCAGTTGGGGTACCTACCATGCTGTGAAATTCTTAAATTAAAAGGTTCCTGGACTGCAAGCAGCCTTCAGGCAGTACTCGAGCCCGCGTCTCTCGTCTCCGGCCCAATGCTTTGACCAATAATTCTCCGGATTCCTAGGTTCGCAGCTTCGAGTCCCGCCTGAAGGATGCTTGCAGGGCTGGCTGGTGGTATTTTCTTTCACAATATTTCCTATACTTACAGAATTGCATTGTGAATCCAATAAAGATACCTAATTTAAAATCTTAAACTATATAACACCGATGTCATTTTTCATCGAACATCTCACTAAAATATCAAAGGTGACAGACCAATACAAAATCTCTTTTAATGGCGAATCCGTGACTCCCCGAAAAGCAACGCGGCAATAAACACAAATATAGCGTTTAAACACAACAAATAGATCGAAAAAATGCCGAAAACGTACCGCCTCTGCGCGTACGCACGTTTCGACGTTATAGATCGTTTTGGTGCGTGACATGCTGGGCATTTTTTGGGCTCGACTTTGAATTATGGTATGATATGTTTAGACCTTTTTTCAGTTGGATGAGTAGGGCTTTAGAAAAAAACTGGGCTATTGAATAAAAACCACTCGACTTTTGGGGAAATCTACACTAATATTAAAGTTAAAAAGTTTGTATGTAGGAAGAACTCTCTGACTTTGAAATTATGATAATATGAAGTTTAAAGTTTTAAACTTTTATTTAAATTTTTACTTTTTGCATTCACAATACAATTTTTATTATTGAAAAATGGAAAATGAAGTATTTAGAAAAAATCGACCCGTTTCACAACTAGCTCCGATGGTACTCGAACCCACGACCTTTCGCTATCCGGGCGACTGCTCTAACCTCTGAGCTACGCTACTACTATGTAGTAAGTAGACTGTGCTACTACTATTAAATACCTACTTATTTTTATTTTTTATTTTAGAAATGCAAAACATTTCTAAAATGAAAATGATTTATTGTTTGTCTATTCTGAATTTCTGACTGAAATGAGAGAGTGCGACAGCGAGCATTCTGCTGTAGGAAACTTTTGTTTTATCCACAACGGTGTAGCACTTACCTTCATCACACCTGATGATAAGTGATGATAAGGCTGAAGGTGGTCGCACACTACTCCCGGAACCCTCAACCACGGAGGAACTGGCTATCTTATCTCTAACTGCCGGAACACAACAATGCTAAAAACATAGACAAACATACACAGACTTAAATAAGATTGTGGTAGGTAGCTAGCCAGGTGGACTTTGAACAAGCCCCCAACCAAACCGAATACAATATATACCCCCACTGGGAATCGAACCCGGGACCTCTGGGTCTGATACCGGTGTGTGATGTGTACCACTAAACCAAAGAGGCTGTTAAATGATTATTGACTAGCGGCCGCCCGCGTGGTTCCCTTTCCCGTGGGAATATCGGGATAAAAATGTCCTATGAGTTATTCCAGCCTATAATCTATCTCTGTTGCAAATTTCATCCAGATCGGTTCAGTACTTTTTGGGTGAAAGAGTAACAAACATACATCCATGCTCACAAACTTTCGCATTTATAATATTAGTCGGTCAAATTACCTAGAGAAGGATTTTTCAATCCTTTGGATGAGGTATACTTACTTACAGTTAATTGAAACCTTGCAGCCTGGAGGACATAACAATATGTTATTTTACTCCCCGAAATTTTGAAGCGCTGGAAATTTCACATGAATGAAGACGCGGACATCTACTAGTTGCCTCTACGTCTTTTGGACGCCATTTTGTATTTTTGTTTACTATACTCGTTTAACGAGCGATTAGCAGGTCGTAAGCGAATTAGTCATTGACTACCGAGGTACCGAGTAACCGCGTATATAACGAGTATGAGGTGTGTATTTTGAGAAATAATCAATATTGGTTTAACTAAGGCCAGTGTACTTAGGTTAAAATGACAAAATTAACATCACATATCAGGAATCGGTTTACTTTTTAAGAGCTTGGGATAGGGGCAAGCTCCAAACATTTTTGTTTCTGGCTGGCTAAGAGTTAATAAAAATAAAAATAAACTTAATTTACTATCAAGCTCTTCCGTGTTCATCTCGCTCTTTTTGTTGCTTTTGTCGTCGTTGTAAAACTCCTTCGTTTATCCTAATGGAATAAAATGCTCTATAAAGATAAAAAGAAAAGATAAAAAGATAAGATAAAAATATTCTTTATTCACTTAGACATAATAAATATGTACTTATGAATCGTCAATATTTTCCTACCACCCATTCAAGACTTTTTTAACTATCTTATATGTGTAAAGCAAACGTATGTTAACAAGCGTACAATATACGTCAAATAGAACAAGCGCTTTATTGTAACCCATGTGCGATCAATCGAACAAATGTGGATTTAAGAATCCTGGTAATACGACCGATCGAACACCAAGGATTCCAAACATCCACATCGTTCGATCAATCGCACCAAGAGGATTTAAAAATCCTCATAGTGCGAACAATCGAACGATGTGGATTTTTAAATCCTGTTTGGGCGATCGATCGCACTTTGCGATCGAACTATGTTGACGGAAGGCACGCTAAGCCACCATACCGCAATCTCCTTAATCCATCCATGAGGAAGGCGTTTGCCACAGCAGAAAAGAAATTCAATGGATGATGATTATGATGATGAAAATCCCTAAAATTCGTTATGATTCGACCTAATGTCCTACCTACCTATCGTAAGCAATGAACTTCTACAGCCCCCAGTACAGGATCGCCGATCCCGTTGGCCGAGCTTGATTTGCGATCGTGTACAAGGCCAGTTTGCAAAGGTTTGCCGTTGCAAATACACACAAACTGGCCCAGTACACAATCGCCAATCATGCTCGGCCAACGGATGCGGCGATCCTGTAGCTACTGGGGGCTTAAAAACTATTTGTTACTCTCCAATTGCGAACAAGGCATAAAGTTTTACTAACAACGACTCGTAAAACCAAACAGCCGATCAGTGACAAAATAAATAAAATTATTAACCCAAATAACGTTTACACCGATACAATGTAGCTTAAAAACAATATTCACTTCAAACTCACTAGTTTTAAACAAAAACCGTTCTTATATCCTACCAAATAAGGTCGTACTAAGCTTAGCTGGTGTTCTGTTTGCGGTAGTGTCCACAGTACCGGTGTAGAACGTGCTTTTAGCGGCCATTGTGGATATTTACGCGGGAAGCACGTACGGCGCATAGCTGGCCGGTGATACTATGTTGCAGGGTTTCCCCTACTGTTACATTCTAAAATTGAAAATTAAAAAGCAATAATTATAAATTAAGAAAGTTGAAAATAGACAATCAAAAAGTTTAATTATTATTTCATAATAGCAAGCTCTTTATTTTACAGGAATGAGCAATGCTTATAGCTGGTGAAAAAACTACTCTTGAATTACTTTGACTATATGAAAACCGCATTAAAATCGCACTTGATTGCAACTTAGTAAAAAAGAAGAATGGCAATGTTAACTCAATTCCGTTTATTCCTGCAAAAAGTAAATAAATAAATAATATATCTACCTATCTGAAACCTTATGTAATATAAGTTTTTTTATAAAATTACAGCTCATTCGGACACTGGGAAGAGAGTCAAATTAAGCTTGCAAGATTTGTACCCCACTAACTTACATACCTAACTAACTAACATTATGGCAAGTTAATAAAAAGCTTGTAAGAACGAGTGAGCTTTAGACCACCCGACTAAAGTAAAACTTATAAATTTATAAGACATCGAGATTATTTTTCTTTAGTACACTTTACTCTCTTTAAAGTTTATACCTACTCTTCCATCACCTTCCTTTGTAATTGTAACGCTCTTGACACTTCCGTAACATTCACCAGCTTTGAGCTTACTCCCCAAGTCCCCATGTCAAGCGTACTTAACTAACTAACATGGCAAGTTAATAAAAAGCTTGTAAGAACGACATACTTAACTAACTAACATGGCAAGTTAATAAAAAGCTTGTAAGAACGAGTGAGCTTTAGACCACCCGACTAAAGTAAAACTTATAAATTTATAAGACATCGACATTATTTTCCTTTAGTACACTTTACTCTCTTTAAAGTTTATACCTACTCTTCCATCACCTTCCGTTGTAATTGTAACGCTCTCGACACTTCTTATTCCGTAACATTCACCAGCTTTGAGCTTACTCCCCAAGTCCCCATGTCATGCGTTCGTAAAGAAGTTTTACTTCAAAAATTAGGATTATATTTTGTTAAATTTTAAATGAGAGTGTACTCACTACTCAGTCAGACTCTATTTAACGAGTTGCTAACTTAGGTAAATAGGTAACCTTTGAGTTAAAAGCCGCCTTACATTACAACCTCACTTAGGTCGTACCTACTTAGCATACGTTACTTAGCAAAATGAGTTTTTTTAAATAGCAATTTTGTTAGTTTTTTTATTGTTAAAAGCTCGGTTGGTTGGTAAACTTTTTACATGTGTAAATATGTTGTGATTGGCTAAGTACGTAAGTCGTTTGTTAGTAGTTCTTATTGGTTAATGGATGTTTAAGTATAGTTAGTTTCGTCTAAAGTTCATTGATCGCTTAAAGTTTGTGCTGGCCACCCTCGACTTTGATTGCCTGCGTGTCCGAGTGGTGTACGCACCGGTTTTCAAGGTGCCGCTATCTCTAGAGGTACCGGGTTCGATTCCCAGTCGGGTGTAAATATTGAAAACGAACTTTCCAATACTTCCTCGGGTCTGGAGGTATGTCGTGGCCGTCGTTGTTTTCCTATTTCCACAATACTAGTGCTCAAACATTTATTTACATTAGTTTCATTATCTAAATAAAATTAAGCAATCAATGAGGAAATAATGGATTAAAACTAGATGACAAAATAGCTTTTTTTTTAATTTTAATTTTAACTTACACGATTCACTGAAGTACCTAAACTTTTTAAAAAATATTATGAGTATGAAAGATAGCATATGTTTTTGATTTAATGTTTTTATGTTTCGACAAAAAACAAAAGACGAAACTGCCTAGGTATTTGGTTTGATTTCCTATATTTTCCTTGACTTTATCTGGGTGTGCCTTTGTTAGATACATTCCTGATTCTATTCCCAAGTTTGGTTAAATTGATTGAATATTGTTTTTCATCCTTATTATGATCACTAAATTACTTTATTCAGTCTTATAACGTAAAGAACAACATGTCCGATTTTTCGCGGTTTCGTGTCTGGCTGGCCCTATTGTTAAAGTTGTTCATATCATAAAGACACTATCATTATCATCCCCTAAAAATTTGTACTAATTAATACTACTTATTTTATATTCTGTGGTACTAATTAAGGTAGTTTTTGACGACCGATTTGGCGCAGGGGTAGGCTAGGCTACCCACCTTCTGCGCCAGAGGTCTCGGGTTCGATTCCCGAACAAGACAAATATTTGTGTGCATGAACATGTCTATTTGTCTTGGTCTGGGTGTTTACTATGTATATTAAGTATGTATTTACCATAAACTTATTATACTCTAGTAATAGACGGACAGAGTTCGCTTGGTTGTGAGACCGAAAATGACATGAGCTAGTGTGTGTAATTTGTAAACGTGTGTGTGAGTTTTAGAGCTGCCCTCAAGCCCATTTTAGGTTGTCGATAACAATAATGTAAATAAAACACAAACAAGATTTAATAATTCATATGATATGAAGTATGCTTCAATGGACATGGGAAAATAAAAAATAAAGTTCATGTTATTTAAATTATTACTTTTTTTGCATTCACAATGCAATTTTTACTATTGAAAAATGGAAAATGGATTTTATTTTCTAAATACTTCATTTTCTATTTTTCAATGATAATGGTCATTTCACTTCAATACGATAAGTATTTACAAAGTTATTGTAAACCCACGACCTTACGCTATCCGGGCGGCTGCTCTAACGACTGAGCTACGGAGTCGTTAACGACGACGACTACGACGAATACAACGATCAACGACTCCGTAGCTCAGTGGTTAGAGCAGTCGCCCGGATAGCGAAAGGTCGTGGGTTCGAGTCCCATCGGAGCTGGTTGTAAGACGGGTCGATTTTTTCTAAATACTTCATTTTCAATTTTTCAATAATAAAAACTGCATTGTGCATGCAAAAATTTAAAAGTGTTAATAACTTGGTGGTCATCTATACGAATCTTTAAAAATTCATTGTGAAGTATTTTGAAGGGCTACGGTAATAAAATTAACGACATATTTTAAGTTAAAATGTATATATTTCAAAAATAAATAAACAATTATACCTTTCCCAAACCCATTGAACATTTACGTACACATTAATTATTGTCCTCTGAAGAGAATATTTTTTTTCAAATAATTTCTCAAGGTTTCTTTGCAGTTTTGCTTGAAATATTTGCTGCACACCACAGAGTTTTGGCGAAGCTCCCAGTCTATTCTTTTTTTTAATTTTATCCAGTTTAACTTAATCACTGGATTTACAGGAAACCTGAAAATATTGTTAAATTGGTACTGAAGTGAAGAAGGTATAATTTACTATTTGAAAAGTAAATAAGTAAAGTAAATAACTTCTTACAATCACACCAATTATCTAAAACCATGTTAATTTCATTAAGAAACTGTATCATGGAAAACTTGATAACGGATAAATATATACTTAAATACTTTTTGTTTGTAAATACATACTTAATATACATAGTAAACACCCAGACCAAGACAAATAGACATGTTCATGCACACAAATATTTGTCTTGTTCGGGAATCGAACCCGAGACCTCTGGCGCAGAAGGTGGGTAGTCTACCCCTGCGCCAAGTCGGTCGTCAAAAGTGTCGGTTAAAATTTAAATAAAACTATCAGTGTTCACAAAGACAAACAAAGTTATATTGGAAACCATCGACATGAGTATCGATAATAATATCGATAATTTTTGATCAACCTCTACGTCATATTTTCTCAAGTTCACGGATATAATATCTTTTTATTTAACACATAAAGTTTAAAAATCAGCCTTTATTTAGAAAATAGGCGGTAAATAGTATGATATTAATGTGTCACTTAGTGTATTTGGGAATATATTCCACTAAAATACGAACTATGAAAATGGCAATTGTACAATCCTATTTATCTGTGAAATTAGTGTTTATTTGGTTTATTGTCGTAAGTAACATTACAATTCAACACAGAACACTACACCATTATTGATTTATATAGTTATAAGAGCCAAATCGACGCGATCGCGATAAAAATCACAAAATAATCAAGTGGACGCTTTTCATCAAGATGATAAAAGACGCTAAATAAGTCAAATCGGGTTCTGCTGTCATTTTCTTCCAACTCTTTCTCGCGTGTAGCTTCTGCCGTAAGGACTGGTTTCTCACTCGCACCATTGTCCGTCTATTACCCCTAGTATAAATAAGTTTATGGTATTTACTAACAAAAAGTATTTAAGTATATATTTTTTCGTAATCAAGTTCACGTAGACACAGTTTCTTAAGAAATTAACTACGGGCTTAGATAATTGGTATGATTGTAAGAGAATATTTATTTATTTATTTATCCCCTAAAAATTTGTACTAATTAGTACTATTTTATATTCTGTGATACTAATTAAAATTAGTGGAGTACAGTGTTCAATACTATCTAGCGGGTACGGCAACATATACTTAGAACTATAATAAGTTGGCAACCGGTGTTGGTAACTATGTACTTACATTACGAATGTTTGAGCAACTTTAAGCTATTTAATGATTGCTTCATATTGTCTGTCAGAGTTGATTAACTTACAAAGTCATTTCAATTACAATTTAATTGAAATTATTATTTGTAACGTAATTACTAGAAGATGTTGGTATTAACAGCTCATAAAATTTTATCCGTTTTTCATTACGACACGGTGACCAATAGTTTTGCTTTTATCGTAATTGCACAAAAACAAATATTTACTACTCACAATTTTATTATTATGCGTGGGAACACGACCTGTCAAATTTCGCGCCCGAAATCAGTATTCACGGTCGGCCATTGTTTTTTCTGTACAAAGGAGGCGGTGGCTATTGTCTATGCCCACAACGCACGTGTCTGTAGCAAACTTTTTTCTTTTTTTTTTTGTAGCTTTGGACACCTGTAGAGTCATTCACAAGTTCTAATAGTATAAAAGTTGTAAGATTTGCGTCTGGGAACCAAAGTAGGCACGTTTCGTGTGACAGGTCTTTTTCGTCAATGAATGTTTCATTAGTTTTGACTTAAAGTATTTTTTTTTTCTTTTCGGACAGTGTTACAAAGTACAGGTTGTAAATAAGCTTTGGTTACGTGGGAATTGTGGGTTTGGCTAACAAAATGATGTTTTTTTTTTGAACTTACAAATAACAAGATTGGATTAAGCAATTAGCAGTTTAGTGATATTTCTTAGCAGCGGAGGAATTGTATTGAAACGCTTTTGCTGTACCAAATATGGTGTGTAAAGTAGATGTAGTTAAACCGCTTGCCTTTATATTTTACTTATATATCAAATGTAACGGTACATTGTTGATAAATATATAAGTACTTAGGTTAAGTGCATTATCTCATTATCGGTATAGGCAACTATAATTTTAAAGATCGGAAAATGTAAAAAAATATGTAAAAACTGCCTTTATCATCATAACTCGCGACTGTGTTTGCCTGGACCCCCTTTTTTCACCCCCTTAGAGGGGGAATTTCCAAAAAACCCTCTTAGTGCTCCCATACAATCCCCAAGGAACATACGTGTGCCAAACTTCAGCTTCATGAGCCCAGTAGTTTTGACTGTGCGTTGTCTTATCTTGTCTACATCTTCTATCTGAGATGAAGTAGGTCAACCTAATTTGCCTTTGTACTTGATGGTGTTATAACCTGGTGACATAGGCATAACTTCCTCTTTACGGATACATGCAGTCATCATGCATTTGATATGACCACCATCTCAGTCTGCTGCATTAGAGGAAGCCTTCGTCCAGCATTCTCATGCAGCGACGAAGGCTCCCTCTAAGGTGCGACACACTTTACGATCTGTCTAGATGACAAAACGCGTCAGTTACCTGCTTCAGGTCGTTGGTGGGTTCATCTGGCTGGAAGGTGTTCGATGCTACGTATATAAAAATAATAAAACACTTTGCTGCTATAACGACTCCGTAGCTCAGTGGTTAGAGCAGTCGCCCGGATAGTGAAAGGTCGTGGGTTCGAGTCCCATCGGAGCTGGTTGTGAGACGGGTCGATTTTTTCTAAATACTTCATTTTCCATTTTTTATTACCAGAATAGATTAATTCTACCTCTAAACACTTTACCTTTAACTCCACAGAAACATAACAATACATTAAAAGCTATCAAAGCTTTTCTTATAATTCCTAGAAAACTATTAGATGTTCCCAAATTGGCACGCGCGGTGGGACAAGAAACCACGCAAAAACATACTTACCTTTTGACGATTTTGATGAAATATACAACGTTGAACAACAGCTTGAATATATTTTGTTGGTTCAGGTTGTCTGGAAGGTTCTTTCATTTAGAGATAAGCCTACCTATGCGCACTTATTCCCTATTATTATTATTGTAAATGTTTTAAGTAAAATAAATAATGTAACAAACCATGCTATAAACATAATTTTTCATCGGCGAAGACGAGGCAAACGAAGTCGCGGGCAGCCGCTAGCATTAGCATAGCTATCGCTGACTCACTCGCCAAAGGGAAATCCTGTGTCCCATTGACAAAATTAACTTCCTATTACAATCCCTTTCCCACGTCCCTTGCTACAAACAAAACAAATGCAATCATGAACAAACCTTTTTGCACCTTCATGTAAAAGAAAAAAAAGTTTGCATTCGTTATCTTCTTATCTTTTCTTTGACTCTAATATCAAGGACTCAAGGTTGAATTTGCCGTAAAAAGTTTAGTTTGATGTCTATGGTTCTTGCTCTATTCAATCTGTGAATGTGTCAACTTGTATTGTTTTGCGCGGGAAACATCGGGTGATGAAAGAACGAGGTTTAGGAAGCATGAAATTTTGTACACTTTTATATTAAATTATAATATATTTTATACTCAGTCAAAAATATGAAAAAAAAACAATAAAGTATAGATTGTTTTAATACCAGGTTCATAATTTTTAAAATAATAAAATCTGAGTATATGCCTAATAAACATAATTAAAAGGACTGAAATGCGTTTTGTTTAGGTAAGTATCTTTTAAACTAATTATTACACATTCAGGTTTTAGGAATATGTGTTATTTTGTTTTCTAAACGTTTTATTTTATTTATTTGAAAAAAAAATGCGATAGTTTCAATAGTTAAAATAATAATGCAGATTCGGTGACTCTATTTTAAACGCCATAAAGAAATGACACAAATGATAACACCACTTAAAACAATTTGCCCAAATCACATCACAACGCTTTCGCCAGATTGTCAGGAAAAAAAAACAATAAATCCTTACGTTCCTCCGCACGCAAAGCTAGTCCAGATGTTCGTAACGACGGATTAGCAGCGCCCCAACAACCATAACTCTTGTTCCTGCTCTAAACACACTAATCACTTAAGCTTGGTAAAACGGAACGTTACTTTGTAAAAACATTCGTTGATTAACAGCCTCTTCCTGAATTACTGGCTGTTTGCACACCTTTGCTTTTGCTGTGTCGGTTTTTTTTGCTATGGCACGTTAACTTTAAATATTCTGTGCTATGCTTCAATCAACACAATAACACCTAGTTGTTCATCTAAGGTGCTATGGCTATGGCTTTATTGTAAGCATCAAAATACCCGTTCCGAAATTTCTTTTTCTGTTATCCTATAAGTATTCTGTCCGTGCACTGCTTAGCTCAGACTCTTCTACCTCTGTGGTCTAGTGTTACACGCTACCGATATCCGATTCCCAGTGGGGATACAAATTGTATTCGGTTTGTTTAGTGGTGGGACTCGTTCTAAGTCCGTCTGCCACCCATCTTCATCTTCTTACACAGTTCAGGCCCCCATCCGATGTCAATAAAAATCTTTTCAACACACTTGCTCATAAAGTGAGCCTTATTACATCGATCTTAGGGCCATAAACCAAACTATAACCCACGTGTGCATAATAATATTACAGTACTAGTTGCGTAATAGAATTATCCCTACAAAGTTAAGTAAGTACCTAACTGCAAATTATATGCGAGTTAACAGAGACTTTTCAATTTAACCGGGTAATACAGTATCCCTACAAAGTTAAGTTAGTACCTAACTGCAAATTATATGCGAGTTAACAGAGACTTTTCTATTTAACCGGGTAATACAGTATCCCTACAAAGTTAAGTTAGTACCTAACTGCAAGTTATATGCGAGTCAACAGAGCATTTTAAATTTCAGCGGGTAATAGATACAGTTCTTTTTTTGGAACAACAAAGAGGTTTTATATGGCTGAAAATCCATTTACGTTTTTAGAATAAATAAATGTGTCCCTAATTAAGACAAAAAACATAATTAAGTATATTATTATCAAATTATTTATAATTCACAATAATTTGTTATAAAACATTTGCATTTTATCACTATTATTATACTTAATTATTTTGAAGTAGGCTGTATGGCTGTATGTAATCAATCACCTCACATGTGGCGCGTGCAAAAAAAAAACTTGCGCGCTTTTTCCCTTAGTTAATATTAGGTTAATACAATATGTATCCAATAAATGTTTGTTTTTCCTCGCAAGTGTGTTGAAAAAGTGCGTATGAAACTCGTGAGCACCTTACTCACTAGACACTCGGCTGATTTACGCCCTCGCCTGCGGCTCGGGCTGCAACCCTCAGCCTCGTGTATAATGAGCAACCTAAGCTCACTTGTATCATAATATACTATTAAAACATTACCAGAAAATCTTAAAGCCGAAACAAATTTAAATAAATTTATTAATAGCTTAAAAACACTTTTAATAAAAAAAACTATTGAAGAATATTTTGCCGATACACAACTTAAGTATATGAAAGTGTCTGCCCCTCTATTTCATTGCTACGCCTTTCTAGGTGCATGTGGTAGTTTGTACTTATACCTACCTACATTTTATGTTTAGTTTAAGTCACATCACATGTAATGCAATACGGTATTTTACTGTTTTTTTTTTATTTCTTTAAAATGTTTTTCGAAATATTAGCTACACAAAACAAGTTTTCATTTTGAATTATCTTGAATATTTTCAAAGATATAGGACTTCAAACTTTATAATTAGACAAGGACAGGACGCTATCTTAGTGACGTCAGTGGGTTAGTAGCGTCATAGTCACGCCATAGAAAATTTCGTTTTAGAAAGAGACAGCTATAGTCAAAATCAAACAGACTATAATTCTTTTATTATAAAACAGATTCAAATTATTTTTTCACATTTGGTATTCTTAATTGCAATATTTTTTAACGTCATCATTAAATATCTACATTTCAACAACAGTAAAATACCCTATTATATCAAAATATAAATCTTATCTAAGTCTGGCGACATAGCCACAAAGTATATAGAATTGTTGTGTCCTGATAGTTTTAATTAAGGTAACCAGTTCCTCATCAGAGTCATCAGTGATCGAGTATTCCGGACGTAGTGCGTGCGTACCTCCTTATCATCACTCAACATCAGGTGTAATGAAGGCTTAGCGTTATCCCGTTGTGGATTAAAGAAATATTCAAGGATTAGTTATTTACTGATGAAGGCTAGTTCCTACAGCTTGGGATAAGGATCAGCCTGAAGCAGAAACTATTGTTTAAAAAAACTTGAGAACATTGTACGCCGACTTCTAGCATTAATCGTTTTTTTACGTATAAAGGACTTAGCCCACTTATACCGCACCGCTCCCACCCAACCAATGTATGAGCAGTCAAATATGGACTTAATGTCGTGCTCTGTAGACGCACTTTAGCTTGCGGCAGGCTCGCTTACCGCGCGCTGTGTGCTATTGATATTGTTACTGTAAAGTGCATCTCCAGTAAACGATGTTAAGTTCATATTTGGCTGCTCATACTTTGGTTGGGTGGAAGCGGTGCGGTATAAGTGGGCTATGACCTTAACTCTTAAACTCATCCGTCCATTGCGAGAAAGATGTTGTGACTTTCTCTTTAAAATTTCTGGCCCACGCGTGGGCCAGAAATGACGTGGCCACGTCACGAGTCCCTTTTGCCAAAAAAACCTCGTAATCCTTTAATACTTTTGGGAAGATCCTTCAGCCAATTACGCATCGGGATTAAGGTGCTGCATCTGTTAAGCATTTAAAGGGTTTATTCCGGAAACGACGAAAAAATATCGTTAGTTGAAATTCGGTTAAATTGCAGATAAACATAAAAAGCTAAAATACAAAAAAAGTTTTATTCGAAAAAATTTGCATCCACAATGCAATTTTAGAAAAAACGACCATCCTCCAAGTAGGTAGTTAGCTCAGCCGGGAATCGAACTCGGGATCTTTCACGGTCCGGGCGAATGCTCTGACCGCTAAGCTACGGCGTTTTAATTTTTTCAATAGGTACCTAAGTAGTTCCAAATTAATTTAGTGAATATTATCAATCCTTCATAACACATGGTAGTAATAAATCGTAAGTAGTGTGCCGATGCTGCCGTGAGTTTGGTCCCCTCAAACAATCAGGTGATGAAATTTTATTCGGCTTTTCGGCGGAAGCTGAGCTATTTCTTTTTATGCACAACGGGGTAACACTTAGTCTTAGCCTTCATCACTTATGGGTGAAGTTGGAAGCGAACTACTCCCAGAATCCTCAACCTCTGAGAAACTGGCTATCTTATCTCTGACTGCCGGAACACAACAATCGTGAAAACATCGTTGTTATAGCGCCAGACTTAGATAAAAAACATGGTGGTAGCTAGCCAGGCGGATTTTGAACAATGCCTACCACCAAACATACCGAATACTATTTATACTACCACTGGGAATCGAACCCGAGACCTTAGGGTATGATACTGGTGGTGTGTACCACTGTACCACAGAGGCGGTTAAAATACTTTTGATAGAAAAATTATAGGTAAGCTTTTATAAAGAAACGACATCAACGCGTCAGTGATTAGACCAATTTGATTCACGAAACGTCGGAAACGGAATCAGATTCGAATTCTGTGCTTTGTCTTTGTTTATTCTATAGTGAGTGACAGAGATAGTGCATACATTCCGCTGTCGGGAGATTCAGGGGGCATGCCCAGAACGACGCGTTTTGATATACATAAGTACACACATCGTCTGCTAGGCATTGGCAGTCAGTTGACAGTGATATAATCAAGTAAGTACGTAATCAATAAGAGCGCACCTTGTCAGTGCACTATTATCGACCCTTTTTATCTTATCTTTTTACCCCATTATCGAGTGGTATTGTTGATCAAAGTGTTGAAATCGCGGTGAATGCGCGCGTGAACAAGCGCTTAACTGGCAATTATCAAATCTATTTATAATGCGAATATTGTATTAACAGAACCCACCCAATAATATTTAACAACCACTCCACCATACAAACTCTTTACCAAACAATCGCGCTCCCTTTAAAACAATAAAATGGCGCAAACAGACGAGGGACCACCGCGTGCGCCCGGATCCGCAGGATTATACTATACTAGCGAACACGTGCGCCTCAGACTAGAGTGATATAGCTGCGCTGCGGCTATACAGTGTCGGGTTACAACCTCTTTGGTGGGTGGGAGCTCTATGGATTAGTTTTGCTTTTTAACAGTTCTATTTTTGATTTTTCATTCGCGGCTCTATTAATATTTTGTAGTTTTAATTTAACACAGTGCAATTTCGATTGAAACTCATTCACGGCTTTATAACATTTGTAGTTATAGAAAAATTGAAAATGAAGTATTTAAAAAAAATCGACCCGTCTCACAACTAGCTCCGATGGGACTCGAACCCACGACCTTTCGCTTTCCGGGCGACTGCTCTAACCACTGAGCTACGGAGTCGTTATGAGAAGCGTCGAATTTATCCAATACTTCTTACTCGCTGTATAGTCAGCGTTAATTTCATCAATGTGGAGATATTACTACCCGCACACGCGAAAGAAATACCTTTCCAGGTATTTGGCAATCGCTAAAGATGAAATTACTATTGCAAGTTATTTTAATTTTTAGATTTTTGCATTCACAATGCAATTTTTAATATAGAAAAATTGAAAATGAAGTATTTAGAAAAAATCGACCCGTCTCACAACTAGCTCCGATGGGACTCGAACCCACGACCTTTCGCTTTCCGGGCGACTGCTCTAACCACTGAGCTACGGAGTCGTTATGAGAAGCGTCGAATTTATCCAATACTTCTTACTCGCTGTATAGTCAGCGTTAATTTCATCAATGTGGAGATATTACTTATATTTTCTATTTTCTTTATTAAAAATTGCATTGTGAATGCAAAAATCTAAAAATGAAAATAACTAACATTTGTAGTTTTTTTACAGTTCTATTTTTTATTTTAACTCATTCGGGGCCTATATTGTATAATATGTAGTTTTTTAACAGTTATATTTTTGAATCAAACTCATTCGTTATTTCTATTTTTTAATAGATCTGTTTTTATTGAAACTCATCAGCTCTAGTTATGTAGAGTAGATTAAATATTGTTTTATTGAAAACGCATTGAAGTTTTATTTTTTTGTTTCTTTTTTGGGACTTTGGTTTCTATTGATTGTTTGTTGCTTTTTAATAGATAAGTACCTATATTTTTACGTGTGCTATTATGACTTATTTTGATTTTGTTCTTATAAGTTATGATTTATGATATAGGGTGAATGAAAACGTTTGATTTTAGATTGAACTTGTTTTGTCAATTTGTCAATGAGAACATTAGAAAAGACTTATAACTATAGAGCAAAATATTTATGATTTCTAGTAAGCACATACTTTAGAAAAAACGTGAAAAGCTTACCTAATTACCTAGATATTAGGAAAAAAACTTTCATTTTCGCAATTTTAGCAGTTATAAGAAACTTGTAGAACTTGTAACATAAACTACATTTAATGAAGTTTTCGAGGCTTACTGACGTATAATTCAATCAATTTATTAAATAAAATTGTTCAATTTAAATTTCAAAACCATGATTACCCAATGTCTGAAAAGGAAAAGAAACAATTACTACCCATAAATTATTTAGGTAATTTAAACTAAGTAGTAACCATTCCCTGCGGTGGTTACACTTTTTTTTCTTTTGTCTATAGAAATGAAAAAAAAAGAGAATCCCACGACTGTAATGCAAAAAAAAAAACACAAAAGCATAAAAGCTTTCACAAAGTAGTATTGTATAAGTAAGCTATATATTTGGTAACCCAACTAATTAATAAAATATGTGTGCAATTAACGATAACCATCATTTGGAAGGTGTTGATTTGATTTATGTGTTTTAGTTATTGAGTTTTTTGTAAGTACTAACTTACATCCTTTGTTTTTTTAATGAATTCTTAGTAGCTAACATATTCATCACCTGAAATATTTGTAGGTATCTTCTAATTAAAATTAAGGGTGTAAGTATAATATTATTGTCTTATACTTACAGATAATAATAATAATATTCCCCATCTCAATAATTTTCATAATAATCATGGAGTCCTCTTTCCTCCTCAAAGAAAATTATTCTCAACAACTTTTAATCCTCGTACCTACAGCTTAAACAAAACACACACACTCGTATAAACTCATTGTCATCTCATCAAACCATTCATATTTAGCCATTAAAATCATATCCCTCTTCAAGCGTAACCTCATTATGCGTAGTCACGCGTCTTTCATTTATATTACAAGAACGACAAAAGACTGATAAATCAATAAAAGTGAAACATGTCAAAGGTCTATTTTAATTTTATCGCCGCCATCTTGAGAATAAAATTGCGCGCGAAAAAACTGAAGAGGTCTTTGCTTTCATGTTCCGTTTTTGAATTTGTAAATTCAATTGTTTTCTTTTTGGTTTACAGATTAGATAGGATTCAGAATGATGTTCTTTTATTGTTTGAATTTATTCAAAGCGGTTTAATACTGAGGAATAATTTCTGCTACTGACCCTTTAGTATATTTTTTTATTCCCAGCCAGTGAGCAAGGACGTACCCAGGGGGGGGGTCCAGGGAGTCTGGACCCCCCCCGAAAGTGTCCATTCATCCGCGGGATGGGCGTGAACTACACGACGTTATCCCGCGGGAATGTTTTATTTTTCCGGAATAAAAGAAGGTTATGGCATGATGAGCAACAAACATCCAAACCTCAAACTACCCCCCCCCCCCAACGGACACCCCCGACAAATAATCCTGGGTACGTGCTTGGGTGAAAGACACAGGAATGAGAAAGATTATGTTATTATATAAATAGTATTATTATAAATAAATAAAATAAATAAATAAATATTTTTTGTTTGTAAATACATACTTAATATACATAGAAAACACCCAGACCAAGACAAATAGACATGTTCATGCACACAAATATTTGTCTTGTTCGGGAATCAAACCCGAGACCTCTGGCGCAGAAGGCGGGTAGTATACCCCTGCACCAAATCGGTCGTCAAAATACGTAAATATAAGCTATCGGCTACTACCTACCTACTCGAAGGCTTAGATGACAAGAAAACTATTGTTTATTATAACCTAACTGAGGCATAAAGACTGATTTTGCAGCCAGATAAATGGGTATTAGGTATTACTAGCTATCCGCCCGCGGCTTCGCCCGCGTGGACTACACGACGTTATCCCGCAGGATTGTGATATTTTTCCGGGATAAAAATTAGCCTATGTTCCTCTCGGGGCTACAAAGTATCTATGTCCCAAATTTCAGCCAAATTCGTTAAGCCGTTTTGGCGTGATTGAGTAACAAACATACAACCATCCAAACATCCAAACATCTAAACATCTAAACTTTCACATTTATAATATTAGTAGGATGACCGTGTTTATCCTATTTTTAACCGACTTCTAAATCAAAAAGGAGGAGGTTCTCTACTCGTCTGTATGTATGTTTTTTTTTTTTTGTGTATGTCCACCGATTACTCGAAGACGGCTGAACCGATTGAAATGGTTCAAACGTTATTACATCAGGTTGGTATTCAAGTTGGTCCCATTTTTTGAAATTTTGAGATCGGTTCAGTAGTTTTCAGGAAATCTTTAAAATACTGTCGTTTTCGTTACCACTTTATGTGAATTTAATACGTATCTTTAGGCATAACTCCTTTTTTTATAAACCGATTTAGTTGATTCTTGTTTTGTTAATAAGGGGATACCTCAAGGTATTTTAACCGACTTCGAAGAAGGAGGTTTTCAGTTTGATCACATACCTATTTACCAGAAAACACGTAAATTGCCTGCACGATGCACTAAAAAGAGTGAAATAAAAATATAAAATATAAAAAAATAAAACCGCCTTCAAAAAAACCACATCAAAAAAGTAAGAAATAATTCCTCACCAAATAAATAACGTAAGTACTTTGAAGTCGGGCGGGTTTTAACAAAAACCACAAAAAATTGTACATGTTTCACGCCCGACTTCAAAGTACTTACGTTATTTATTTGGTGAGGAATTATTTCTTACTTTTTTGATGTGGTTTCTTTCATAAAACAACTAAAAGCCAACGTCAAAATATCCATATTTCATTCAAGCAAGACATTTTCAACCAACAAGAAGAATAACATCAAACAGACATGTTCTATTCTATTGAAGTTAAGATTATCCCCAAATCCAAAAAAACTTTTGATGGCCGTTATCTCTATTAAACATTGTCATACACGATTTGTGCAAATATTAAATATAAACGCATTGAGAGCCGTTACAACACTATCTCTACACAATAATAACAAATCAATTGGTGTGTCAATCTGTCACAATATACGGGTCCTTTGTACAACCGTAAAACAGCTACTACTAGGGGCGGTACTGCCAACGTGAATTGCCAAAATAGTACCGGTAGACTTAGTTCCGAATTTCGTCACCAGCATACAAAGTTTGCCGCATTGATCTATTGTATTTGGATACCTGTCGTCAATGGTTTTTTTTTCGGAAACGGACATTAGGGAAGAAGGTGGATGCTGCCAGTACGTATTTGAGCCTGTTAGCGCAAGGTGCATTAAACTTTTTTTTCTCGTAAGAAGTTCGATCGTAAAAGTTAGCGCGCAAGTTTTGTTTTTTTTTTTTTATTTAAAAGTGATAACATTTTTACTTATTTTATTTCTGGTTGTAAAAAATCGCCAAATTCAAAGAAAACTTTTTTAATTGATAAGTGTTCTCAACTTCTTTATTTAATTTCCACTGGCATTACACTAAAAATAATGAAATATCCATGCAGAAAATTATTCAACAAGTATACAACAGATTTTGAAATGGAGTTACGTAAGTGCATTGATTTGGTTTTCATTTTGAGTTAGCAAATTCTAATCATCTTTTGTTCTAAACTAATTATTATCTTGGGATACAAAATTCTCCATTTTCTTCTTCCAGTATGAATTTCCCGACATAGGTACAATGAACAAAACCACCAGATATACACTTCTAAAACTTTTTCGCTTGCATGGACAAGAAGGGCTGCCCATTCTTAGCCCCGCCTCATTTGGTTTTTTCTACCAACGGAGATTCAATAAAATGCGCTGTCTGGGATTTTACAAAAGGTGGCATTGTTTTTTGTTTAAAATTTTATTGCTTTGGGCACTCACTATCATTACCCATCTGTTGTTGTTTTATCCCATTTATCGCCCATTCTTAAGAGATGACAATGCTCCTTTCATACTTTTGAAAGTTTTAGATCCCAGGTAGCTGCTGGTCAACCCAAATGACCTTTTGTCTTAAAAACATTATAAAAATATTATTTGTGTTTCATTTGGTTGAGCTGCCCATCTGTGACACTATTGGTGGATTTACCAGATGGCAGTCCGTTGCAAAAGGTCTTTAGTGCAGTATACTAAAACTGGCGTTGAGCCTTACGGTGTATACCTGGTGGTATTGTTGAATGTACCTACTTTCTTGTAGCCAGTACCTACTCTTCATTTCTATTTTTCAAAAGTATTGTTTCTCATTATTTGCTTCTAATAATATTATCATAATAACTTAATGATAATCGTTATGGTATGACAAAATAAACATCAATATTTATTAATTAAGACTTTTATGCATAAATACCTACAATCCAAACAGAAATATTCCCAATGCTTTTACTTTTATTTAAACTTAAAAGAAAAAAACAACCTCAAGTGATTGTTATTAAGTAAAACTAGACTTTATGATATAGTAAGAATATCAGAAAAAAAACGAAGTCTTTCAAAACTCATTAATTTACCTCTCGCCAATCTGCATTATATAAAAGAAATGACTGTAAATTGAATCAACCTTTATCCGTTTTCGCCACAAACATTTAAAACAACCACCAAACAACATAATGTAACAACCCCATCTGTGGACTTAAATAACCTAGTCTATGGTAGTTACCCGCGTTTATTTCCCGCCATATGCTCTATTTGTCATCGCCCACTCTGCAATAAAGCAATGGAATTACTCCCGTAAGTCCTAAAGGTCATTTGTTCAGTTTAGTACAAGAAGCATTACATTATGTAGACTTATGTAGATCTTAGTTTAGGTTTTAGAAGCGTTTATCGTAGAGCATTTTGTTAAACCGATTTGTTTAGTTTAAAAATGAAATATTGCTATAATTATGTAACGTGAATAGATTTCTTTTTTTATTTAAGAAAATATATTTATATGTTGTTTAACTCTTTCTTAGCTAAACCAAATAGTTTAAACAGGAAAGATTAGATTAATAGTTTGTTTGAAACACGAAATTTCTGATTATAAATTAAAAACTAGCAGTTTCTTTTTCAAGCTTTCTTTACCTAGATAAAAATAATATATTAATAACTAAAAGAAAAGCACAAAAACTCAAAAGTTTGGCCGTTGAATGTAATATATTATTTGCAGTTTTCATTAAAATTTTCAATAAACTCATAAATTAAATAACTGAATGATAAACCACAGAAAGTTAAATAAACACCTAAGTTTAGGTTAATCTCTGATTTTCCACAAAAAAGTCAAGGAAGACCATAAACCTACCGTATTTTCCTACTTTCTATTTTAATTCCAGCCAATTAATTTATGACAAAGGGAATGAAACGCAAGTCCTTAAAGCTACCGCCCCTCTAGCAAGGTCATTTGTTCGCGTTCCGAATCTGAATTATTCATCTGTTGTTGTTTTCCCGCCCAAGGAGCAGACAGAGGGTTGCCAAGGTTTCTTTTTTTTAATGTAATTTTATTTAGCCTGAATATGTTAAAAGCTGTTTAAACAAAAACCAAATTGATAATTTTGCTGTACCTGTCTCTAAATCATAATCTAAGCGCACCACTCGACCATGGGGGTCATCAAACCGTCAAGTCACAAATCCATGATAGAGTTGTAGGTACGCACCGGTTTTCTTCTATTCCCGGTCGGTATAAATAATAAAAATAAAATTGTAATGGACACCATCACATACCTACATTGTTACAATACCAAATTAGCAGTAGTATTTTATGGAAATTGGAAACAACGACGGTATTAGGTGTACGTGGTAATCCACGTACACCCAAATCCGAGGAAAAATTGAAAAGTTCCTTTTCAATATTTACCCGACCAAGGATCGAACCCGGGACCTCTAGAGATAGCGGCACCTTGAAAACCGGTGCGTATTTAGTCCGTTCGGTTAGATAGTGTCGGTACACCCGCACGGCATTGTGGCAGAGCGACACTATCTAAGCGAATGGACTATACCACTCGGCCATGGAGGTCGTCAAACTGGTAAATGTTGAAAACGAACTAGCCCGAGAGCCAAACTAATTCGCTCTATGGAGACTCAACAATAATTCTATATTAGTAATTACTTAACATTGAAAATTAGATTATCTAGTTTAATAAATAATTCATTAGTAATCCACCAATATTTATGACAGCCACATTAAAAAAAACAAATACAAAGCTTTAAAAAATCTATAAAAGATAGGCAAAAATGGTATAAGTGTTATTCACTTTACATTTGAATACATTTATTATTATCTTTCGTAAAAGTATATAATCCCCCTATATTTGAAAATGAAAAACAAATAAACTTTAAAAAAAACTCTCAATGTAAACTCAAATTGGCATTACACCTATGTAAAAAATGCTATCAGAAACAACCGACTTCTTCCTAAAGTATTAGTTTCCCGTTTTATATATTTATGGATTTCGACTTTGGTGCTTAGATATGGTGAACATAAACACATGTTAACGATAAAATTGGTGATAGCATATTTGCTGAAAGAATTGCACCATTTTCGGGGTATAACTTTTTTTTTATACCTTCCAATGCGATATTATGTTGGATTTTAGAATATAGTCTCTTAAAATTATATTTAAGGGCCGTTTACAAAAATTTGGCCTGTTATTGAATTTTTTACAAAAATATCGGATAGTTCTTGGGGTAAACTAACTATTCCCGGTATACTTTCCCGGGCTTGCTTGGTAGAAGTGTCAACTGTTTAATATGACTATGTTTGTCCACGAATTTCTCGAAAATTAAATATTGAGATGATTCTTTTTTATTTAAATTAGTAGTTTTTGAGATATGGGTATCTTATATAATAAAATCTTTAAAGTACACCTATCTTTTTGAGGTCGGTGTCTGCCAAGAGCATGCATGATGAAAAAGGCACCGTCCTCAAAAAGGTAGGTAAAGTGCACGCCAAATAAGACTGCCGAAATTAAATACAATTTCGGCAGTCGCCACAGAATTAGCGCCAAAAACGCCCCAGTCGCGCGCAGTTATCTGACACGGACTCTACTTTGTCCTTTTCAGTTGACAGTTACTTTTTGAAGTCGGTTAAACTTTTTAAATTACTTTTTTTTCATAACACAGCTGGTTGCTTCCGCTATTCCAATCTTAAAGGAGAATGGGAAAATTGGTCCACCACCACCACCACCATTATAATTCGTTTTAAAGCAATTTACTTTATATTTGTAGTCGATATTGTGTAGAACTGTACCTACTTTTATTGTATCTTAGCATACATTCTATCTTAAACATAGTTAGTGCTATATTTTGAATTAAAGGTTTTTTTAGAAGCACCCTTCTTTTTTTAAAATATTCGTTGCCTCTATGGCTCTTATAACGCATGCAGCATGGCTGACGCCCGCCATGAATACTATGAATATGCATGCGGTTCGTTACCGGAGTTTTTTAATTTTGGAATGCATAATTTTTGTTTTTAATTTTACTGTGGTGTAGGTCAGTGATTACCGACCTGCCAGCGACATAGATACTAAAAATATATAAGATTACAATTTATTAGTACTATTGTTGATCGAAGTTTATAACACAAAAACGTTTTATAGGAGACGGTCCAAAATGTATGGACGAAAAACCCAGGTATACCTAGGTAAACAACGTGTTAATGAAATAAACGAAAAGCCCATACAACCCAAAGCCCAACAAATTTATTTTTATAATAAATTAAATTCCATTATAAACATTATTTTTAAAGATACCTACTTCCATGATATTCGTGCTCATAGGTCTACGAGACTTTCTCACAGATTTTAAGCTTTACCCTATGCTATGACGTAAGAGAGCACGTATGAATAGGCAGTAGACTACACAAACATTTTTAGAATCGGCAAAAAATTAAAATATTTTGTTTTAACAAATTTAACCCCTATCAATAATGTGTGGAATCGATTCAACACTCGGTTCTGAACAAACTTCTTTCTCAGTTTCGGTTACAGTATTAACACTGGTATATTAGACTTATTGGGTACCAATAGTTTAATTAAAATGCACAATATACCCCACTGTATTGTTTGTACAGTTACTGATTGTAAGGGCAATGCCGAAATCGATATGTTTTCCCTTTTGTAATTTAAATTTTGTTTTTATCCCCACTATTAAAGTACCTATCTATATCTATACTAATATTATAAAGAGGAAAGATTTGTATTTTTGTATGTAACGAATAAACTCAAAAAGTACTGGACCGATTTAGAAAATTCTTTCTCCGTTAGAAAGCTACAGTCTTCCCGAGTGACATAGGCTATATTTTATCCCGATATTCCCACGGGAACGGGTACCACGCGGGTGAAACCGCGGGCGACCGCTAGTTGATCTATAAATGTGTAAATTTTATTATTATTTTCTTAATATAAAATTATTTCATTTACATTATTTTTAAGTTGTTAAGCGACCGTTAGATAAAATTACAATGATTTTAAATTAATTACCCATGTGATCACAAATTAAACCAGTGATATATATGCCAAGATTTTCATGGATGGATATTTGATTAAATTTTTTAGTTTTACCGAGGTAGGTACTTCAAATTATAAGTAAAAACCTGCTACACAAAAATGAATGCTTCAATAAACAAAGCCATTGAAACTTTTATTAAATATTTCATCAATACAAAATAATAACCAAAGATTACCAAGATTTGAACGGATTAATATCTTTGTCAGCAGCTTGCCGCAAGGAGGCGCGCAAACCGCTCCTAGCGGCGGCCATCATGAAAGAAAAGAGCAAGAACGCGGCGCGCTCCAGGCGAGAAAAAGAGAACGCCGAGTTCCTTGAGCTGGCAAAGCTACTTCCACTTCCGTCTGCCATTACATCACAGCTGGATAAGGCGTCGGTGATCAGACTTACTACGAGCTACCTGAAGATGCGGCAAGTTTTTCCTGATGGTGAGTATTGTAAGAGAACCACTTTTTCGATTAGATTCACTGCTCTATCCTCAGAGAAAGATATCTAGGTTTATGATAAATCTCTTGTTGCTTTTAACCAAGATACACTCATCCCTTACAATGTACGGTCGCCAGTACCTACGTCGGGTTACTACAAAATGTCAAAATTTATTAATTGAAACTGAACTTTATCCGTTGGACTTATGGTTGATTTTATTTAAAGAAATTTGACAGTTTATAGTGATCTGACGTGCTGGCGACTGTACCTAGATATACTTAGATTAATGTGTTCTGTTAAGTGCCTAATCAAAATGATGCTGAATTTTATTTTTTTTATCCACAACGGGGCAGCACTTAGCCTTCATCACACCTGATGCTAAGTAATGATAAGACTGAAGGTGGAAGCGCACTTCTCTCGGAGTTCTCAATCACTGAGGAACTGGCCATCTTATCTCTAACTGACGGAACACAATAATGCTGAAAACATTCATTGTTATTTATGGCGTCAGACTTAGATAAGACGGTGGTAGCTAGCCAGGCGGACTAAGAACAAGTCCTACCACCAACCAAACCGAATACAATATGTACCCCCACAAGGAATCGAACCCGGGACCTCTTGGTCTGAAATCGGTGGTGTAAACCACTAGACCACAGAGGCGGTTAATTAATTAGTCAAATGATCACGTCTGTTCTGTTAAAATATGTTTCTTTTTTCTCTTGTCGTTATGTCATCTATATGCCAGTACCCTGATGCTTGAAAGGAGGATACACAAAACTAGTTTATTATCTAACCCCCTCTCCGCAGGTCTGGGAGACGCGTGGGGTGCCGCCCCGCCCGCGCCACAGCCCCGCGAGTTGTCCATACGCGAGCTGGGCTCCCACCTGCTGCAGACTTTAGACGGGTTCATCTTCGTAGTAGCTCCTGATGGGAAAATCATGTATATTAGTGAGACAGCCTCTGTGCATCTAGGGTTAAGTCAGGTGAGTAAGTGTTTTATAATGCTAGGATAATAACTTAGTCCTGAAGAATTCTTAGCCTAGGAGTAGTCCATACGCGAGCTGGGCTCCCACCTGCTATAGATTTTAGACGGGTTCATTTTCGTAGTAGCTCCTGATGGGAAGATCATGTATATCATTGAAACAGCATCAGTTTGTGAAGGTTTGTCAAGTAATCAAGTTTATTTAGCATCATAAGGCATTTTAATGTCCCCAAAGCTGGGTCACTGGCCTTCCTTAGAGATGCATACTTAGAATGGGTCACTGCCACGACCAATTTACCTAATATGGATTGTCAGATGCTTACGACTGCAAACGACCAATAGCTTACCGTGTCTTCCGAAGCACAGAGGAGATAAGTCTAACCTTATGCAGACTCTAGACAGGTTCATCTTCTAAGTACCTTTTGATGGCAAGATCATGTATAATAGTGAAACAGCATCAGTACATCTAAGGTTAAGTAAGCAAGTTTAATTGTCAGTTATTTTGCACACAGCTGGAGCACTGGCCTTTCTTATGATGGGATAATGCAAGGACTGTAGCTAACATGATCCACCACACAGGTCCAATGCGGGATGGGATCCAATACGGATTGTCAGATTTGTCAGACGATTACAACTGCAAACACAGGCGGGACCAGTGGCTTACCCTGTCTTCCAAAGCACGGAGGAGATAACTCTAACCTTCTGCAGACTCTAGACAGGTTCATCTTCTAGGTACCTTTTGATCGCAAGATCATGTATAATAGTGAAACAGCATCAGTCCATCTAGGGTTAAGTAAGCAAGTTTAGTTGTTAGTTACTTTACACACAGCTGGGGCACTAGCCTTTCTTAAGATTGGATAAGGCAAATGGACCATAGCCAGCATGTTCCACCACGCAGGTCCAATGCAGGATGGTAGTTGTTAACGACAACAATTTCACTACGTATTACAAAGATCGTATTCTTTCCCTAACAATTTTTTTTGCTGGATTCGGGGGCCCCTTCCGTCTGGGGGCTGGCATTTTTTGCCGGCTTGCCACCCTGTAGTTACGCCACTGGACAGCCAGCACTATAGTCGTCTAAATCATGAAGGACCTCGAGACCTCCGACCTTTCGCATAGTTGTTTACATATGAAGAAACTTTTATTTAAGAACCCTCTTATTTTGTTCTAAGGTGGAACTCACTGGCAACTCAATCTACGAGTACATCCACCAGTCAGACCACGAGGAGATGAACGCGGTGCTGAGCCTGCAGCATCCGCACTCCTATCTTGGACATCAGTACCCGTCGCTAGGGTAAGATTTACACTTTTGTGTTCAAGGATTTGTTTATTTGTATCATTGGATAAACCCAAAAAAACTGGGACCGATTTTAACCAGTAGAAAGCTGCCTTATTCCCTGGTGACAGGCTATATTTTATCCCGCTCTCTATACCGACGAAAACGTCGGTACCACGCGGGTGCGACCACGGGATGATTGAAAGGGTCATCCCTTTAGTATGAGCATAGTAATATTATGGTATGAGTTCATTTTAACTGTCAACGTTTACGAAAACTATCGGATGAAAGGGTCTGTAGCTACAATGCTCATGTCGGTAAAGCAGTCATATATGGAAACATAGAACGATAGTTTTCGATTACGAATACAGTTTTCCAAACTCATACTAGGGGATATTATATTATTCTTGGCTGGGGGTAGGTAGGTACTGGAGCTATTATTAGTTACCGTCGCCGCACACTATCCACACGCTTAAGCCAATAACGCCGCCACTTAAAGCTAGAAGAACAAACAAGTGACTTCTACCGGAGTCAGCGTTCATATAAAATGTATGAAAAAACTATAGGAAAGAGGTCAGTGGCGGCCTTTTGTTGTTGTGGTCGGTGCCCGTTTAAGTGAATCTATATCTGTGGTTTGACCCATGTTTATGTTTGTTTCGACTGTGATATCTTATGGCTCCTCTTCACAATGGGCCGTGTTGGGCGAATAAAGGCATTCACGATTGTGTAGAGGGCCTGATTGTCTGTAATCGGCCATCATCGCCGGTATTCGTGAGCAATCGGTAAGTTGTCGGTAGATCAAAGGGATATTGGCCCATGATTGCTTGCGCGTCCTCACAATCGCCGATCATAGTTTATAATAATAGTTATAATCATAGTTTTCACAATCCTTTTTTCGCGCACATTAAGTAAATGATTATATGAGCTGAGTAAAAATATTGCCGCAGCCGCGATCACTTCGATATCCATCTTCGATACGTCTTATCGTTACAGTAGACAGTCAGTTAATGAATGTACACGAATGTGTGGAGAGCTGCCCGATCATGGCGGCGAATAGGGACGATCATTTGATGAGCCATCATGGGCCATCATGGCCCATTGTAAAGAGGAGCCTTTAACTCGTAATTCCTTACAGATACCCGGTGGGCGGGACGTGGGGTCCGTCCGTGGACATCGAGTGCGAGCGCGCCTTCTTCATCAGGATGAAGTGTGTGCTGGCCAAGAGGAACGCGGGACTCACCACGTCGGGGTATAAGGTACGACTTGCATATGTCAGGAAAAGTCCCTTCCATCCACCAGCCCCCTGATTCACGAACCGTCGGAAACGGAATCGGATTCGAATTATGTGCTTTGTCTTTGTCTATTCTACAATGAGTGACAGAGACAGGGCATACATTCCGCTGTCGGGAGCGTTTCCGACGTTTCGTGAATCAGGGGGCTGCACTACCAATCCGCACTACAGGTAGTATTTTTTGGAGTTTTTAAGCACAGAATAATGTTTAAGTCTCATCTGCACTACTGGGTGCCTACCATCAACTCTTATTGCGGTTTTGTTTAGGACCTAAACTGATCTGCTTCGCTTATTCGTACCACGACAGCTTAATATCAATGACAGCGATTCAGTGATCATTCAATGACATTTCACAGCCGCTGAGCTGTCATCAACTCTTATTTGACTTATAACTCGGCCAAGCTAACATGACGCCTGCAGGTTATACCCGTCCCTTTCACTCTCCGGGCATGATAGAATCGAGTGAAAGAGACGGGTAGAAGAAATAAGGACACAAGTCGTTCGGTCATTCACATTTAGCAATTCATTTGAGATCCAGTTTTTAAAAGGTCAGAGTACGAAAGAAAGCAATTCATTTTAGGAACCTATTCTGCATCGCGCTATTTTTGAATCGCTGTCTTAAAATTTATGGTAGGCACTTACTAGTTACCAGCTGTCAAACCGAGTGTCGTTAAGGTCGTTTGGAATTATTTCTTCCCTTTACACACTACAGTATACCATACTCACTTCAGAATAGACTAAGACAGCACAGATCCGATTCCCTTTCCAAAGGGTTCTGAATTAGAGGACTGATCTATATTGTAGGTACATACGATCATCATCAGCCATTTAATGACCCCACTGCTGAGGCACTAGCCTTCCTTATGGATGGATAAGGGGAATGGGCCATGAGTCACCACGCGGGCCCAGTGCGGATTGGTGGGTATTAACGACTGCAAATGCAGCCGGGACCAACGGCTTAACGTGCTTCCTGAAGCACGGAGGTGCTCGAGACGAAAAGTTTTTGGTCACCCATCCCATGACCGACCATTGCGAAAGTTGCTTAACCTCAACGATCACCACCACCAACCACTGTGCGCCACGAGCTCCTAATATTTTAGGTACTACATGGTATTAGTTTGGTCAGTTGCAATGCAAGCCCGAAACCACAGCTTGTACTCATAAAATTGAACAATTTTCCCCAAGATACATGGGAAATATTCCCCAGAAATCTCTAAAAAAAAATTTTGATCCCTTCATAGAAAATCGATCAGCTGACTCTGCAGTTTGTATGGGATATCAAAAATTATTTTTTTAATACAGTTGCTCAAAAAGTGGCGTATTGCAGGGACGTATAGCGTTCGGGATGTGGGCTATTACACACTTGAACTTTTTCTTTACCTTTCCCGAACTCGTGCGTTTTCTTTCCCAACTGTCAAAGTATTGTATATTAAAAAGAAAAAACCAACCACGAAGTTTTTACTAAAAAAAAAACATAGAAGTTTTTATGATTCATGCAAATATTTCTAAAAAGAAGCTACTAATTTGTTTCAATATCAGATTCAAAAGTAATTTTAATTATACATTAAATTAATATTAGTATCGGCCAAATTAAATTTATGAATATAAAAAATACATAAAATTGGCTGTATGACCACAGATTACTAAATATGGTATGACGTGCACTATTTACCATAGACACCATAGTATCTGCTTATAGGAGTTTGCGCAAGTAAGTGAAAAGAAAATGAGGGACCATATTTCTTAATTTTCTAAATTAGTTTTTTCTGGTTTTTATTGTGGTGGCTTTAATGGAAAACGATGTGGTAAAAGAGAGAAATAAGGAAAGGCGCTCCTGTAGGATTCGGATTGCTTTTGTTAGGTTTCATTTCATTTCATCTCATTTAATTTAATTTTCATTTCATATCAATCAAAAAATTCTACTGAAGCCTTGGCTGTATGATCATAGTTTACTTTGCCAACCCAGAATGGGTGAAGAAAACTAAAAAAAAGTCTCTGCTTTAAATTATTTTACGATTAGATAATTGAGTTTATTGTGTTTTATTATTTTATTAAATTGCTTAATTTTTTCGCAACTGTATTAAAAATAGTTGTTCAGTACACGTGCGGAACCGTAATTGCAATTTGTTCCGACTGTCAACCCTCACCTTCGGCTGCGCCTCGGCTCGGGTAGACATTTGTCGGAACTCTTTGCAATGACAGGCTTTCCGCACTTGTAATGAAATCTACTCTTCCCGTTTCGACCCGTGTTTCTTGGGGAAAGTTGTTTAATATTATGAGTACAAGCTGTAGTTTTGGGCTTGCAGCTCACCAAACTAACACCCTGTATAACATCTTAAGGCGCTACTCGGAAAAGGTATGGACTTTTAAATATAAAAGTATAGGACGGTTAGAGTTGTTACAAATCTGGTAATAAGATATATATTTCTTTATACCTTTATCAAGTTTCGTATAGTTTCAAAAACACGATTTTATTATTTTGCCTCGACACTTTTTCTTTTCGAAAAGACGAAAAGTCAAGATTATTCTTAAATGGGGTTACATACACTATTGGAAATTGGTTTAATTAGTGGACACCAATAATATTTAGGATCGTGTAAAAGCATTTTTAAAAAATCGCTTTGTATAGTTTTTTAATACGAAGTGATTTTGTGTTTCTTTGCCTACTCTGCAAAATCGGTCTCACTCTCGCGCGCGTCGTTTTCTCATTGCTATCTCGCTTCATTATAATTTTTCCGGGTATCGCCTTAGGCTCAACTCACTCTGGCGCAAAGTCGAAGCGTCTATTTCAAATTTCACATAGCAAATTTAACCTTATCTCCATAACGTAATGCACATACTTCCTCTGATATAAAAAGACGCGCGTTGATGCGCGAATGCGCGCGCATTTGCGCGTCTTTCTTTTCTCATAAGAAAAATATGCCGTATCAGTTGTAGAGATAAGGGTGAATTTGCTATGTGAAATATCAGATTGACGCTTCGACTCTGCGCCAGTGTGAGTTGAGCCTTAATGAACCTAGCGTGTTTTATAGGTGATCCACTGCTCCGGGTACCTTCGCGCCCGCCGTTTCGGCGAGGGTTCCGCACCGCTGGGGCTGGTGGCGGTGGGGCACTCCCTCCCCCCCTCCGCCGTCACCGAGCTGAAGCTGCACTCCAACATGTTCATGTTCCGAGCCTCTCTAGACATGAGGCTGATATTCTTAGACGCTAGGTAAGTCAATGACCTTATAAAAATTAAAAAGGTGTAATGAAAAAATGTGCAAAAATTTTAGGAGGTGACTAAGGCCAACAAATTGAACAACTTCTTCAATGGGAGCAAAGTCAAAATTGCTCAAAAATTATTATTTCCCGAGTCATTTGTATGTATAGTCCGTTCGGTTAGATAGTGTCGGTACACCCGCACGGCATTGTGGCAGAGCGACACTATCTAAGCGATTGGACTATAAAGGTCGTAATTTTTTGGGATTTGATTAGTGTGATGACTTTACTCGGCTCCTAAAATGATTGCTGATATTTTTAGAACAATAAGAAAGTATGACGAAAGTTGAGAACTCGTGACGTTGGGGCACTCCCTCCCCCCTCCGCCGTCACCGAGCTGAAGCTGCACTCCAACATGTTCATGTTGCGAGCCTCCCTGGACATGAGGCTGATATTCTTAGACGCTAGGTAAGTCAATGACCTTTTATAAAAAAGGTGTAATGAAAATATGTGCAAAAATTTTTAGAGGCGACTAAATGAATAAAATGAGCAACTTCATCAATGGAAGCAAGATCGAAATCGATCCTTGTTATTGCAAAAATATTTTTCTCTAACCAAATTTCCATATCCGTTCTGTTGTTATTCTGTCACGAACCATCCGTTTATCGTTGAACAAGGCAATAACAACATACCTCGTACAGTGAATCGTAGACGTCGAGGCCCTTGAGGAGCCTGTGGTGCAATAGTTACTAGCGCTCTCCATTGAGTTATGCGCTCTCGGCCTGCGATCATTGAGACCAGCGTTGTGTCTCATTCTCCTTATTCATCCATAAAAAAGGCCTACGCCCCAGTAGTGGAGACATTAAAAGGAGGATGATCACCTTGAGTGCACAACTATCAAGCACGTAATAAAAGCGACGTTCCTAGTACCTACAAATTGGTAAGGTTATTGTTTTGTCGCCTGTACAGACTTTAAAACACTTGAAAAGGCTTAAAATCGTTCTGAATCGTTAAATAATAAATAAATCTGCTTGCGTTAATAAAACGAGCGACGCTTAGCTCCGGAGCGAAGCGATTTCATGCGTAGTGTTGCGTTGAAATATATCGATAAATAACTTCTTAAATTTTCTTTCATTAAATCAGGTATCACTTGGCAGAAGTCCCTAGCCATTGTGAAAAACGAAATATATGTAGCTTACTTCCGCAAAGAACAGCGAAAACTGATCAGTGTCGCCCGAACTATCTCCTGAGGATGCCCCGGGTTGGGGCGAAACACGTGTAGAGTAGTCTAATCGGTGAAGGTGCAAGGTGTATTGCTGTCTTGCTAAATGCACGTATTGTGCATGTGCACTGGTATTTTATACAGGGTGTTAGCGGCACCGTTGCTAAAAGTTTTTGCAACGGTGCCCCTAACACCCTGTATATGTCGTGGAATATATTAGTTTTTCACAATCTTAAATTTTCTTTATGAATTAGGTAAGCATAACACTTTTCGTTTACCTTTTCGTTAACATTATAGAGCTGATCATGAACACTAATTAGCTGGTAGTACCAATAACTTTTGCTACTTGCGTTCCTTCCTTCCTTCCTGTTCGTTGGCAGTCATCCTCGCCCAGCCCAGACAGGTCCTTCCCTTCTGCACCACGTCCCTCCAGCGGTATCTTGAACGACCTGCCGATCGGTCGTCCAACGCATATCCTCTTCTAAGAGCGCGAACCTCCCCCGTTAGGTGTCGAAACCATCGGAGGTTTACTTTCACCGATGATATTTGACTGACAGACCTTCAATTTCCCGATTCTTTTTAAAGTAAACATCGATAAAAATTAGCAAGCCCACCCCTAGCGTAGTCGATACTAAATAATTTATATAGCATTCCGAGAAACCGTTGCGGTATGCGCGCGCACAATACTCGCGGCTCCTGCGGTGCGGCTCCAAGGTCGCATGCGACACGGCACGAAACGTAAAGATTCAAAATCAATTTAATTTATTCTGTCGAGGACAGTGGCGGGCAAACTTTTTTAATGGGTGACCAGAAAGTTAATGAACTTTTAGAGGAGGGCCATAATTATGTAAAAAATGCTATTATTATTAACTACTAGCCTTCCGCCCGAGGCTTCGCCCACCCCTAAACTATCCGAGTAAAAAAAATCACGTCGACCCGTTGTTCCGTTTTGACGTGAAAGACGGACAAACAAACACACTTTCACATTTATAATATTAGTATGGATTAATTTCAAAGAACCGTCTTGGTGGGCCGGATTAAATGCTTTCTTTGGCCCGCGAGCCGTACTTTGCCCACCCATGGCCCAGCGAGACTGTTACAATCACTTGTGTTGTGAATCAAAGAAGCTATAGGTACGCTATCAGCTGTTCAAAGAAGTAGAGCTTTTCTCTAAATTGTGAAAAGTCCATTTTCTAGCGCTTATTAGAATTCACAAGAGAGCTTAACTTTGTCATTACTTAGTTCACTCAAAGTCCACGCAATCTGGTGAATCGAATTTGGCAATAGAGTGCAACTCAAAAAATTTGCCGAGTGCTCGGATTTGTTTTTGAGATTAAGTATAAGTACTCTCGAAAGCCGCTGAGAGCCTACCACCAGCTGATATCGAAATACTGTAGTAACTAATGTTGATTTAACGAAGGAGCTATAAACTGCGTATAGCGCCATATCTCACTTACACTACTTATAACTTTGTAGGTACATTGTTTTACAGCTCGTGGTAGGTAAAATGCCCCAGAGTCTATATTCTGAGTCGATATTCTGTTTTTGTATGTAAAACTGTGCGTGTGTGGCCGATTGCGGCCAACTGACAGGCCGTTACCTGCTGGCGGACTGATAGTCTGATGGCGCACGGTCAATCAAAAACATTCACAAAACATGTGGGGACATGGTCGCGTCTCGGATCGCCGTGTGACAATGGACCTGTATCCACGTCAACTTCACCGTTTATTAGTTCATGCCAATCAGCGGTGACCTTACGAGGGCTTCGCGGAACTACCTACCCCCATACACACCATATAACATACACACAATCATACAATACGTAGGCAATGTTAAAATATCTGGAAATTTAAAAATTATACATACACAGAGAAAAAATCAAAACAAATTACTTACATCAAGAGTTTCCAAGCGCACCTTATCAGGAATCGCGCCAAATAAAGCCGGTGTCACATTACCCACAGATGTTCGCCAGGTGCGCGATAGTTTTGCATATCTTAAGCCTGTGTTTTGTAACCTTATATCTTTGTTTTTGGTCTATCAGTGTTTGTAGCAATAGCTGACATTACAATTACAATGTAGCAAGTTTACAACGTTTTGCAACTAGATTTTGTAAAGCAATGTAGAATATAGTGTTTATTTCAAATGATTTATTACTTAAAATTAACTTTTTTGCATTCACAATGAAATTTTTATTATTGGAAATGAAGTAAGTATTAGAAACGGGTCGATTTTTTCTAATACTTCAATTTCAATTATTTATTCCTTTTCTCATTTTTTGCATTTTTTATACGATTCTTTTTTTAAATTTTTACTTTTTTGCATTCACAATGCAATTTTTATGGTTGAAAAATGGAAAATGAAGTATTTAGAAAAAATCGACCCGTCTCACAACCAGCTCCGATGGGACTCGAATCCACGACCTTTCGCTATCCGGGCGACTGCTCTAACGACTCCGTAGCTCAGTGGTTAGAGCAGTCGCCCAGATAGCGAAAGGTCGTGGGTTCGAGTCCCATCGGAGCTGGTTGTGAGACGGGTCGATTTTTTCTAAATACTTCATTTTCGATTCTTTTTTTTATTATACAGTTGAAAATACTAGAAAAAATCGACCTGCCTCCCAACTAGCTCAAGCGGGATTCGAACCAGCGACCTTTCAGTGCTCGGGTGAATTAATGCTCTGACCGCTAACTGAGCTACGGAGACGTTAGAATAAAGTTCTATGTAGTGTTTCTTATTTACTTTATTCGTTACATTTTATCATTTACTTATGAAAAATTGCATGGTATGGTAAATGCGAAATTGAAAACATCCATAAGGAAGGCCAGTGCCCCAGCAGTGGGGACATTAAATGGCTGATGATGATGATGATGATACAATATTATAAACATGAAAGTTTGGAAGTGTGTTTGTTTGTTTGTCCGTCTTTCACTTCAAAACGGAGCAACAAATCGACCGACGTGAATTTTGGTAAAATGGGTATAGTTTGGGAGTTGGAGAGTGACATAGGCTACTTTTTAACACGGATAAACATCACATTCCACGGGATAACGTCAGTCGTGTAGTCCAGTCCACGTGAGGAAAGCTGCGGGCGGAAGACTAGTAACAATAAAAGTCACGCAGACACCTTAGTAATATTATTAAATGTTGGTAGGTTTCTCAATCAAGGACGTAGGTACCCAGGGGGGGGGGTCCAGGGGGTCTAGACCCCCCCCCCCCCCCTGAAATACATTAATCCGCGGGATGGGCGTGAACTTCACGACGTTATCCTGCGGGAATGTGATATTTTTCCGGAATAAAAAGAAGCCTATGTTCCACTGTAGCTGTAGGCTACAAAGTATCTGTGTCCCAAATTTCAGCCAAATCCGTTCAGCCGTTTTGGCATGATTGAGCAACAAACATCTAAACTACCCCCGAACGACTGAACGAGCAAAACGACTGAACAGGGGGCCAAGTCTGCTAACGTTAAGTCACAATCGTGTCTCAATCGTGTTTCAATTGTAGTTCAGTTTTAGAGCTCTTTAAAACAGTAGCTTTACAAGAATTATGACAGTATGATGTGATGTGAATGTAATGTGTGGTGTGACTATCAATCAGTAGTATTGTGAAAAAGTACACATTTCTTGTAACTAGTGTGTAAAAAAGCACTACAAGTGAACTACAATTGAAACACGATTGAGACACGATTGTGACTTAACGTTAGCAGACTTGGCCCCCTGGGTGCCTACCATCAACTTTAGGACAGCGATTCAAAAAAAGCGCGATGCAGAATAGATTCCTAAAATGAATTGCTTACTTTCGTACTATGACCTTCTAAAAACTGGATCGCAACTGAATTGCTAAATGTGAATGACCGAACGATTTGTGTCCTTATTTCTTCTACCGGTCTCTTTCACTCGATTCTGTCATGCCCGGAGAGTGAGAGGGACGGGTATAACCTGCAGGTGTCATGTTAGCTTGGCCGAGTTATAAGTCAAATAAGAGTTCTTGACAGCTTAGCGGCTGTGAAATGTCATTGAATGATGACTGAATCGCTGTCATTGATACTAAGCTGTCGTGATACGAATAAGCGAAGCAGATCAGTTTAGGTCCTAAGCAAAATCGCAATAAGAGTTGATGGTGGGCACCCTGGTCTGGATCAAATTTGACACAGAGATTCGATCAACAATACCACTAGATGGATGACGCATCATGAACTAAAACACAAGACAAAACCCAATACTTATGGCACCGATTAATATTTTTAATCGAAGAAAAAGGTAACGCATATTACAATCTTAAATAAAAAATGACAAGAATCGATGTGAAATAATAGCGCACCTTTGACGTGCGCTCTTATTCGCCCGGTCGTTTTTTATACTCCAACCGGCTATTTAGTGGTATATACTGTTGATCGAAGGATATAAGTCTAGAATAGCACATAGGCTACTTTTTACCATGGGGGAAATATCTTATTTAAAGGAAAGTCATCGTGTAGTGCGCGCGGGCAAAAACGCGGGCGGAATAGTAGATTATTAACCAAGGGGATAAAGCAGTGTCTTCTGTCGCGGGTGACGATTTCTGAGTGTAGCGAGGGATTTACGTTCACCCAAGATTAAGACAGCTTTATCACCTAGGAAAATACTCTACTTTTCGTACCATTTGCGAAAAAATTAACACAATAATAATATGAGATAAGCATTAACGTTTATGTATTTGAAGAAAACAAAAACGCGGCAAATTCCTAGACTAATATTTTTTTGTCGGAAAAGCAAAGGCATCAAGCTCATACGGCCTCGTCGGTTTTCGTAATTTTATTTAATAATCATAACTGCACAGCGCCGGATTTAGACTTCGGCGGCCCATAGGCCGAGCATGTGGTGGAGGCCCCCAAATGCAGAGCATGTGGTGGAGGACCTCAAATGCAGAGCATGTGGTGGAGGCCCTCAAATCGTTTGTGGTTACGTGTTGAAAGTTTCTTTAAAGAAGAAAGCACCTGAATACCTTGGCTAACATAAAATTTATTCAAAATTAAACTAGAAACAAAGTCAGCGAAAGCCTATCATCATATCATCGAAAGATATCATCCCAAAAAACTGAATATTTGGCTGTTTCTAACTTTGCCATCCTATCATGCAGAACGACAGCTTTTGGTCTTGATTTAACTGTGTCTTCCTCGTCCTCAAACATTTCTTCGAGGGCATTTATGTATTTGTAAAAAAAACTCAGTATTTTTTTGTTTCTACTGAGCCTTTATAGTTTTTTAGTGGTGTTGGCGGCCCCTTTGTGGTGGCGGCCCATAAGCAACTGCCTATGTTGCCTATGCTTAAATCCGGCTCTGTAACTGCATAATAAATGCGTATTCCTTTTTCAAAAAGATGTGTAATGCTTTATATACAAACTCAATGGTGTAAACACAGATGTAGTTCAGTATGAATTTCGGTAAGTATTCCAAATTTTAATCACATTCTCTCCCTAGAGGATGAATGAAATTCAGTACAATTTTCTTTCCCTGTTTTTAACAGATTAAAAATGACTATTGTTATGTTCGCTTTTTGTGGCATACGAGTAGAATGTCACTTTTTTGAGCAAGTGGTACGAAAAGCTAATTTTCTCACTCATGCTCTGAAATGTTAACATTCCATGCTAAAAGAAAATTGTATTTCTTCGCATTCCGTGAGAAAAGTTTTATACAAGCCTTGTACTGGAAGCTATTTGCATTGCCTCGAATGATTAAAGCCCTCGCCTGCGGCTCTGGCTTCAAACCATCCTTGATAATGCAAATTGAGCTACAATTGACTATCGGCTGTAATGTACTATTTACAATAATCTGTCTAATAATAATAACGTAATATTACAATTATTTTAAACACGTGCTAAAACCGTACGTGTCAAAAAGAACGCGATCACTTCCGCTTGGTCAGCAAAATGGCGTCGAGAGGTTTACGCGGCAAATTGTTGAGACGAGGCGTGACGTAACGTAACGCTGTCTTTGAAGGTCGTATGCCATGCAAAATGATGTGTCAACGTTGTTAAAAATGCGTCAATTTTATTCAAGGGAATACTAAGTAGGTATAGAAATTGAAATCGTATATATGGTGCATAAACAATACAACACAGGGATATACATAAAAAGCATACAATTTTCTTACATTGAATTTAATAAATGTTGTTTAACATCAATAGAACACAACACTGACTCTCAAAAAACAAAAGAGTGAACAGTGGTAGTGGCACAGTCTGGGCGCGCGTGAAAACCTATGTCCCTATGCCAAAAAAAAAAAAACAACAGAATAGTCAAAGTCAAATTTATTTATTCGATTTAGATTGTTATTTACAATACTAATTGTGAACGTCATAGAAGCTACTCTATCGGTTACCTTGGAGAAGAACCGGCAACAAACTCTTCAAGGGTTGTTTTTTTCTCCCTGTTTTATTTCCTATAGAGTCGTCAAACTGTAGTATGATTAATTGATTAAGTTTCCATTCCAAATTACACAATGGGTTGTGATAAATACAGTTAAGTATAGGCTAGCGCGTTTAGCACTACCTACGCCACGGGCTCCTTAACACTCAATGATGTAATCAAATATTTGAATTGAACTTCTTTATTTACTCAGAGACAATGCATACAATCTTTTTAAGCCCATAAAAAGCAGCTAGTAATGCAAAAGAAATTATACCTAACCCCTCAATGCCCCTTTCCAAACAATCCAATTAAAAAAACAAACCACTGTCAATGTTCGCGCGCTCTTTTTCTTTTTTTTTCTCCCCCATTACACGTCGAGAGGCCGATCGAGGGCGCTCTACACGGTACTACTTTTGTCGACTTAATTGGCGGAAGCGTTTCATTTTCCCGCCACGTCAACATTTTTTACGGATGAAAAAACAATTGAGCATAGGGGAGCTGTCATTATAGTGTCGAGTGTCACTTGTTTTAGTGGCGCAAGCTTGTTTTAGTAATCAATACCGGGATGTTACCAATTATGAAGTGCTACATTGAGGGTCATAATAGGGTATTTTACTGTTGTTGAAATGTAGATATTTAATGATGACGTTAAAAAATATTGCAATTAAGAATACCAAATGTGAAAAAATAATTTGAATCTGTTTTATAATAAAAGAATTATAGTCTGTTTGATTTTGACTGTCATTCGAAGACACAAATATAGAGACAGTTGACTCAGCCACCTTATTAGGTATAGATTTGGACACCCACTTAAATTGGAAAAAATATATGCAAACTCTATCGGGGAAACTGTCATCCTTTGTTTATGCATTGCGCCAACTAAAAAGAGTCACCAATTTGAAGACTGCCCTTACGGCCTATTATGCGTATGCTCATTCGAGATTAGCATACGGTGTCATATTGTGGGGTAATAGCTGCAACGTACAGGACATTTTTATACTTCAAAAGAAATGCATTAGAATATTGTTGAATTTAGATCAAACCGATTCATGTCGGCCATACTTTAAGGAACTTGGGATATTAACATTAACATCTTTGTATATCTTTGAGGCGTGTAAATTTGTAAGAAAACATAGTGATCTATATTCTCCCATAAAAACTATTAGACGCAACAATCGCTATCAAAACAAACTAAAAGTGCCCATAACGAAATTGAAATAATATTCTGACGGTCCTCACTCAATGATGATAAAAAATTATAACAAAATTCCGAACTACATTAAAGACATAGAGAAGCCCTCAATCTTTGAAAAAGAACTTAAGCAATATCTCCTCATTAAAAGCTATTATAATGTTAGTGAGTTTTTTGTCGACAAATCCAACTAAATTCTGAGATGCTGTTATGTGTATTGTTGCATTGTAATATAAAAAATAGGTTTTGGTTTTGTTTGTATACATTCTGATTTTTATTATTAATGTGATATTGACATTTAAATTATTGCGTGAAATTATTATTCTGATCATATTATTATATATTCACATTGACATTTAAATTATTATATAAAAATTATTATTCTGATCATTATTATTATATAGCGACATTGACATATTATTACTTTTTATTTTTTTTTTTACTATTAATAGTTTACCGAACAGACTGTATTTTGCAAAATAGATTTTAATTATTGTTTAAATTAGAAGTATAAATAGCACTCTCTCATATATTGCTATGCCCTTGCAGGGTGTCACACGATCTGTACCAAAATTTTCCATCTATGTACTTGTGACATGCAATGAAATAAATGAAATGAAATGAAATGACTATAGCTGTCTCTTTCTAAAACGAAATCTTCTATGGCGTGACTATGACGCTACTAACCCACTGACGTCACTAAGATAGCGTCCTGTCCTTGTCTAATTATAAAGTTTTAAGTCCTATATCTTTGAAAATATTCAAGATAATTCAAAATGAAAACTTGTTTTGTGTAGCTAATATTTCGAAAAACATTTTAAAGAAATAAAAAAAATCAGTAAAATACCGCATTATTATGATTTTATTTGCTGGCCGTTTTTGGGGTTTCTTTATTTCTCTATAAAGCGAAAAAAGAACACTTCACTTGTGTCTCATGATCACTTAAATTCTTGATTATACACTAGTTTAAAAGCCAACAAAAATACACATTTAATATCCTGAATTACATTGAAAATGAATTGATTGACAAAGGCACTAATGAATCCGTTAATTATAACAATAAGTCTGATATCTAATTACACAATATTTGTCCTACCTATCGAATTTCTACTAATTCTCTCTTCTTTTTCAGGGTGGCAACACTGACGGGCTACGAGCCGCAGGACCTCATAGAGAAGACGCTCTACCACTACATACACGGCACCGACGTGTTGCACATGCGATACTCTCACTGCACTTGTAAGTGCTAATAGTATCTAATATCTATCCATCTATTGCTTAAGTACAGTGGAACAATTTGAATCATAAGCCATTTTCCTAATAATTTGTTTGAAAGCGTCAATACTGTAAAGGTCAGTGTCACAGTCAAGAAGTTTGAATTTCTGTTAAAAACGATCTAATGGTGGATAAAGATTTACTTGGTTCGACTGTAGTTTACATGAGACACATTCCATAGTCATTCTTAAATTATACAAACACACATCCAAGAGGCCCTCTCGTCTCGACATGAACTAAAATATTAATTTACTGTTCAGTACACCCCTGCCTAGACCGCGGAATGGCTAGCGCAGTGGAAGCTGGTATTACTAGTATAGACTCCGGACAAAAAACTAGGTTTCAGCCGGGATGTAACTGAACAATTGGACTGCGATACACAGTGGAGAGAATGTTAAGTAAGGTGATTTCACATACGGTTCTGTGGTGTCGAAAATCTCCTCGGCTGCGGAGAGACGGGGCGCGCGCCCCAGGTACCTTCTTCTTCTGCAGACCTTACCAATTAGTGACCTCACTCACAACACAAATAACAGCGTTCACAAGACACTGGGCGTTTCAACAATAGATACACAAAGACACACACGTGGGAGCTTTTTTTATTACGATAGATTGTCCCGACAACAAGCGCGTGTGGTAGAAAAGGTTATCTTTCAAAGCATCCGCGACCGGCCACTCCAGAGATGGCATCAAAACCTTGGTCGTACAAAACGGGATCACATAGATAATTTAAGATGTATTCAAACTCGATATGCCAGGCACATTCAACGCGAGCGATTTTTAACAAATTCAGCAAAATTAATCCGACATTTTCTACAAGAATTTCAATCAAGTGTCCCTGTCAACTTCAAGTGACAGCCAAATGTCAATTTGACGTGACATTAGAGACGCGTTCAGAAACGTCGATCTTTTCCGAACATCCCCCCGCCCCGGACCGTTAAGAACGGTACGTCAATCTACGGGTAATCGGGAGAGCCCACTAACTGCTCTCTTCAAAACCGAATCTCGAACCAAAACCTCAGCAAAACGAGGAACTCCGTCAGTTCCGGGGTAGAGTTTAACAATGCGCCCCCTTCGCCAACATAGGGGCGGCAGGTTAGCATCCTTAATCAACACGAGGTCGCCAGTCTGGGGTGGGGTGGTTTTATCTGTCCACTTCACGCGCTGTTGTAGGATATGCAAATACTCCATCGACCAACGTGCCCAGAAGTTTTGGGACATCTGTTTCAAAAGTTGGTATCGCGACAAACGATGGGATCCTACATCCTGAATCGGATATTCAGGCAACGCCAAAAGGGGCTGTCCGATCAAGAAATGACCTGGGGTCAACGCTTCCAGGTCATTCGGGTCCGAAGACAACGGGCACAAGGGTCGCGAGTTGAGGACGGCCTCAATTTTACAAAATACCGTATCAAGTTCCTCAAACGTGAGAATAGTTTCTCCAATCACGCGACGCAAGTGTGTCTTGGCAGCCTTTACACAAGCTTCAAAAATTCCTCCCCAGGTCGGACAAGCTGGAGGGCTAAACTTCCAGATTATCCCACGCCGGGAGAGGGTGGTTCCAATGTCTATTTTATTATCAACAAAAAACTTAACTACTTCCTTAAGATAATTACACGTTCCCTTATAATTAGTACCACAATCGGAACGTATCAATGACGGCAGTCCTCTACGGGAAACAAATCTGCTCAAGGCGGCGACAAAGGCTTCGGTAGACAATTCCGAGACAATTTCCAAGTGGACAGCCTTGGTGGACAAACACAAAAACACGCACAAGTACGCCTTATAGGTTTTAGCATTACGCAGTCTCGAAGCCTTTACAGTAAAGGGACCGGCGAAGTCGGTGGCGACTCCGGCAAAAGCTCTACATTCCGTGACGCGATCAGCAGGCAAATCACCCATCTGGGGCTGCATGGTCGCGGCCTTCAATCGATAACAAGGCAGGCAACGGAAAACCACAGTGCGAATGGCTCGACGAGCAGACAAAATCCAAAATTCACGCTGCAAAATGGCCAACAAAGCATTACAGCCAGCATGTTGTGCATTCACATGGCGATCTGTTATTATCAGTTGAGTCAAATGTCCGGCTTTAGGTAACAAAAGGGGGTGACGAGCTCCATACGGCAGGTTCGCATTTCGAAGTCTTCCGCCGACTCGCAAAAGCCCACTCTCGTCCAGGAAGGGATTCAATCGCGATACCGCGCCCTTCAACTTGCGACGGCCTAAACGCAAAATTTCAATCTCGGACTCAAAACTATCAGCTTGTACTCTCCGGACCCAAAACAAGAGCGCGTCCCTACGCTCGTCCGGAGTGAGAACCGACGAATCACGCCTCGCGCGTGGGTTTCTGCAATTGTACACAAAACGTCTGATCCAAGCGGTAACACCAAGCAGCTTCTGTAAGGAGCTGTACCGATCCAACAACAAATCCTTTTCCCCGGCGGGGTTAGTCTCCAGGACGCATGCCCGCATATCAGGAACGGCTACGTTCGACAACGCTGGAGAGGGCGGCCACTCCGACTCAGGCCGCATCAACCACTGGGGGCCCCACCAGAGGGGGTGGTTAATTAGGGTTGGGGCTACACAACCCCGAGACGCACAATCCGCGGGATTCATGGTTCCCGGCACGTGTCTCCAAATCAACTCGATGTCGGAATTACAAATCTGCGACACTCGATTGGCCACAAATACGTCCAAGGTGTGCGCCGGAGCCTTCAACCAACAAAGGACGACCTGACTGTCCGTCCAAGCATAAACCTCTTGTATCTTAATAGATCGACCTAATGTGAGCCATACGTGGTTCAACAAACGCATTAGGAGGGCAGCTCCACACAATTCCAACCTCGGGATCGTATGACGAGTCCGAAGGGGAGCGACTTTGCTTTTCGCTATCACCAGATGCACAGCAACAACTCCGTCAACAGTAACGGTGCGGAGGTACACGGCCGCAGCAAATCCACGTTCGGAGGCATCGGAAAAGCCGTGAAGAGTAACTTTACAATTTTCAGAAGGGAGGAATAGCCTCGGCAAATGCACTTCATTAATCTCGGGGAGGGATGAAACGAAGCTCGACCAATCTCGGAGTAACTCGTCCGAGAGGGGTTCATCCCACGACACACCCGAAGCCCATAACCGTTGCAAGAAACACTTGGCCATAAACAGCACGGGGCAAATCCACCCATTGGGGTCAAAGGTACGTGCGACAGTAGACAATACTAAACGCTTGGTCCAGACTTTCAGTGGTCGTAAATCCACACAATAAGTGAACGTGTCAGAGACCGGTTTGTACTGTACGCCAAGGACGGTCACCACATGGGGATTATCAACATTTTCGAATAGGTGGGGGTCCTGCTGGTGCTCTTCGGGCAAACCTACCAGTACATCAGGCGAGTTGGATATCCATTTCCTCAACTCGTAACCTCCCGACTTCAAAAGGGCGGTGAGTTCGTCTCTCAGGACAATCGCCTCTGAGACAGATGAGGCGCCCGTGCAAATGTCATCCACATAGACGTCACTGGCCAAAATGGCGGAGGCGCGAGGGTATCTCAAGCGCTCCTTCTCGGCCAACTCCAACAAAGAACGAATCGCAACAAACGGGCTCGAAGCCAAACCGTACGTATTCGTATTCAATTCATAAATCAACAAGGGGTCCCTAGGACTCTCTCTCCACAAAATCAATTGGTACCTCCTATCCTCTGGATGGATGACCGTTTGTCTGAACATCATCCGGATGTCAGTCATAAATACAATTTGGTGCCGCCGGAAGTTGGTCAAAATGTCTGAGATCTCCGTGTGCAGCTTGGGACCTACATGCAGACACTGGTTCAAGGACGCTCCAGTAGAGGTGGGAGCCGAACCGTCAAAGACCACCCGAATCTTTCCGGATTTCAAAACGGCGTGGTGCGGCAAAAAGAAGTGCTCAACGGAGCGCCAATCCAAATCGCTCACGGACATGTGCCCTAACTCCTCATACTCCCGCATGAATTCAACATACTTCTGGCGGAAGACCGGATCCTTGCTCATGCGACGCTCCATCGCCACTAGCCTACGTTCCGCTAGCGGTCGGGATTCGCCCAGAGGAGGTCGGCCGGCACGAAAGGGGAGACGGGTGATCAAACGACCAGAGCGGAGGCGACCAGTGTTATTCTGGTAATACAACTCGCATTCATCCGCTACTGGGTCAACCCGCGGGGCTGGTGGAGGTTCCTCAACCTCCCAAAACTTCTGCACCACTTCGGAGAGAGACGCATTAAAAACAAGACCGCGATCCTCATCAAGGGAATCCAAAACGCGGCGAGCAGGGCCCATCACAACTGTACCGAGTGTCGTCTGCAGAGCTACCAAGCCATCTGGCTGCAAAACTCGCTTCCCCGTCAACAAAACTCGCCCCAGGACATCGGCTCCAAGGAGAGCATCAATCGGGCCTGGGCGGAAGAAATTTGGATCGGCGAGTGGGGAATCAGACACCAAAGACAACATACTCGGTCCCAAGTCAACTGAAGGTTGACGGCCAACAACTGTGTCCAACACAATCGCCGAGGTCTTAATGCCTGGCGTGGACTTATTACGTGATGTAAATGTGAAGTCAACATGCCCTAACAACCCGGGGACTTTCACATCGCCAACACCTCTCACGCCTTCCGTGTGGGGGTGCACCTTGAGGCCCAACCGCCTAACTAACCAAGATGACACAACACACCCCTGAGCACCGGAATCCAACAAGGCGCGAACTTCCACAAGGTCGCCATTCAATCCCCTGACAAGCACAGAGGCCGTGGGCAACAAAACGGTCTCTGGAGGGGTGGCTACAATCGACCGTAAACACGTTGATTGCTAGTATGTGGGGTCCCCAGACGTCCCCCCATGGTAAGGGGGTCGCTCATAGCGATCCAGTGGGTCCCAATCTCCCACATACTGCCTACGTCCAAATCGCCCGGTATCAGGCGGGTTATATCTCCCGGCCCCTTGAAGACGGGGCGGGCGCCGCTCCAAACGCGGGTATTCGGCGAGCGGCGGCGAGAATCGGTGCCTATCATCCACCGTGTACGTCGCCCCATAGTCGCGGGGGCACGGTGACCGATTTTCAGAGGGGGGGTCCCGGGGACCCCCGGCTGTGCGAGGCTCAACACGTTGCGGGGGGCTTCTACGACCTCCCGCAACGCTCGCAAAATCGAACCCCCTAGTTGGGGACCGATTTCCCATTGGGGGGTCCGTGGGACCCCCGCCCGTGCGAGGCTCAAAACGTCGCGGGGGGCCTCTACGACCTCCGGCAACGCCCGCATAACTCATCCCCATCCTTGGGGATCGGTTTCCCATTGGGGGGTCCCTGGGACCCCCGCCCGTTTGAGGCTCAAAACGTGGCGGAGAGCGTCTGGGGCCACTCTGGTGGCCACTAGAACTGCTGCGGGATGCAAACACCGCGGGGGGTCCGAGCCCCCCACCCATACGAGGTGATCCTGCAGCGACGCGCTGCGGCGCTCCGCCGCCCTCTGGGCTGTTCATGCAGAGGAGGGGATGGTGGTTGCCCTTACAAAAGCGGCATGGGTGCGCTTGGGTACATTCGCGCTGCATGTGCAGGCCCAAGCACGAGTAGCACCATGTCCGTTGTCGCGCGATCGCTCGACGGCCTTGGACGCGCTGGTCGAGGAACTTATCACAACGGGTCGTGCTGTGACCCGGTTCCCGACAGTACAAGCAGCGGGCGGTCTCCTGGACGGCGGCATAGCGGCCGGGCGCGCGAGGTGCCATACGCCCCCTACGGGGGGGTCCGGTGGGGGATCTACTCTGTGGCACAGGTCGTTCGGGTCCCATAGGACCGGCCAGAGAGGAATTATCTGCCAGTCTACTTTCTCCTTCCAGGAACGTCAAGAGGTCCGAGAAGGGTGGCAGATAAGTCGCACTATCCCCACCATACTGCTGCTCAAAACGGACCTTAACAGAGTCCGGCAACTTTCCCAGGACAATGTGCAGTAACAAAAACGACCACTGCTCCACTGGGAGTTTTAAGTTTTTTAATGCGTTGTATGCCACCAACAGCGGATTTAACAAAGCCACTCTCAAGTGCATCACGCTGGCAACGCGGGGTAAATTCAAAATGGCGGCAACATGGTTGTCCGCCAGACGTCGTACGTTCTGGTACCGACGGGCAATCAAATCCCTAGCAATAGGGTAGTTTTCATCCGAGGGGGCCAAATGTTGCACCGATTCAAGGGCCTCCCCCTCCAAGACGGATAACAAATAAGCCAACTTTTGGCCCTGGGTCAAATCATCCCGGGCATGTACCAGACTATCAAAAATATTAATAAAGCCCTCCCAGTCCTCTAGACGACCAGCAAAACGCCTTAAGTCTAAGGGGGCCAATCTAGCAAAGAGAGGGGGCATACTCTTAGATGTGACCGGGGACGGGCTCGGTTCATTCTCTCTTGCCACTTGCAAAGGTGGAGCTACCTGGGTAATTCTGTCCGCAAAATCATAACACTGGTCCACATCCAAATCGACTTCTTGTCGCATTTCCACATCGGCCTCAACAGTCCTTTCCAAAAATAAGGCATACTGTTCATCAACAACAGCCAAACGTACGGGCAGATCTACGTATCTGTTCAACAAGGCCTCCGTCCTATCAGGTCGATCCAACAATGCGACTGCAGACGCTAACCACCGTAACTCAGAACGTATTTTGGCTTTAGCAGAGGAGGCCGTCATTGTAACGTCACAAATTTATCAACAAAAACAACAAATTCAAAATATTCACTATAACACAAAATCTCCAATATTTGGAGGTTATTACTAAACAACAAAACTCACTGACTATTGAAATTCACTCAAAATCACTGACTATTGAAATTCACTTGGATATCAACACAACATACTGTTACACAACAACAAGTTAATTTCAATTATTTCAATACACAAGTTTCAATGAGTTTCAATGTGTAAACAATGTCCCAAATCATTTAAGTTTCACTAAGTATTGAGTGCAAACTTATTAGCTAACCTTTTATTAGCTATTATTTTAGCAACAAACTTGTCAATATTCACAACTCAAATTTGCTGACAAAACTAAATAACAATTATTATGAACAAAGAAAGGCATCTGTTTACATTTTGGAACTTCAATACATGACAATTAATTACAAGACATGGAACCAATAACAAAGGAATGCCCTTTACTTTTCAAATGCAAGTTAATTACCATTTACAAGTACAAATTAATCTAGTCCGGACCAGATGGTCATCAAACGGCACTGATTAATAGACAAAATTTTGGCGTGGGCCTCTCAGGCCTTCAAGCTACGCTCTTGGCTACCAAGAAATGTTCAGTACACCCCTGCCTAGACCGCGGAATGGCTAGCGCAGTGGAAGCTGGTATTACTAGTATAGACTCCGGACAAAAAACTAGGTTTCAGCCGGGATGTAACTGAACAATTGGACTGCGATACACAGTGGAGAGAATGTTAAGTAAGGTGATTTCACATACGGTTCTGTGGTGTCGAAAATCTCCTCGGCTGCGGAGAGACGGGGCGCGCGCCCCAGGTACCTTCTTCTTCTGCAGACCTTACCAATTAGTGACCTCACTCACAACACAAATAACAGCGTTCACAAGACACTGGGCGTTTCAACAATAGATACACAAAGACACACACGTGGGAGCTTTTTTTATTACGATAGATTGTCCCGACAACAAGCGCGTGTGGTAGAAAAGGTTATCTTTCAAAGCATCCGCGACCGGCCACTCCAGAGATGGCATCAAAACCTTGGTCGTACAAAACGGGATCACATAGATAATTTAAGATGTATTCAAACTCGATATGCCAGGCACATTCAACGCGAGCGATTTTTAACAAATTCAGCAAAATTAATCCGACATTTTCTACAAGAATTTCAATCAAGTGTCCCTGTCAACTTCAAGTGACAGCCAAATGTCAATTTGACGTGACATTAGAGACGCGTTCAGAAACGTCGATCTTTTCCGAACATTTACTCTATTCTGTAAAACTCGTTTTAATTCGCCTTTTTAGTGCTGATTAATATCCTTAAACATTCTCGCCGAGTTGGGTCGCTCTTTACAAACCGTCGGAAACGGAATTTGATTCGAATTCTGTGCTTTGTCTTTGTCTATCTTTGTCTATGAGTGACGGAGACAGTGAATACATTCCACTGTCTGGAGCGTTTCCGACGGTTTGTGAATCAGGAGGCTTATATGTTGTTTTAGAAGTCTTTTAAAGGTTTAATATGTTAAACAAATTAATTTGTTATTGACAGTGCTGACCAAAGGACAAGTGACGTCGCGCTACTACAGATTCCTGACCAAATCCGGGGGCTGGGTGTGGATGCAGAGTTACGCTACTATAGTGCACAACTCACGGTCTTCTAGGCCACACTGCATCGTTTCTGTCAACTATGTACTAAGGTAAATACCATCCCTCCACATATGTCTCCTACTAAAGGCGGTGAGAGCAAGTAGTAAGAGGTTTAGTGGGTATTTCCCCTTTCCTAACCCCCATCGAGTTTTTGTGACTGGATGGGGGAATCACTGATCCTGGATCAGCGGCTTAGCGAATCCCACATAACCACCGTCAGACACTATAAATATAGGAAAATACTATAGTCATACCATAGCAGTCAAGTACCATTAGGGTTGTCTAGGGTTGGGTCTGGATGAAGAGTTATGCTACTATAGTGCATAAGTGCGCTTCTCCCTCCATGCCATGTGTCTGCATTGTGTCAGTCAAAAATATGCTGATAATCAGCCCAAATCATAGTAAAGTTATGCCATATAGCAGTGGCGAGAGTCGAAATATGGCAAATGTAAGCCGGAGCCAAAAACACTTTTACCACGTGATGTTCTGCATAATGGATATTTGAAGTTTTTAGGGATTTTTAAAATGGAAGCCGATGGGATTTGACATGTATGGACTATGGATACTTCGCCACTGCCATATAGTAACATAGCAAGCAAAGCTCTGGATGCAGAGTTGCGTCACTATTAGTTCACAACTCACGCTCTTTTAGACCACACACTGCATCGTATATTCGTGTACGTCAACTATGTGCTTAGGTAATAGGTACTGGGTTGTTACAAGCTGAAGAAGCTTTTGGTACATAAAAGATTACCTATTTAACTTAAAGCGAGTTACATTCAATAGATCTTTTAGTACGTGGTGATTTTACTCAACCTAAAAATTCACAGGACATGCTTTGCCCATCATGTGCCATTGTAGACATTTAGACATCTACCGGTTTTGTACCCAGATCTAGGTCTTCAGAAAAGAAAAAGCCTCAAGTTCCAAATTTGCTACAGACATCACTTACCTAAAAAACAGCTAATTAGTATCTTAGTTTATCATCATCATCATTTCAGCCGTATCTTAGTTATTTTATACTAATTCTATCATTTCTTTACAGTGATATAGAAGAAAAACACCTCATCCTAAACATAGATCAAGGCCCGCCCAAGCTAAACCACGACGTTTCTCCCCCCCTCGCCCCCACCACTTCACCACAAGTACCAATCAGACAGACAGACAACAAAATCAACCACATACACCTAAACGAAAGCGATTTCAGCGGAGATTCAAGCGGAGGCTACCCCTACCCCGAATACAACCTGCCAGTATTGCCATCCTACGAGCAAGAAGACTACCATCACCAACAGAACGGATCCTACCACGAACTTTTCTACGAAAACTACCACGAACCGGAAATACTACCAAATAACTACGTTAACTATCCACAGAATCAACGACCGTATTCTGCTAGCTCATCCTCTTGTAGTTCTATAGAAAGTTCTGAAATTGCCAATCAACAGTATAATTACACAAATCTTATCACATTTTACGGGCATAACGGTCAAAATCAAAATGGCCGCCCTATTGAAGGTAATTTTGGCGCGAACTACGGTAAAATGACGCCTAGCCCTTCGGTGCAAGAAGGAGGCTATACTAGTGTTATAGTTGACAACACACAGCAGTTCCATCACCACGGGGGCGGTGTGAATGAGTTTGTACATTGACAAAAGTAGAAAAATGAAAAGCGCGGGAAAAAAATAACCTTAAAAAGGCGTCACTTTCTTTGTTTCTTTTTTTAAATGATGAGGTGTGGCCAGTATTAAATAGAGATCTAGAAAAGGTATAATTTAATACCCTTTTATGCGAAATTAATATACTGACAATATCAAATGTGTAAGTGATAAGATAATACAGTCCGGTTTTAAACCAAATAAAATCATTTTAAAATCGTAACAATGAAAATTATTTTCAAATGCTATGTTAGCAGCCGAACGATTCGGACTATAAATAAAATTATCATTTATAAGTAGGTATTTAATAAATAATATAGTTCGAAATACTTTAAATTCGAACTACTTACACTGATTGTGATAGATTTATAATATAAGTGTGATAATAAAATGAATATTCGTTATGTAGCATTATTTTATTTTTATAAGAAATAGTAGTAATCAATGGACAAATTATGTTTAAACTATTGTTTTTAAGCATTTAAACGCATTCCAATGACGAAATTAAATACTCTTTTGAATTAAACTTGATCAGTTTTTTTATGTTGACGAAATAAGAAACAATGTGCGTTATTCGAACAAACAAGTAAATCATATTGTTTAATTGCAAATATTTAAACAAATTTTATTTAAGATAGAACTGATATTTAGATTGTAACGGAAAGTAATATACCTTTAAATAAAGGCACAGCTGAAAAGGTTAACAGAATTATGAGTATATAAATGTAAACATTTATGCGCAATTCATTTGTGTTAGCATGTAGCACAGATTACTAAATAGTTACTACATTAGCACTTCGATCAAAACCTAGCGCGAGCGAGCGAGCGAAGCGAACAATTTTAGCGACTAAATAAGTGGTAAAGTATATTTTCATAAGCTAAGTCCAAATGTTTTTCCGTTTTAGTCATACAATTTTCATGGAATGTGGTAAATTCGTACGCTTTTATTTTTTTTGCTTCAGTCGCAAACTTTGGTCTAGGACACATAAATTGCTAAGGATGGATTCATGATTATTATCTCCACTTATGTATAAAACTATAAAGTACACAACGTTGTCGTTACAATCTTATATCAATATTGATTTCATTATAAAAACGGTTTATTTATTCGTATCACTTTTAATAAGATAATATACATTGTAAATAATTTGTAAATATTCTTTTTACAGTAAAAAATGTAGATATCAAATAAAATTTAAGATTCTAAAATAAAATAGCTTTAAGTGTATGTAATTATATGATAATGCCGTACAAATAGTGATACATAAATAATATATTGACTGAAACATTTATAAGTTTCTTTATTTTAATTTTCCTATGTTTTTTTTTGCCTTTTGTGACTTTTTTCATTTGAACAGTTTCATTTTGAATATTTGATCCACAATTGACTTGTTAATCTTGTGTACTGTATTATGTGCTTATATATAAACAGTCACCAGCAAATAACATACCTATACAGAGCTACAATAATATTATAATTGTTTTTCTTTAAATTGTGGTAAATCACAAAAGAAAGATCAAAAAAGTTTAATTAAAAAACTACTTGTAGTTTTTTTTCGCTATAATAATAGACAATGTTTTATAATATAATTGCATAATGATCGTATAAATTTTTATTTCAAGATATAATATGTAGTAGGTAGGTACAGCCGAATCAATTGAATCGCCTCTAAGTTAATTTTCTAACAGGTATTCAAATTCAATAAGGTTGAAAAAAAAAACAAACGCGATGACATATGTGAGAAATGCTTTTCATAAAGTGGTAATTTGACTAAACACTTAAGAGTCCACACAAAAGAAAAGCCTTTTAAAATGTGAAATATGTGAGAAAGGCTTTTATACCGGGCGGACACGACAGTTGGAGGTGTACAATTTTTTCAGGATGCAAATTTGCGAGAACGTCTTAGACGATGACGTTTGTAAGCACTATCAAAATTAGATTTTTTATCTCTGTGCATCACAATTGAAATTTAATTTTCAAATGTAACAAAAAAAGTACGCGCGTGAAAAGTATGCAAACGCATATTTGTCACTTATTCTAGAAACGTTATCGATACATCAATTTGCATACTGAAAAAAATGATTGTTTTAGAGCCAAATATATAACAATTTCAAAAACTTATTCTCGAAATTTGCACTCGTTCGAATCATTTTTTTCAGTATGCAAATTGTGTGTTGCATATTGTGTGTTGAATACATATAATTGTATTCTGGCACTGACATTTGACGCTTTTAAAGAAATCATTAGCAAAATGGATCACGTCACGATTCAGTTGGTTTGACTGTACATTCAAATGTTTTTGACTAGGTAATTGATGATACCATATAAAGAAGTAAGATATTTCTATATTTTCGCAATTATTTCTTATTCTATAGGTGCTTAAATACTTCTACTTTTATTTTTTTCATTTTTGTGTGCATATTTTTTATTTTGATACAATATAATCGAATTTATAATCGCTATTAGGCATTTGTGAAAAGAAAATGATGACATTTCGGAATTAATATTTTAGAGATTACAGGTTAATATCTGAATTGTCTTCACATTTAAAAAATAAATGTATTACCTACTTATAGATTTTAAAGTTTGCCAAAATATCAAAGCTATAGACAATAATAGAGTAGGGCTTTATTATAGATGTTAAGTCTTTAAGTGGTGATTTAGAGAGGTTTCTTAAAAATATAGGTACTTACAACACAATTTTTTAATTAGTACTTACAAATATTCAAGGACTTATGAATCGCCTAAGTCTTTGCTTAAATACTACCTGAACAAGTTAACTTCGGCACCTCAGTGTAAGCGACCTTTTCGACCCAGGCACAGCTAGGTGCCGAATTGTTCGGGTACTAGACTAGTTAAGCAAAGCGATTCATAAGTTTTGGTGAAAACGGCCATAAGAATTTTCGTAATTTTGAGCCCCTAAAGGGGGGCAGCTACTCCCCCCTGCCCTTCCCCCATTGGCGACGGCCTTGTAAAAATTTCAGGGAAAACTGTGAGTGTGTGCCTGATTGCGTCAAACTGACAGGCCGTTGCCTGCAGGCGGACGGATGGTCTGTGGAGTCCTATATGAAAATAACTACTTAATCTAAAAAGTGAGGTCGCGAAGCACGATGAATGACCGCCGTCCCAAGGGATCTGCGCGAGCGTGACGCACTATATTTACTTACACGGGAACGACAGGGACAGGTAGTAACATGTCATTGTACGAGATTCTTCGTGCTCCGCGACCGTACTTCAGTAGTGCTAGCACAACTTAGCGCGACTCTCTGTCGTGCTCCTTCCAACCAATCAGCACGTGTCGCCTTAAGTCAAGCGCGCTAACTACGAGCGATCTGATTGGTCGAACGAAAGTGCCCGCGACTCTTTCTCACTCGAGTCGCGCGCAAGTTGTGCTAGCCCTACAGGGAAGTAGAGCTTTCTACAACTCAGATAAAATATTAAAATAACAGCGTTTTAACTTTGGAAAAGCAAACTTTTAGTTAAAAAAAATTATACTTTATTTGCATTCACAATACAGTTTTTATTATTGAAAATTAGAGCATTCGCCCGGACAGTGAAAGGTTACGAGCTAGTTTGTAAGACGGGTAGTTTTTTTCTACTAAATATTTAATTTTCAAAGTTATAGCAACCACTTATAATTACTACGCAATTTCAATAATTTCTGTAAGTAATAGAAAATGTGTAAATCGACAAATAACTTCAAACTTTTATCAATGTAAACATATTTTAAAATAAACAATACCTCCTTTAATTTCTCTGCATTCGCAATGCAATTTGTATTAAAATGAAATATTGGAAAAAAACGACCCATCATCCATGTAGTGCCTACGGGTATCGAACCCGGTACTTTTCACTGTCATGTCTGGGCGAATGTCATTATGGGCCGTTATTTTTTTTCGAATATTTCATTTTCAATATTTCAACATACCTAGGTAATAGTTATGTGAATGTAATAATGTAAAGTGCCATCGTATGGAGTCTACTAGTCTATATATAAATGTACATAGCTGTTTATAAATGTACAATAATAGTACATAATGTATTCCTATATTTATTTTTCATCTAATAAACTGACTATTTTATGGAAGAATATGTTTTTTTTATATATCCACAACAGGGTAGCAACTTAGAATAATAAGTTATAACCAAGTTATAACCAACTGCCCATTCAGTCATATTACTGCTCGATATTTATTTAACTGCCCATTTCAGAATTTCTTACTTATCATTTCTATTAATTAGTTTACTGCTCAGTTTTTACTGCTGAACTTATTATTAGACATGCATTTTGTAATTTTAAACTTACCAATTCTAGAATATACAACTGCCGCTTTAAATCCATAAACTTATTAAACTCTTAAAAATAGGCTGTTTATGTTTAAATCAATGCCCTTTTTTATTCAGGCTGAAAACTCCAGTAAAACAGATAGCGCCATCTATACTCGATACTGTAACAATAAAAGCATGCTTAACATTCATACAGCAACATCTAGTGAGGAGTTGCTAGTTTAAGCTTTTCGATGAGAGATGGCACTGGGGGGCTACCGGCCCTACCGGCTAAGAAATGTGGATATGGGTATGGGCTTCAACTGTCATTTGAATTCCTTATATTGATAGATTTTTGCTGCTTTGTTCTATTGAACGTTGCTAGCTAGTTATCGTTATACCCGACGTCACAAAACAAGGAACTGATAGCGGCTATTTTCTTTATAAAATTGACTTAAAGTTCCCGAAAACGTATGAAGTTCATACCCATAGAGTTACGCGGTAGGAAATAGTAATTTCCATAAAATTTTCATTTTATTAAAAACGGGCGAATGTTTACCTATTTAGAATGATGGTTCGTTTTTATTTTCTCCAACGCTAAGCTTAGCCATTGGAGTAAGTCGTATATTATGTAAAGAAAAAAATAAATTACTACAAAACCGGCAGTATAGCTTGGTACCTTCGCCTGTCCGGAACAAAGGAAGAGTGAGAATAAATGTATACCATAACATAAATTACTCCCAGAAATTGAGCAAACAGTCTGCCGATAAAAATAATTATTTAGGAAAAAAGATTTCGTGTGTGTAGTATAGTATTATATTATTATCTGTGGTATTGTTTAATTTGACATTCATAAAAAACTCCATGGTTATTTTACAAATTCTTCTTCTAAAATTATAATGTATTTAGTAAATAGAACTTTAAAATGATATACTTACTATTTTATGTATAACATTATTGAACGCGTAAGTTTTATTTTTTGTCTTTTATTTTTATTTTAGTGTAATTTATTTCGTATTTACTCAAAATAGAGTCGATTCCTATTCAGCACTATTCATGACGTGTTCAAAGAAGGGTTGATTTTTATTACTCTTTTTCTAGGGAAATTTGTAAGGTGTTTGTAAGTGAAGTATGGCATCATTGGCAGCCCCAATTTAAAAAAAATGGTGTAATGGAGTGCGCGGCATAAAAGACAATACGGTTTGATTAATGTGAATTTAGCTGTTTATTAATTGAGTTTCATCTTTACTACGCATTGTACAGTGGCATGGAGGTTTCTATGTGAGACTTATCATGTGCGAGTTATTTTTTAGTGCGAACGCGGTAGTGTCATTTCAGTAAATTACAGGTTAGATCGCGGGTTTTAGTTAAGTTTTTCTATTTAAAATGGATTCACCACCAGCCCAAGAAGTAACGGAGCTATTGAGACAATGGGAGGAGCAGCATCAGACCCCGAATTACGATCCAATACCCACATTGACCAGGTAAATTTAAGTCTTGTTAAATAAAATTTCGTAGTCTTGTTTTTCACTTCCGGAAAATGTGCTCTGAAGTAGTACATTGCGTAAATAATTTTGGCAAACAATCTCGATTATTACAAGAAACGCAATGTATACTATATTATGTCGACATCTGTTGCAACCTCGATAAGAAATCTTATTGAAACTTTGCTAAAATACTATTAGGGGAAACTAATAAAAGTAATTGTCATAGTATTTTTGACCAGAGGCGACTCTCGTACTCAGAGATTTTTATATATCTAATTCATACCTTATATTGGTTTCATTCATATTAACCCATTCAATGCCGCTAAGATTTTGGGTAACCTTACCCGGGTGCCGCTAAATTTTTTTGCATAATTGGATGAAATATATGCTAAATAACATTATTTTACATATATTACATAGAAAAACCTTAAAAATGCTCTTATTTTGCATGAAACTCAAGGTATTTGTTGCCGGCACCCGGCACATAGCAAACAGGTTTTTTTGAGCAAGTCCGACAATGTACAGAGTGTGTTCATGTAATGGATGATGTTATGCAAAATATTTAAGAAATAAAAAAATGCATCGGAAACACAAGTTTTGTACATATTATTTTATTATTTTTTTAAATTTCCATACAAACACTTTAACATGAGTAATTTGTGGGTTTTGTTTGCATAACGTCCATCCATTAGTTTATTTTTACCTAGGTGCCAGTGAACGCACCCTGGGAGTTGTAAAATTTTCTAACAAAACACCAGTAATACATATTGCTTGATTATTATATATTCATGAAATATGACTTACCTTCTGTAAGTTTATCAAAAAACAATAGTAAAAAATTGTAATGCCAAAGTTTTAGAAAATATCGGCCTATTAAAACTCAAACTGCACTGTCGATGAACGGATTTGACACATAATAACAGTATTGTTACAAGGAAAATTTTTTTAGTTGTGTTGCCAATTCTAGAAAAATTTTTTTTTTATATAAATTCTGAGTTTTGATAAATGTGAAGGCAAACACACACGATGCGTTGACGGCACAGTGACAACATTTTCGAAAACGCATTTGATGCGTTGGTGGTGTTGAATGGGTTAATGTGCATTCTTATTTGTTTTGTGTATAGACACATCATTGTATTAGTATTAAAATATAATAACATTATGATAATTAGCTTGATTTACTGTCTGAATAGATAAAGTTTCATCCTTACAAATACAAAATTTTACATAAAAAATCAGACAGCCAATAATAGATCTTCACATTTAAAAAACATACTTTAACGGTTTTTTACACAATTTGATTCATCATCATCATCATCATCATCAGCCATTTAATGTCCCCACTGCTGGGGCACTGGCCTTCCTTATGGATGAATAAGGAGAATGAGCCATGACCCACCACACAATTTGATTACTTACATTAATTTACAAGTAGCTCAACCAAGCATGTACAGTCCTAAATAAATCCTCACAGATTGAACGCCTTGCAGTTGCTAAACTAGAGTGATGTATATCAAAGTCCTTGGATTTGCAGTAGATCATTTAGAGTTTTGCTTGCTCGCAGCAGGAAGGAGTAATGTTAAAAAGTTATGTTACAGTTGAAAGATTGGTTAACCAATCATGTGCATTAACCAACCAAGAAATAAAAAAATCACATTGATTTGTTGCTCCGTTTTGTCATGAAAGATGGACAAACACACTTCCACATTTAAAATATTACTATGGAAGTATAGATGATAGTCTTAACTGACAATTTCCTCATCCTATTTACAGAATAGCAGAAATAATAGAAGCAGAGACAGAGAACTTTATGAAGAAGGATCCTGATCCATTTGACGAGAGGCACCCGTCTCGCACAGACCCGGAGTGTGCGCTTGGGCATGCTCTCAAGGTCATGTTTAAAAAGGACAACTTTATGAATAAGGTGAGAAAGGAAGGAAAGAAAGGAGGAGGATCGTAGGAACTATACTTTGTTCAATGTAGCATGGGTCCTTTATGACAGCTTACTCGTGCAAATAGCTATTGGAATAAAACTCGAGAAAATCAGGGACAGAGCTGTCATAGGTGCCCATGCTATGATTTTCTTGAGTTTTATTCCAATACCATAAAGAACTTTTTGCTACATACAAAGTATAATGTATTTCTACTTTTCTCTGAAGCTTCGTCATATCTCAGATTCAATCAATATCTGCTATGCATTCAACTATATCTATATAATTATCTCCTTTGTGTACTAATAAATAAATAAATCTTTTCACCTGTTACAGTTAGTAAATGACTACGTACGAGACACGTATTACTCCCGTCAGAATATAACTGGTCGAGACGTGCTCAAATTGAATGTGGCTGCGTGTCGACTTACTCTGGACCTGATGCCAGGGCTTGAGATGAGCGTCGTGTTCCAGGTGAGTGTAGGGAGCGGGTAAGGCCCGGAACATACCGAGAGGGAAATTCGGGGGTAAACTCACGACCGCTAACGCTCTCCCGAACCCACGTGCCTTGTATCGGCGCGCGGCGCGGCGCACCAACGTGTAAAGAGAAGCCGTGAGTGCTCCAGCCGGCGCGCGCCTCTTTTGGTCTTTTCAAGCAATACTCGTCTTTTTACATATGCATATAAATAAAGTTGAAAATTATTTTACACTGAAAGTTCTCGGCGCGTCGCGGCCCTTCGCTTCCATCTCGGTATATATTGGGCCTAAGAGTGTAGAATCGGTAGGTAGTTTGTGTAGAGTGTTAGTGTGGTAGATGGTGTCGAGAGTACCTACAAGCAAGCTACAACATACAATAGACTACACCTGTAGTCTGTTGTATGTTGTAGCTTGCCGACTGGTACCTAGACCTGCATGGGTAGCATGATGAACTCAAAAAAGGTTTTGTCTTTAACGAAACGTCAAAAATTACATTTCACCTTAGACAAACCTATTGTTTGGATGTCAATTATAGACTTTCGAGGTAGATAGACAAAAACTCTTCTCGGGTTTGTCACGCTAAGCATGCTGATGCGAGGGCTCAAGATGAGCATCGTCTTCCAGGTGAATCTAGGTAGAGTGATGGAGAGTGTAGAGAGTAGGTGTAGAGTGTAGAAAGTTAATTGAATGTGGCAACTTGCCGATTGACTCGACCTAGATTCCAGTAGGCTTGGCATGTAAAATTTTGTTGATTCTCGTTTGGATTGGAAGTCAACTTGCTTTTGTCCTGTTCACTCACATTATCACTAAGATAAAAGAGCAAGAGGCGTTGTCGTGGATGAGAGATGAAAAACGATCTCGTTGGCGCATGCTAGGCCAGCAGGGTTATGAGATAAAGTCAGTTCGCCAAGAGTTGATAAATATTATGATAAGTCTCCGAACACCGTTACTGTCGCTTAATTATCGCAAACTGTATAGCGCATGTCGCTTACCTCTCGCTTTCGCCGTGTTTCGTGGTAAGAGGTATGCTGTTGTTGTCAACCACGGCCCGAACGAGTGAGCGGACGACGCGTTAATTTTGCCATTATCTCGTTTTAAATAATTAGCGGGCCGCAATTAGTAATGAGTTAGAATGAGACCCTGTCTTTATTATATAGGCAAACCCACTATAGAAAAATTTAAAATGAAGTATTTAGTAAAAATCGACCCGGAAGTATTTAGTAAAAATCGACCCGTCTCTTAACCATTTTTTCGATTTCTTCTAAATACTTCATTTTCAATATTTCAATCATAAAAATTGCATTGTTAATGCAAAGAAAGTAAAAATTTTAATAACTTTAAACCAAAAATTAAAAGAAACTTGGATAATGGATTTCACTCTGATCTTTTTTAAATTCCAGCTTAAATATTTTTTTGGACTAGACTCCTTGCGAGAGCAGTCCTGATTTTATTATATGATAGCTCTTCTTCCAGGATAACGAGTCGTTGATACACCGGCTGGTCAACTGGGCGACCAACTCCCCTGAGCCTCTGCAGTGCTACGCGACTGGGTTGCTGGCTGCTGCCATGGAAGTTCAGGATATTGCCACTAACTTTAGGTGAGAATCATCATCATTATATCGGTATAATGCGTCATGCTCGTGAACGGGTGCCACCAGTGGGATGGGTCTGCTCCTGGCTTCTTGTCTCAAAATATGCAGATTTTTTATGTTTTATTGTTATTAGTTTTTTTTATTGTGGCTTGTATGGCACTGTTTATTATTGACTCTTATGTTCTTAAACTATTCAAAGTTTTATTGCCCTTGTTTGGCATTTATATTTATTATTTTATTTGCTACGTTTTTGGTTGGTGTGTATTTTAAAGAAACTACCTTTTTTACTATGTTTTTAAATTTAAGATTAATTTGTGATGGAAAGTGACTTTACATATTATAATTATGTTAAAGTCACTTTTCAATTTGACGACTCTGTATGAAATATGACAGGGAGAAAAAAATAGCTCTTGGCGAGTTTCTTGCCGGTTCTTCTCGTTATAAGGCCTCTCGCCGTAGGATTTGCGAACCGATAGCGTAGCTTCATTGACGTTTACAAGTGCTGTATCAGCCTAAAATGAATAAATGATTTTGAATTATCATATAATTTTTTTGGTGAACAATCCCGAGGCCGACCAAGAGAAGAGCTGGACATGGCGATTGACTATGATCCAACACACATTGGAGAGTGTTAGTATCTGTGAATGGAGCCAGGTTCAGCGGCTTAACGTGCCTTTCAAACCTTTTTTTTCTCTCTTTCTGCATCATGGCAATCTGTTGAACCACAGCCTTCTCTATCGTCTTCTACAAGCCATGCTATGAAGCAGAACGGCAACATTGCTGTGAACCGGTTTACTCCTCTGAGTACGAATCCTATGGATATGGCATACCTACACATACCGAGAAACAAAAATGGCGACCGGCCTCAATCATGCATTACTATGACGTCAGGTTTTAATGTTGCCAAAAATAGGTCGAATAAATATATTGCTGTCTCTTTTTACATGGAGTATTGGAGGTAAGATAGAACAAGATGGCTACAGGTTTATGAGTACAATGTCGATTTAGCTTATATTTGTATAACGGATAGTTAATATAGAACAACTAGCTTTCCGCCCGGGCCTTCGCCCGCGTGGACTACATGACGTTATCCCGAGGGAATGTGATATTTTTCCGGGATAAAAAGTAGCCTAAGTTACTCCTTTTTACATAAGCTACCTGCCAATGAAAGTCCCGTCAAAATGGTCCAGCCGATTTAGAGATTAGCCGGAACAAACAGACAGACAGACGAAAATTGTAAAACATGCCATTTTGGTATATGTACCGTATATATAATCATATGCACGCACAGTATGTCCTACTGCCTAAAAATCGGACATCCTAGTTTTTTAAATCCATGTGATAGAGTATTCTACAACAAACGCCCGAGTAAAACTCCCGCGAGCATAACTTGTATAGTTTTTTTTTAAATAATTGAAAAAGAAAAGATCCCGGAAAGAGCAAAAATACAAAAACAAATTCTAACTTTGAATGCTTACGTAAAATTAAAAAAAAATCCTAAGTAAGTAGAAAGGTCTAAGGCTTAGCTATATTTCAAGCGTTTTCTGGATGCCCTACGACTTACCAGTCTTGAATAAGTCGCGATCGCGTGATTTTCGTTATTATTTTTTTCTGGCTCTGTTTCATGACTTGGGGATTTGCAATCAGCACTAATCGGAGGGTCACTTGTATGCGCTAATAATAAGAAAAAAACGAAGTCCCCATTCCGTGGCCACAAGGAGAAAAACGACATTGAAAAAAATCCCGGAATCCCGGAATATATTAAATTGTTTTTTATGAAAGCTATTCGAAAGTCTCGCTTTCATTGGTAACGACACATGTGTACTCGTTTTGATCATCTTGAGTATGTTGTTGATACCTACTCATCGCCGTCATCGTCGTCGTCCTCCTTTTCTGGAGGGTCAAATGACTGAAGTAAATTTAATACTTCAGCCGTAAAGGGTGTCCGTTTTCTACGGTTCTGGCGCCAGTGAAGGCCCGTATAAGAAATTATATGGTCTGATGACTCCAAGGCCCTGTGAAATAAGTCCGTCATCGTGCTTATTCTGCTACTTTTACGACTGTGGTGTTCTGTCATATCTATAGAATTTATTTCTGGATTATCCAGCCTGCTCTGAGAGCACTCCTATTCGCAAAGTTGACACGTCTATTATTTGTTGACCGTGGACAAGGATTTTGTGCAGTGTTACTGTCATGGGAAGTCAATTATATTCCGCAACATATTTGTAGGCTAAGTTCTTACAAAAGTCACCAAAATTTTTGGGAATTGATTGGCAAACCACTGTTCAGAGTAACCAATATTATATTTATGTCATTCACCAGCCAATATTCTATTCCAAGTATCTCAGAAAATACTATGCGGTTTTCTTTTGTGGAAAACACTCGCCTGGCCGTATTTCCATCGTTAGTAGTCCCAGAATGCGGCCGAACAACATCAACTAAAAGTCCCATGCGGTCCCTTATTTCAGCTTGTATGCGCTTTTTGCGGCTCTCAACAATTCCTCCCTCAACAGAAGACTGAGATACGCCAGCGTCTGACAGTTGGATCATTTTTATACCCAAGATGTAAAAGAAATTCCAAGCACCTGATATAGGCGTGAAGAGGACTTAAGCCATATCTCAAAGCCTCTTCGTTTACGGGCTTACTGAAAACATAATCTAATTTGTTGAATTGACTTGCTGTGATATTACATATTGGGCACCTTAGTTGAGAGAGTGTATTTGTGATAATGTTGTAAACCTTACCATCTATTATGCTTAGGGTTAACTCGCAAGTGGTTGAGACGCTATATCCTTTGGACGTATCATAGGTAATTGGTATGTATGCTTATGTGGAAGCGCAAATACAAAATCTACAACTAATTACCTATGAAACGTCCAAAGGTTATAGCGTCTCAACCACTTGCGAGTTAACCCTAAGCATAATAGATGGTAAGGTAATGAAAAAAAAAATCCTAGTGGATTTATCCATATTAATTGCTAAAATTGTGTTTTCTTCAAATTGAGGATCTTCGGGCACCTTTTGTTTATAAATGGACTGACCGGTACTGCTATGTTGTTGTAAGTCCGCCTGGCTACCTACCGCCATCTTATCTAAGTCTGACGCCATAACAACAATGTTTTCAGCATTGTTGTGTTCCGGTAGTTAGAGATAAGATAGCCAATTCCTCAGTGGTTGAGGATTCCGGGAGAGGCTTGCTTCCATCTTTAGCCTTATCAATAAGTACTTAACATCAGGTATGATGAAGGCTAAGAGACTCACAGTTATTCATAAAAAAAATCTCAGGATCCCGGGATTTTTTTCAATGTCGTTTTTCTCCTTGTGGCCACGGAATGGGGACTTCGTTTTTTTCTTATTATTAGCGCATACAAGTGACCCTCCGATTAGTGCTGATTGCAAATCCCCAAATCATAAAACAGAGCCAGAAAAAAATAATAACGAAAATCACGCGATCGCGACTTATTCAAGACTGGTAAGTCGTAGGGCATCCAGAAAACGCTTGAAATATAGCTAAGCCTTAGACCTTTCTACTTACTTAGGATTTTTTTTTAATTTTACGTAAGCATTCAAAGTTAGAATTTGTTTTTGTATTTTTGCTCTTTCCGGGATCTTTTCTTTTTCAATTATTTAAAAAAAAACTATACAAGTTATGCTCGCGGGAGTTTTACTCGGGCGTTTGTTGTAGAATACTCTATCACATGGATTTAAAAAACTAGGATGTCCGATTTTTAGGCAGTAGGACATACTGTGGCACGTAGTGAAAAGCGGTTATTTTAATGTTACAAACAGACACTCCAATTTTATTTATTTGTATAGATGTATAGAAGATATGCCATCTCCATAGGATTCAGTACTCGAGGTTTACTCGCTGTTTACCTGTCAAACGGTGTCAAATCGGTTCACTTAAAACTAGAAATGCGACGTTGCCAACTTTATGCGCATGGCTTGTAGAAGACGATAGAGAAGGCTGTGGTAGAACACAACAAATAAGCCACTACTCTGTCTGATAACTTTGTATCTGTTTTGTTGTAGCATTTTTATTGTTGTAGAGATTTAAATGCTATGCTGGTGCCGCGCATGCTGAGGAGGCTACACGAACTAAGGAATAAGAATCAGGAAGAGAGGGTAACTATATTGTTCTTAACAATAATAATTCAATATGATTTGAATTCAATGACGACCGATTTGGCGCAGAGGTAACCTGCCTTCTGAGCCAGAGGTCTCGGGTTCGATTCCCGAACAAGACAAATATTTGTGTGCATGAACATGTCTATTTGTCTTGGTCTGGGTGTTTTCTATGTATATTAAGTATGTATTTACAAACAAAAAGTATTTATGTATATATTTATCCGTTATCAAGTTTTCCATGACACATTTTCTCAATGAAATTATCACGGGCTTAGATAATTGTTGTGATTGTAAAAAGTTATTTATTTAAATAACCTAAAAAAATATTTTCCGAACTTTACTTTACCACTTTGTTGGCGTGATAAATATGTATATTCATACCTAATTACAGCTTTCTAGTACAAAGAGTCTATGAGCTAGACTGGGGACAGACAGACGGATAGACGGACATGGCAAAACTATAAGAGTTCCTTGTTGACTACGGAACCCTAATGCCCCGTTTAGATGCTCGCCGAGTACAGACGAATAGACACGAATACGAGTATGTAAACAACTTATTCGGGTATGTTCGTGAACGCCACGAATACTCGTTCGTTCTCCGTGCGGTGTCGGTTTTTTGACGCGGATCAAAGGATTATTCGTCTCTACTCGTGCGCGGTGTTTACATATTCGTTACTGTTCAGTTGACTCGTGAACTTTGTCGCAGGCGGCGGTCGTTTCAATCAATTAGCAATGGATTGGACAACCGAAAATATTTTAAAATTTATAGAACTTTATCAAGGAAAACCCGCAATATGGGATTTTTCTTTTGTAAGTCTATACAAATTAATTAGACACAACGCCGTAGCAGCAAGTCGCACGTCGTCCATGGTGAAAAGTTCTATGTTTAATGAATATAGACGATTATCTAAACGGGTCTTTCGTGGTGCTATTCGTGCACGAATTGTTCGGCGAGAAATTTGCCGGATTATTCGGCCGAGTATCTAAACGTTGCATAAAAATCAGTAAAATCAATGACGTTTTATTAATAGACACGTTACACTCGAATAGATTGCATTTTAAAATGGCGAATTTGTTTTTCATTACGTACTACACGCTTTATGAGACAGACAAAATTGCAAGCACTGTCTTGTGTGCCAGTTTTCTGTCTCTTTCATGCGTTCACAAGCATCTCGCTCATGCATGTCGAACTGGCAACAGCGCAAATGTCATCACTAATTATTTAATTTTTAGTTTAAATTTAAAAGTTCAATAATTACGTATGAAATGAATCAATTTTTTTGTCTTTTAAAGATCCGGCATAGTTTTTGCAACTTCTCTAAACACAGGAAGGCATTAAATTCATTATTTCAGGCGTAATCGAGAAATTGTCACAGCGCGTTGACACGACAAGGGTCTGTGTGTGACTGAGTAAACTTCGGGCAATTACCTTACTTTTTCGTTGCCACTTTTTAGTTCAGGTAACGTATCTACATATAAAACATCATTGAGTAAAATACCGTATTGGCAGCAATCGAGCAACAACACGGTGACGCCCCCCAGCCAGACCCGCCACTTCGCTCGCTTCGACAAGCGGCGCAACAGCGAGCCCAAGCCGAACGGGCCCCAAGACAAGAAAGGGGACGGAAAGAGGAGCAAGCTGACAAGTAAACTTTCATTCATATTGTTTTAGAAGCTTATTTAGTATTGCTATTAGGGCACGAGTACACGTACAATTTTTTGGCATTAATAGGCATGATGACTGAATATCAAACACTAAAACTATATAGGTAACCATATAATGAAACGTAAATAAAAGATTACAAAACAAATATATTTTTTTTATTTTAAGCGAGATTACTTAATATTTTTATAAAATAATACTATCAAATACGACAATCCGCCATGATGTTCTGATCGCCAATCAGAACGAATGACGTCACGTTAGAATAAACAAACAAAATGAATGATCTTATCCTACGTTTGTGTTTGCACTTTGTTTACTCTAACGTGACGTCACAATCGACGCCATGACACTTTGGAGCGTTTTGGTGGGAATTTTAAACTTAAAATTTAAAATACATTTTTCAATGCAACAGTACATCAGTTTTTCAAAATCTGTTATCATGCCTATTGCCTGGCAATTGTAATGGATAAATCTGGAGCGATGTTGCTCCATATTTCGTGGTATTGTGTGGCCATATCTCGGCAACAGGTTGCTACATTTTGCTACGTTCATATTAGGCGGGGGTTGACCGGAATTGTGCAATTTTAGTTGCCCGTGTAAGCGCGCCTTTAGAAGCTATTAGATTTAGCCCGGTCCTGTAGTCTATTCGCCGAGGGTTGATAAATATTATGATACGTCTCCGAAGTACTCCGAACAGCGTAACTGTCGCTTAATCATCGCAAACGCATGGCGGCTGTCGCTTATCTCTCGCTTTCGCCGTGTTTCGTGGTGGGAGGCACGCAGTTGACTTGTTGCCAACCGCGGCCCGAATAATTGAAGGTTAAACAAACTTACCTGAAGTGAAGTTTGACCGTAATTATACAAGTCGCTGCATCCGAAGAGATTTTCATATTCACCATGTAGTCCACTTCTAAATGTACCAGGCATCGAACAATTTTTAGAGCTAAATAAGAATAAAAATTAAAAAGAGTACACTCTTTGATTACATAGTTTGGCAGCCGGGGCGCGGCGCCGGGGGGCGCGGCGCCGGGGGGCGCGGCGCCGGGGGGCGCGCGCGCAACCTGCCGCCAGCCCGCCATGTTACTTGTCATTCATTTAGAGATCGATTTCCCTAAAAACTTTGGGAAAGTTCATGAGAAATGAACTTCGGGGAGAGGCGGGATCGAAAATCTCTTCGGATGCAGCGACTTGTATAATTACGGTCAAACTTCACTTCAGGTAAGTTTGTTTAACCTTCAATTATACTTCGTCGCTGCATCCTCGAGATTTTCATATTCACCATGTAGATGTTCAGAGTGTTAGGGAAATCGTTAATTGAGAATAAATAACAATAAATAAAAAGAGCTCATCCCAATTTCAAGAAATATATTTTGGTGGGCCGCAATTAGTAATGATATAAGAAACCCCCAGACTTAATCAACTCTCAGCGGACAGAGTATATTGCTGTAGAAGTTTATATAAAGTAAATTTTTAGTGCATGATGCTTCGATCATGAACACTACTAGATAACCGGTTGGAGTGTCAAAAACGGCCGAACGAATAAATGTGCTTTCTTATTTCATATCGGTTTCTGTCATTTTTGACGTAAGATAACATTTTTTTTATGTAATTTGGTGCCATATTTGCGTTGTGTTTTAGTTCTTGAGACGTTCTTGAGACGACAAGGGGGGGCAATGGGGGCAGGCGCCCCCCATGACAAACAAATTTACCTTCAACATTTTTGCATCCCTCATTTTACCATGTGAAATAAGCTAAGTTCCCCCCTCCCCTCCCAATCAATTTTGCCCCCCTCAACCAAACCCTTGATTCGCGCCTGGACGTCATCTAGTGGTATTTTTGATGATCGAAGACATGATGCTAGTTTTCATTAATTTTACATTTTCCTGCTTCTATTAAAATTTCCCCTTTCTTAATCAAATAGATGTATCAGTAGTAGTAATTTGTTCAGATCATGAGATAGACTGCGGTGGAGGTGGCGACATGGTGGTGGACGAGACACCACCGGGAAGGGATCCCGAGACTCCAGTGAAGAACTATTCTAATGGTAAGTTATGTTTATACAATTACCTACGTAGGGATTGGTTAGAATCAGGCGTAATAGGTTACCGGATAGTTATTGATCCATAGTAATATTATAAACTAGCGGATCCTCGGGGTTTTACCCGCGTGGTACCCGTTCTCCTGGGAATATCTAGATAAAATATAGCCTATGTAATTCGCGAAGAATTTAGTTTTCTTATGGTTAAAGAATATTCTAAATCGGTCCAGTAGTTCCTGAGATTAGCGCGTTCAACTAAACAAACAAACTCTTCAGCTTTATAATATTTGTATAGATGTGAAAGTGTGTTTGTTTGTTTGTCCGTCTTTCACGTCAAAACGGAGCAACGGATCGTCTTCATTTTTAGTATGGGAATAGTGTTGGAGCTGAAGAGTGACATAGCTTACTTTTTAAATCTGTGTCAGCAAAAAAGCTGGATTCAAAAAAAGTTTTTTTCTTTCAAAAATATTATTTAAAAATGTGTTCAGTTCCTTGAACGATAGGATTTTTGATGCCATGGCCATGGACTGTTATTAACCTAAAACGTATATTCCAGCGTGTAGCGCCGTATCTCCAGAACATTGGGGGTTGATGTCTCCACCCCCTCGGCCACCACCCCCCGCCCCCATACACCATGAAACATCATCCAACTCCAGCTGGGCGGAGATGGAGACATACGTCATTGGTGAGTTAGACTGTATAATGCAGCTTTTACTCAACTTAGAGCTGGTTTTTCTATCACCAGATAAACTTATCCGAGGAATAAAACTCTAACACGTGTTGTTATAGTGAAACAGGTATGGTTTATACTAAAGAATAAATTGTATCTGACGATTGAAAAACCAGCCTTCAATCATTAAGTTTTGTTTCTTTTCAAATATCTTTTGACTTAAGTTTCTTTAGGTATCTTCATTGTTACAAGTATTTCCCTCCAGGTAGCGTGAGAAAATTCCACCCTGTTTAAGAATGCGGGTGGGATAGGTGAGGTAGCGGGGTACCCTACTGTGCGCATAGCGGCCATAAAAATTAAAATAAAATAAAATCTTACATTTACACCAATTATTTAAGTCCATGTAAATTTTACTAAGAAACTGTGTCATAAAAACTTTATAACGGAAAAATATATACTTTCTTAAATACTTTCTGCCTTATTCATCAAAATATTTAAGCTAATGTTTAACTTAAACAATGTTTGGGTTGTTTATTAACGATTGTAGTTGAATTTAGTCTTAAGTTTGCCGAGCCAAGCTTGGTTTCTTAAATAGAAATAAGTAACCCTACTACATTAAAAATAGGTGTAAATAGTAATGTTTCTCCAACAGGCAACATCCAAATACATCCGCCTACAGACGCCACCAAACAGATGCTCATATTGCGGTATCTAACACCAATGGGCGAGTACCAGGAGGTGAGATACTTTTTTTTTAAATTTTGCTATGCTATCGGTAATTTAATTTTTTGTGTTATTAGAAATAAAAATAAAAAATTTCATTCAGGCGAAAAGCCTATAAAATTTACATTACAACTAAATAAATACAATCAAATATAAAATAAGTAGCTTTCCGCCCGCGGCCTCACCCGCGTGGACTACACGACGTTATCCCGCGGGAATGTGCTATTTTTCCGAGATAAAAAGTAGCCTATGTTCCTCTCCAAGCTACAAAGTATCTGTGTCCCGAATTTCAGCCAAATCCGTTCAGCCGTTTTGGCGTGATTGAGTAAGAAACATACAAACATCCATACATAAACTCGATTCGTTCCAGTAGTTTTGAGTTATTTATTTCACTAAATACTTGTGTAGAAATACATTAGAAAACCTAATTCATATATGATATACAGCTAGTACTCTGCTATGAAGTAATGAATGAAAGAAATAGCAAACAAGTTTAGTGATTATAGACATCATATATGTATTTTTTTGCTCCAACACTGCTATTATGCAGCATTTACAAGGAGCCTAGAGAAAATGCTGAGTTGGTTCGGATTGGCAAACTTTAAACTGCGTTTTCTAGAAAATAGTTTTTTTAGTTACGTCCGTATTTTTTTAACCCTGCGATTCGTGAGTAAATGTTTTAAATAAATGTTATAAATTTTTTATGGTTTTCGAGAATCATTATTTTTATTATTTTAATGAATTGTTTTCTTTTCTTTCGCAGTTCCTATCACACGTTTTCGAACAAAATGCATTAGGTCTAATCCTAGGCTACCTAAACGTACGGGAGTCCAGGGATTCAAGACTGGCGTTTGAAGCACTAAAATACTTAGCTGCTTTGCTCTGCCATAAAAAGTTCTCAATAGACTTCATCAACATGGGAGGATTACAGGTGAGCCTTATTGCTTACGTCTTAAGGTGTATAATCCTTTGTTATAATATCTATAGTCTGTTCGCCGAGAGTTCCTTTAAGTCAGGGTTTTTTAACTCATTACTAATTGCGGCCCGCTAATGATTTCAAATTAGAAAATGGCAAAATGACCAAGACGGAAAATGCCAAATGCCTCTTACCATGAAACACGGGGAAAGCGAGAGATATGCGATGACCGCCATACAGTTTGCGATATTTAGCGACAGTAACGCTGTTCGTAGAAACGTTATTTACATAATACTTATCAACTCTCGGCGAACAGACTATAGCTGCTTTGCTTTGCCACAAAAAGTTCTCCATAGACTTCATCAAAATCAAGTCAAGTTTCATAGGTTATAAAGTCTATATTAGCATGACTATATTAATATCATGGTAAAATGTTGTATTTCTTACACAAACACCTTAAAAATCGTAGTGATGTTAGCAAAAAGTTTTCATTTTTATGAAATTAATCGAGTTTTTTGGTTAAGTACCCGCTATAGGCCCACGAAAATAAGATTGCTTTACATAATCGTCTGTAATATAAATATTAATGAAAAACTGAATTTCAAATTAAGATGCAGCAAACTTAGGGACTAACACTAGTGACTATGTTACTCAAAAACATGATTGCATAAAATTTTCTTGTTAGAAAAAAATTGTGAAGTTTCCTTCAAATCACTATAATTAAACACGACAAACTGCTATTATTTAAGTAATACATTAAAATAAAGCTTGGAACTTTTTAGTATAATTACACTATAGTTAAGGCAGGGCTTATGTTATTTATTTTTGTAAATAACCTGTTTGTTGCAGAAATTCCTAGAAGTGCCCCGTCCATCGGTGGCGGCCACCGGAGTTTCGATATGCTTGTACTACCTGGCTTACTGTGAAGACGCCATGGAACGCGTCTGTTTACTACCACGGCGGACGCTAGCTGACCTGGTCAAGTGAGTAAGATATACAGGGCGACTTAACGTTTTGAGGGTTCCGTACCCAAAGGGTAAAAACGGGACACTTAATTACTAAGATTCCACTGTCCGTCTGACTGTCACCAGGCTGTATCTAATGAACAGTGATAGCTAGAGAGTTGAAATTTTCACAGATCATGTATTTCTGTTGCCGCTGTAACAAGAAAAACAGAATAAAATGAATATTTATAGGGGGCTACTTTGTTGCCGGTTTTTGCTCGATATTAATAAATGTTGTACTAGGTATGCGATTATTATAAGAATAGGACTGTCAAACGGCATTTTTGATCTTTGTTCCTTTTCTTGCACATCCTACACCCTGAAATGGAAGCGAAACGCAAACAAATATGGCCGTTTTGACAGTCCTATTCTTATAATAATCGCATAGTACTTACTATAATGGAATGGAACATCGTGCGCGAGTCCGACTCGCATTTGGCCGTTTTTTTATCCACAATGGGGTAGCACTTAGCCATCATCACACCTGATGTTAAGTGGTGATAAGGCTGAAGGTAGAAGCGCATTACTCCCGGAATCATTAATAACTGAGGAGCTGGCTATAACCACCGGAACACAACAATACTGAAAACATCGCTGTTAGATAGATAGATAGATCGTTTATCGTTTATTTTAGCCACACACATTAAATTAAAAAGATGAATACAGATTATAGTAAACTTACAAGGCAGAATTAAAATAAAATAAACCTGAGTAATGCCGGTATGGAGATGTGCCTGTGTGCAGCAGCAAAAAAGGTCTAGGCTCGGCAAATTATATCCACCAAAAGGTTAAATGCCGATTTTCATCCATCACCCTATGCGACGTGCGGGGGGTTGACGCGTTTACCAGTCACAGTTGAATAGAATATGCATAAACATAATTGCAACTAATTTGAGTGAAAGGGAAAATAAGATTGGGGGTCAATATAAAGGAATGAAAGGTATAAAACAAAATGAAAAGTACTTGTATTATGGTAGTCTAGATAAATAAATATACAAACAAACCTACAGAGCTGTAATAATAAAGATACAAATATAAGGTAACAGGGGTCAGAAGAAAAAAAAACGATAATAAACAATAAACTTAGAAATGCTTTTGGAGCTCCAAGAGATATGAGTGAAATTATCTTAAAATGTTTGAACATATTTAAGAGCTCTAAGCGGAGGTGGTAGGTCATTCCAACACTTTGTATAGTCTGTTCGAATCCAATTTGGAAAAAATGTAAACAAACCTATTCCATTAAAAATTCTCACACTTTCGGCCACTAAATGGATTTAAAAACACATTCATTAGTAATAAGAAGGTTTTAACTTATATCTCACTAATTTGTTCCAAAGATCGTAGTATGTTTATTATTTTTTAAATTTATTTGAAAATTTTAAGAAGAAAAGTGAGGTTATTTTTCCAAGCAAAAATCTTGTCTTATCTGTGATCGCCATGGTGATCGCATAGTGCTTGACGTAAATGTCTATCAGATAATTTAATTATTAGTTCAACTATATCGATTATTAATCGATGTTATGTAATCGAAGATAAAATATCTCTGTATTGATAAAGATTGTCACAAAAATCACAAATATTAAAAAAAGTATATTCTCGGGTCCGTTAGGGCTGGGACATAGCGGAATTCCGTGCCCATAATTTGCTGAAACGATGTCATTGCTACTTTATCGTAAGTAGAGTCTTATGAATATGATTCAGAAATTTATTGTTCAACTTTTGACTTTAAATTTGAAAATATCTTTTTCGCTATTTATCAAGTAAGATAAATACAATTTCTAACGAGTGAGAATCGAGTCCGTGATCAGCAGCCGCGATCGAATCTCGATAACTATCACGCGTGTAACGTTTGCCAGTAAGTTAGCAACACTGTCGTCGATACGACCCGACACGACACGACGCATTACCATTTTTTTCGGTAATTATCGATTGTTCACATCGGACCGATTACCGGTAAAAAACCGATTACCGATTACCGTTTTGCATACCCTAGCATCCGCCATACTGTTTATCTGTTGATCAACCACATAGTTTATGACACTTTAAATACATAGATAAATAGTCAACTGAGCTTTTCATAACGTATACAATTTGGTGGATTCGTAGATAGATGGCGATGTAAGACACTTCCTGCGAGCTTGCCTTTTAACTTACTAGATGGCGCTGTAATATAATATTTAGTAGAATAAGCTTTTCTTATTAAATTTCAAAATAGTCTACAAAACTTTAAAGCTAGAAATTAATGAAATTATGTCTTTAAGAAATCACTTAATATTAATTTGTTCCTCAGATACGCACTCTGGCTTCTGGAATGTTCGCACGATTCGGGCCGCTGCCACGCCACCATGTTCTTTGGACTGTCCTTCCAGTTCAGGGTCATATTGGAGGAGTTCGACAATCAGGTACACTTTTTCATTTATTTATGCAACAAAATACAATTGAATAACATAAAAGCACACCAGAAACCACATATATTTGTCTGGTGTGCTAAGTAAGTTAGAGTTCGGTGGTGCTAAGGCTGAAGGAGGAAGCGCACTACTCCCCAAATCCTCAATCACTGAAGAACTGGCTATTTCATCTCACACAATAATGCTGAAAACATTGTTATGGCGTCTGACTTAGATAATATGGTGGTATAGACAATTATTTGTTATAGGACGGTCTTCGAAAGCTGTACAACCTAATATCAACGTTACCAATACTCGGTTCTGACGATGAAGAGATGCACGTATCGGAGGATGAGACTTGCGCCGCGAGGCAGATTGTGAGGCACGTCAGCGTAGCTCTGAGGAGGTATGTATTAGTGAAAAAATATCAGTGTGACATGACAGATGCAACTGTGACAAGTTTCACCGTTATAAATATCGGTGTGACAAGTATCACGTCATGATAGATGTAACTGTGACAAATATCACAGTAACAAGATTCACCATGGCAAATGTCACTCTGACATATTTGTTATTCTTATTGTTGTTTTATTACAGCAAAAATCGATGTGACAGGTATCACATAACAGATGTAACTGTGACAAATATCACGGTGATGTGTAAGGTGACACTTATCACCATGAAGCTCGACTTAATACTGAGGTAACTGGAGTTCTCACCCTGAATAAAAAAGTGAACACCAGCAAATTTGACATTTAGTATGTAGTGGCTGTCAGTTGTCTCATATGACCATACCTATTTTTTTAAAGTGTAGGTGAGACGGTAGACAGCCACTGTGTAATGTCACACTCTCCAGTTACCTCAGTATTCAGCTCATTCTTGCAAAGCAAAAACTTCTTTATGCTATTGGAATAAAGCTCAAGAAAAACAGCATCAGATTTTTTTTTATGTAGCTTATGCTTCAATCAACAATAACACCTAGTTCTAGATACATACTTGGAGTGACAGATATGTCCAAGCCTCATAAGCCCACTTGAGAGTATAATTATAAGTAGATTATTTTGACAGTGTCAATAATACTAAGGTATGAAAAATGGAAAATTAAGTATTTAGAAAAAATCGACCCGTCTCACAATCAGATCCGATGAGATTTTTTCTAAATACTTCATTTTCCATTTTTCAGTAATAAAAATTGCATTGTGAATGCAAAAAACTAAAAATTAAAATAACATACTAAGGTATTTCAAACTTGGAACGCTTCTTGTCATTTATAATGTAAGATCATAACATTCGTAACCTTTTTTCTCCGTTTAAAAAAAAAGTCAGTCTGGCCATATAAAGTTTTCATTTAGTTCGTGAGCCTTCATCTAGTACTATTGTTGATCGAAGAGCTTATGCTAGAAAATTAGACCCTATTTCTTGTGCAGAAGCAACGTTTTGCTTTGCACGAATGAGCTGTCACTTGAGCCATGCTAAAAGACAATGACCATTTTTGTATGGCAGCTGGCGTCTTTTTTTTCTTGCGGCCATCAACCAAACATTGAAATATAATTTGTTGGCAGCACTACAGACAATATTTGCAAAGGAAGTATAGTCCGTTCGGTTAGATAGTGTCGGTACACCCGCACGGCATTGTGGCAGAGCGAAACTATCTAAGCGAATGGACTATATACCTGTAAGCTCAGTCCGAACCAAGTGAGACGAGCTAGAACTTAACTTTGTTTTTCATAGTGTTTGTATGAATGACTAAGTTACATTTTTAAAAATGTTCTATATAAGTACGGATGGATGATCTAACTTGGTTCTGCCTGAGTTTACAGCTATACTGTCTTGGCAAATATTGTTTGTTATAGGTACTATCAAGAATTGATATTCAAACATTTTGTCGATGGCCGCGAGACAAAAAAAAAAGACGCCAATAGGCTACTTGACTCATACTTAATTTGATACATCGAATGAATATTTCCTTTAGTACTTGGCTTAGGAAAACGTAATATAGCGATATTTTGAAATAAAAGTACACGATGGATAAGTAAAAATAATTGAATTTAAACTGATGGAAACACTATTTTATCGCCCATGTTGTGACGTCATAGGATTTGTAAGTTTGTAAACAAATAAACGTCACTTTTCACTTGTCTTGTCAGACTACTAATAGCTTGTTAAACGTATTCCACTTATCAAAGATCTTTGTCCAATATAAATTTGATCAAAGAAATTGGATGTCGAATGTATGAAATTGGATGTCAAAGTCATCAATTTTTTTTTATCAAATACATTTTGGACAAAGATCTTTGAATAGTGGAATACCACCCTAAGTTAATGTCAAGTGGTTGGTTACAAATTTTATGACGTCAGAGCGCATACAATCTATCGACCAACATGGCGAAGACCGTATTTTACCGGTTAATAAAAAGCGAAATTTTAAAATAAAGTTTTGTAGGTTTTTATGTTTTAAAATATTAATAAATACATTTTTTTGGTGTAATAGGACAATTATTAATCCTATACGACACGTATAAAAAGGGGGCCTATTTTAGGCCTCATTTCCACCTGCAAGTAAGTCTTCTGCGATAAATGTCCGACAGTCTGTCAGATAGCAACTTGCAAATGTAAACACACTTGCAAGTTGTAGTTTACACTCGCAAGTTGCTATCTGACAGACTGTTACTGACTGTTACTGTTAAGCCGGGTCCACAGCGCCAATTTTCTAACAAAACATGTTATCAAAACAAGTTAGCAAAACATGTTAGCCAAACCGCCAGTCCGCTGCGCCTATTGTTGTTATTGTTTTTGTTTAATTTAAAAAAACGAAGAAGACGTGGTAGCTGTTAAAGCAATAGTAGATTTAGTTTTCCAAAGAAAATTAGAAGAAAATTGATGATAGGTTCGGTATAAAAAATTTAAATACAATACCTACCTTATTTTACTAAGGCCGAAAAAAGGCCGATGGCTGTCAAGGGTCGAAATAATTACACAAGGGCCAATTAGGGGCCGAAATGGCAATGACAACACTGGTTTGACGAGATGTGTCTCTGGCGAGCACAAATACGAAATGAATAATATTGTCCCCCCGGCCCCCGCAGGCGAACGCGGGGGAAGTTATCCATTTGACTCGGCAAACAAAAACACCAAACAAAACTGTTAATAGTAACCATTAGGCCACGCCCCATTTGGTTATAATAACATGTTTCGTGTTAGCAAAACACGAAAACATGGCGCTGTGGACCCGGCTTTAGACTTACTTGCAGGTGGAAATGAGGCCTTAGGCAATGCCCTTTTACAGACTAGTATTTGTGTATTGTCACCAGGTATCTAGAAGCTCATTTGAGGCTACGAGCGGCGCAAGTCGCGCGACAACAGGGCGACACTGTTCCGGAACCTCCGCCTTATAAGGTAAGTGTTAATGATCGACGAGTGGACTGTATAAATAAATAAATAACTTTTTCACTTCTCATGCTCGTAAAGTTCGTGTTTATGTTGGGTATAGGCTGCATAAAATCGCTTTTTATGCTCTAGTGCATAAAGTAAAATCTTCGTCTAAGTCTCAGACTCTAAGACAAAGGTCGTCAGGTAAACTAGCCAAAATTAATGAGTTTTGTAATAAATAAGTATTTCAAGAGCCTAATGCACTACGATCTATGCTAAAGTCACTGTGTTGCCACTGCTACGTATAAAAAAAAAGAAAGTCTTCTCGCCAATATGGCGAAGTCTTTATTTTTTCTTTTTGGCATTTATTTTCCTCACACTCGAAGTGAAAAGCAGAGTGTATAACTCGTAGATAAAACCCATTTTACCCTCGAATTGACTATCCACCCTCGCCTACGGCTCGGATGGATATATACGTCTCGGGTAAAATGATACGTTTTATGCACTTGTTGTACAATCTACTATTTACAATCACACCAATTATCGTATAAAGGAGATCAGTCACGCTTCATACATGTTTGGACCAAAAAAGTAAAAGTATCGGCCAACGAAAATAAATTGCATATTACTATTGTAAACCGTGTAGCGATCATTTTTTGTTATGGCGTCAACAGTGTACGATTAGCGGCCAAGCAGTTATTCAAGTTTGAAAATGTCATTTTTTTTCTCTTTATTTTCAAACTTGAATACAGCTTGGCGAAAGTGCGGCCAACGAAAAAAAATTGCACATTACTATTGTAAAAAATGTAACGATCATTTTTTGTTGTGGCGTCAACAGTGTACGATTAGCGGCCAAGCAGTTATTCAAGTTTGAAAATAACATTTTTTTTCTCTTTATTTTCAAACTTGTATACAGCTTGGCCAGAGTGCGGCCAACGAAAAAAAATTGCACATTACTATTATAAAAAGTGTAACGATAATTTTTTGTTATGGCGTCAACAGTAAAGGTGTGCTATTATGTTATATTCGTATATTATAGCATATCGTTATGCTACATTAAAATATTAGGTTATTTTTAATGCTATAATATATTAGTATTAAGTACCTAATATAATAAATAACCTATTATAACCTATGTTAAACTAAAAGTAGTTATTAATGTTTTTTACACTACTTAATGATCAATTACTTACTATTAATAAACCAATTCTTTATTATTTTTTCCACTATTTTACAAATAACTACACGAATAAATTCATATTACTTACGCTATTAAAAACAGAATTCTTAAGTACTTTTCAAGCCCCGAGCGAGCGTGAGTTCGCGATCAAGAATTCCACAGGACAGCACTAGTTAAATATTCCAATAACAGTAATAAATGTTATAGCAGAAAAATAACATGTTCGTTCAAATCGCATGTCGTACGTGATTTATGATATTAGTCCTTATTGATAAGACATTAGAGTCTGTCTTAACTGTTTCAAATATAACGCGTTATTTGGTTTTCCAACTTTCAAAATTCAACTCTATTTCTATTTGATAGAGTTGAAATTTGATAGATTTGATTACCAAGAAAAGAGAGAGAGCAATACTTGCATCGCGTGCGGCTGGAATAACGGCTGGATAGAGAAGGAGAACACAGTTCATTCGTTCAGTTCTGTCATTTCATTTGTTCATTTCGAATACACTAGATGGCGTGCGGCGGGGCGCCCTCGTTGATATAATTTAATATAGCAATAGCAGAATAAGTTATATTTTTATATTAGGTGCGATAGTTATATTTTTATAACGTTATGCTATATGCGTTATCGAATATAACGCACACCTTTAGTCAACAGTGTACGATTAGCGGCCAAGCAGTTACTCAAGTTTGAAAATGACATTTTTTTCTTCATTTTCAAACTTGAATACAGCTTGGCCAAAGCGCGGCCAACGAAAAAAAATTGCATATTACTATTGTAAACAGTAGTCAATATCTATTTTAGGGAGACATATTTCCTTATTCTGGCTCTGTAGTGTACTAGACCTTAGTTAAAGTTACTATTTAGCTAAAAGTATTGCATTATTGTTTAGTCGATTCACGTACTCAGCAGGTGGGACGTTCGTGGGTCAGTTATAATGCTGACGAGGAACTGGGGTGCAATGAGTCACACCAATGATTATTGTTATCAGCATATCTAAAAAATATGTAACTCGAGAAAAAAGAATCTGTTTTTATTTTTTTCCTATCTTCAAAAATGACTGAGATATTAAACGTTAAAGTACGGCCTCCGAGGAAAATTTGGGTGAACCAATAGCATTAACGTGTGACGTCACGTCGCACTTCCGTATACCTACATAGAATCCTTTGGCTATATGAAAAAAAAAAATGAAAATGAAAAAATGAAAAATATATTTATTACAGCAAAAGGCTTAAAACTACATACAAGGTTATGCTGGTAGTTACATTAATGCACTTTTGCAGACAAGGCTTAAATACTAAAACGAAGTACCTTCCGGTTCCTCACTAGGCAAGCCTGTATCGAGGTAACCTTTAATCGATTAGGGTCAGAACAATTTAACCACTTTACGATAGGTAGGGAAAATTAATACATAATTGTATAAGATTAAATAGGAATACTTACATATAGTACTTATATACATATATAAAGGTAATATGTTTATAATAAGTAAATATATAATATAATATCATAAAATAAATAAATAGTTATTATCCGTAATAGTAGTTAACTAGTTTATAGGTACATGCATATCAAGTTTTAAACATAAGCAAATCTTCTGTATCGTCGTATGTCAGGGTAGTAAGCCACTTGTAAATAGTACATTTCGCTTCCACTGTTTTCCTGTTTTTAATATCGCAGTATTTGGCAACTATATTATAGACGTGTATTTTTACAAAGGCACCAAAGCGTCGAGCAAAACTAGTCTTGACGCTTGGAAGTTTAATCATATACACTCTTTGCTTCAAGATATTTTGATAGTCAGGGGAAGACAAGAGTGACTTGTGCATGGACAAGGAGGTCTTTAGTATGAAGAGCTGGCGGACGCTCAGCACACCAGCGTCTTCATACACAAAGGTAGTAGGGTATCTGTAGGGCTTTTGAAGTATTACCTTCAGTACAGATCTCTGTGCCCTTTCAGCCCTAATGATAAAAGTTTTTGCTGCACTGCCCCAGCAGGTTATGCAGTATGTTATTAGGGACTGACATAGTGCATAGTAGACAGATATAAGAGTGCCAAAACTTGCTGCGGAACGCAAGCTTCGCATAATACTTATCACTTTTCTTATTCTGCCCGAGAGTACATCGATATGCTTTTTGAACGAGAGGTTTTCGTCTATATAGATTCCTAAGTATTTGGTGACTTTAGTACGAGTCAAGGCTTCACAAAGACAGGATGGTAGTTGATTGCAAATGCAACTGTGGATTCTAATAGTAGTGTCAGATTTGGGAGCCGAAGCAGCTGTTTTATGAAAACATAAGTACATCGTTTTTTGGGTATTTAGGGTAAGAAGGTTCTGATGGAGCCATTTGGAAATAACTGCACAACCACGTTCCGCTGAAGCACAAGCCTGCGCCCACGTTGGCCCATGATAAATGATTGCAGTGTCATCTGCATAACACAAAATATCAGCATTGTCGATATCAACGTCATGAATGTCGTTAATATAAAGTATAAATAACGTAGGCCCAAGAATGCTTCCTTGTGGGACTCCAATGCGAATAAATCGTGAACTGCTAACTGTTTGACCAATCCCTACGCACTGCCTCCGATCCGTTAAGTAACTTCTGAACCATTCTAAGGCTAGGCCCCGAATGCCCATACCTTCCAGTTTTTTTAATAGTATAGGAACGGAGACAGTGTCAAAGGCCTTAGCAAGATCTAAGAAGATGCCGACGCAGCTTTGTTGATTGTCGAGGTGCGAGCTCACAGTGGAAGTAAGTAATGTGACTGCATCCTCAGTGCTTTTTCCTTTACGGAAGCCAAACTGTCGGGGTGAGATCAGATTATGTGTCTCCAAGAAGTAAACCAGGCGTTTATTGACCAATCTTTCGAGAAGCTTCGAAAATGTTCCTAGGAGTGAAATAGGCCTAAAATTGTCAACTGACTGTTTCGATCCACTTTTATAAATTGGGCAGACTAACGCAGTCTTCCAGTTGAGTGGGAAAGTACCAGTGGAAAAACTGAGATTCAGAATATGCACAAGCGGTAACATAATTTCATTTTTAATATTTTTTATCAGTAAGTTATCAAGACAGTCAATACCAGGCGCTTTATCATTCTGCATGCTCATAATTAAACTTTCGACTTCACCAGAATCTGTAGGACTTAAGAAGAATGAGTCTGCTGGAGAGTTTTTGACATGTACCGATCTCGCCAAGGCCTCCTCGGTTTTGCCCAGGTCAGAAAGAATTTTATCAGCCAGCTTTTGCCCAATAGTCGAGAAATGCTCGTTAGCATAGTCAATCGAGTCTTGGGCATTCCGACACCCTTCGAGTGATAGTAGCTCAGTTGGTTCTTTTTTGCAATGAGATAGGTTGCAGATGTTTTTGATAGAACGCCAAAGTTTTTTTGGATTATTTCTGTTTTGGGTTAGCTCTTTATCTTCATGTTCTGTTTTTAATTTTTTCAGTAGGTTTACAAAAAAGTTCTGGTATCGCGTGTAGGATTTTCTAAGTATCTCATTCTCTGGGTAATTTTTTGCTTTAAGATGCAGGCTGTCGCGATGCCTCATACAACGCATTAATCCGGGAGTTATCCAGGGCTTCAAATTGAGCCTCGATCTGCTTATTTTCACTTCTCGACTGTGTCTGCGAATGACTTCTAACAAGATGTTTGTAAAAACAAAATTGGAATCATTTACGTCATCGATACCGCATACACTAGACCAGTCAATACTCCCAAGCTCATTTTTAATAGCAACCAGGTCTCTCTTGACGACAAAACGTTTTGGTTTTATAGGTTTGGATTTGAGCAGGCTCATGCCCAGCATAACCGGGTCATGATCCGTTATAACAAACTTGCATACAACACCAAGTAAAGTTTTCAAGTTCTTTATATTTTTAACGTAAATGTGGTCAAGGCAGGCTAGTTTCCTAGTTGGTTCAGTTATAGCTGGCAGAAGCCCATGCTCAGCCATCAAACACTGGTACTCATCGCTTAGGTTACTATCAGACTCAATAATATCAATATTTATGTCACCTGTTATCACAGATGGTAAGCAGCTCATGTCCTTTAGGTAGATGTCTAAGGAAGATAAGAATCTATCTATGTTTTTAAAAGATGGTGAACGGTATATGCCAAGAATATTTATGGTATCCTACTAATATTATAAATGTGAAAGTTTAGATGTTTGGATGTTTGGATGTTTGGATGTTTGTTACTCAATCACGCCACAACGGCTGAACGGATTTGGCCGAAATTTGGGACACAGATACTTTGTAGCCTGGAGAGGAACATAGGCTACTTTTTATCCCGGAAAAATATCACATTCCCGCGGGATAAGGTCGTGTAGTCCACGCGGGCGAAGCCGCGGGCGGAAAGCTAGTTAACAATATTTATTGCTAGACAGTCTGCATCGTCTATAGGTGGTAAATAAGCAGTAGCATTCCAGATTTCATTTACATATATAACAACTCCACTGTTTTGATTGATATTTTTCTCAGTTTTAAATGCAGTGTATCCTGGTAAATGTGGAAGAATCAGTGAGTCATGGAGCCAACACTCAGTAAATACAATAACGTCAATTGATACTTCCAAACGCTTAGTTTAGTTACGCTCTCACGGTTTCGTAATAAATTTATTTATTTTTCTTATAGTCGATCAATGAAATGTTTAAGTTATTTTGTATTGAGCCCATGTGTAAAAACACCTTCAAATAATGTTTTATTTTCGTGAATAATAAATTAAATCAACTTTCGTAATGGCGGGCGGGATTCTGTCAATACATATAGCAACCGTCAAAACAAAATGTACTTACAACCTTAACTGACTTGGTAGTTAAATATGCACCCTAAAAACTGACAGCCATTTCGATAATTTTATACTGCTAGTGGCGCCTCCACCATTGGGTCAGATAAGTTTGTGGGATAAATGTCTTTCGGTATCGACAGTAGGTGACAGTTTAAGAGTGCGACTGCGCGCGGTCGAAATTGAATACTAATCATTTACCATAACCTTAGAACGAAGAAAATATACTGTAACTAGCGTCAAAAACGCACGAGTTGCGCGATGATTGCGCACAGACGAACTCTATGTAGGTACAGTTAGACGGAAATCACCCGCAACAGCCGCAAACGGAGATGTCAGTGCGACATGACGTCATCGCAATAGCGCGCAAGGTAAGCAAATTTTCAAAAGCTGGTGAAACTTTACAACGCTGTATCTTTGGAAATCCTGGCCAGATTTCGATGAAACTAAAACTATTAGTACTTGCACGAGTTCGCGTATTAAATGCAGTAATTTTTATAGTCATATTTTGATGTGTTGGTGTGACTCATTGCGTAAGGTAATCGTATTAATTTGACAGTCCATAACGTATTCAATCGGCTGCTATTTGTATGGAATGACATTTATTATGATAGGTACAATATGAACTGTCAAATGAATACGATTGACTTTACGCAATTCCATAGCTGATCTCAATGTAATAACTGATATTCTGATAACGATTACATTTTACGTGGTGAGTCAATCCGTTTTGCGATCGTATTTATACCAAAAATAATGACATTTTCAAACTTGAATAACTGCTTGGCCGCTAATCGTACACTGTTGACGCCATAACAAAAAATTATCGTTACACTGTTTACAATAGTAATGTGCATTTTTTTTCGTTGGCCGCACTTTGGCCAAGCTGTAAGTATTCAAGTTTGAAAATAAAGAGAAAAAAATGTCATTTTAAAACTTGAATAACTGCTTGGCCACCAATCGTACACTGTTGACGTCGTAACAAAAAATGATCGTTACACTATTTACAATAGTAATCTGCAATTTTTTTTTGTTGGCTGCACTTTGGCCAAGCTTTATTCAAGTTTGAAAATGAAGAAAAAATGTCATTTTCAAACTTGAATAACTGCTTGGCCGCTAATCGTACACTGTTGACGTCATAACAAAAAATTATCGTTACACTGTTTACAATAGTAATTTGCAATTTATTTTCGTTGGCCGGCACTTTTACTTTTTTGGTCCAATTTGACTGATCTCCTTTCATTGAGAAACTGTGTCATGGAAAACTTGATAACGGATAAATATATACTAGTGATGGGCCGAATGTGGTTTGAACCGAAAAAGAACTTCGGCCGAACATTCGGTAAAAATATAAAATTCGGCCGAACTTCGGTTCATTTTCACCGCTCTGCATCGGGAGTAACAAGTCGTGTCTGGTTAATGCATTACTATGTAAAGTCCGTTTTTCTATCAAAGAACACTCGATCACAAATCATCACATCCCAAAGGAATCGCACAATATAGGCAGCCACATTCACTGGTAGAAACCAGTTGAACCGGAATGCGTTTAGCATTCATTTTCACTGAAAAGTGCTTGAAAGCGTCTTTAAAAATCTTTAGATTTCAATAACACTTATTCTTAAGTAACAATAATGCTTTAAACAAATCTTTTAAAGCAACTAAAATAAATCTGGTTGGGTTGATTATTATACATACATAATATACATAGAAAACACCCTGACCAAGACAAATATGGAATATAAATATGGAATGAAATACATTGAGAAATAATCCTACTAATATTATCAATGTGAAAGTTAAGATGTTTGTTTGTATGTAACGCCAAAACGGCTGAACAGATTTGACTGAAATTTGGGACACATATACTTTGTAGCTTGGAGAGGAACATAGGCTACTTTTTATCCCAAAAAAATATCACATTCCCGCGGGATAACGTCATGTAGTCCACGCAGGCGAAGCGACGAATATAACGAAGTATCGTTTTTCGTTGAAGAAGCTCTACTCTAAAAAATATCCTCAGCTTTCACTCTTTTTTAAAAATGAAAAAAAAAATAAAAACCGGGCAAGCATTTGACCGCCATCTTTTTTGGCTAACAGGCTGCTGTCTAGGATGTTACATGCCTGCCCAGGGAAGCCTATTCACTTTAGCCTGCCTAGCATGACCATTATTATATCGCGTGATAAAAGCCGCTCATGCTAGGCCGGCTGGGTTGTAAGTATCAGGGAATACAGAGACAGGCAGCTCATTCCATTCTTTAGCGCTTCGTATAAGGAATGAATTGGCGAAGCGTTTGGTACGGACAGCTGGAGTGTCGTGGTAGGCTAGCCTGCGTCTGGTACCCCGATGGTGGAAAGGGGCTGGAAGCACAACGTCGCTCGTGCAGCTCGCTCGCATTCTCACTCGTTGGCCTCACCGTTTGGTTTGCAAGCACAATATAAAAGTACAGTCAACAAATACCTAACATAATGACAAGTGGACTACACGGCGTCATCCCGGGTTATTAAATTAAATAGTTTGTAAGATAAAAAACAGTTATTTCGATCTTCAAAATAAATTACAGCTTATATGTTGCCGAGGGCCAATAGCTAAGTGTATAAAAAAAAGTTTCATCCATGTCCTGTACGAGAATAAATTCTAAAGAAAACCTTTTATTTGAATGCTCAAGATATTACTGTAAAAAGCAACAGTTGTGATATCACATACGTAAACAGATAGTGCTCATTCGCTAAACAACCTTCCTTAAGGCGCTATATTCGTATATCTTTAGCTTTATCTGTGCTCTTGGGGGACATCAGATGTGCCAGAATTTAGATTATTGTATTTCAATAGAAAATACTTATCACGCTGAACAACTTCTCTTATAAGAACGCTCTATTTGCATCTCTTGTCATTATGTTAGGTATTTATAATACAACTAGCTTTCCGCCCGCGGCTTAGCCCGCGTGGACTACACGACGTTATGCCTCGGGAATTGGACATTTTTCCGGAATAAAAAGTAGCCTATGTTCCTCTCCAGGCTACAAAGTATCTGTGTCCCAAATTTCAGCCAAATCCGTTCAGCCGTTTTGGCGTGATTGAGTAACAAACATCCAAACATCTAAACTTTCACATTTATAATATTAGTAGGATAAAACGTATTCATATTGATGTCTTCACTCGCAGGCTTCAAAGTCGTCCCCAGAAGAGATCCAAGAACAAATCGAGCTGCTGGCTAGCGTGGCGTGGTCCCGCTGGGCGCCCGTGGACGAGCTGGTGGAGCTGGGCGGGGTCACGCTGCTGCTGCAGGTGGTCGGCTTCGCGTACGAGTGGAACTTCAACGGCCGGTGAGACATATAGCCCGCCTTTTGTACTCTACTTGATGTAACTGTACAATAATGTTTAATAAATAAAAAATAATATACAGTGGCGGTCAGATAATTAAAGACAACAGTTGATTTTCATACAAACGAGGTATTTTTGAAGCCTTGGTTCTCCCCCAAGGATTGACCTAGCTGTGATCTGATGATGGCCATCCAGGGAGTGAATGGAGAACATTCAGATCGCTATACACAACCAACTGATCTTATCAGCGTTCTATATAAGAATTAGAGTTTTCAGTTTCTGGATTTCCATACATTTTTATGCTAATTTTGCGGATTTTTTAAACATATCGTTATATCTTTTAGAATGCTGATCAGATCAGTTGGGTGTGTATAGCGATCTGAATCTCCTCCACTCACTTCCTTGATGGCCATCATCTGAACACAGCTAAGTCAATCTCTGGCGGAGAACCAAGGCTTCAAAGTTACCTCGTTTGTATGAAAATCGACTGATGTCTTTAATTATGTGACCGCCACTGTATGTATATACAGCGAAAATTTTTAATCAGTGCACAAATTTTTAAGATCGACTCAGAATCGGTAAGTGAACAACTTTCTCCTAGAAACATAGGTCGAAATATGTCAAAAGTTTTTTGACTCTTCATACAAATCGGACTGATCACGTGATCGATTTAGTATGGGAAGTCCAAATTTTTTTTGTCGTATTTCGACCCATGTTTCTAGGAGAAAGTTGTTCACTTACCGATTCTGAGTTGATCCTAAAAATTTGTGCACTGGTCAAAAATTTATCCTGTATAGTATAAATATAGTCAGGGGGGTTAATGGGGGTGGTTGGTCGTTGTAATTCGTTTGCAGAACAGCACATAGAAGTCGGTCTTTCCAAGTCGATAATTACGTCCCTTAATATCGTTTTATCTGCTTTTGTTTTTGTTTCTGTCTTCGGAGTAACAAAGCTAACAGCAGCGGCGAGCTCGCTGCGCACGCCCCGCTTCCCACTCGCTCTTAACTCGCTGTAGCCTTATACTAGTCTTAAGTAGGGTTGCCAAGTGTCCGGATAAAGCCAGACAGGGTTGGGCTTTTTGAATGCTTGTCCGGCCAAGTTAGACGGTGCCCGGCCTGCCCGGTTTTTATCTCTTTGCCTACCAACTCGTGAGCTCGCTGGTCGCAGCGCGTGCGGCAAGACTCAAGCGAGTGCGAGTCGCATCCGTCAACTTAAAAATATGGTTTTTATTTTAAAATTAAGGCATGAAATCTTCAATTGATTTTTGAAATCATGAATAGGTTTTTTGGATGTCCAGCCTTGGTACCTAAAAGCCCGGATATACTAGCTGGCCAACCCGGTTTTTAGATTTTAAGATCAGCCTTCTGATTCACAAACCGTGGGAAACGGAATCGCATTTGAATTCTGTGCTTTGTCTTTGTCTATTCTGTAGTGAGTGACTCAGACAGTGCCGTCAGGAGCGTTTCCGAGGATTTGTGAATCAAGGGGCTGGCAACCCTAGTCCTGAGACTACTGTTACAAAAAGAGCTGCTAGAGATTGCATATATAAACAGAGGGCTATGCCCTCAACAAGTGGCTTTCTATTATCGATATCGCCAGTAGAATAAAAAGAAAATGTATGGAATTTACATTAGCGGTCACGTGGCATTTCAATCACTAATGTCAACCACATACATTTTCTTTCTATTCTACTAGCGATATCGATAATAGAAAGTCACTTGGCTAGGCCAGGGGGGTGTCACTCCGCAGTTTAGGTACGTTCGGCCGGCGCGCCTGCCGGGCAGGCGTATGGCAGAAGGATGCCGCTCGGCTCGTACGCTCCACGTTGCGCGTAAAACGATCGATCATTTCTGTGGTTTTTGTGCACCGAACAATGACTACTAAACGTTCTTATAATCCGTATAAAAGATACTGTTGTGTTGACGGGTGTCTAAATAAAAGAAAGAACAAAAGAAACAACAAAACCGAACTCGCAAGTCGCACGCAAGTTGCTCGCAACCCTAACCAGCGAGCGAGCTGTTTGAGACATTCATAGAAATAAAAACGCTCGCGCGTAGCGATTGGGTACAGTTTTGCTTGCATGCGCGAACTCTAGGTTATTATAACAGTAGGCAAGCGATGACAAAGCAACCGGAATTGGACTTTATTTCCACGAAGAAATATTTATTTTTATTTGAATGAGCTTGCAGAGTGAGTCTTCTGTGCCTTAGCACTATTATTTATTCTGTGGCTAGGCCCTCTTATATCCTTAAACAAGTTGCTCAAGATACGTACGTTCTCAGGTCGGAAACGGTTCGGTCAGCGCTCGACGTGATATCGGTATGCTGCGTGGCGCCGCGTGTCCAGCTATTGCTCACGGAGAAGGTGGACATGAGGGACGCCGAGCTGACCACCGGCATCAACATAGTGCTGGGTGAGTCCAAGAGAAACCTACTTAATATTATAAATGTGAAAGTTTAGATGTTTAGATGTTTGTTACTCAATCACGCCAAAACGGCTGAACGGATTTGTCTGAAATTTGGGACACATATACTTTATATCCTGGAGATGAACATAGGCTAATTTTTATCCCGGAAAAATATCACATTACCGCGAAATCCAACAAGCGAATATAGTTTAAATTTTATTATAACATTTTTTGTGTCGATGTGGTTCAGTCAAGTTTTCTCGAGAACTGTTTGACACATAATGTTGTTTTAGGGACCGTTTTAAAAGTCTTGCGGGTAGACACTGCACAAAAGTCAGACTGAACCTATTTTGATTAAATTTGGCTTAGATTTAGATAATTAGATATAACTGAATTCCCGCTTGTAAAAACTATTTATCTGTTTCGTTGTGTACAGGCGCTGCAGACGGCGAAATAGTAGCGGAACCGGAAGTACAAAAAGCAGCACTGAATGTTTTAGTCAACTGCGTGTGTGCGCCCGTCCACAGAGTGAGTTTGTACCTTTGTATTTTGTCAATTATACTATTACCGGCTCAAGCAAGAAAACTGCGTTAAAATCTTACGATGACGTCATCTCTTTAGTTGCATTCCAATATGATTCCTAATTCAATGCATAAAGACTCACAATCTATTCCTAGAAGGACGTCGTATCTTTAGTTGTAAACCAATATACGCCTTAAGTCTTCTTGTTAAGGTTCACATGACTGTATCCCCGCAGGCAGGCTCGTCGACGACCCGATTCTCTATTACTGGTTCGAGCAAGAGGAAGACCGCATTAAAATCTTACGATGACGTCATCTCTTTAGTTTTAAGACTCACAACCTAGTCTAGAAGGACGTCATGTCTTTAGTTGTAAACCAATATACGCCATAAGTCTTCGTATTAAGGTTCACATGACCGTTTCCCCGCAGGCAGGCTCGTCGACGACCCGGTTCTCTGTTAGCGGCTCCAGCAAGAAGAAGACGGCGTTAAAATCTTACGAGGATGTCATACAGAAGGTTTGGGAGAGCGTTAGGACTAATAATGGGATTATGGTGAGTTTTCTATATTATCTATACTTCTATACTAATATTATAAAGAGGAAAGATTTGCTTGTTTGTTTGTTTGCATCGAATGAGCTCCGAAACTACTGGACCGATTTCGAAAATTCTTTGACCATTAGAAAGCTACATTCTTCCTAGGTGGTTCCTAGGTGACATAGTCTATATTTTATACCGATATTCCCACTGGAACGGGTACCACGCGGTTTTACCCGCGTAGTACCCGTGGGAATTTGGGATAAAATATAGCCTATGTTACTCGGGAAGAATGTAGCTTTCTAATAGAGAAAGATTTTTTGAAATTGGTCCAATGTTTTAAGTTTATTCGTTACAAACAAAAATAAAAATCTTTTTCCGTCATATTATAAGCATAATAATCTCATGTCACAGTGTTTGTTATCGAACTCCTCCGAAACGGCTTTAATGATTTTTATATAATTTTTTATTATTATTTTTATTTTTTATTACTTTAAAAAGTGGCATATTTTGTTTTGGTTCGGCTTTTTTCTTCGCCTTTTGTAATTTGAATGTACTGGAAACATTGACTGAATTTATTTTAAGTTATTATCTTATGGAATATAATAAACCGACAGACTAAAAATTACTAAATTTACCGACTAAAATACTAGATTTGGTTACGGAAAAATAGGTTTAGGTTAGGTTAGATTGGCTTCTAAGTTGCTCACCTAGTATTTTAGTCGGTAAAAAAGTATTTTAATCGATCGGTTAAATTACTACCCTTATCTTATTATCAAATAATATTCTTTCACAGGTATTACTATCTCTAATGATGGTGAAATCCCCCATAACAGACGCTGATCGGCTCAGAGGACTAGCGTGTCGAGCGTTGGCGGGGCTAGCGAGATGCCCCACTGTGCGACAAATAATGTCCAAGTTGCCTCTGTTTACCACATCGCAGATGCAAGGTGAGTGCGAACATAAACACCCAGACACACGACAAATAAACGTCATTTTTATTTGTTCTTTTAGAGGACTAGCGTGTAGAGCGTTGGCGGGGCTAGCGAGATGCAAGGTGAGAGCATAAACTCCCAGACACACGACAAACAAACGTCATTTTTATTTGTTCCTTTAAGAGGACTAGCGTGTAGAGCGTTGGCGGAGCTAGCGAGATGCCCCACTGTGCGACAGATCATGTCAAAGTTGCCTCTGTTTATCACATCGCAGATGCAAGGTGAGAGCATAAACTCCCAGACACACGACAAATAAACGTCACTTTTATTTGTTCTTTTAGAGGACTAGTGTGTAGAGCGTTGGCGGAGCTAGCGAGATGCCCCACTGTGCGACAAATAATGTCAAAATTGCCTCTGTTTACCAAGTCGCAGATGCAAGGTGAGAGCATAAACTCCCAGACACACGACAAACAAACGTCAGTTCAATTATTTTTACTTACTTTTTTGCATCCACAATACAATTTTTATTATTGAAAATGAAGTATTAGAAAAATCGACCCGTCTCACAACCAGCTCCGATAGGACTCGAACCCACGACGTTTCACTGTCCGGGCGAACGCTCTACTGAGACTCCGTAACGAATCCGTAGCTCAGTTTCACTGTACGTACGCGCGGTCGGAATAACGTGCAAGCAGTAGGATATTTAACTGTTGTTGAAATATAGATATTTAATGATAAAGTTGAAAAATATACATCATCACTACATAGTATAAAACAAAGTCGCTTTCTCTGTCCCTATGTCCCTTTGTATGCTTAAATCTTTGAAACTACGCAACGGATTTTGATGCGTTTTTTTTAATAGATAGAGTGATTCAAGAGGAAGGTTTATGTGTACTTTTTATCCCGATATTCCCACGGGAACGGGAACCACGCGGGTGAAACGGCGGGCGGCCGCTAGTTTAAAAATAAAATAATTTGATTCGTATTGATCAAATCAAATCAAATCAATTTTTTTTATTCAATTTAGGTTGAGGTAACAACACTCACTTATAAACGTCAAAGAAGCTACGCCATCGGTTCGCAAATCCTACGGCGGGAGACCTTGCGAGAAGAACCGGCAAGAAACAAGATAACAAGTGAATACCGGGTTCGATTCCCAGAGGTTGTTCTAAGCCTGCCTGACTAGCTACCACCATCTTATCTGACTCTGACGCCATAACAACGATGTTTTCAGCATTTGGGCAGTTAGCGTTGAGATAGCCAGGTCCTCAGTGACCGAGGATTCTGGGAGTAACTCGTGCGCTTCAACCTTCAGCCTTATCACCACTTAACATCAGGGTGTCGATTCTGCTAACGTTAAGTCATAATCGTGTCTTAATGGTCTTTCAATTGTAGTTCAATAGGCATGATGACATACATTACGGATCAACGAAATAACGATTTAATGTAATTTTTCAGGATATACTGATTTTTATATAAGCACTCGTTTTTAGATTACTTGCGAGTTCATTGTTATTTTTGTAAAAATAAAAATGCGAATTCCCACAATCCGCCATGTAAGATAAAAACACTAATCTGAAGAGCGTGACGTCACGCTTTCGTAAATATTGCCAGTGCTGCCAATGCACAAAATATTGTAAACGAATCAACAAAGCAAACAATCTATCTTAGTACAAAAGTCACTATTAATATTTACATTTACATCAGTAGTATTGTGAAAAAAGTACATATTTCTTGTAACTAGTGTGTAAAAACACACTACAATTGAAAGACCTTTGAGACACGATTATGACTTAACGTTAGCAGAATCGATACCCAGGTGTGATGGAGTCTAATGACTGCTGTACACGAGTAGAGTAAACGGTAGAGTAGAGCGGTAGAGTACTAAATTAATACTACATTAGTAGTTTAGTACTCTACCGCTCTGCTCTACCGTTTACTCTACCTGTGTAGTGTACAGCAGTCATAAGTGCTACCCCATTGTGGATTAAAATAATAATAATAATAAAATAACTTGTTACAGTGTTAATGCGTGATCCGATACTACAAGAGAAGCGGCAGGAGCATGTGATGTTCCAGAAATACGCACTAGAACTATTAGAACGAGTGTCGGGCAAGAGCAAACACATGGGTGCCGAGTTCGAGACCTCGCTAGCTAATATACATAAGGTAAGGAAAAAACTAATTGTGATTGAAAACCACCTGCATTTGAAAGAGCGTTGCTTGCACGTTCTCAAACATTTTGTATTTTATTAGGCCGCGTAGTTCTGCTTTTGATAAAAAATAAAAAAAAACATACCGTTATACAGTAAAAATCTGAAATTATTTTATGTGATAGAAGTTTATAGGTAAGTATAAAGATTACAAGACAAATAATACATAAGGTAAGGAAAGGAAAAATCGTGATTGTAAAAAACCACCTGCATTTGAAAGAGCGTTGCTTGCACGTTCTCAAATATTTTTTTATTTTTTTAGGCCGCGTAGTTGTCTGCTTTTGATAAAAAAATAAATAAAAAACATACCGCTCCAGTTTGCGTAGAGAAAAATCTGAAATTATTTTATGTGATAGAAGTTTATATAAAGATTACAGGAAAAATAATAAAATGTCTCTAAATAGGTAGTAAACTTTTTCAGTAATCATCAACAAAAAAAAACATTACACAATATATGACGAATCTAGCCTCGCCGATGAAAACATTTTCACGTTTTATTTACAACCAAAGTGTAATCCTTCCTACCTTCTATATTTAAAATGGTACAGAAACCTTGGTGCGCAAGTCCGACTTAAAGGCTTATTACACTTGATCCTAATTAAGCATACATTGCTTTCTTTGAGCTTATTTTTAGCAAGTAATGCAATCAAAACAAGCAATGTATGCTTAATTAGGATCCTAACTAGGATAAGTGTAATAAGCCCTTATGTTCTATCAAAGCTACATGCTTGTGGAATAAGAGGAATCGCTTTTAACTGGTTAGCTTCCTACCTACGAGACCGAGTCCATCGTGTGCAAATTGAACACCAGAATCAACAAACAGGCGAACTGTCGCGATACTTATCCGACCCTGTGACTCTGAACTGTTCCATCCCACAGGGCAGCGTGATTGGATCTATATTATTTCTTCTGTATATTAACGACCTCCCCAAAACTCTAAATTCTCCTTGTGTCCTTTTTGCTGATGACGTCTCGGTCCTACATAAATTTGAAAATATTAGACAATGCCAAACAGAGTTAAAATCAATATTTATACAAATTGCTACATGGCTAAAAGAACATAACTTAATAGTGAACTATTCTAAAACTAAAATAATCGAATTCCGACCGCATCAGAAATCCTCTCTATGTGTAGAACTGGAAGTGGATGGTGTTAAATTGGAAAAAGTTAATAGTCATACATTACTAGGATTAGATATCGACTCACACCTGAAATGGAAGGACCATGTTGAGAGGATTAAATCAAAGCTATCTCGTTTCATATTTGCACTTTATGAACTTAAATTAATAACTGACAGGAAAACAGCAACTTCAGCGTATTACGCCTACGCCCACTCTTGGTTAACTTACGGCATCATCCTATGGGGTAATAGTACGAATGCGAATGACCTCTTCTTATATTACAAAAAAAGTGCATCAGGATTATAGTGAACATTGACAACATAGAAACATGTAAGCCTCACTTTATATAATTAGAAATTTTGAGCCTCCCCTCATTATATATTTACGAAATATGTAAATTTATAAAAAATAATCCATCGACATTTGCTAAAGGCATACCTGACAATTCACGTTCCCCTAGGACAAACAATAAAAACAAGTATAAAATACCACATAGTCATGTAGAAGCATATCTTACAAGTCCCTATTGTTCTGCAATAAAAATACATAACCACCTACCATTAGAATTAAGAATGGAAAAGAATATTAATATCTTCTTAAAAAAATTAAAAGAAATGCTGATCAAAAAATGTTATTATAATTTAAATGAATTCCTAAATGATAAATTTATATAATTAAAAATGATCTATAATACTAATATACTTACAATAATCTTTACATAATAAAATCTTTAAATATATTAATATAGAATTTTCTAAAATCAATTTTATTAAGTAAAAATTTTAATTTAAACATACTTAATAAAATTACTAAATATTTAATTAAATTGTATGCTCTCCGTCACACGTTCATACCTATTCTTACGCTATGCCTACACAGGTAACATGATGTACTGTAAAATTGTTAATTCCAGCTTGTACCACTTCATGAAATGCAATAAAGAACTTGAAACTTGAAACTTGAAACATGTCTTGACCGGTTTTTTAACCAGATGAAGTTACTGCTACTACTCTACTGCTACTCTGCTACTCGCGCTATTTATTTCAGAGTGTTTTTTTATTTTTATGAAAAAGAAATGTTTTCCCCCACAGGCGAACGTATAAAAAATAAATGTTTTCCCCAACAGGCGAACGTATAAAAAATAAATGTTTTCCCCCACAGGCGAACGTATAAAAAATAAATGTTTTCTCCCACAGGCGAACGTAGTAGCCCAAACCCGCATAAACTACAACGAGAGACAGCTTCTGCAGCTAGTCGCGGAGCACCTCGCCTCTCGCGGACTCACAGAATCAGCGGCCACTTTACAGAGAGAGGCGGGGCTTCCCCCGCCAGCGCCCCCCGCCCCTGCCCCACCGCCCCCACCTGTTTATACGCCCGCTACGCCTTCTAGAGTAAGTAAATTTGGCATAAACTGTCTTTATAGGTGTTGATTTTCGGCTTTTTCAGAAGTTTTTAAGTTACCAGGGAGTGTTTTTTTTTCAGCATTCTAGATAACGCTTTCCAGGATCTAAGTTCTTCAATTACACACATACACCCACACACAAAGATACACATCACACTCCAAATAGAGACTCGTCTACTTTCTATATTTCATACTCCTGCTACACTAAGTTGGAGGAAATTGTTAGGTATTTAGATAGCAGGCACTCATTTTTCAGCTTCTCAAATGTTTATGTAGGTCAGTATTTCGTAACATTATCTGGTTGTTTTAACTACAACGAGAGACAGCTTCTGCAGCTGGTCGCGGAGCACCTCGCCTCTCGCGGATTAACAGAATCAGCGGCCACTCTTCAGACAGAGGCGGGACTTCCCCCGCCCGCGCCCCCCGCGCGTGCCCCACCGCCCCCACCTGTTTATACGCCCGCTACGCGCTCTAGGGTGAGTCAAAAAAAATTGGGTGTTTTAAATATTAATTTACGGTCTTTTCAGGAGTTTCTAAGTTACCAGGAAGTGATTTTTTTAACCCGCTATGCCCTCTAGGGTAAGTTTGAAGAAACGTTGTCTTATTTGCTGTTTTACAGGCGTCTTTTTCAGCTTTTTTAGGTGTTCTCAATCTCTCGAAGTGTTTTAGGAACTACTCTTTCAGTTTCTAGTTCGCGTTTTTCAGAATCTATCTTCTAAATTACACACACACACATAATATACATGATTAATTTTTGAGCACCATCCAAATTTTTAAGCTTGTCTCAGAATCAGTAAGTGAACAACTTTCTTCTAGAAACATGGGTCGAAAGACTACAAAAGTTTTTGGACTTTCCATACTAAATCGATCACGTGATCAGTCTGATTTGTATGAAAAGTAAAAAAAAATATGTCATATTTCGACCCATATTTCTAGGAGAAAGTTGTTCACTTACAGATTCTGAGACGAGCTTAAAACTTTGGATGGTGTTCAAAAATTAACCCTGTATACATCACGCACCAACAAAAGACTCATCTATAGGAAAAATGTGATAGTAAAAAACCACGAGCCCTGTAAGTAGCTTTCAGGCGGGATTCGAACCCGCGCCTCCGGGAATCCGGCCCGATGCTCTGACCAACTAAGCTACCGAAAGGCCTACACGACTCGTCGAATTTTGCTATCACTTGTTACGCTGTAGGCCAGCGTTGTTTCATCAATGTGAGGAAACCCTCGCATCCGAAAGAAACATTTTTACAAATGTTTAACAGTCGATTAAGATGAAACAGCCATTAAATAAGATTAAATCTAAAAGATAGAAATAAGATCCCGCCTGAAAGCTACTTACAGGGCTCGTGGTTTTTTACTATCATATTTTTCCTATACTTACAAAAATTGCATTGTGAATGCATAAAAATTATTTAAAATCTTAAGACTCATCTACTTAGAAATTGTTAGATATTTAGATAGCAGACACTCATTTTTCGGCTTCCAAATGTTCATGTAAGTCAGTATTTCGGGACTTTATCTAGTTGTTTTAACTACGACGAGAGACAGCTCCTGCAGCTAGTCGTAGACCTCGCCTCTCGCGGACTAACAGAATCAGCGGCCACTCTACAGAGAGAGGCTGGACTTCCCCCGCGCCCGCGCCTCCACCCCCACCTGTGTATACGCCCGCTACGCCATCTAGGGTAAGTCTGTAAAAACCATGTGGTTATTTGTGTTGTTCTTTTGTCCTTCCAGGTGTTTTCAGATTAACAGAAATCGCCCACTAGGGGTAAGTGTGCAAAAAATTGAGTGTATTAGATGTTAATTTTCGGCCTTTTTAGGAGTTTCTAAGTTACCAGGAAGTGATTTTAACAGCATTCTACTTTTTTAAATAGACTAGGTACAGAGAATATGTAAAAAATAATGTAAATAATATTAGTGTTTTTTAGAGTTTATTATGTGATTATATGAACCCAACCGTTTTTAAATTTTTGACGACCGATTTGGCGCAGGGGTAAACTACCTGCCTTCTGCGCCAAAGGTCTCGGGTTCAATTCCCGAACAAGACAAATATTTGTGTGCATGAACATGTCTATTTGTCTTGGTCTGGGTGTTTTCTATGTATATTAAGTATGTATTTACAAACAAAAAGTATATAAGTATATATTTATCCGTTATCAAGTTCACGTAGATACAGTTTCTTAAGAAATTAACTACGGGCTTAGATAATTGGTGTGATTGTAAGAAAATATTTATTTATTTATTTATTTTAAATAAAAAAACATCGAAATAAGTAACTAAATATTTTTTTAAGTTTTATGTCCTAATTTGTGGATTGTTTTGATTTGTTAGTTTCTTATTATACTCAATTCAACGTCAGTCAGTACGCTCGGAAAACGATAAGACACGTCATCTATCAAGACAAAAAAAAATAAAGACAGACTGGTCTATCCTAGGACGAATACAGCTTAAATTGCTATCCAATGATTATAAAAATATTCAATAAATTGCTTAATGAATTCAAACTATGTCCATTTAATAGTTTTAAATTTAAACTGATGACATGGCTGATTGATAAATGCTACTATTCTGTAAATGACTATTCAAGGACAATGAGATGAATTCGGTGCTTTGTTCAAAATAATCAGCTACATATTTATCCTTATAAATAAACATCTAATTATAACTAATTTAATAAGTAATTTCTTTTAATAATTAATTGTGGTTTTATACACCTACTTTATGTGATTTTTTACATGCTGTAAAGCAAGATATGTTAAGCAACCTGATTTTAATTTACCAACATGTAAAACCATGTCTTTTGCAAATAAATTTTTCATTCATTTTCATTCATTCGAAGTGCGAAATTTGGATGGCGTCTCTTATAATTTATTCGAAAAACTAACTCATGACCCGGATATGTGCCAGGCGGACGAGGGGATGGGAGCACTAGATGACGCCACTCGCACGCTCACGTGGAAGCTTGCATGTGTACACATACACAACACATGCATAACAATGCCAATTCGGTGCCCTACGTCCTATGAGTGGCGTTAGTCATTTTGTTACTAAGCCGTTGCCAGGCCTATTTTACTCTCCGTGTTGGCACGAAAACGCGGCGGCAACGCCCCGGCGGCGGTGTAAAAGTTCCGCAAAAGAGCTAGAATATATGCGATAGAAAGAGATGCAACGACAACGAGTGGCCGTTCGTAATTTGCCTGCGCCGTACAAGCTGAATTCTACTTTATTGCGTTATAGTTAAGAGTTGCTATTTATTTAAATGACTTATATAAGATAGATAAGATAAGATAAATGCCAGGCCTATTTTACTCTCCGTGTTGGCACGAAAACGCGGCGGCAACGCCCCGGCGGCGGTGTAAAAGTTCCGCAAAAGAGCTAGAATATATGCGATAGAAAGAGATGCAACGACAACGAGTGGCCGTTCGTAATTTGCCTGCGCCGTACAAGCTGAATTCTACTTTATTGCGTTATAGTTAAGAGTTGCTATTTATTTAAATGACTTATATAAGATAGATAAGATAAGATAAACGTTTATTATTATTACTTAGCGGAGTGAACTATCTGTTACATAGAAACTATTTAGTAATCTGTGCCGTTATAAATAAAACTTTCCAGGGGCCCCTGGAAAGGTGCCGAAACGTCGGATAAACCAAAAAATCTCAAAAAACAACTAAAATGCAACCAAGTTGTTGAATAAATTGCGTGACAAAATCCGTGAAAGTGTTTTATTTATATTAAACATATTATTTAATTCTAACTGAAGTGACTAAATAAACCTAGTCACAACTATTTACATGACTGCCAATTCCGCCAACATCGCGACACAATTTCAGTATAGGTAATTAATAAAAAACAAAATTGATATTCTGTGTTCTTGGAGGAGTAAGTTTCTCTGATATTTATGTCATGTTTTCAAAAAAGAAGTAAGATATTTAAGTATTTATTAGGTAAAGAAAATTCAATTTACTCTTTGTTTACTCATACTGCGGTGGTGCAAGTCGTGACTAGTATTAACTGCGCGTGACGCAGCGTGGCGCGGGCGCTGCGTCTTTGCCATTTTGTCAACCCAAACTAAAGAGACCCACGACACGTGGGTCTCTTTAGTTTGGGAACGCGTTGAGAAGTCGAGTGAAAATAAAAACTATACTCGTATACTATACTCTGTTCTACAGCTACAGTCCCTTGAAGCTTGAAAACATAAAACTTCTAAATTAACGTAAATAAGAAGAATACGACCGTTTAAGCCGTAACAAATCATATTTCGACACTTTCGAGGGAATCAAAATTCATAGGGTATTTCCCGTTGATCTAAAACTATGAAATTAGGCAAGTACCATTGTTTTATACTATAAATTTAAGTGAAATCTGAAAACTATAGGAGTACATTTGTAATTAAATCATATAAAATACATTATTTCAGGGGATCAAAATTTCAAATTGAAGCTACAAACATATTTCAAGAGGGATTTATAATATAAAAGGACTTGATGTGCCCATTCCAAAACATATTTTATTTATTTTTTACGACGCACAATTTGTTATTTCTAATGAGAAATATAATATAAATAATGTATGCTATGTAATTTAATTTTTGTTGCCAGACAAGGTTTTTATGAATGCTGTCATTGGCGTTTTAGTTACGTACATTAGAAGTTTATAAGGGAAAACCCATACAAACTTCCATCCCCTGATTTAAAGATTTATTATATGTTTTTTATTATTTATCACAAAGATTCTCTTTGTCAATATTCAAACCTCTAAAGTACGTTTTATAATTCGGTGCAAAAAAAAAAAAGAAAACAGTATTACCATATTAAAACTATGTTCACATTCTGTAGATTTCTTTATTTGTGAACGACATTGCTGTTAATTCAAAACATGCTTTGACTGGATAGATATTTGTTTAACATTATTAATAAAAGTAAAAAAATGGAAATTACTCTTACGTAAACAACAAAATAATTTTTCGAAGGGATGTTTGATGGATATTTTTTTCACGTACTGGCAACACGCAGGCACAAAATATTTGTGACGCAGGGGTGACAAACCTACTTTAACATGTGTGTGATGATTTGATTGATTTAGATTTGTATTTTGTTTCCTTTACGTGGGCTCCTATCTGCTTCGCGTACAGTGCTTCTTTTACATTATTTTGTAGATTTCGCGTTGTTTCTGTTATTGTTTTTGTTTATTGTTAAGTTTGAGCCGGTGTTACTTGTTAATATTGTGTCTCTTTACTATCTAACCCATTTTGCATTATCTTATGCGCTTTAACACAAGATATAGTTCTTATAAGTAGATTTTAACAAAATCTGTAAAACCAAAACCTCCCAATAAAGGATATTTTTCAGTTTTGTATGGAGCCTCGGCTAGGACTTTGTACACTATACCATAGGCAAGCAAAAGATAAATATAATAACTGAAAACTAATTATATCGCTATAAGCTAACGCGTTTGATGGTACAAAAGCATTATCTAGTCTTAATTTTATGCAACCCCGATTCAATATGGCGGTAAAACCAGGGGGGTCTCACTCCGCGCTTAAACTTTTATATTAGCCTACTGTTCGCGGTCTCACTCAGTCGAGCAATTGGCGAGGGGTGCCGACTCGCGCGCTGTATGCGAGCGACGACTTCTCCCTCCAGTCAGTCAAGCGTCATGCGCCGAATGCGAAAGTGCATTGCGTGTTTAGCTTATGTTATTATTTTCTAAAACTTTGTTGTAACAATATACTTTTCACACTTATGCTCTGAAATGTTAATATTATATTTGAGAAAAGAATGCAGTACGTGGCACTAAAATCAGTGCAGTAAGTAAGTACTGAAATTCATTACTGCTGTGATTTTCAAATTTAGAATGTTTACCTCGGAAAAGCCGTACTACCCAAAGATATTATTACCAACTTTTTTTCTTTATTTTTTCTTTCGTTATTCCTGTGTATAAAAACAGAAAAAGCAAAGGGACATTTGCACCATGCAGCCACATTATTATTATTATTATTATATAGGTAATTATTATATCATAATTAGGTTAACTTTTTTTTTAATACGGTGCGCACAGAGTATATTACTTCGTATTGTACCACAAGCGCTGTGTACCCTTAGCACGAACATCAATCGAAAAAACAAAATGAGATTTATCATAGACAAAATATGTTTACGAGTAATTTTGTATGGGAAATATGTACAGCGCCATCTACCGCCCAGAAGCGGGTATTGAAGTTGCGCATTTTAGTAGCAAGTAGTAAGTATCAATAGGCTGTATGACCGTTCCACATGGCCTCACAAACCAATATTAAAAAAACGGCGGGAATGATTTTCAGCGGTTGATTTGATATCAATACTTACAGTTTATATTGTGTAATAAATTATCAAAATGAGTTCTGCCAATGAAACATTTACAGACATCGTATGTACCTACCTACTCCACCAAATATGAGAGCAGAAGCAAAATTAATTACAGAAAACTTAGGTACTGCCAGCAAAATCAAAAGAAAGATATATGAAAACCTACGATCTGATTTAGAAAAGTGAAAAAAGGCGCATACGTTTTCGGGATCTGTGTTTTTGGCGTATTTTAATGATACATCATTAAAATAATATTTTTTTTTTTTTTTTTTTTCATTTATTTTTACTAAAATACAAACAAAAGTACATTTCTGAAATCACTCGCCAAACTTTAATGTTTGATGGCGAGATGCGCTCATTTTTTTTTAAACTATCTTATCCTACCCTCCCCCACAGTTCTTGAACAAGTAATTTGTAATAATAAAAGTTAAAATAATTATTTTTATCTACTCTAATCTATCTAGAAATAAGCCCTTCAATCTTATTTTTAACACATTTCTACTTAAATTATGGTTCAGTCTCAGTAAATCTATCTTATTAAATAATTTAGGCACTACAAATTTGGACAATCTTTTTCCGTAATAGTTGTTTACCCTGGGCGTAACAAATTTCTTCTGTCGTACACTTCTTGTATTATATCTATTTTTAACCTCAATTTTATACTGGTCACTATCGTAGTGTTGTAATCCTATCAAATATTCAAACTTTTTATCTATAGGTAGTATTTTACATAATTTAAATAATTCGCTATATTCTTTGTTACTTTTTTTTCTTACATTTTTACTAATTAGGAACTTAAGTAGTCTTATTTGTAAATTTTTAATATTTTGCAGGTACGTCATAAACGTCCGCCCGTACACAACAAGTCCGTAACTGATAAGCGAGTCCGCCAGTGCATAATAAACCATCAGTAGTGTACGTTTATGCAACACACTTTTCAATTGAAAAAACTTCCCTAATACGGATCTTAACCTATTACAGATAACATTCACATGAGCTTTCCAATTAAAATGTGTGTCAATAACTAGACCTAGGTATTTAAAAGTATCAACATATTCTAGCTTGACACAGGTACAGTTAAGTTTGTTCCTGTGCAAACATTCGTATGTGTGACCTATAACGGCAAGGTCTTCAGTGTTGACAGCTTTAGCTTGTTGGTTATAAGGTGAATGTATGTGAATGCATTTTGTTTTTGTTAAATTTAAAATGATACCGTTGTCATGTGCCCACCTTGTAATACCTTCAAAGTCGTTTTGTATGTACTTTTGTATTTCCAATACGTCCTTTGAGGCATAAAGTAGACACATGTCATCGGCATACATAAGCACCTCGCAATGTTTTACTACATTTGATACACTATTAACGTGCATAACATATCCTACTGGCCCATAGACGGATCCGGTCGGCACGCCCAGGTCAGCTATGGCCTCGTCGCCAGCCACTCCATTTATTACCGTGCGTATTTTTCTGTTAGATAAGTAACTCTCAAACCATTTCTTTGTGGGACCGCGTATTCCACATTCGTCCATCGCCTGTAGCAAAATGTCGTGGTCTAATGTGTCAAAAGCTTTTTTATAATCTATAAAAAGTGCTATTAATTGCTTCCCAGAATCTAGGCATTGATTAACATAATCTGAAAAACACATGAGAGCCGAAACGGTGCTACGTCCTTTACGAAAACCGTGCTGAGTGTTCGTTAATATGTTATGACGTTCTAAAAATTTACATATTTGTCCAACAATGATTTTTTCTACAATTTTGTCAACAACGGATAGTATAGCAATAGGGCGGTAGTTTACATATTCTAAGTGACTCCCGGACTTATAAATAGGCCTTATAATTACATTTTTTAATTGGTCAGGATAAATACCGTTCTTTACACATAAATTTATAAAATGAGCTAAAATAGGACTTATCTGCCTGCATAAGTATTTAATATCTTTGACCCTTATTCCATCTAAGCCTGGGGCTTTTTCACTTGACATCGTGTTTATGATTTTTTCAACATCAGACGGACTCACTGTAGCATATCTAAAACTCACCTGGCTTGGTTTTACATAGTCATTCCTATTTAAAAATTTCGTATTACATATGTGTTTAATACCATGAATTTCTTGGGTAAATGTTTTAGCAAAGTTAGTACAAATGTTCCTTAAACTTTCTGTTTTACCTAGATGTCTTAATATAACTTCATCCAAACTAACTTTAGATCTTCCCAACCACAAATTAATGTTTTCCCATATTTTCCTAAAATCACCGTTACATTTTTTAATTTCCGACTGCTTATATTTATTTTTTGCATTATTCACTAATTTATTGACCTTATTTCTAAACTTAGTATATTCTAGTCTTTTATTCATATTTTTTGGTTCCGATTTCCAAACTCTAAATAAATAATCTCTGCGCAGTAACATTGTGTACATATATTTATCTACCCATGGTTGACTTTTCCTTTTATTCTTATTATTATTAATAAAAATTGTACTGTCCTTATAAATACTGTCAAATACTGTACATAATCTTTGAAACAAAATCAACGGACACGTTATTGTAAGTAATTGCACCCAGTCATATGCATCACACTTCTTTTTGACAAGTTCATCGCTAATAACTTCGCGCACACTATTATTACTATTTGTTTGTACCTGTACTATGCACGAGTCCCAGGCAATTCCAACAGCATGATGATCGGAAATATGTGCCTCCAATACGTACGATGACATCCCGCGTATGCTGCGTCCCACTCGCACCCACACGTGATCCAGGCATGACGTATCGAGTCGCCCGTCCACGATCGCCTCGCGTGTTATCTCCGTAGTCGGTATTGCACATTGCAAGCCGTATGCACACAAGGTGTTTTTGTACATAGTAGTGGTTGGGTTTACTTGATCATTTAAAATATCTATATTTATGTCTCCAATCAATATTAAGTTATCAGATGACGATAGTGATTTTATAATGGTCTTCAATTCATCTATAAATAGTACCTTATTTTTGTTAGGTGGTCTGTAAATTGCCATTATATGAATTTTTAATTTTTCTAATGTAATCTGGCCATGCATAAGTTCCAGTGCTTCAGTGTTCATTGTTTTTGAGTCGAAACATATTCCTTCCTTGGTGTAAATTAATATGCCTCCTCCTCTCATTGTTTCCCTTGTGTTTATAAATGTATTATATCCAGGTATTTTATAAAAAGGTAATTCTTCTTCTTTTATATTTATCTCACTTAATATAATGATGTCTATATTATATTTACTTTTATCTATATACTAATATACTTTTATCTATATATTTACATAAGTGAGCCCGGGAAAACAATAACATTTACATTTAATAATTGCCCGAACATGTGTGATCTTACTTACCTGTCCTCAGCTGTAATGTACTATTACGTTATTGCAACATTCCCGTGTTGTAAAAAAAATTATGACGTTTTTAAATAAACTTGTATAGCATTGTTCCTTACCTACTCAATAAATTTACCGATAATTTCAATTTAAGGAAGTACCTAGTTACCTACAATTATTGTAAATACGCCTTTCGCCAGACGTGCCTTATTCGTCTGTCTGTCTGTCTGTCTGTCATCAGGCTGTATCTCATGAACCGTGATAGCTAGACAGTTGAAATTTTCACAGATAATGTAGGTATTTCTGTTGCCGCAATAACAACAAATAGTAAAAACAGAATAAAATAAATATTTAAGGGAGGCTCCCATACAAAAAACGTGATTTCATGATGGTGCGGAGCCCTTCGTGCGCAAGTCCGACTCGCACTTGGCCGGTTTTTACGTAAATCATCCCGAAATTTATACATCACCTTATATTACTCTCGAATAATATTATTTTCACACAAGTAACTAGATCTAACTACTTAGAAATACTTATTATTTATGCTCTTTAAATTTTAATATGCTCAGCTCACTTAGTAGGTAGATTTATTTAATTTTATATTAGTACCTAATTTCATTGTATTTTCATCGGCATAACGGATGTTTTGATCGGTAAGTAGCGAGTAGCAACCTTATAGTTGTGTCGGTTGAGACAGAGCTACGCGGAAGAAAGAGTGCGCTTTGCTGGTGCTTATCAGGTGCGAAATATTAGGCACGCAGCGCTGTGCAATTGAAATGGTACTTTATTGCCGTGCAGCGAGAGTAGCTTATTATTTAATTGTCCTCGCGCACATAACCTTCTGTACGTTAATACTATTATATATTCTGTGGTAAAACGTCACACTCACATTAAAAAAAAGGTTAACATTGACAGATTATCATCAGTCGTCAATGTCATCGTTTTTTCGTACAGAAATGTCAATATTTCCGAACGTGATTTAAATATGGTTGCCAGTGTGACCATGGATGGCAAAGAATTTTTATTTTAAAGTTTATTTTTGTACCATTTATCCAGAAAGACAATGAAAATTTAAATATTTTATAGGACTTTACTATTAGTACGAATAGTGTACAAAGCCCTAGCCGAAAATGAAAAATGTCCTTTGGTTTAAAAGAGACATGAAGAAAAAGGTTTATGACACCCTGTTGCCAAGCTCAAATGTGAAAGTGACATTATTATTTTTTTGCACCGAATTAAAAAACGTACTTTAGTGTCTGTTAATACTGTGCTGTTACTGTTTTAGCGGCGAAGTGCTTCGAGAAAAAGGTAGAGAGTGTCCTTGCACTTCGCTTTTTTGTCTTGGGAACCTAATCGGTTCGTTCCGTTGTTCCAAGCTATTTCTACTTTAACTTAAGTTTTGAGGGAAAGCCAAAACTAAAGCAGTTTAATTATCTCTTATTTTATCCACAACGGGGTTGCACTTAGCCTTCATCACACCTGATGATAAGTGGTGATAAGGCTGAAGGTGGAAGCGCACTTCTCCCGGAATCCTCAATCACTGAGGGACTGGCTATCTTATCTCTAACTGCCGGAATACAATAATGCTGAAAACATCATTGTTATGGCGTCAGAATTAAATAAGATGGTGATAGCTAGCCAGGCGGACTAAGAACAAGTCCTACCACCAACCAAACCGATTACATATGTACCCCCACTGGGAATCGAACCCGGGACCTCTGGGTCTAATCTAATATATTTGTATAGATATAGCTTTATTACGTTTTCCTACTACGCTTTACTACTAAAGGAAATATTCATTCGATGTACGAAATTAAGTATGAGTCAAGTAGCCTATCGTTGTTTATTATCCGCAGCCTCGCCTATCCGTGTCGCGCGCAAACAGCTCCCTGCTCCGGGACAGTGTGGAGGCCAGCCCGCAAGCCGACGGGGACAGTCCAGTGCCGCATATTATTAAATTAAGGTCAGTACAGAGGCCCAATTCTATTAGGGGTTAAAGTATCAAATTGCCGTTTAGTATGGAGATTTTTGTAATATTCTTTTTTCCATACTAACGTTTTTGTAATTTATTCAACGACTAATATTATGTTACTTTACAAAATTTTACACACGTACTTATGGACATTTTAACTACTAAATTACACATTCAATAAGAGAAAAAAATAATTCACTAAGTTACAATTAATAAAGTACGAAATTCTGGAAACAAAAATAGTCGTAATTTTCGGGATATGTTTTTTCTATGTAAATAATCAGATATCGTGGTTATTAAATTATCAAAAGTTGCTTGATACGGTCTTAATATAACGCAATATTAAAGAAATTATATATTTCTAATATCATAAAAGTTGTTAAGTTATATGTACAATAGAAAAAACGGCAATTTCATTCTTTAATCCCTAGTATTAATTTAAAACATAAATCGTTCGGTTCCGATGCAGTAGCGATTACGCTAACGTTCGTATTGTAAACGTTACATAAAATCGTATCTACTAACGCTTTCTAACAATAAACTAAACGTAAGCCGAAAACGTTTCGTAGATTGAATGGAAAGGATTGTCTATTAAATTATAATTGCCTATTATACAGATGAAACGTTCGACTTCGATTACGTTTCGGCTCACAGAAATTCAAAATGTTAGCAGAATACGATTTTGTATACGTTCGATTTATGTCAGCTGAAACGGAACCGATATTGAATTAGTAGAATGCGAAAATGTGACATTTAGTTATATCGGATGTCCCAAAAGTAGGTAAAGGATGATTTGTCTCAATAAAACGCGAATGGATTGGAATTTCTTCGTAGTTTTATTTTATTTTAAAGAAGAGACTTGTACAATTTTATCTGAATAGAATATCTGCTAAATGGCCGCCACGGGCATTTTTGCTGTGTGCAAGTTTTTCATGACACTTTCACACATTTCGCTACTTATTTCACCAATAACTCGGCGAATATTTTGTCTATATTGTCTATGTTTTGTGGATCGTTGGCGTAGACTTTATCTTTGACGTAGCCCCAAAGAAAGAAATCCAGAGGCATAAGAGGCAAGATCTCGGTGGCCATTTGACATCACCTCTTCTTGAAATTACGAGATTTTTCGACCTTTCGACGAGTGTTTGTAAGTGATCGTGAATTTTCGTTAAATATTTGTATAACTTCTATGCGCTGTTTTATTGTGAAACGCTCTACGATTAATTTTACATGTGTCAAGATGACGTATGTCAAATTTCAACCCGCCATCTTGAATATTTCGGAAATAGCGCGAAATTTAAATCCTATACGTACTTTTGAGACACCCTTTATTTCGACTGTCCTTGCATTTACGTTTAGTTAAAATATGTTATCAGAATTGAAGCCCAGCCCCCCTAGACAAGTGGCATTCTATTATCGAATTCGCCTGTCGAATAGAAATAAAATGTATGGGATTGACATTAGCGATCGAAATGTCACGTGACCGCTAATGTCAATCCCATACATTTTCTTTCTATTCGATAGGCGAATTCGATAATAGAATGCCTCTTGTCTATGGGGGCAGGTATCACTAAATAATAGGCCCGTTTTGACAGATGTCATCGCGACGTAACTACGCTCCATTCGGCGAAGCAAATAATTTTTAGAGTCCGCGTCACATAACTTGGCACTTGTCAGAGGGCGCTGATCGCCGTGGTCGGTCGGAAAAATAAGCCTTATTCCCATGTCATAATTTTAGTTTCAGATATTGACACGCGCCAAATTATATGGCGCGTACTCTATTAGTTAACAATCCGGGTATGTCTCTTAACTAAAAAATGCATTTAAAAATAAAAAAATTGTATTTTTACATACATTATCCATCTTATAATATGAAAACATGGAGTTACATTAAATAAATAAGGGTTTCATATTTTTATTATTGTATTTTATATCAAAAGACACGTCAAGATTAGGTAAAATCTTTTGCTCCACTGAATAGGAATTAGCCTGTAATCATACGAGTCTGTTATCGATACTCGCGATAAATTGATTTCAGTTTATGAAAATCAAGCCATTTGACAATGGAATGCGAGGTTTTCATTATTAAAAACAGCTTTTAAATCCATTAAAAAAGGTAAATATATAAACTTAATTAGTTGCACATCAGAAGCAAAATTAATCATTTAAACTACTTATTTCATCAAATGCTTATGTTTTTCAATTAATATTTATTGTTAAAGACCTTGAAGATACGCTAAATTTAGTAATATTATTAGTAGTATACATATACATATACTATTAATATAATTATTAGTAGTATATTTTAAGATTTTGTATTCTAAGCGAAATTTAAACAATGTGTGTAAGTCTGTGTTAAATTAAAATACCTTTGTCTGAATAAATTATTTTCTTATTTTTCGCAGAAAAGTCCAAAACCAATCCCTCACCATGTCTTCCCCCCTTTCCGAACACAAAATGGGCCGTTCCCTCCAGAAGCAAGCCAGCGTCGTCGCCGGCACTTCATCAGACAACTCGGGCCGACACCAAGTGACGCTACATTCTATCATAACGGAGTATTTGTACAACCAACACGCGCTGTGCAAGAACCCTGTTGTCACATGTCCACAGTTCAACCTGTTCCAGTGAGTATTTAACACTATTTTATAGTCTAAGTAGCACAAAGACACCAAGTGACGCTACATTCTATCATAACGGAGTATTTGTACAACCAACACGCGCTGTGCAAGAACCCTGTTGTCACATGTCCACAGTTCAACCTGTTCCAGTGAGTATTTAACACTATTTTATAGTCTAAGTAGCACAAAGACACCAAGTGACGCTACATTCTATCATAACGGAGTATTTGTACAACCAACACGCGCTGTGCAAGAACCCTGTTGTCACATGTCCACAGTTCAACCTGTTCCAGTGAGTATTTAACACTATTTTATAGTCTAAGTAGCACAAAGACACCAAGTGACGCTACATTCTATCATAACGGAGTGTTTGTACAACCAACACGCGATTGTCAAGAACCCTGTTGTCACATGTCCACAGTTCAACCTGTTCCAGTGAGTATTTAACACTATTTTATAGTCTATGTAGCAGAAAAGGCACCAAGTGACGCTACATTCTATCATAACGGAGTGTTTGTACAACCAACACGCGCTGTGCAAGAACCCTGTTGTGACATGTCCACAGTTCAACCTGTTCCAGTGAGTATTTAACACTATTTTATAGTCTATGTAGCAGAAAAGACACCAAGTGACGCTACATTCTATCTTATCGGAGTACTTGTACAAGCAACACGCTTTGTGCAAGAACCCTGTCGTCACATGTCCACAGTTCAACCTGCTCTAGTGAGTATTTAACAATATTTTTTAGTCTAAGTAGCACAAAAGATAGCAAGTGACGCTAAATTCTATCATAACGGAGTATTTGTACAACCAACACGCTTTGTTCAAGAACTATATTGTGACATGTCCACAGTTCAACCTGTTCCAGTGAGTATTTAACACTATTTTATAGTCTAAAGTCTAAGTAAAATAAATAAATAAAATAAATACTAAATAACTTTTCACAATCACACCAATTATCTAGCTCATATGTAGTTATCATTAAGTAACTGTGTTATGGAAACTAGATAACGGATAAATATATACTTATATATTTTTATTTTGTAAATAAATACTTAATATATATAGAAAACACCCAGATCAAGACAAATAGACATGTTCATGCACACAAATATTTGTCTTGTTCGGGGATCGAACCCGAGACTTTGGCGCAGAAGGCAGGTATCCTACCCCTGCGCCAAATCGGTCGTCTAAGTAGCACAAAGACACCAAGTGACGCTACATTCTATCATAACGGAGTATTTGTACAACCAACACTCTTTGTGCAAGAACCCTGTTGTGACTAGTGATGTGCCGTTCCCGGAAATATTGGAAACATTGGGAATATTCCCAGAAGCGTTCCCGGCAATATTCCCAAAAGTGGAAATTTTGGGGAAAATTGCTTATAATGTATTTCAATCTTTTTTTGTTTTGTGCTAACCGTTCCATTGGCAAAAATTACACAGCAAAATGAATATGCCAAACTTAATATCACTTCTATGGCGAAAGTTTCCAATTTTCCCGGGAATATTCCCAGTAAATTTCCAATGTTTCCGGGAATATTCCCAATAACTATTTAGTGAAACACATTTTTTTTTGTAATATTTTTAATAATATTGTACTAATATTATAAAGAGGAAAGATTTGATTGTTTGTTTGTTTGCATCGAATAGGCTCCGAAACTACTCTTTTAAACCAATTTTAAAAATTCTTTCACAATTAGAAAGCTACATTCTTCCCGACTGGCATAGGCTATATTTAATCCCGATATTCCCACGGGAACGGGTACTACGCGGGTAAAACCGCGAGGATCCGCTAGTCATTTATTAAAATAACTTGAATTACAATAGTGTCGTATCATGATGTCGTAATATAATATTAAACTTTTATAAAAATTTACAGCTTGGTTAACGTATATTCCCCACATGTGTATTTATTTATTTTATTTTCTCTTTGTTTACTACATCTTATTATTTATTTAAAAAAGAACAAGATAATAATCGGTCACAACCGCAGACTTATTATTATGCCATATTCACACGGCAAAAAGTCTCAAGACCTTTATCTTTATCGGTCCTGCGCTGCCCGCATCAAGCGGCTTCCCGCGACCTTGACCAGATCGTCGGTCCATCTTGTACGGGGCTTGCCCACGGAACGTCTCGTCCGGTTCGCGGTCACCATTCGAGAACCTTTTCGCCCCAACGGCCATCGGTTCTCCGCGCTATGTGCCCCCCCATTGCCACTTCAACTGAGCAATCCTTCGAGCGATGTCGGTCGTTTTAGTTCTCCTGCGGATCTCATCATTTCTGATTCGATCGAGCAGGGAAATACCAAGCATCGCTCTCTCCATTGCTCGCTTTGTGACCTTGAGCCTTCTTATGAGACCCACAGTAAAAGACTACGTCTCGCTTCCATAAGTCATAACTGGCAACACACACTGGTCCAAGACCTTAGTCTTGAGAATTGAGGAATACTATCGGGTATGCAGATGAAACTACCATCAGATATATCTCAATCAACTGTAAAGGCTACGAATGATGAAATCCAGTCTTGTCATAAATCATAAATAATTTATTACTATTGTCGAGAGTCCCTTGTTGAGCAAATTAATCTGCTACTTTCAATGCTACTCAAACACTGTTTTTTTTATTCACTGCAAAACGGAGTCCTTTCCAACTGACTCTAACTTTCCAGGGTGTATTCTTGCCGATAACTGAACATCTTCAACTTCTTGGCCTGAACTCACCATCCAACCTGAATTTTGGCGAGTACATCGATTCCATTGCAATGTGTGCTGCTAAGAAACTGGGTGTCTTCTCCAGGGCTCTAAACGGTACTTCACGCCGGACGGACCAACTGCTTTTGATATACAAATCGCAGATTCGTCCGTGCATGGAGTACTGTTGTCACTTATGGAACGGTTCTGTTAAGTATCAGCTAGACTTCTAGAATTGATTGAAAACCGTGTCAGGAGGTTCATTGGAAACTCAGCGTTGGCTACTGCGCCGGCGGAACTCCAGAGCGTCAGTCACCAACCCAAAGTTGCGTGTCTATCGGTATTTTACAGAATACGCTTTTGGGAGTGTGCGAGAGAACTGCCCGACCTTTTTCTTTCAGCCCCTTTCCACCATCGGGGAACCTGACGCTGGCTATCTTATCATTATTATATTGTTGACGCTCTACTTGTCCGTACCAAGCGCTTCGCCGTTTCGTTTCTTACGCGAACCGCTAAAGAATGGAATGCGCTGCCTGCTTATGTGATCCCGATAACTACAAGCTTGAACACTTCAAGGCCAGCGTGAACAGGCATCCTGGGCAAACATCCAGCATCTTAAACCACATCCTATGATTAAACAAGATGGTGGTCAAATGCCTGCCCAGTTCCATATAAAAAAAGATCTTATCAAATATTCTATTATTAAATATCGAGGGTAGTAATATCTTCACATTGATGAAATAAACGCTGGCCAACAGCTTATAAGAAGTATTAAATAAATTCGATTCGCCCGTACAAAGGTCATGGGTTCCAGTACTTCCAGTCCCATCGGAGCTAGTTGTAAGACGGGACGACTCCAAATTCCACGTCTGCATTTGTAGTTTGATAAATCTTTAAGAAGTTAAAAGGTCTTGATTAACATTTTTAGTCACTTGGGATCCGTTAATATTTTCTTCGATGTGATATCTGTTCCTTGACTCCCTTAGCTATAATCACATCATCATGTCAGCCGAACGACGCCCACTGCTGGGCATAGGCCTCCCCCAAGGATCCACAACGATCGGTCCTGCGCTGCCCGCATCCAGCGGCTTCCCGCGACCTTGACCAGATCGTCGGTCCACCTTGTTGTGGGCGTAGGCCTGCCCACGGAACATCGTCCGGTACGCGGTCTCCATTCGAGAACCTTTCCACCCCACCAACTAGGGCATCGAAACTCGGTTCAATTTTGAAAACCCGGGTTTTCGGGTCTAAGAGTAATCAAAACCCGGGTAGACCGGGTTTTTCAAGCTTTTCGATCTTTTTGTTATAATTTTATTAAATACAAGAAACTGTGTTATTACTTATATAATTTTTTACAATGAGTACAAGATGTTAAGAATGTGGAAGGATTAAAATAAATGAAAAATAGTACTTTCCAAATTACAAAAACAGTTAATCTAATATAGAAAAGTCATAGATTTTTATTTTTTCAGAATATCTTAAAACTAAGTACCTAAGTATGGGTTACTAACTTAGCGCCTTCACAGACTTGCAGGACTGGCCATCATAAATTTCGGGACTGGTTGCAGACGATTTTTTATTTTTTTTATATTTGTACAGGGTATGCAGTATGCATGCATTTGACCACCATCCAGCATAGCAGACAGTATGCAGTCTAGGGTGTTGTATGCTTACCCAGGAGGTGCCCATTCACTCTTGCTTTGAAAAGGCCAAGGTTATAATGGCCAGACGCGCATCCGGCTCGACCCCTGTTGGCCCAAAGCCGATCGCGCCTATCCCGACAAGCTGGTTTGCAAATAAGATCCGTGAACGCACTATAGAATTACACCAACTGAACTGGGGCTTGCTGGATTCGTGCAGACAGGCGAAACTCGCAAAACCGCGCGTGGACGCGCGTCTATCCAGGGCCCCGATACAACTGTGCAGACCGCAACTTCGCCTGGTAACAGGTGCTATTACTGGTCATGGACAATTTAACAGACATCTTATTAATTTAGATGTCACCGACAGTCCCCTATGCAGAGGGTGCATGGAGGAAGAAGAAACAGCTGCCCACGTACTGCTGGAATGCAGGGGGGTGGCCCCTACCGGGCGAGGTACCTCGGCTCGCCGGGCAGCGTCCAGGAAGCGATCACGAATGTGAAAGCTCTTGGAGCGTTCCTGGCTGAGCTGCGCTGGCTGGAGTGATCTGGCCGCGCACCCTCCAGACGCAAAATTGGCGCAATAGACGTCGAGTTGCAGAAACCGCCCGTATTGATAAGAAGAAGAAGAATGATCGGGGAACGCATTCGCAGGTAGCGCATTCCAATCTTTAGCAGCTCGCATTAAAAAAGTACGGGCGAAGCGCTTAGTACGGACAGGTGGTATGTCTACGATGTATGGATGGTAAGCTGACCTGCATCTGGTAACCCCATGGTGGAAAGGGGCTGGAGGAACAAGATTGTGCAGTTCCTGTGCGCAATCTCAAAAGTGAATCCGGTAAAACACCGACAGACCAGCAACAGCAACTCTACGGCGATGACTGAGACTTTGAAGTTTAGCTTTTTCTAAAGCTGTGTCTCCAATGAACTTCCTTGCGCGGTTTTCAAACGCATCTAAAACTGCCAGTTGGTACTTTAAAAATCGAATCAAAATTGTTTATTTGCTTGAAAACACGGGTAATGCAATAAGATACATGTGAAACTACTACTAAAACTTTAGGGGAGCCATCTCAAAGGTGACAGCAGTACTGCATGCACGGATGAATTTGTACTTTGTAAAGAACTTTGAGAGGACGCCCAGTTTTTTGGCAGCAGTTTTACCAATTGAGTCGATTTACTCACCGAAGTTCAGCTCCGATTATAGAGTAACGCCAAGTTGCAGGTTCTCGGTTACTGGTAAGGATTCGCCCAGGAAAGTCGGAGCTAGTTGGAAGGGACTCCGTTTATCTGAGAAAAGACACGCCTGCGTGGCGAGGCGTTGAAACTGACAAGGTTGGCATTTCCCCAATCGGAAGTGCCTGAAGTGCCAGGTTCGTTTGCTCAACTAGTGACTCTCGACAAGACTGAACTTCATCACTAGTAGCCCTTGCATCTGAAAGATATCTGCTAGACACACTGGTGTCATCGTCATAACCAAATGTACCAGGCACCAACAAGTCGTTAATGTGGAGAAGAAATAGTGTTGCAGATAATAGCGAAACTTGGGGAACTCCAGCGTTGATGTTCTTCAAGTCAGATGTCTGACCATCCACAACGACTCGAATTGAACGGTTCCTAAGATAAGATAAGATAAAAATATTCTTTATTCACTTAGACATAATAAATATGTACTTATGAATCGTCAATATTTTCCTACCACCTTAAGGAAGTCGGCGATCCAGATGCAGAGGTCGTCAGAGTCAGAGTTTCATATGAGGGAAGCTTGCCAATTCGGCTATCATGCCAGACCCTATCAAATGCTTTGGAAATATCAAGCGAGACAACAAGTGCTTCGCCATGTCTATCGAACGCTTGATTCCAAAGGTGGGTGGCGTACACGAGAAGATCTCTAGTCGACCGTCCGCGGCAAAAATCATACTGGAAGTCACTAGGGAGCTCGTTAGTTTCAAGTTACGCCAATAGATGTTTATTCAGTACAGGCTCCGTAGTCTTGCAGAGTATGAAGGTGACTGAAATCAGCCTGTTGTTAGAGGGGTTGGGCTATATTTTTTAGGTATGGGCTGCACATTGGCACGCTTCCACGACTGAGGAACAAGACAAGTCCTGTCTCAAGTGAGAGGCGGCTCAAGACAGGAGACAACTAGGGTGCCCAGTTACGCAGCTTTATTTCCTAGACCACGGAGCGCTTTGAGAACCTCTTTGTGGCGAATGTGAATATTACCCATGGAAGCGCTAGCACGAGGTATCTTCGGTGGAGTTTGGCGTGTAACATCTAGACGTGAATTCTATGCAAAGAGAGACGCAAACAGACCGAAAATATGCTATGTTTTCGGGGTCGTCTTCATGAGCAATATATGACAAACTAGTCGAAAAGATCGGAGAACTAGTTCTAATTCCATGTGGTTCCATTGGGTGAAATGTGGAGTCTACATTTTACCCTCTCCATGTCCTAAGATGGACGCACCGCGCGCGTTCTATTTAACTTGCTTTGCTTGTTTTCTTGGTACGAACGCAGCAACAAAGCATCTTTTATTGTAATCATTTATCAAATTTATCAAATCAAATTTTGTGTTTTTATTCCATTTTCATTCGAAGTGGCTTGTACTTAATAAATAACAAAAAGAAAAGTATTAAAAATATTTGATCCCTAACCATTGTGAAAAACGAACTATATGTAGCTTACTTCCGCAAAAAAAACAATATTATGCAAGACGCACCGCGCGCCCGCCCGCAAAAAATTGCACATGCACACCACTAAAATACCAGTGCACAATACCTGCATTTAGCATAACAGCAATACACCTTGCACCTTCAACGATTAGACTACTCTACACGTGATTCGCCTCAACCCGGGGCATCCTCAGGAGATTGTTCGTGCGAAAACCAACACCAAATTTTGGTGTTGGTTTGTTGGTTGTTTTTTTTGCGGAAGTAAGCTACATTTCAGCTATATTTCGTTTTTCACAAAGTATTAAAATACCCGAAAAACCCGAAAAAAACCCGGGTTTTAAAAATCAAACCCAGGTATTTTGTATTCCTTAAAACCCGGGTAAACCCGGGTTTTTCCGGACCGGGTAAACCCGGGTTCGATGCCCTAACCCCAACGGAATGGGGATCTATAATAATCAATGCTGCAAAGTATGTTGGCTTAAGACTGATACTTTGCTCAGTTAACGAATTAAACTACGTAGTTTAACATTCAGTAGTCTTGTTCTGTGTTTTAATAGAGATAATCGCAGGCAAAAACTATGTAGTAAGTAGTTGCGCAATCATGGGAGTATTAGGAAATATAAATATGACAGAAAATTTTGCCATACTTGAAATCAAATTAGTCTGGGAACATTGGGAATATTCCCGGGAACATTGGGAATATTCCCGTAAATTTACAAAGAGTAAATTACTTGGAAATGGGAATATTCCCAGCGGCACATCACTAGTTGTGACATGTCCACAGTTCAACCTGTTCCAGTGAGTATTTAACACTATTTTATAGTCTATAACCCAGTTGCAGAAAGCTCCATTAAAGTTAATGCTCCATTAAATCTATTGCTGTCACTTTTTATTTCTTTACAACGAAAAGTGACAGCAATAGATTTAATGAGGCATTAACTTTAATGGAGCTTTCTGCAACTGGGTGTTTGTAGCACAAAAGACACCAAGCGACGCTACATTCTATCATAACGGAGTATTTGTACAACAAACACGCGCTGTGCAAGAACGCTGTTGTGACATGTCCACAGTTCAACCTGTTCCAACACTATTTTATAGTCTTAGTAGCACAAAGACACCAAGTGACGCTACATTCTATCATAACGGAGTATTTGTACAACCAACACGCGCTGTGCAAGAACCCTGTTGTGACATGTCCACAGTTCAACCTGTTCCAGTGAGTATTTAACACTATTTTATAGTCTAAGTAGCACAAAGACACCAAGTGACGCTACATTCTATCATAACGGAGTGTTTGTACAACCAACACGCTTTGTGCAAGAACCCTGTTGTCACATGTCCACAGTTCAACCTGTTCCAGTGAGTATTTAACACTATTTTATAGTCTAAGTAGCACAAAGACACCAAGTGACGCTACATTCTATCTTATCGGAGTACTTGTACAAGCAACACGCGCTGTGCAAGAACCCTGTTGTGACATGTCCACAGTTCAACCTGTTCCAGTGAGTATTAAACACTATTTTATAGTCTATGTAGCAGAAAAGACACCAAGTGACGCTACATTCTATCATAACGGAGTATTTGTACAACCAACACGCGCTGTGCAAGAACCCTGTTGTGACATGTCCACAGTTCAACCTGTTCCAGTGAGTATTAAACACTATTTTATAGTTTAAGTAACACAAAAGACACCAAGTGACGCTACATTCTATCATAACGGAGTATTTGTACAACCAACACGCGCTGTGCAAGAACCCTGTTGTGACATGTCCACAGTTCAACCTGTTCCAGTGAGTATTAAACACTATTTTATAGTCTATGTAGCAGAAAAGACACCAAGTGACGCTACATTCTATCATAACGGAGTATTTGTACAACCAACACGCGCTGTGCAAGAACCCTGTTGTCACATGTCCACAGTTCAACCTGTTCCAGTGAGTATTTAACACTATTTTATAGTCTAAGTAGCACAAAGACACCAAGTGACGCTACATTCTATCATAACGGAGTATTTGTACAACCAACACGCGCTGTGCAAGAACCCTGTTGTGACATGTCCACAGTTCAACCTGTTCCAGTGAGTATTAAACACTATTTTATAGTCTATGTAGCAGAAAAGACACCAAGTGACGCTACATTCTATCATAACGGAGTATTTGTACAACCAACACGCGCTGTGCAAGAACCCTGTTGTGACATGTCCACAGTTCAACCTGTTCCAGTGAGTATTAAACACTATTTTATAGTCTATGTAGCAGAAAAGACACCAAGTGACGCTACATTCTATCATAACGGAGTATTTGTACAACCAACACGCGCTGTGCAAGAACCCTGTTGTCACATGTCCACAGTTCAACCTGTTCCAGTGAGTATTCAACACTATTTTATAGTCTACTAGCGGCCGCCCGCGGTTTCACCCGCGTGGTTCCCGTTCCCGTGGGAATATCGGGATAAAAAGTACATATAAACCTTCCTCTTGAATCACTCTATCTATTAAAAAAAACGCATCAAAATCCGTTGCGTAGTTTCAAAGATTTAAGCATACAAAGGGACATAGGGACAGAGAAAGCGACTTTGTTTTATACTATGTAGTGAAGTAGCACAAAGTAGGGCATGCTCCCGGGAATTCCCGGTACCGATTTTTCCCGGTATTTCCCGGGAAATTGGTCTTTTACGCAGTACCGGTACTGAGACTTCATTTCCCGGGAAATTCGGTACTTTCGGTACTTTTGTTATAACTTAAAATTCCGCCAATGTTAAGCTTCGTGTTTGCAATATTGAGCGTCTATTAGTTTAAAAATGTCCCTATTTTGCGATGAGAACAAAATGAATGAATGACGCACGAAGTAATTTGATTACTGATTTCTTTTTATATTATGTTTTGTGTTCGTTTTATATTTAATCGCTATTTCGCTCACTTCGTTATTAGCAATAAAGGTATTTGATTCCTGACTTTAGTTATAATATCCTACTAATATTATAAAGGAAAAAGTTTAGATGTTTGTATGTTTGTTACTCAATCACGCCAAAACGTCTGAACGGATTTGGCTGAAATTTGGGACACAGATACTTTGTAGCCTGAAGAGGAACATAGGCTACTTTTTATTCCGGAAAAATATCACATTCCCGCGGGAAAACGTCGTGAAGTCCACGCGGGCGAAGCCGCGGGCAGAAAGCTAGTAACTTATAAGACTGGAAAGGACGTGGCGTTAACATCAACGGCGAATACATCCTCACACTTGCGATTTACGGACAAAATCGTCATTGTGGCCGAAACGTTGCACGTTCTTCAACACATGCTGAACGGTCCAGCTGATTCCTCTCAACTCATCGGCCTTAGGATGAACTTGGACAAAACCAAGGCTCCAGAGTAATATGTTCATATTCAATGAACATATTACTCTGGAGCCGATTGTAGTACAAGGTTGTACTCTTGAAGTTGTCACGGAGTATGTGTATACCTCGGGCAAATTCTGCAGTTAGGTAGAAACAACTTCGAGAAGGAAGCCAAGAGAAGAATACAGCTGGGCTGGGCAGTATATGGGAAGCTTCGTCGGGTCTTTACGTTGCCTATTCCACAGAGTCTAAAGAAGAAAGTCTTCAACCTGTGCGTCCTACCTGTTATGACATACGGAGCCGAAACGTGAACACTCACGGCAGGTTTGGTTCACAAATTCAAAGTTGTTCAGCGAGCTATGGAAAGGGCTTTGCTCGGAGTTTCTCTGAAGGATCGAATCCGGAACGTGGTAATCCGACAGAGAACCAAAGTAATCGACATAGCCCACCGGATTAGCAAACTTAGGTGGCAGTGGGCCGGCCTTATAAGCCGCGGAACCGACAACCGCTAAACGAGTTCTAAGATTGGAGTCCGCGTATCAGCAAACGTAGTGCCTACACTACGTTTGCCTTCAAACTAGGTGGAGCGACGATTTTTGCAGGCTGGCTGGTAAGAGCTGCGTGAGAGCAGCCACTGATGCTCGATGGCGTACTCTTGGAGAGGCCAATGTCCAGCAGTGGACGATGATGATAACTTATAAGGAATTTGATTACATAGAGAAGCCTGAGTGCAAGTTGTAAATTACTCGATCTCGTTTCATATTATTGAAAAATTAAAAATGAAGTGTTTAGAAAAAGTCGACCCGTCTCACAACCAGCTACGATGTAAAAACCACAATAATAAGAATTGCATTGTGAATGAAAAAGTAAAACTTTTAATAACTCGTTTTTGTTTTTTATTTCTTTATTTATTTAGGAACTTTTAACATTATAAGGTTAAGCCAGCCTCATCATAGTTTAGTTACTAGGATGTCAATCAAAAGTAATTCGATTACTTATTGATCTCGTTTTAAGTTATGTTTTCTGCTCTATTTAGATTTAAGCCTTAGATTAGTCAGATGAAAAATAATTGTTGATTATAACGAATTACTAATAGTACAAACGTTATTTTTACTTTATTTTACTTACGATACATTAAAAAAAACTCAGTACCGAAAAGCACCGAATTTCCCGGTTTTCCCGGTACCAGAGTTAGCGCCGTACCGGGAATTCCGTTTTCTGCCCAGTACCGGGAAATGCAACCCCTAGCACTGTTGTGACATGTCCACAGTTCAACCTGTTCCAGTGAGTATTTAACACTATTTTATAGTATAAGTAGTACAAAAGACCAAGTGACGCTACATTCTATAGTAACGAAGTATGTTTGACGACCGATTTGGCGCAGGGGTAATCTATCTGCCTTCTGCGCCAGTGGTCTCGGGTTCAATTCCCGAACAAGACAAATATTTGTGTGCATGAACATGTCTATTTGTCTTGGTCTGGGTGTTTACTATGTATATTAAGTATGTATTTACAAACAAAAAATTATTTAAGTATATATTTATCCGTTATCAAGTTCACGTAGACACAGTTTCTTATGAAATTAACTACGGGCTTAGATAATTGGTGTGATTGTAAGAAAATATTTATTTATTTATTTATTTATTTATTTATTTATGTTCAACCAACACGCTTTGTGCAAGTGAGTACAATACTATACTTACTCTTGGCGTAAGAACGTTTTGGTAAAGATTTTTTTTTAATTTCCTACAACAGCTTTATAATATTGAGAATAGTGAATATTTTTACATTTTAACATACCGTATCAAGACTTGAAATCTGTGATGACTATAATAACTTGCCCATTTTAAGAATTATAGCTCAGATTAACTTTTCACCAAAGGTATTATTGAAACCATTTGATATAGGAAAAATGTGATAGTAAAAAACCACGAGCCCTATAAGTAGCTTTCAGGCGGGATTCGAACCCGCGCCTCCGGGAATCCGGCCCGATCCGGTCAGAGCATCGGGCCGGATTCCCGGAGGCGCGGGTTCAAATCCCGCCTGAAAGCTACTTATAGGGCTCGTGGTTTTTTACTATCACATTTTTCCTATACTTACAAAATTGCATTGTGAATGCATAAAAATAATATAAAATCTCAATATGGCTGTTTCATCTTAATCGATTGTTAAACATTTGTAAAAATGTTTCTTTCGGATGCGAGGGTTTCCTCACATTGATGAAGCAACGCTGGCCTACAGCGTAACAAGTGATAGCAAAATTCGACGAGTCGTGTAGGCCTTTCGGTAGCTTAGTTGGTCAGAGCATCGGGCCGGATTCCCGGAGGCGCGGGTTCGAATCCCGCCTGAAAGCTACTTATAGGGCTCGTGGTTTTTTACTATCACATTTTTCCTATACTTACAAAATTGCATTGTGAATGCATAAAAATAATATGAAACCATTTGAGTTCAAAAAGTTATATAATTAACACTACTTATATTAAACAGCATTTTAATTATTTTATTATACAACTTTTAGGGCCGATTTTTCAATTTTTCAATGCCTGGATAAAAGTTATTCGTCATATATCGTTTAATACCTCCAAATTGAAAAGCAATTGTCATTCATATCTCTCTTGTTTTGAGATTGACATTTACTTTGGTAGCTGACTGACAACTTTTATCTGAGGATTGAAAAATCAACCCTTGGTATTAAACTGTACCTTGACTAACTTTAGTATTAGTAGTAAACTTATTCGATAAAAACACTTATTTTTACCCCCACAGGCCCCACAAATGTCCCGACCCCCGCGGTTCCTGGTCAGTTCCCGGCGGTGGTTCAGTCACGAGCGTTTGTGCGCGCGTCGCTCGAAGAGAACTAGGCTACGGCTGCGGATACAAGCGAGCGGACGCGCGATTAGCTCACTCACAGTTTGCGCCAGTGAGGACGTTGAGGCCACAGGATGATGAAGCTTACTTCACACATACGATATTCCACGTAAGTGACTGTCGTGCTACGACATTCTGTAGCACATCTCCTTGTCGTAGCTGTGTGCTCGTTAGGAACTAGGCTACGGCTGCGGCTACAAGCGAGCGGACGCGCGACTAGCTCACTCACAGTTTGCACCAGTGCGGACGTTGAGGCCACAGGATGATGAAGCCTACTTCACACACACGATATTTCACGTAAGTCAATACTCGGTCGTGCTACGATATCTTCTGTGTCGTAGAAGAGAGCTCGTAGGGAACTAGGCTACGGCTGCGGCTACAAGCGAGCGGACGCGCGATTAGCTCACTCACAGTTTGCACCAGTGAGGACGTTGAGGCCACAGGATGACGAAGCTTACTTCACACATACGATATTTCATGTAAGTCACTACTCAGTCGTGCTACGATATCTTCTGTGTCGTAGAAGAGAGCTCGTAGGGTACTAGGCTACGGCTGCGGCTACAAGCGAGCGGACGCGCGACTAGCTCACTCACAGTTTGCACCAGTGAGGACGTTGAGGCCACAGGATGACGATGCTTACTTCACACATACGATATTTCACGTAAGTCAATACTCGGTCGTGCTACGATATCTTCTGTATCGTAGCTGTGTGCTCGCAGGGAACTAGGCTACGGCTGCGGCTACAAGCGAGCGGACGCGCGATTAGCTCACTCACAGTTTGCCCCAGTGCGGACGTTGAGGCCACAGGATGACGAAGCTTACTTCACACATACGATATTTCATGTAAGTCACTACTCAGTCGTGCTACGAATTCGTAGCACATCTCTGTGTCGTAGCGAGATGGCTACGGCTGCGGCTACAAGCGAGCGGACGCGCGATTAGCTTACTCACAGTTTGCTCCAGTGAGGACGTTGAGGCCACAGGATGACGATGCTTACTTCACACATACGATATTTCACGTAAGTCAATACTCGGTCGTGCTACGATATCTTCTGTATCGTAGCTGTGTGCTCGCAGGGAACTAGGCTACGGCTGCGGCTACAAGCGAGCGGACGCGCGATTAGCTCACTCACAGTTTGCACCAGTGAGGACGTTGAGGCCACAGGATGACGAAGCTTACTTCACGCATACGATATTTCACGTAAGTCACTATTTAGTCTTGCTACGACATTCTGTAGTACATCTCCGTGTCGTAGCTGTGTGCTCGTAGGGAACTAGGCTACGGCTGCGGCTCCAAGCGAGCGGACGCGCGATTAGCTCACTCACAGTTTGCCCCAGTGAGGACGCTACGGCCGCATGATGATGAAGCCTACTTCACACATACGATATTTCATGTCAGTAATCTCCGTAGCACATCTCAATGCCGTAGCCAGAGTATTAAATACCTACTAAATATCTGAAAGCGAATTATGACGTAACGTCTGGCCGTCGGTACAGGGCACAAATACATTTTTTTGAGTTAACTTAAAATTATTGTAGAAACTGGTGCCCGTACTAAGGTAGGTAAGTAACCCGTTTTACAGGTCGCCAGGCGTCCACATTCCAGATTAAAGACTATTATTGTTTGTCTTGCCGGTTCTTCTCGCTACAAGGTCTCTTGCCGTAGGATTAGCGAACCGATGGCGTAGCTTCATTGACGTTCATACGTGTTATTAAACAAACCTAAATTGAATAAACGATATTGAATTTTGTTTATTTTTTTTTAATTTTTACTAAATCTCATTGATAAGCATCCAATCAAAATTAAGAATAAAGGCAAGAAAATTGGCAAGACAAACGATGATTCCCTGTGCTGATTTGAATCTGTTTTTCACAGCCGACGCAGCACCAACTCCTAGCTGCTACCTCTTCTGGTGACATCCGAATATTCAACCTATTCACGGGCGCGGAGGAAAACTCGTACCAAGTGCATGAGTCATACATTTGTCATATGCAGGTGAGATAACTATACTAATACTATTTGCGCCCCGGGGCTTTTCTCCAGTGGAATTTCGGAGTGAAAAATACGTTCTTTTCTGAGACCCTTTCTGAGAGCTGACTTTGTTTCGCGATTTCAGTTTTGGACTAAAAGTTGTTTGTAGAATAATCCCTAAAATTATCCGGGGAGATAAAAAAAATACTGTGTATATTATATTAGATTTTTCGATATCAATATTAAATAGCCGGAAAATTTGATTTTTTGATTGTTTGTTCGCGTATTTTCAGCCGTAGCGTGTTTTCACAAATGAACTAATGTTATTGACCAGGCGAGCAGAGACGGGCTGCTCCTACTAGCTTCAACGCCGACGACGTGGCGACCTCTATCGGCTCTATGGAACATGAAGGAATTCGAACAGCTGTGAGTATTACAGTCTGTAAAATATAGCTTGATTAAAATGACAGCTCATTGGTGCAAAGCAAAACGTTCCTTCTGCACAAAGAATAGGGTCTAATTTTCTAGCATAAGCTACATTAAAAAACTGTATGATGCTGTTTTTCTTGAGCCTTACTGCCGTACTCAGAGACGTCAATTAACTTTTAATGACAACTAAATCTATATCCGTCTCTTTTTTATGTCTAGTATTGAATAAAGTAGGAGTGATAATTTAATGCCAATTAATAGTACCTAGTTTATGTGACTGTCGCATAATGAGAATATTAAAACACGAGTGGGAGTTTAAAAAACGAGCCTTGGCGAGTTTTTTCATAGTATTCCACGAGTGTTTTAATACCGAGTTATGTGCAGTCTCATACACTACTTTATCTACACTCATTACATGTATTATATATTTCAAAAATAAAGCAAATTAATATTAATTACAAAATGTGAATTGGTGCCAAACCCCACTCATAGGAGTCTATACGGTCTATTGCTTCTAAATTCAAAATGCTTATTAAAAAAAAGTTTCTGATTGTTGCCGGCTAAAGAAGGGCTTGAAAGAGTTGGAAGTCAGGGCCGGTAAATCCTACGGTTGTCATGGAGACTGTAAAGTTAAGAAATATAAGTGTTTTATAATGAGTGACAGCTGTATCCGGGTGTTTCATAATGGTCGGATACAGCAGTTTTATTTTTTATAGTTGACTATGGCATAAAGTGTATCATTAGACGTTCAGGCATGAGTTCCTAATTCGAATATTATAACATGAGTGTAGATAATAGTATATTATGATACAAGTGAGCTAAGGTTGCTCATTATACACGAGGCTGTGAGTTGCAGCCCGAGCCGCAGGCGAGGGCGTAAATTAGCCGAGTGTCTAGTGAGTAAGTTGCTCTCGAGTTTCATACGCACTTTTTCAACACACTTGCGAGGAAAAACAAACATTTATTGAATACATAACATAATTATAATAACTTAATATTAGTTATGGGAAAAAGCGCTCAAGTTTTTTTTTTTGCACGCGCCAAATGTAAGGTGATTGATTACATACAGCCATACAGCCTACTTCAAAATAATTATAATAATAGTGATAAAATGCAAATGTTTTATAACAAATTATTTTGAATTTTAAATAATTTGATAATAATATACTTAATTATGTTTTTTAGCCTTAATTAGGGACACATTTATTTATTCGAAAAACGTAAATGGATTTTCAGCCGTATAAAACCTCTTTGTTGTTACAAAAAAAGAACTGTACCTATTACCCGGTGAAATTGAAAATGCTCTGTTTACTCGCATATAATTTGCAGTTAGGTACTAACTTAACTTTGTACGGATACTGTATTACCCGGTTAAATTAAAAAGTCTCTGGTTACTCGCATATAATTTGCAGTTAGGTACTTACTCAACTTTGTAGGGATAATTCTATTACGCAACTAGTACTGTAATATTATTATGCACGCGTGTGTTATAGTTCTGTTTATGGCCCTAAGATCGATGTAATAAGGCTCACTTTATGAGCAAGTGTGTTGAAAAGTTAATTGACGTCTCTGAGTGCGGCAGTTAGTCCAATAGCATAAGTCTGTAAAATATAGCTTGATTAAAATGACAGCTCATTGGTGCAAAGCAAAACGTAGATTCTGCACAAGGAATTGGGTCTAATTTTCTAGCATAAGCTACATTAAAAAATGTCTGATGCTGTTTTTCTTGAGTCTTATTCCATTAGCATAAAGAACTTTGTTTTGCACGAATTAGCTGTCATTTTAATCAAACTATATTTTACATACACATACATGAAGCTAGACTTAATACTGAGGTAACTGGAGAGTGCAGTACTAACACTTTTTTGTGACCACAAATTACACAGTGGCTGTCTTCCGCCTCACCTACTTTTAATAAATACGTATGGTCATATGGGACAACTGACAGCCACTACATTCTAAATGCCAAATTTGCTGGGTACAGTTTTTTATTCAGGGTGAGAACTCCAGTTACATTAGTATTAAGTATAGCTCCATGTACACTAGGGTGGAGCGAATTTTCGTTTTTATAGAATTTCATAATCGCAGGGTGCGCGAAAGTTGTACACATTGTACACATACAATGCGATTTAATCTTATTGGCCGTTCGTTAAGGTTGCCGCTATACGTATACGTACGTCCTCGTTCGTATGTTTACGTATTCGCATCCAAAGTGTGCGTACCATACTTGCGCTAGAATACTCAAATGTAATTGATCTTTAAAGGCTTCCTAGCGCTTATAGATGTGAAAAAAACGGCATGATATTTAAGAGTCCTTTAAAGTTAGTAACGTTTGCGTATCCAGCGACAGCGAGCTCAAGTTAAGCAATAAAATCCAAAAATAAAGTTTGAATGTACAGCAAATGGTAGTCGAAAACTATACGCCATTATTTAACAGAAAAATCAGAACATCTTGTTTTCCAATCTCCAATAGTATACTCCATCATGTCCCATTGTCACAAGCTTTCAGTTGGACAACGAGGAGTATGTGGAGTTCTCCAAGGTGTCCGACGACCGCATCATCGGCACCAAGGGAGAGACGGCCACCATCTTCGACACCAGGACGGGGAGGGAGCTGATGACCCTGACTCCTCGGCTTAGTAACCAGTACGCGAAGAATAGGGCTACTTTTAATCCTACTGATGAACTGGTGTTATCTGGTGAGTAATAACTTTATTCATATACTAGCGGATCCTCGCGGTTTTACCCGCGTGGTACCTATTCCCGTGGAAAAAATATCGTGATAAAATATAGCCTATGTAAATCAGGGATAATGTAGCATTCTAAAAGTGAAAGAATTTTTGAAATCGGTCCAGTAGTTTTTGAGTTTATTCGTTACATACATACAAATCTTTCCTCTTTATAAGATTAGTATAAATAACGTGACTTTTAGGATTTTAATTATGAAATGAATTATTCTTATGCATTCACAATGCCTTTTTGTAATGCTGGGGCTTTACCTGCGTGTAATGCCATTAATTAGTGCGCTATTTGATATGGTACGCAGGTATGGCCGGGTCTTAGCGCGTTAATTTGCTTTAAATATTACTAACAACAGGAATATCACAATATATGTAAATGTACAACCCACACCAATGTCCACGAATAAAGTAACATAAATTAAAAAATATATAAAAACGAGCGTCCAAACGAAACGGTAATACTAAAAAACCACAGATTAAGCTGGAAATTTTATTTTGTATATTTTTTTATTTCGAGTTAAGTATAACTTTATTCATGCAATAAAATAACGTGATTTTTAAGATTTTAAACTACTCTTATGCATTCACAATGCTATTCTGTAAGTGGAGGAAAAATTATGATAGTAAAAACCACTCTGCAAGTAAATTTCAGGCGATATTCGAACCCGCGACCCCTATAATCCGTCCCCATGCTCTGACCAAGTAAACTACCGACAGGCTTACATGGCTCGTAGCATTTTACTATCACGGCCAGCGTTGCTTCATCAATGTAAGGGAACCCTCGCATTCGAACAGTGATAGCAAATTGGACGAGTCATGTTAGTAAGCCTTTTGGTAGTTTAGTTGGTCAGAGCATCGGGCCGGATACCCAGGGGGCGCGGGTTCGAATCCCACCTGAAAGTTATTTGCAGGGCTGGTGGTTTTCGTTCGTTACCCGTGACACCCCTTTGATGATACCCCCAGGGGTGCTATGGGGAACCGCTTTTCCCCGTGACACCATGGTCTATTAGTGATGGACTGCTGTAATTTATCTTACTGATTTATTTAAAACTAGCAAACCGCCCGCGGCTTCGCCCGCGTGGACTACACGACGTTATCCCGCGGGAATGTGATATTTTTCCGTGATAAAAAGTGTTCTATGTTCCTCTCCAGACTACAAAGTATCTATGTCCCAAATTTCAGCCAAATCCGTTCAGCCGTTTTGGCGTGATTGAGTAACAAACATTCAAACATCTAAACATCAACACTTTCACATTCACAATATTATAATATAATAGTAGGATATTGATATGAATATATGTACGCTGTAAAAAATTGTTTGTTGTTTATTTAGTTTATATTTCGCTTGTAAGCTTGGTAGAAAGGTTTATTCATAATAAATGTAACACTTGTTTTTTTTTTCACTTCGAGTTTTACATCTCTACGAGAGTGTCACGGGGCAAAGCGATTCCCTATAGCACCCCTAGGGTAATCAACAAAGGGGTGTCACGGGTAAAGAACGGTGGTTTTACTATCACAATTTTTATTTTTTACTAGCTGACCCAGCGCGACTTCGTTCCCGTGGCCCTACCCCCTACTCCACCCTACCCTAACCCTACCCTACCCCTACCCTACCCTACCCTACCCTACCCCTACCCTACCCTACCCTACCCCTAAATCCTTCCTTGGACTTCCACGAACATTTCAAGACCAAAATTATATTATAGATTTTTGATACACTAGCTTTTATAAAACTAACAAATATTTTCAAATAAATTCAAAACGTAAAATGTTAGCTTATTGAACCTAATGGTAACCCAAGCTTTTATTGTTCTCGTTAGATGGCGTGCTCTGGGACGTGAACACCGGCAAGGAGATTCACAAATTCGACAAATTAAACCAAACACATAGTGGAGTGTTCCATCCAAACGGATTAGAAGTAAGTACCTTAAACCAACCTGGTTTACTGTGTGCATGGCATATTAGTAAATAAATAATTAAACGTGACTCACCTTTCACCTACATCTTCAAATGAGATGAAAATCACACTATTACATAATCTGATATATCAACACGGATGTCAGAGCTAAGAAATGTTTAGGTTTTTTTTTTAATTCACAACGAGCTTTATCTTATTTCTAACTGCCGCCGGAACACAATAATGCCAAAAACATCGTTGTTATGGCATCAGACTTAGATAAGATGGTGGAAGCTAGCCAGGCGGACTTAGAACAAGTCCTACCACCAACCAGACCGAAAACAATACAATATGTTGACCACTAAGAATCAAACCCGGGTCCTCTGGCGAGTACCACTAGATCAGAATAATAAGAAGAGGGCAAGAAGACGCGCACATATTAAAACTTAAATAAATAAATATTGGACGCCATCACATTCATTGTTCCGATACCAAACTTTAGTAGCTTGAGCACTAGCGTTATGCAATTGGGTATTTGAGTAATTTTTTTTTTTCTTAAAATGTTCATTTAATTAGTAGCAACACAACATAGATATTTTCAAATATCTTGCATATTTTCAGCGATATAGAGCATCAAACTTTCTAATTAGACAAGGAGAGCGCTATAGACACGTGACGTCACATTTCTATAGCGCCATACTCTCGCCATAGAAAACTTCGTTTTAGAAAGAGATAGCTAGAGTCACAATTAAGTAGCTCATAATTCGCTTGTTATAATACATATCAAAATTCTTTTTTAACATTTGTTATTCAATAATATTATATTTCTGAATGTCATAATTAAATATCTACATTTCACCAACAGTCGAACACCCAATTTGGAAACTACGTCGGGTATTAAATACATACACCCAGACCCGAGGAAGTATTGAAATGTTTGTTTTCAATATTTACCCGACCTTGAAAACCGGTGCGTACACCGCTCGGCCACGGAAGTCGTCAAAAAAAATCATTAAATGCAGTTTCTCAGTGTTTTGATTCACGTATTAATTAAATCTTTCTTTCCAGGTAATATCAAATACAGAAGTGTGGGACTTAAGAACGTTCCATCTACTTAGGACAGTGCCAACTTTAGATAAATGCGAGGTGAGTAATGCATGATAGTGTCTTTATTACGTAGTGGGACAGTCAATATGGCAGTGTTTCAAATGTACTGAAAACAAACATGGTTTTACTACGTTACTGTTGACTTTTCGAGCCAAATTCAATTTACAAATCGTAATGAAATGTCTGACCTACAGCACTTTTTTTTTGTTTTTTTTTAAACGGTTGGGAAAGTTAATAACTTTTGCAAAGCTTATGAAACTAGTATGTTGTTTTACTAATTTGTACTTTTAACTTTCATACAACTTTTTTACAATAATTTACGGCGAAGTTGGAGAAAAATATATAAAATAAAAATGATTGTTACTAAAGATCTTTTATTTCTGAGATTATGTAAGTTTTGCGTATGCGGTATTTTTTATAATGATCCCGAATTATTCAGCTTTCAGAAATATACCAGTTCAATGTTTTAGGTGGAGTAGTTTAATCACAATTTATGTTTTTGGTAACAAACAGAAATTTTTTAAAAAATCAAAGAAGCGTCACATCTCGGTAACCATCCGGTTTTGACCCCTGGTTCACTGAACTTAATTTGTTGCTAATGACCTCTAGTATAACCCCTTTCAAGGAATAGGTCGAGTTTCACTGTCACCCTGTATTTTTCCTATGTGTGTCTGCAGGTAATATTTAATCCAACGTGCACAGCGCTATATGCGGTGTGCTCGGACCAAGATTCAGAGGAGCGCAGTCAGTTCGACACCAGCTTCAAAACTTTAGACCCCTACGACTATTCTAGCATTGGTGAGTTTATAGTTATGTCTACCTACAATCGTCACAAAATAAGAGGCCCGTTTTGACAGATGAGAATTTGCCTAGAATGTAACACTACGAAATTGACAAAATCAAATTAATCATAACATAATTAATTAGTTTAAATAGTATTAGAATAGTAAAACGTTTAAAACGAATGAATAATTATTTTTAGCGAATTATAGAATATGATGAAATGTATTGCGAGTTTTCTTATTCGAATACTTACGAAACGTTTTAAAAACAGTTACGTTCTCTATCTTTATTTTTTTTAAACCTAGTGTTGTAATGACGAGCACACGAATAAAAGAGTTGATAATTAGAAGAAGACATCTCACCAAACAAAAGAAAAACTTGATAAAAATAATTAAGTTAACGAAAATGCATAAAATTCGTAATTTTGTACAATTCGTACGAAATCCGCAAATTAGATATCATACATTTCCTGTCGATTTTAGGAATTGTTGGTTGATATTGGTCATACAATAGGGTATTTCACTGTTGTTGAAATGCAGACATTTAATAATGAAGTTAAAAAGTATAAAATGTAAGAATACAAATAGCGAATATAAAATATAATTTGTATCTGTATCATAAGTATCATAACAAACGAATTATGAACTGAAAAATGAGAAATGAAGTATTTAGAAAAATTCGACCCGTCTCACAATCAGTAATAAAAATTGCATTGTGAATGCAAAAAACTAAAAATTAGAATTATGAACTGTTTAATTTTGAGTAAGCTGTCTCTTCTTAAAACGAAATCTTCTCTGGCGAGACTATGATGCTCCTGACTTGGTGACGTCACAAAAACAGTCGTTCTCTCCTTGTCTATTTAGAAAGTTTGATGTCCTCTAATTTTAAAAATGTTAAATATGATTCTAAAATAAAGTCTTGTTTTGTGTTGCTAATATTTCGAAAAACATTTTAAATAAATAAAAATATAGGTATGTATGTAAAATGAAATGAATGGATTATTTTATCTGAAATAAATGATAAGTAAAAAATTAGGTATCAGTAAAATACCCCAACCTATCTTGAAATCAAATGAATGTTTTAATATTGTCTTAATTTTTTTTCTTTGTAAAATACTTATCTTGTAGTCAAATAAATGTTTTAATATTGTCTTAATTTTTTTTTTCTTTCCACAGCGACGATAGACGTGAAACGCAACATATACTCCCTAGCTGTGTCCCGGTGGGGCACGCAGATATCTCTGGTGGAGAATATGGGCGACTTTGATCACGTACAAGAGTCCTGCGTGCGAGTATACGATGTGGGCAGGCGGCGTGACCATGACGACGACGCGGTGAGTCTTATTGCTAAGAATATAAGGCCGAAAATGGCTTGACAAAATTTGTTTATGATGCATTGCTGCCTTAGATTGACGGTTATTTCTAGCAAGCACGCGAGATTAGACGGTGAGTCTATGCTAAGGAAATAAGGCTGAAAATGGTGTGACAAAAATCAGTGAATTGATTACAAATCAAATGTAGTGCTTCCTTAAAAAGGCGGTTACTTCTAGCAAGGCTAGACCTTAACGTCTACGCGGTGAGCTTTACAGTTAAAAAATAAGGTCGACATTGGTATGACGAGTCTGTACAAGTTTTGTTTCTATAGAAATTGGAAATATGTCTTGTTTCTGCATGTTCTGCGAATGTAGGTTATTTCTAGCAAGGAGGCAGGATTGAAATTACGATCCGGTGAATCTGAACTCTGTAACAAGGGGATAGGGATAATAATTAAGTGCTAGGGACGGACAGATATAGCTAGATAGCAGATATCTCTGGTGGAGAATATGGGCGACTTTGATCACGTGCAGGAGTCCTGCGTGCGAGTATACGATGTGGGCAGGCGGCGCGACCATGACGACGACGCGGTGAGTCTTATTGCTAAGAATATAAGGCCGAAAATGGCTTGACAAAATTTGTTTATGATGCATTGCTGCCTTAGATTGACGCTTATTTCTAGCAAGCACGCGAGATTAGACGGTGAGTCTATGCTAAGTAAATAAGGCTGAAAATGGTGTGACAAAAATCAGTGAATTGATTACAAAATCCCATGTAGTGCTTCCTTAAAAAGACGGTTACTTCTAGCAAGGCCAGACCGGAACGACTACGCGTTGAGCTTTAATGTTATAAAATTGGTATGACGAGTTTGTAAAAGTTTTGTTTCTATTGAAATTGGAAATATGTCTTGTTTCTGCATGTTCTGCAAATGTAGGTTATTTCTAGCAAGGAGGCAGGATTGAAATTACGATCCGGTGAATCTGAACTCTGTAACAAGGGGATAGGGTTGGCAATTTAGTGCTAAGGATAGCAGATATGGCTAGGTAGCAGATATCTCTGGTGGAGAATATGGGCGACTTTGATCACGTGCAGGAGTCTTGCGTGCGCGTGTACGATGTGGGCAGGCGGCGCGACCATGACGACGACGCGGTGAGTCTTGTTGCTAATGAAATAGGGGTGAAAATGGCTTGACAAAATGAAATTGTGATGCTACCTGCGAATTTAGGTTATTTCTAGCAACGAGACAGCTGTAGAACGACGGCGCGATAAGTCTAAACTCTGTAACAAAGGAATTAGGTTGATAATATAGTGCTAAGGATAGTAGATATTGCTAGGTAGCAGATATCTCTGGTGGATAATATGGACGACTTCGATCACGTACAAGAGTCCTGCGTGCGAGTATACGATGTGGGCAGGCGGCGTGATCATGACGACGCCGCGGTGAGTCTTATTGCTAAGGAAATAAGGTCGAAAGTGGCTTGACATTTTTTTTATGTTGCTGCCTAAGAATGACGGTTATTTCTAGCAAGAAGGCCAGATTAGAACAACGACACGGTGAGTCCTATGCTAAGGAAATAAGGGTTAAAATCGTGACATAAATCAGTGAATTGATTACAAAATCCCATGTAGTGCTTCCTTAAAAAGACGGTTACTTCTAGCAAGGCCAGACCGGAACGACTACGCGTTGAGCTTTACTGTTAAAAATAAGGTCGACATTGGTATGACGAGTCTGTAAAAGTTTTGTTTCTATTGAAATTGGAAATATGTCTTGTATTGTGTCTGCATGTTCTGCGAATGTAGGTTATTTCTAGCAAGGAAGCAGGATTGAAATTACGATCCGGTGAATCTGAACTCTGTAACAAAGGGATAGGGTTGACAATTTAGTGCTAAGGATAGCAGATATGGCTAGGTAGCAGATATCTCTGGTGGAGAATATGGGCGACTTCGATCACGTGCAAGAGTCCTGCGTGTGAGTATACGATGTGGGCAGGCGGCGTGACCATGACGACGACGCGGTGAGTCTTATTGCTAAGGAAATAAGGTCGAAAGTTGTGTGCTCTGAAAATGTTTGAAAAATTTAATGGTGATGCTCCCTCCGAATTAAGGTATTTCTAGCAAGGAGCCAGGATTGAAATTACGACTCGGTGAATCTGAACTCTGTAACAAGGGGATAGGGTTGATAATTAAGTGCTTAGGACGGACAGATATAGCTAGGTAGCAGATATCTCTGGTGGAGAACATGGGAGATTTTGATCACGTGCTCCTGCACGTGATGTTCAGACCATGTTGGGTGTTTCTAAGTATTTGGTGACTCTTCTATCTTGACTGCTACCTACTATATGACGCTGACTGTACAGGAGTACTGCGTGCTGGTATACGATCTGGGGAGGAGAAGCGACAAAGCGATATAATGGTGTTAATTATTAAAGACGATAGGTACAATTTAAGAGGTTGGCAACATTAGTCTGCCAAGGAACAGGGCTCAAAATGGCGTGGCTCTTTGTTGATTTGATTCGTTATCTTTGTTATAATTTATTTGTTTGTTCGCAGGAAGAGGATGAGGAAGAAGATCTGGCGGGCGGCTCGGAGAACGACGACGGCTCCGACTCCGGCTCAGACAACGATGACGACTGTGAGTACACAACCGATAGTATCCAGCACGGGTGGGTATGCATGATGAACTCGAGAAAGGTTTTGTCTATATCGAAACGTCAAAAATGACATTTCATCGTAGACAAAACTATGGTTCGGCTGCCAATTATAGACTGTCCAGGTAGACAAAACTCTTCTCGGGTTTTTCATGATACGGGTGCTGCAAATAAGTTAATATGTATGGATGTTTGTTACTCTTTAACGCTAAAATAACTAAACGGATTTGTTTGAAATTTGGCACACAGATAGTAGATAGCCTGGATTAAATATTCCCAAGGTAACGGATACCACGTGGGTGAAACAGCGGGCGGCCGCTTGTATTATAAATGCAAAAGTTTGTGAGGATGTATGTGTGTTACACGTGTACGCGAAAACTACTGAACGGGCTTAGATGAAACATTACAGTTATAAATATACTAATATAATAAATTAACTGATAATAAACTTTAACTAATATTTTAAAAGGAAAGATTTTATTGTTTTGAATAGACTCCGAAACTGGACCGATTTAGAAAATTATTTGACCATTAGAAAGCTGCATTGTTCCCGAGTGACATAGGCTATATTTTATCCCAATACTCCCACGGGAACGTACCACGCGAGTAAAACAGCAACGGAGAGCTCGAGAGAGACGTAATAGGTTTTTAAGTAACACGAACCATACCAACAAGCCTTAGCATTGAAACACGATAATAACGAGATTTAGATATAATTAAAATAGGTATAATTGAAATTAGTAGAAAAAGTGAGGGTATTTTCATTACCCTTCACACATAAAGACAGAGACAGAGTTTTTGGAAGATCCTGCCCTTAAGCCGTTGGTCGCGACTGCGTTTGCAGTCGTTGTTACCTACCAATTCGCATTAGGCCCGCGTGTTGTTATGGCCCATGGCTCCTTATGGAGGCCAGTGTCCCTGCAGTGAGGACTTATAATTAGTGTTGCCGAACTATCGATAGTTTTAATCGAAAAATGCCAAACTATCGATAGGCCTATCGATACTATCGATAGTATCGATCTCTTAGTTAGTACAATACTATCGGTAAGCAGCAATACTATCGATAGTATTGCTTTCTAATATTGCAAATCTATCGATACTATCGATAGTATTGTTCCCGAAAGATATGAAATCTATCGATAATATCGATACTATCGATACTATCGATAGTTTTGTACAATCGATAGTGACCTTTAATTCAATAGTATCGGTTCTACTCATCTGCCAGTGTAAATACAATCAATACTATTGAAATAATGGTAACAATCGATTGTCCAAAACTATCGATAGTTTATTAATATTGAAAAGCAATACTATCGATACTATCAATAGTTTATTCATCGTCAGGGATCGATACAATCTATTCTATCGATAGTATTGTTTTTTACAGATAGTATTGCACTAAAAGAGAGATCGTATCGATCTCGATATCGATACTATCGAAAACTATCGATACTATTGTTTTTGCTTAAACTATCGATAGACTATCGAAATGCTATCGATAGTGGACTATCGAGCGGCAACACTACTTAAAATGGCTGTTAATGATGATGATATTAAATATGATTTTTATCTATTACTTATGAGGAAACTTCATCCATATAATTCTTAAACTCTGTTTCTAGTATTTATTTACCGCCAATGTACTAAATGTGTCCCCCCCTCCCGTGTTAGTAGCGATCGCTTCCCTCCGCGAGGCGGTGATGGGGCTGGACGCCAGCTCGGGCGACTCGTCCCGCGACTCGGACCGCCCGCGGGCGCGCGCCAGGCGGATGCGGACGAGGCGCAGGGTATGTATACATATACATGATGCGGGCAGATATATATACGGGATGGGGCCGGACCCAGCTCGGGCGACTCGTCCCGCGACTCGGACCGCCCCCGGGCGCGTGCCAGGCGGATGCGGACGAGGCGCAGGGTATGTATACATATACATGATGCGGGCAGATATATATACGGGATGGGGCCGGACCCAGCTCGGGCGACTCGTCCCGCGACTCGGACCGCCCCCGGGCGCGCGCCAGGCGGATGCGGACGAGGCGCAGGGTATGTATACATATACATGATGCGGGCAGATATATATACGGGATGGGGCCGGACCCAGCTCGGGCGACTCGTCCCGCGACTCGGACCGCCCCCGGGCGCGTGCCAGGCGGATGCGGACGAGGCGCAGGGTATGTATACATATACATGATGCGGGCAGATATATATACGGGATGGGGCCGGACCCAGCTCGGGCGACTCGTCCCGCGACTCGGACCGCCCCCGGGCGCGCGCCAGGCGGATGCGGACGAGGCGCAGGGTATGTATACATATACATGATGCGGGCAGATATATATACGGGATGGGGCCGGACCCAGCTCGGGCGACTCGTCCCGCGACTCGGACCGCCCCCGGGCGCGCGCCAGGCGGATGCGGACGAGGCGCAGGGTATGTATACATATACATGATGCGGGCAGATATACAGGGTGCATTTTTAACCACTCTCCAAATTTTTTCCAGGCTTTATGTATCATTAATAGATCACATTTATGGAAAAAAATAGGTAGGTAAAATTTGCACATTAAAATGATAACGATTAAATAATTACCACGATCGCATAGTCACCTAGTCACGTAGGTCAAACCACGGTCAAACGCCTCCCGCGCACAATACAATGAATGAAACAGCCGGTAAGGCGCGGGTGCAGGGGCACGGGGGGAACCGCGCCCGCGCCACCCCGCCGCCGCGCCGGCCGCCGCGCCTCCCCGCCCGGGTGCCCTCGGCAACCGGCAGCAACATCAGTCGGCCGCGCAACTTCTTTGCGTACATACATTTCCGTGTTTACTTCCGTGTTGCGCGCGCGCCGCCCCGGCCGCGCCAGCACCGGTGCCGCGCCGCCGCCGCCGCCCCGGCCACCTGCCCCGTAGCGACACCCGCATGTATGTTTCGCGATGTATTCGATTCGGTCGTGAATAGGTAGTATGAAATGGTGCGTTGTTGTTATAATTTACATGTGGAGTGAAATAAATGTCGTGTTTATGTCGAGGAAGCACAAAGCCTAGCAGCATTTGAAAAAGTGAAAAGTGACACTGTAGGTACCTATTGTAGTGCGCGCAAAGTTAAAGGAAAGTGTAAAAACGTGCAAGTCTCTGCTTGGCGAGAAACGGTATGCACTTTGAACAATTCATAAAGTTATTTACCTATTCGTAGCGTAGTAAGCAGGAGCAGGTCTTAAAAGTTAGGTAGGGTGAATTACGCTGTTTGATAAATGATTTTTCTTAGAATTCCTAACGAAAAATGCATATGAAATTGACCAGCCGCAATGAACTTCAAATGTTCACAAACCCGTAGGTAGGAGTACATTCGCGCGGCAGCGAGCGCAACACAAGTACACATGATCAGCTGTTCCAGTCAACCACCGCTCAGTTTAAATAGGCACCGTTAAATTTACGAGTAATTCAAGATATTGTATTGTGGTGTCATTGATTGTGGTACTAACATTAGATCCTAATGGATTAAATTAGGAATGCGTTTTTTTCTAACGATTACGTTTCTTTAAGTTATGTAATTGCTCGCTACATAAGTACCTAGTTACTTCGTATTATTTTTTACTAGGTGATCAATACAAAACAATTGCATATCCTTTTAATCAATTTGATACTAATTATCATTCCATCTAAGCAGGAATCCCAAAAAATCTAAGTTTTCTTATTACGTTTACTTTTACTTTCACAATGCAATTTTTATTATTTAAAATTTTAAAATGAAGTACCTACCTATTAGAAAAAAAAACGACCCGTCTCACAACTAGCTCCGATGGGACTCGAACCCACGACCTTTCACTATCCGGGCGAATGCTCTAACCACTGAGCAACTGAGTAATGACTCCGTATCTTTTACCTAATCCTTAGAACAAAGAAACGTACTGTAACTGGCGCCAAAATCACCCTAATGTTATCTGACACGGACTTTGTATCCGGACGGGGGCAGCGGTGTAGCACTTAGCCTTCATCATCATCACACCTGATGTTAAGTGGTGATAAGGCTGAGGGTGGAAGCAATACTCCCGATCCCGATATCTTCAATCACTGAGGAACTGGCTATCTTATCTCTAACTGCCTGAACACAATAATGCTAAAAACATCATTGTTTGTGCATCAGACTAACAAGCCCTACCACCAACCAAATCAAATACAATGTACCCCCACTAAGAAGTGAACCCGAGACCTCTGGGTCTGATGCCGGTGGTGTGTACCATCACTACACCACAGAGGTGGTTAAAGCGAACTCTTGTAGTTGTGACCTTTGGTGACCCGTCTCGGCCGCCGGGACACGGGGTGGGCGCGGGGAGGGTATGCGGTCTGTCGCTCGCGCGCGCTCGGCCGTCGTCGGCGGATCGGTCGGTCGGGTGCAGGGCGCGGGGAATATACCAGGCTATCAATGAACTTACTGTGGGTGTATGTTTACTTAGCGCAAGCGGGCAGGGCGTTGCGCGGTAACCAAAAACGTAGGTATTTTAGGGATAACTTTGTGATGACTCAACTTAAAAAAATTGTACTAGGCGACACTAAAAGAAAATATACGTATTTCATCATTTTGCCTAAAGATTACCATATTCAAATTTGGAGAGTGATTTTAAATACTTCCTGTATATACGGGATGGGGCCGGACCCAGCTCGGGCGATTCGTCCCGCGACTCGGACCGCCCCCGGGCGCGCGCCAGGCGGATGCGGACGAGGCGCAGGGTATGTATACATATACATGATGCGGGCAGATATATATACGGGATGGGGCCGGACCCAGCTCGGGCGACTCGTCCCGCGACTCGGACCGCCCCCGGGCGCGCGCCAGGCGGATGCGGACGAGGCGCAGGGTATGTACACATGTACATGATGCGGGCACATATATAAGGAGGTGTTTTATTGTACCGGAGAACGAGCAGGTAGTGATTAGGTCAAGTGTATAGAACATGAAAAAAATGGAAAAAAAATCCCGGATTTTTTTTATATTTTTTTTGAAATTTTTCTATCATCCAAATATTAAAAGTTGAATATTGGATTATAAAGTCAATATTTAACATAAACAATACTTAACGTAAAAATAAAATAATCTTAAGAATCCATAAAAAAGTTAATTTTACGCGCGCCTTGGGTGAATGGCCTCAATGCACTATCAGCTGACTGGGCGGGCGGGGGCGGGGGCGTGCGACTCGCAATACTACAGGTTCATTTTAGTCGAACTAAAATGATTTTGTAATCGCAAACCAAATAAAGTGATTTACCTATCTTTCCGTCACATTAATTCACCTATGTAAAGCTTTAGAAATTTTCATAAAAATAAAGTTATTTACCTATCTTTCGGTCACATTAATTCACTCATGTAAAGCTTTGGAAATTTGTGTAATAAATAATAATTCATAATCTAAATACCTAGTGTTACGCCTGCGCGCGACCCACATGCCCACAGTTAGTTTTATGTACCTACCTTAGTTGATGCGACAACGACCGCTCGTCATTATGCGACCGCGCAGCCGTTCGTACTCTCGGCCGCGCTCGGAACGCGCGCGACGCCCGCCGCCCGCGCCCGGCCCGGTCCAGTCAGCCAGCCAGCCAGCCGGCCGCCGAACGACGTCAAGGACGGTCACGTATTTATTTATCTCGCGCCTCGCACTTCCGCGACCCACGTTTTTACTCGACATCAATAATTGTGTACTATAATTATTAGAATAAGTCTGATTGTAAAGTTTTTATGAATAAAGGTGTTTGACAACTTTATACTGGCTGCCCAACTCAAGGCCGAACATTATAACGAACTGCAGTTCACGTCGCGACTCGCGAGTGAGATAAGTACCTATGTAACGGAGTGTTAGTGCGCGTTGTTTTGTTACTAAATACGGGAAACCGGCGATACGCCGGCGACGAAGTGTTCAGTGATGATGCCAGCGCACATGAGGAGTTCGACACACCGGCGCGCGGCGCCGGCGGAGCAGTGCACCCAAGGCGCCGACGACGCGCCGTTTAGTTATGATTTAGATATTTTTACATTAACTCGCCAGTCCAAAGCCTGTAAAGTGTGATGGAAAGTTAATCACTGACTTGTGTTAATCAACTGATATCTCATCATTGGATGACACGTAAGTACTTACACCCTACCCCTATTAAAACGGTATTTAAACAGCACCATTTTAGATAATAATCGTGAAACATACTCTGTTTGTCTTCATTTTGTTTAAATAGGTAGCATCGATTATTGTGATAACACACAATACCTACTCACGAGTCGCACGTGCGCCCGCCCGGCCGCCATCGCCAGTCAGCTGATGTTGCATTCCGGTCGTTCACCCAGGGCGCACGTGAAATTAAAACTACTTTTATGTTTGTGGATACTCGTACAAAAAAAATATTTATTTTCACGTTTAGTATTGTTTATGTTGAATATTGACTTGATAATCCAATATTCAACTAATAATATTAGGATGATTGAAAAATTTAAAAGAAAAATAAAAAAAATCCGGGATTTTTTTTTCCATTTTTTTCATGACCTATACACTTGACCTAATCACTACCTGCTCGTTCTCCGGTACAATAAAACACCTCCTTATATATATATACGGGATGGGGCCGGACCCAGCTCGGGCGACTCGTCCCGCGACTCGGACCGCCCCCGGGCGCGCGCCAGGCGGATGCGGACGAGGCGCAGGGTATGTACACATGATGCGGGCACATATATATATACGGGATGGGGCCGGACCCAGCTCGGGCGACTCGTCCCGCGACTCGGACCGCCCCCGGGCGCGCGCCAGGCGGATGCGGACGAGGCGCAGGGTATGTACACATGATGCGGGCACATATATATATACGGGATGGGGCCGGACCCAGCTCGGGCGACTCGTCCCGCGACTCGGACCGCCCCCGGGCGCGCGCCAGGCGGATGCGGACGAGGCGCAGGGTATGTACACATGATGCGGGCACATATATATATATACGGGATGGGGCCGGACCCAGCTCGGGCGACTCGTCCCGCGACTCGGACCGCCCCCGGGCGCGCGCCAGGCGGATGCGGATGAGGCGCAGGGTATGTATACATATACATGATGCGGGCACATATATATATACGGGATGGGGCCGGACCCAGCTCGGGCGACTCGGACCGCCCCCGGGCGCGCGCCAGGCGGATGCGGACGAGGCGCAGGGTATGTACACATGATGCGGGCACATATATATACGGGATGGGGCCGGACCCAGCTCGGGCGACTCGGACCGCCCCCGGGCGCGCGCCAGGCGGATGCGGACGAGGCGCAGGGTATGTACACATGATGCGGGCACATATATATACGGGATGGGGCCGGACCCAGCTCGGGCGACTCGTCCCGCGACTCGGACCGCCCCCGGGCGCGCGCCAGGCGGATGCGGATGAGGCGCAGGGTATGTATACATGTACATGATGCGGGCACATATATATATACGGGATGGGGCCGGACCCAGCTCGGGCGACTCGTCCCGCGACTCGGACCGCCCCCGGGCGCGCGCCAGGCGGATGCGGACGGGGCACAGGATATGTATACATACACATAAACATGATATGTACACATATACAGGGTGTTTGTTTTAAGTTCAAACTCCAGGGGCTGCAAGTACCCATCAATACAAACAACTTTTACTATGGGACCAAATGTCACATTGCGAAAAAAAACAGCTGTTCTATTTATTTTGGCCCATTCGCTATTGCACTATTGTATGAAACAGCCGATTTTTTTCGCGATATTTACTGCCGCACTCAAAGACGCCAATTAACTTTAATTGATAATTAAATCTCTATCTGTCTCTTTTTGATGTCCAGTATTGAATAAAGTAGGAATGATAATTTATAATGCCAATTAAATTTAATTGACGTCTCTGAGTGCGGCAGTAATTGGTCCCATAGTAAAAGTTGTTTTATAGGTACTTTCACCCCCTGAAGTAAGTCGCATCTATAAACAAACACCCTGTATATACGTGATGGGGCAGGATTATTATTATCGATCGATCATTATCGATAGACGGCCAGAATTAATAACCTATCCACAGATAGGGATAGGAGCGATCCAGATTAGTTGCTAGGCAACACCTAGCATCACCCTGGCAACTGTCGTTAATTCTACGTTAATGTCAAGCGTTGCATAGCAACTAATCTGGATCGCACCTATCCCTATCTGTGGATAGGTTATTAATTCTGGACGATAATCTACTCGAACTAGAAGGGAGAGGCGAGGCGGGAGGAGATCCACTTCCCCCGAAAAATGCTGTTAATAACCTTTGGTTATTTTCGTTAATAACCGGCTTCACATAATATGTGTTACGGGCCTAGTTACGTTAGTTCTATTTTTTTCGGGGACTCCCGCGAACTTTTGTCCAGTCCAGTCTCTCGGTATCCGCGGTTTTTCGGGGACTTTTTTGTCCCCGGTACTTTTAGTTCCTTGTGTGCGTTGTTCGATACAATTTATAAAAGATCTATATTGATTAGTGTTAAATCGTATTTGCACGATTATTTACAACATTTTACGATCACAAATTTTCAGAAAATTTCGAGGTTTGTATGGAAGAACGATTATTTATTTTGCCGTGTACGATCGTATTTTTTTTCCCAATTTTGTACGGAATTTGTACAGGTGTACGACTTTTTAAAATTGAATGTACAATTCTCGATTTTTCGCATCTGGCAACCCTGATATCGATGGACAAAAAGCAACCGGCGGACAGTCCCTCGTCAGGGGCGCTACCGGCGAACTTTCCGATAATCGGAAGGATGCCGTTCTTCAACTTCAAACATAAATTACGAAGTACCTAATTTCTTATTGTACTATTTGCCGAAGTTATTTAGAAGATATCGATGTTCCTGGGACATCATGAATCGTTGTTTGCCATTTTGGCCTGATTGGGGCTCGATTTATGTTTTAATTTGAAGCCCGGTAGATCTCCGATTATCAGAGCGTTCGCCGGTACGGCCCCAGGGGGGCTACCGGCTAAGAAATATCCCTCCGTAAACTTAATTCACCTGGGCTAATTCACCTAGGTGAATAAAGTATACTATTCGTAAACTTTAATCACCTGGGTGCATTAAAATTACTTTCACAAAACTTTATTCACCTTATTCTCCTAGGTGCATTAAGTATACTTTTAAGTAAACTTTATTCACTTTTATGAACAATGTTTTTTATCAGTGAAACTCTGGCTCAATGAGAGCATAGGTTAATTTATGATTGTCATATTGACACACAATTTTCCTGCAATATATTATGAGTTTATTATGTAATTCCTCAAAGCAAACTTTCCACACTACTCTAAGTAAACGAATAAAAAAGTTTAATAGAAACCTACTTGATCTGATCGCGGCATTTAAAAAAGACGCAGACACCAAGTGCACTCCAAAACAACACAGATTCAGCGTTCATCTAAAAACATTTTCTATAAATGGTCCGTTAGATAATTTTTTTACTGGGGTGATTATTTTAAATATGTCTTTTGTTTTGTGACTAGCGGTACTTACAGGTGATTAAAGTTTACTAAGAGTAGGTTTTATTCACCTGGGTGATCCATTTTTAACTTGGGTGAATAAAGTTTACTTATTATTTTAAATATATGTCTTTTGTTTTGTGACCAGCGGTACAGGTGATTAAAGTTTACGAATAGTATACTTAATTCACCTAGGTGAATTAACTCAGGTGAATTAAGTTTACGGAGCGAGAAATATGGGTATGGGCTTCAACTGTCATTTGAATTCCTTATCTTGATCGATTTTTGCTGCTTTGTTCTGTTGAACATTGCTAGCTAGTTATCGTTAAACCCGACGTCACAAAATAAGAAACTGATAGCAGCTATTTTCTTTATAAAATTGACTTAAAGTTCCCAAAAACGTATGAAGTACATACCCATAAAGTTACGCGGTAGCCCCCCTGATCAGGCTATAAACCCCTGTTGTTTGTCTGCAGGCGGCGGCGGAGGGCCGGAGCAGCGACAGCGACGGCGACCTAGAACTGCCCGACATCATCGAGTTCGACATTGACTAGCGTTCAATAAACGGGTCGATCACTTGTCTTGCTGGTTTCATTTAGTGTCGCGACACATCTGCGGAACGTACGGCGCCGAACCAAACAATAAGGCCCAATTTCACCACTGATATTTAAACGCGAGCAACGCTAAACGTGTTTAAAATATAGTTCTGTCTCTGACTCATTCAAACAGATGACAGAACTATATTTTAAACACGTTTAGCGTTGATCGCGTTTAAATATCAGTGGTGAAATTGGGCCTAAATCCTACTATATCTATACTAATATTATAAAGAGGAAAGATTTGTATTTTTGTATAAAAACGAAACGAAACGAAAAAACTCAAAAAATACTGGACCGATTTAGAAAATTCTTTCACCGTTAGAAAGCTACAGTCTTCCCGAGTGACATAGGCTATATTTTATCCCGATATTCCCACGGGAACGGGTATCACGCGGGTGAAACCGCGGGCGGCCGCTAGTAATATTATAAATGTGAAAGTTTAGATATTTGGATGTTTAGATGTTTGTTTGTTTGTTACTCAATCATGCCAAAACGTCTGAACGGATTTGGCTGAAATTTGGGACACATATACACGTATCACATTCCTGCGGAATAACGTCATGTTGTCCACGCAGGCGAAGCCGCGTGCGGAATGCTAGTAATAGTATAAGTACAGAAGCTGCACTCCGCAAAACCATTTAAACAAATAGCAACTCTAACTTCAACACGATAAAGTAAAATTCAGCTATGTATGGCTCTAATTACGAACGGCTAGACGTTGCATCTCTTTCTATCGCATATATTCTATCGCGCTCGGGCGGGCGTACGGCGCGCAGGCGGCCCGCTGTAAATTGTACCCCGAGATATACGCGAAGCGGTAGGCACTTATCTCGCGTCCTTCAGCGAGTGACGGACCCCTGCTCGCAGTGTTTTTGAGGTCCCCTATGCTATGACACATCAGCCGAAATTACGTTGCTTGGAAAAACGTCAGTCACTGAACTTTCGGCGCCGAACGTTCAGCATATGTGTCCTTACCCTTTGTTAACGCCTTCGTGGCGTGATGGAATTTACTTTCTTTGTAAATATACTCAAACTAGGTTTTGAAAATAATTTAAGTTTTTAATAATTACAAATTTTGATCTTTACTTGACAGCTGTTCGTATGGCAATGAATGACGTATAGGTACTCAAAGATTCGATGCGGTAAGCTTGCGACTAATTATAAATAATAAATAAATAAATATTTTCTTACAATCACACCAATTATCTAAGCCCGTAGTTAATTTCTTAAGAAACTGTGTCTACGTGAACTTGATAACGGATAAATATATACTTAAATACTTTTTGTTTGTAAATACATACTTAATATACATAGAAAACACCCAGACCAAGACAAATAGACATGTTCATGCACACAAATATTTGTCTTGTTCGGGAATCGAACCCAAGACCTCTGGCGCAGAAGGCAGGTAGTTGACCCCTGCGCCAAATCGGTCGTTATGACTTTGCTGTTGCTATATCGGTCGGTAGGCGTTAACACATGCGAAAATGTGTATGTTTCTTTGTCTGTCTGCCTGTACTTGTCTTGCTGGTTTCATTTATACACCGTATCCCTACTAATATTATAAATGCAAAAATTTTTGTTTGTTTGTCAGTTTTCATGTCAAAACGGCTGAACCGATTTTGATCAAATTTGGATAACTGCGACGGAAGGACTTAAGACTACTTTTTATCCCGGGAAAGTATCAGTTTCCACGGGATAGCGTTGTGTAGCCCACGCGGGCGGAAGGCTAGTATTTATGTATATTATTATATCCTACTAATATTATAAATGTGAAAGTTTAGATGTTTGAATGTTTGTTACTCAATCACGCAAAAACGGCTGAACGGATTTGGCTGAAATTTGGGACACGAAACTTTGTAGCCTGGAGAGGAACATAGGCTACTTTTTATCCCGGAAATTACATATTCCCGCAGGATAACGTCGTGTAGTCCACGCGGGCGTAAAGCTAGTCTAATATATTAACGCTGGCTATACAGCGCGTAAGAAGTATTGGACAAATATTATTCTGTGTTATTGGATAAATAAAATAAATAATATAAAATCCTTTTGCACGAACTTTTCGTAGATTGAGGAATGCACGAACAGTCTCTGTGAACATTAAGTTTTACAATCGGAACATGAACAGAATGCGCATTACGGAACGGAATAAAGTTGAGGGCTTGTAAGGGCGTTTACACACGAACAACGACACGAGACGATTTACTAACAGTGTTGCCAGAACGTACCAAAAAGTACAGTTTTCTGTACCATTTACCATCAAACTGTAAACTAGGTGCTATTTTGTTGCATGGCAAATGCAGTTCACAGTTTGCCGTATCTGTCAGCAATTCGCTGTTAAGTTGGTCGTACTGTCTTTATGTATGCTCAATGCTGTGAACTGAACCGTCTTTTATTGGAAAATAGTGCTGACAACACTGTCGCGCAATTTGTAAATCGTGTCGTGTCGTTGTTCGTGGGAAAAACCCTAAAGCCGCGTTTAAGCCGACACAAAACATGAAGCAAAATGGACAAGACAGGTAGATGTTGCGAAACATGTGTTTGAAACATGTTGTCTGGTCTAAACGGCTGTTAACCAAGCCATAAACACCCAACCAAAAAAAGAGAGCGTTCTTGTCATACGTGCAGTGTTGCCGTTCTAACGGATTTTTAAATTATTTGCAACTTTTTGTAGTCTATTCGCTAAAAAGAATATTATTATAGTAATATACTGGGTAGCGCAAAAGTAGGTACTTACTGCCACTATAAAAATTACTTATTTTATATATGACATCTCCTATTAATCTGATATTGAAAACTGTGTAGTAAACAAATGTAAAATTCACTCAAAATGTACAGGGTACCCCTTACTTAACCCCTGACAGAATCGAGTTGAGATCAAAATTGAATCAAGATAAAAAAAAAAAACACCATTCTAGTAACGACTGTATAGCGCCAATCGAGTAAGTAGTGATTGAATACCGAACTAAATGAAATCGTTATAGGTCTACTGTTTTATAGATTTAAGGTCTAAAATCACACCTTCGATCACAACCAGCTTTGTTGTGATCGAAGGTGTGATTTTTGACCTTAAATCTATAAAACATTACGAAATAACTAAAATCTATAAAACGGTTCGATTTTCATCTCAACTCGATTCCGTCAGGGCCTCAGGGGTTAGGGGGCAGTTTGTGTGCATTTGCAACGGCAATCGCAAGCAAACTGGCTCTGTACTTGTACACGATCGCCCATCATGGTCGGCCAATGGGATCGGCCATCCTGTACTGGGAGCTTTTCTTGCCGACCATGATCGGGCAACGTGTACAGGGCCCGTTTGTGTGTGATTGCCGTCTGCGAGCAACGCAAACTCGCCCTGTACACGATGGGCCATCATGGTCGGCCAACATAATCGGCCATCCTGTACTGTTAAAGTTTTCCGTTCCGTGGTTTACCATAAATTTATTTACCCTGTTTTTCTTTCTAATAACTCTCGCTTGCGCTTCGCTTGTCGCCACCCAGTGACTTTGAAATAGTTAATTGTTTGTACATTAAAATTCGGTTTTGGTAAAATAAAACCGTACCTTGAAGTTAAAACCGTACCTTTTCAGAAGCCAACTGTCCTTTTTTGGGAAATCATACTGGCAACACTGGTGAGGTGTGCCGCAATATATTGTGTGCCGCAATTCATCAACTATATTTCCCAAAATAAAAATTTTTTTCAAAGTGATTTTACTGTGATTTTGCAATAAATAAATGTGATTTGGTGACAAGGAGGTATCTATGAATGTACAATTATTGTAAAAAAACGTTATCTTATAAAAAAAAGTGTCATGTAACCTACCTAATAATATTTTTCTAAAACTTAAGCTAGAAACACATTTCGCTGGCGCAGTGCAGTGCAGCGCGATCGGTTTCATGCATTTAGTATGGCTAGAAACACATTTCTCTGGCGCAGCGCAGCGTATCCGCTCGGCTCCGATTGCGCCAGACCCCCCACCACTTTCTAGCATTGTATCGTCAGATGGCTCGGTAGCGGACTGCGCAGCAGAGCTCTGCATTTTGCTTTTTACTACTTATGTTCTCCGATTTCTCCGTCAATAATGGGCCAATTTAAAAAATATTTTTTTTGCTTCGAAGAGTCACCAATTCATTATCATGTAGGGTTGTTAATTATACTGTTAAAACAGTATTAAAGTGTTTTTAGTACACTATACTTTTTAATTTTATAACAAAAATAATGTATAATTCTGAATTGAAAATAAATTACACTAAATATTTCAAAAATCGGTTCAGTATTTTTTGAGTTTATCTATTACAAAGAAACAAAAGTGTATTTATAGTATTAGTATAGATATAAATTGCATCTCGTATTCTTTCATCATCATCTTATCATCGTAATCATCAACATATTTTTTTGGATTTAATATGTTCAAGTAAGAACAGAAATTGTTTTCAAAATTAGAAGAAAACATAATGCAGATGTTAGCTCGGCAACGACTCGATTGACACTGATTAAAAATTTCGTCAGGACGCGCTGCGCCACACTAGTAAAGTGTGCACACCCGGGTCGACGCTGCGCTGCGTCAGAGAAATGTGTTTCTAGCTTTATACGGGCTGAATTTTTATTGGTTTTAAAGCCAAAAACCCTGGTGTTCTACCCATCATTCTGAACAACTTTCACTATGGGACTAACTCTACGGTGAAAAAAAATCAGCTGTTCCAATCTTATATCTGTCTCATAATGAAAGTTGTTCAGTTTGATGGTCTGATTAACCCCACGAGATGTTTTAAATGAATAACAAATAACCCTGTATATGTACACACGGCGGCACATCAGACTATACATGTTGACCTTGAGACCGCCTTTATGCCCTACGTAATAAAAGCTGTTATAGCAGTTCAACTGTTTAACCTGATATGCTGTCGAGTGTACAATGTTTCAAGTACCTAGCTATTCCATTGAAGGAAGAAAAGTCTCATACAAACAAACCCTTTTTTCCCCCCAATCCCCACTCCACTATTCACTTCACTCCCACGGTGGGAGCCCCACCTCCGAATATTAATAATTTCGAAAGAATAGCAATATAACATTGAAATGCAACTTCATACATGACCTCTATCGAAATTATTTTGTACGCGACTGTACATGTTTTTGATATAGTCTAGGAGCCCAGCCCCCCTAGCATGACCAACAAAATGGGATATGATATGATAAGTTATCCGGTTTAACTGTCAAAAGACTATGGGTTTTGACGTTTGAATGTCGATAAGTCGCTTTATCATTCGATACATATCGCGTTTTGGGTGGTCATGCTAGGCTTACTGGATCAAAATTTGTTTATGACTTAAAAATTAAGGTTTTGAGTTTCGAAAATGCATAAAAGTTACGTATTACTTTACGTTATACTTTTGTGTTACTAATACACTTAATTATTCTAACACAAACACGCAAAACAAGAACAAGTTACAAACATCGTCACTAAATAGGAAGTCAGCTCCTGTACTATAAAAACAAAATTTTAATTCCGATTATCTCCTAAACCAAAGGACGAAGAATTCTGTGGCTTTTAGGACGAATTGGGACGAATGTACACGAATCGTTTTCAATAAGCAGATTTTCTCTAAGTGACCTGGTTAAAAAGTCCGCGCCATAATGTAGGTTAATTATGGCATGGACCAAATCATTCCTTTATATCTTTTGAACGGCGCTTCATTTCGTTTTGATTCCAGGCATTGCGGGTTCTATAAAAAAGGGACAAAATGTTATACTAATCAGATCCTGGCTAGGTGTTATGGTTCAATAAATATAGCCTGTCCGTCCGTGCCATAATGAAGGTTTGCTTTGGCATGGACCATTTAAATCGCTTATATCTTTTCGTCCCCTTTACGACGAATTCTGAAAATTTGGGACAGAAATAGGACAAAATGACCATGTAGTCAGAATTGCGGTTTTCAGAGTGGGCCGTGCCGTAATGTAGCACACCCGCCGCCGCCGCCGCGCCGCCGACGGAATAGAAAAGTCATAGAATATAATATAATAGAGGTCAGTGAATATAACAAGGAATTTATAAGTACTACGTACAACAGGAAGGTGCACTCCGTATTTTTGTGTATTTAAAAATACACTGTAATATTAAGAGATAAGGTTTATATTTCAATACAAAATGTCAACGGTCCAGCTGAGACCGCAAGAACGAGGTGAGGGTGTCCCGTTCTCTAAACTTGCCAGCACTCTTAAATAACAGGTTTAGTAGATTTATGGTTCACAACTTACGTTATAAAAATTAAATTTCGTAAAATTTCCCCTTCGTATTACTTTTAGTCAATAGAAAACATCGCATATGATTTTGGTATTACCGTATTAGGCATAAAAATGTATCAGGTCGTTTAAGTTTTTATGGCTTATCCTAGAAAAGAATTTGAATGATAGATTTCAGAATATTAAAGGGGCAACATTACAAGCCGAATGACGTTTTCAGTCTTCGTTGTGTCAAGTTCGCAATTCGCTCGTCGCCGCCCGCCGCCCGTCGCGCATGTTCGTGGCCGCCGTAATGGGATGGAGTGAGATAAACTGACCTCGTTCTTACTATCTCATTAGGACCGTTTTTTAGCAGCAGTGCACCTTCCTGTTGTATTATAACTTCCTTGGAATATAACAAACAAATCCGTAGAAATAAGCGTTAATTAATTTTTTTTTCATTAGGTATTATGTTTTCTTTCGTAGACAATTTTTTATTTAGCGCCTTGTCGAAAAAAGACACAAATCTAGCGTTTTTTTGGTCACAAGTGTCACAACACACAACTTAGCGCGCTACTGTCAGACAGCGTTGGCAACACTGCACTGAATGTCTTATTTATTTATTTATTTATTTTTTTTATTTAGTTTATTCATGACTTGGATACAGAGTCCTTCAGTCGCATACATTTTTATAGTTACATTGTAGAGTATATAAGAAAGATATACAAAAATTTATAAACCAAAATCAGAGACAGAGCAGCAAGCAGCTGACAAACATAAAAAAAACGATAACTTAAAGCATAAGTTATGCAAACAAAAGGGAGATAAATATTATAAACTTAACTAGAAACAAAATTAAGATTATGTACATCAAACTAAATTTAAACTATGTACAAAAGATATTCACAAGAGAATAGAAAACTAAATTAAATCTTTTCTACTGTAGTAATAATGTACTTAAAAATAGGATTGAAAAAATCACTGTTATTTAAGAGGTCTTGAACGCGGCGGGGAAAACTGTTTTGGTTTTGAACTGATAGGGAACTGTCAGTACTGTCACTTATGTCACTGATTTCACTGATAAGGGGAGTTTTTGGCGCCATCTTAGCGGGTTAGGTTAAGTGGATATTTTAATTAATCGCAATTTGTTTCATAGTGGACTTTGTGACTCAAGATAGGTGTGGTTTTGTGCCCCAAGTGTTTACGCAACTGGACGATGTGTGGAATGATTAAAATATGCGCTATCTCGGTAACGTGATGCCGAGTGTTTTATTGTAGTGGTGACTACCTCAGCAAGAATTACCGAGAAGACCGACTCGACATACTTGACGCCAAATACTCCAAGAAGCATTAGAATGTAACACACCTACATTCTAATGAAAACATAAGAAACTATAATAACATACATAATACTCAAGAATTGGCAGTATGGCTTGATGTCTTCGCCTGTCCAAAAAGGACGAACTTTTTTACAATACAATTCACTGATAAGCTGATAAGGGTGGGTGGACCGTTGGATTGTAAACTTGGAGCAGTTGAGGATTATGTGTTGCAAATCGGCATCTTCTTCAGAGCAGTGTGGACATCTACTGTTGCTGAAGACATTGATTCTATGGAGATGCGTCGGAACTAAACAATGGCCAAGTCTCATTCGTGTGATTACAGTTACAAATTTCCTGCTCTCAAATCTCTTACTTTTGCTATACCAAGGTTTTGCTGGTAAGTCTTTCTGTATCTCAGCATACCACTTGCCTTTAGTCTGTAATGTATTATTCCAGTGACTTTTCCATAGGTCTTTTGCATTTGCCTTGAAATATGCATAGTAATCCGTAAATGGGACTTGAACTGTTTGGGTGTGATCTTGGTTATGTTCCATGCGTGTCAATTCGTCTGCTATCTCATTACCTTCAATGCCACTGTGTGAGGGAACCCATATAAAGCTTACATTAAACCCTCGGTTAGTTAATTGCTCTATTAAACAAAGAATTTTACACAAAATATAGTTGGATTTATAAGACGAAAGGCCATAGAAAAGAGAAGTTAATACACTTTTAGAATCAGTCACTATAACAATATTTACATTATTTACATGACAATTTATATACATTAAGGCTTTAAGTATTGCATAACTTTCTGCTGTGAATATGCTGCAATTCTGATTTAACTTGATACAATCACTGTAACTAGCTTGTGGATCATAAATAGCCGCTTGTACATTGTGTTCATCTTTATTATTATTTTATTATTATTTATAGGGGGGACGCCAGCGAAGCCGGACGGGTGATCAGTCACCTAGGTCGGGACCATTTCACCCAGTTCCCCAAGTCCCCTAAAAGCTGAAAAATCAGGGGGGAGGCGGGTTATCATTTACCCCACCGGCGTCGGACCCTCGAACCTACCTGTGCGCTTACAGTACCTGTTGAGTTGACTTATCGTTAACTTCTTTAGATCCTCTTCCTTAAGCTTGTCCGTTCCAAAGAGCTCCCAGCGCAGTGATGCGTACATCGGGCACTCTGCCATGAAGTGGTAGCTTGTTTCTTCTCTTTCTTTGCATTGCGGACAGATAGAGTCTTCTGTCCGTTTAATCACTGATAGGTGTCTGTTTAGTGGGCAGTGCCCAGTGAGTACACCTACAATTGTTCTTATATTTCTCCTACTCTGTTTCAGAAGTTCTCTAGTTTTCTTTTTGTCAACCGATTTGATGAAGATCTTAGACTGTCTGCAGTCCTTTCTTCTCATCCATCTTTGGTTGGCTTCCTTGACTGTTCTAATCTCGATAATGTTCTTAGTAATTCTATATGCGATTGGTAGTCTCGGTTCAGGGCCAATGAAGGGTGCATCAGCTCCTCCCCTGGCTAATTCGTCAGCTTCCTCATTACCTTCGTTACCCTCATGTCCGGGCACCCAGGCAACTTCTACCTCGACCAAGTTAGCAAGCTCCTGAATGCTTTGTTTGCATTCTTTTACCAAGGCTGAGGTAGTCTCCGTTTTGTCAAGGGCTTTGATGGCAGCTTGACTGTCACTATATATTATTATTTTTCCTACGTCATAATTGCCTATCTCACTTTTAATCGTGTTCGCACACTCCAGTATCGCGAATATTTCCGCCTGGAACACGCTGGCGTACTTGCCCAGATTAAAAGTAGTTCTTATAGTGTTGGGTTTAGCTATATATACCCCAGCTCCCGATAGTCCAGTTGACTCCTTTCTTGACCCATCTGTGTAGCATACTACAGTGCTATCCAGATTGTCATGTTCTAGTTTCCAGTCTTCTCTGGGTCTGATGCTTATTCTGTACTTTTTGTCAAAGATCCTTTCCTTTTTTATTAGGTCATTGTTGACCAGTATCATGGAAAGGTTTTCTTCGTACTTTTTCCCTATTTCAGCGTGACCTTGATCATTGTGCCTTCCTATCCATAGGTAAGTGCTTTTCAGCTTAAACCATTGTTCTGTAGCTTTCTTTTCGATTTCAAGATCTATTGGACTAAGGCCTAGTATCATTTCTAAGGCGGCCGTGGGAGTTGTTCTCATGGCTCCCGATACCATGATGCTAGCTAGTCTTTGTACCTTAGTGAGTTCTTTTTTATTGTATTCTAGTTTTGCCTTATGCCACCATGCTAGTGCTCCGTGGAGGATTCTCGGTAGGATGATTGCCCTATAGATCCATTGGACCACTTCGGGTTTCATGCCCCAGTTCCTGCCAACGGCTCTTCTGCACTGCATGAGAGCTGTCATTGCCTTTTTACTGGTTTCTTTTATGTGGGTCCTATAACTTAGGGTACTGTCTAAGACTATCCCTAGGTATTTAAACTCCTTTACTGTCTCGAGTTCTACGTTCTCAATGTTAATTGGGATCATGCTATCAATCTTTCTTTTGTTGGTGAACAACATCAGTTTGGTTTTGCTAGGGTTGAGGTTCAATCCCTTGTCCCTGCACCATCTCAATGTTGTCATGATTCCACTTCTCATTATATCTCTGACCACGCTTAGAACTTTGCCTCTTACAAGTAACAGGCCATCATCCGAGTATGCTTGGATGTATATATTCATAGCAGTGATTCTAGTTACTAGTTCATCTATTAAGATACACCAAAGCAGTGGAGACAGACAACCTCCCTGGGGAAAGCCTCTCCTGGCTTTGATGGTGTATTTGATATCTGCTAGTTCTGCTTGTATGGATCTGTGTTGTAGCATGTTGGTGATCCAACCTGATATTTGCTTTGTTACGCCATCTCTGTTTAGTGCCTCCACGATGGATTGCGCAGACGCTTTATCAAAGGCGCCTTCGACATCAAAGAAGCACGCTAGGGCGTATTCCTTGTTTGTGATTGATCTTTCCACTCTGACTGCCATGTTGTGGAGGGCTGTCTCAATGGATTTCCCTTCCATATAGGCATGTTGATTGTCATGTAGTGGTCTTTTACTTTTGCCTATGGTTTCTCTTATGTGTCTATCTAGTATCTTTTCCAGTGTCTTCAGTAGGAACGAGGAAAGGCTGATGCATCTGAAGGACTTCGCCTCCTGATACGTGGCCTTCCCTGGTTTCGGTATGAAGACGGCCCTGACTTTTCTCCAGCAACTAGGTATATAGTTAGTTGCTAGGCTGCTTCGATATAGAACTAGGAGGTCCTCCTTTATAAACCTTAAAGCGGCTTGTAGCATCTTTGGGAAGATGCCATCTGGCCCTGCTGCTTTATATGGTTGAAAGGAAGAAATACTCCACGCTAACATGTCCTCTGTAATTACTTTTCTAACCTCCCCCTCGCCATCTGATAGATTATCTGCCGACAGAGTGTTCATCTCCTCCTCTGTATGCTCTATACAGTCCGGAAAGTGAGTGGCCATCATTTCAGTAAGTATTTCTTTAGGGTCCACTAAGATAGTGTCATCTTTTTTAAGACTTCCTAGTTTACAGGTGTTGTCTTTTGCTAGCATCCTCACTAACCTGGCCGATTCAGGTTGTCCAGAGATGCCTTCACAAAAGGCTACCCATCCATTTCTGCTTTCTTTTCGGCTTGTGTACTTGAAATTATTTCGCTCTTCTCTGTACTTGTTCCAGCTCTCGTCGTCGTCCTTTTCTAGGGCAATTCTGAGTGCCTTCTTGGTTCTTTTCCTTAATTTCTTAAGTTCTTTGTTCCACCAGGGTTGTCCCTTCCCTGACTTAACTTGTTTTAGCGGACAGGCCGATAGATAGGCTTTCGTAAGGGCCTTTTCCAGTCTGTCTGCTTCTTTTTCGATTTCTATTGTGTTATTAATTAGCCTGCCATTGCCGGGTTTCCATTCATTCATTTCTTGATCGAATTTTTCCCAGTTGGTTTTCTTATTGTTTCTATAGCTTACAGTTTCGACTTGACAAGTCAAACTGTAGGTGATTCTGCGATGGTCCGAGAAGGAGTGTGAGGTGTCAACCCTCCAGTCCTTCATCAGATGACTTTCTTCTCTGGACATAAGTGTTATGTCCAATACTTCTTTTCTTGTTCTTGTGACGAACGTCGGTGTGTTACCTACATTCATTATTTCTAAGTTAGTACTAAGGATATATTCAAGTAATAAGTTACCCTTATTGTTGCAGTCTGTGCTGCCCCACACCGTGTGGTGAGAGTTTGCGTCACAGCCTGCCACAATGGGGATGTCCATACCTCTATATCTCGCTATTGTTTCTTCTAGGCGTGTCCCTGGTGGCTCATAGTCCGTCTCACTCGGGATGTAGACCGACATGAAGACCATCCTTTTCCTGCGCCCATCTGCTCCACATATTGTGACTATAGCTGCCGTAAGATCTCTGTAACATTCAACTTCTATTAAGCCTAACGCCCTTGCCCTTTTGCTGACATATATGCATGTCCTAGGATTCGACTCACCATCCCGACAGTAGATGGTAGTCCCTCCCAGACATCCGATGCCAGCCACACGGCCTACAGTGTTAACATAAGGCTCTTGTAGCAGGGCGATGTCTATGTCATTTGTAACCACGAATCTGCAAAGCTCGGTCATGGCTTCGCGGCAGTGGTGCAAATTTAGCTGAAGTATCTTTATTTTTTTTTGTTTATGTGTTTGTGTTTTGTGTGTGTTGTTGTGCATGTTGAGTGTTACTGTTTGTGTTTGGTGGTTGCGTGAGTCTTCCTGAACCCTAATGATTCGCCCCCGAGGTCGTGCACCTCTGGGCATCGGGTGATGTGCCAGAAGGTGCTGACTCCAGGATGCTTGTCACAGGGTCCGGGTTCATGCTTGTAGCATGTGGGTTGGATCCGCCGAAAACCAGGGAACTGGACCGCAGGGGCTGTGGGACGCGTCTTGACGCCTCACAGTTGTCCCCGCAGTCTCTGCCCCGATCGCCAGGCGGCCCACATGTTTGTGTATGTGTGCGTGTGTTGGCGCTTGTGGTTGGGTGCTCTGTACGAGTAACTGTGTTTGAGGCAGAGCACCCCGTCTGTGGATGTCTACCCCCCTTCCCCGCTCGTAGGACCCTTGCCTGAACTCTGGTGAGCTCATAATGGAGCCAGGCATGGTCCTTACTTTCTCAAAATACTTCGTTTGGGACACCCAGAACCAGCCGAGATCCCGTCGCCAACTTCTCCCCGTAGAGGAGGGTCCACTCTTGGATCCTCAACTCCTCCTGGTGCTCGTTGGCGAGTTTAAGGAGCGTTAGGGCGTCGGCGTGGTTCTCCTCGCTTCCAGGCAGCCACACAGCCACTCTGCTTCTGTTGAGGGGCCTAACTTCGAGCGTAGCGCCCTCGTACTCCCCCAGGTCGCAAGTAAGAATCCACTCCCTTGCCTCAGTCGTGTATGGTGTCACAAGGAAAAATCCTTCCGACACCAGACCCGACGTAGCGAAGGCAGTGGACCGTCCCTTGTCCCCCTCTATCCGGGCTAGCAGCCTCTCTCTGATGAGACCCACCAGCTTCTTCCTGATGTGAGCCGCCGCAGCCTCGTCCACCCTGGCCCCATCCCCTCGGCACACATAGACGGCGAGATCGCTCTGCTCCTTGGCGGAGCCTCGCGGTCCCTCCACCCAGTCGCTGCCGCGGTTCTGCCGCTTGGGCGGACGCTGCTGCGACGGTCCTTCATCAGGATCCGTCCCCTGTCTCTTAACTTTGGGTGGCCGTTGTCGCTTCTCGGTCCCAGAGCCCGCCGGGTTAGTTGGCGGGACCTGCGATCCAGAAGTTGTTTGGCCCCCCTTTAGTTTCAGAGCGAGCTTGCGCTTCTCTCGCTTCCACATGCTTTTTGTCATCGTCTGCCACCGGTTGTCATTGCCGGAACCACTGTCCTCATCCTTTTTAGGGGACGGGGTTGGAGACTCCAGCAAGACATCCTCTTTTATCTCCTCACTACTTCTTAATCTGAGAGACGCGTCAAAAGCTCGTGGAAGTGACTCCTCACTTTCGGCGCGTCTGCCAGGCTTTAAAAATGAATTTACTTCTAAATCTTTATTGTTATTTGTATTTGCTGAATTAGGTTCCATATTGGTCCCACGAATAGCGAGGGATCTAAACGGTCCACCCGAGCAGAGCCCCGCTTGCCCGGGTAAGGCCACTTACTGCTCCAGGATTGCCATCTCGCTGGAGAGACACTCGTTTGAGACCAAGCACCCCCTTGGCCACGCATCCTTCGGCACGGTACGTCTTACACCTTGGATTGGGTGCCAGATTATCTGCCACCACTGTAAGCAATTTCCTACTGAAGAGAGAAATTACTTACAGTGGCGCCCGGGGTGCACCGTCCCCTCCACTGTTCTTCCCAGTCGATGCGAACATGAACTGGGACGAACAGCAGGTGAGCACTCGTGGAGGTTCTATCTGGCCTTACACCCCGTGTTCATCTTTAGAGCCATCTGAGTATACAAAATAACTGTCAGCTTTATTGTTCTTAAACTCAATAAAATCTATTTTACTTGTTATTAAGGCTAAATGGATCTTGTTTCTATCATAATTTATCAGGCTATTGTAAGACCAGTCATAAATAGGCCACTTATTACATTTAGAAATATCTTTTGATTTGTTTTTAACATGAGTATAAATTGTTATGATTTCAGTACCAGAAAGGAGTGAATGAGGAGTTAAATTAGGAGCTGCTAATGAATGTAACTTTTCTGTCATTTGATTAAGTTTGGAGTCAAGACTATTGTCAGAGGACACAATTTTTAAAAAGAAGTTCTCAGCTAACTGTAGTCGTCTGAGGAATAAAGGAGGTATGCAAGTTTCTACTTCTAGAGAATTAATGGGGGTGGAGCGCATTGCTCCACAGATTAGTCTTAATCCTATATTTTGTATCACATCTAGTTTTCTGAGAAGGGTGCTACTAGCATTCAAATAGGCTAAACTACTGTAATCAAAATGGCTTCTGACTATACTTTTATACAGCATGCTCATGGTTTTTGGGTCTGATCCCCAGAAAGTACCAGCTAAGTGCCTTAAAATATTAATACTTCTCATTGCCTTTTTACAAATGTAATCAATGTGCTTCTCAAATTTCAATTGTGTGTCAATAATTACTCCTAGGAATTTGTATTGAGCAACAGTAGGTATTTCAGAGTTGTTGTATACAATTTTCATATTGGAATTATTTTTGCTAAAAATTAAAACTGAACTCTTTTCAGGACTAATATCTAATTTAAGTTTATCATGGTAGTATGTAAATAATTGGTTTAAAGCATTATTTACATTATTCTTAGCTATATCTATGTTTTGATTTATACTGTACAAAAGCAAGTCATCTGCAAATTGCAAAATATTTACATTATCTGTGTTTACATATTTTAAGATTTCAGAAGTATAAAGGTTATATAATAATGGAGATAATGTAGCACCTTGCATAGTTCCTTTATTAGCTGCTCGAGGGCCATGCAGCTTATTGTTATATTTTACATAAATGACTCGATTGCTCAAAAATTTAAAAAGCCATTGTAGAGTCTTTTCTGGTACACCAATATCATGCAATACTTGAATCAGTTCTTCTATATTCACATTGTCAAAGGCACCCTTAACATCCAAGAAAACACATACCATGTTGGAATGACTCAGTTTTACTTGTTTTATGTCGTGTACTAATGATACAAAGCTTTCAGAGCAACTTTTACCTTTTCTGAAACCATGCTGGACTGCCGGGATTAAATTGTTACTTTCTGAAAAATAGTCCAAACGCAGCTTCAACATATTTTCAAATAATTTTCCCATACATGACGATAATGATATAGGTCTGTATGAAGAGGCAATATTTGCAGATTTATTTGGTTTTAAAACAGGAATAACACATTGTGTTTTCCAAGATTCTGGTATGATAAGGTTTTGCCATAATTTATTATAAATACAAAGTAATGTTTGTTTTGCATTTGGATGTAATTGTTTAATTAAAATGTATGGAATATTATCTAGCCCTGGTGTGGTATCCTTCCTGCTTTGTAATGAATTATTTAGTTCATTCAAAGAAAATGGTTGGTTCAGAAATGAATTATTAGTATTTTCCTCAGCACTATTGAATAATGATAAAAGTCTCTCTTCATTGAAATCACTAGAATCTGATAAATTGTCCAGAAAACTTGGAACCCATTCATCATCAAAATTCTTATTATGATTACTACTACCAATTCTTTTGAATTTTTTAATGTAATTCCATATCTTAGAAACAGGTGTCATTCTATTAAAACTACTGCATAAGTTTTTCCAAGATTCAGAACTCTCTGTTTTTATAGTTCTTTTCTTAAGAGCATCCAATTTTTTGTACTTTATATAATTATCGATGGACGGGTTCGATTTATATTCTTTTAATGCTTCTTTTGAGTTTTTATAGCATCCTCACATTTTGAATTCCACCAAGGAACTGGTTTTCTATGAACATTATTATTTAACCTACTTTTTCTTTTAGGGATAGTTTGTTCCCTTAGGACATTTAAAATATTTACAAAGCTATTATACACTTCTAGACAATCATCAGATTCAGTATTCAAATCAGAGAAACAATTTTCAGATAAAGCATAGAATTCAAGCCAATTAGCTTTATTATAAATGTATTTTTCTTCCACAGGACCTACTTCATACTGGGAAGGTTGGATATTCACATGAAGAGATATCGGGTAGTGATAACTGCCTAACGGATCATCCTGAACATGCCAATCACACAAATGAGCTATGGAGGGACTAACAAGAGTAACATCTATCGCAGAAGCCTGTCTATTAGGATATGGACAAGTTGTAGGTGCGCCGTCATTCAAAATACATAAATCTAGTTCATCAATTAGATTGTATAAAATATTGCCTCTATTATTATTACTATAACATCCAAAACTTACATGATGTGCATTAAAATCACCCATTATGATGCATGGTTTGGGAATATTATTTAAAATGTTTTTTAATTTATTCGCGTCAAATCTGCCAGTGTTGGGTGGACAATAAACACAAAGTATAGTTATATCTCCTGATTGCGTCATTATAGTTAAAGCAACGTTTTGAATAGTTTCCTGAAAATTAGTGTTTAAGACAGAGTATTTCAAACCATGTTTAATAAGAATACCTACACCATTGTGTTTGTTTTCGGAATTTTTAAAAATAAAATTATAATTGGGAAAATTCGGAATAACAGATTTATCAGTAAGCCAAGTTTCGTTAAGCAAACATATGTCAATTTCTTTATCTAAAAGCAACTTTTGTAATAGTGGTTTTTTGCTCTGTAAACTTTGTACATTAAACTGTACTATATGTAAATAATTATCCATTAAAGTAAATTAGATATAAATATTTCTTTTATTTTCTTAGTGGTTAAAGGAGTTTTGTTATCTTTGTTATTGCCTAGAGCTATTAGCGACTTTACAATAGCATTAAGAATGATGTCATTATTAACTATTTGAGAAATATCTACATTTTCATTATTTACACTTACATTGTTCAATTTTGGGTAGGATTTCAAATCATTAATGGCTGGAGGGAGAGGGGGAGGTGAACTCACCACAGTGGCATAATTTGGCTGAGAGTACTTCTTCTTATTTTCTTCTAATTTCTGTTTCTTGATGGGACAGTCTCTGGATATGGCCAAGTGGTTGCCGCTACAGTTGATGCATACTACTTCTTCTACATCGCAGTCTTTATATGAATGTTGACCAGCACAGGACGAGCACATTTGTGTACCTCTGCAAACTTTTGCTGAGTGATTAAATTTAAGGCACTTAAAACATTGCAGGACAGGTGGTATATATTGGTGGATATTGTATCTGAATAATTGTATGTAAGCATATTGGGGTAAGGTAGTTGTGGCAAACGTAACGGCAATAGTAGTCAGGGGTACAAGTGAATTGTTAATCTTTTTCATAAATCTTTTGATTGAAATTACTTCAGCATCACATGTAATATTTTTGTATATCTCTTCATTGGACATTTCTTTTGGGACATATCGCAATACACCAATTCTTTCGGTCAAGTAAGATGGCACAAAAGCCCTCATTTTATGCTTGCTTAAGAAGTCATCCATTTTTTTAAAAATAATTAGCAGATATTGCTTTTTTGAAGGTGACTCCAATTTTGTGTGCGTTTACTCGATGTACGCCAGTAATGCCTTTTACATTTTCTGAGAATAATTTTGTCAAAGTTATGGGATTTTTGTTACCTACCTAATCTTTCTTGTTCGGTAGATTCCACAAACACAGTAAACTCACCAGCACTGTTTTCGCAAAATAGTCTTTTATAATTTGGCTTTGTATACATTTTATACTTATCATTTTGCTGTTCTAGGGGGTCGTTAGATACCTCCGTATATCGTCGTTTTTTCTTCTCAGCGGGGTCCTCCCCATTGCTAGGGGGACCCATCTTGAGCGTGTTGAAGGTTTTCTAGCGTGTTAATAGAAATTGGCAGGGATATAATCAACTTTTATTAAAAAGAAAATTTAAAGCTGCCGCCTTGTTCGACTTCCCGCCAAAAAGTCGCACTGAATGTCAATCAATCAAGCATCAAACCATGGGCTCGGGCGGGAATTTGAACGAACTAGGCGCGCTTTTTGAAAAATTTTCTTAAATAATCTAATTTCTTAATTTTCTTTGTAAATTGTTGTAAATACTATTCTACTAATTAATACAAGTGTAAATAAATCATTTACCATGCCGGACGGGCACGACCCGCCCGGCGGGAATGAAAAACGAAAAGTTCCCAATAGATCAAGCGATGGTGATCAAGGCGTTTCGGATGATTTCTATAAACCGTATGTAAAAAGTGGATACAAAAGGCTGTTTCCAGAAAATGCGGTGAGTGCTGAATATTGTGTATTTGTCGAGAGTTATAAAGAGGATGAAAAGTTGGGCAACAACAACCCGATTGTGACCACCAATTTATTTAAAAATGAGATAAAGGGCATCAATAACATCAAAAGGATGAACCCAAACAAAATTTGCATTACTTTTTCCCAAGCAAATAATGCTAACAATTTTTTGAGAAGTGAAGAATTTCTTTCAAGACACAAATTTAAGGCATATATACCAGCAGCAGCAGTCGAAACAATAGGTGTGTTGCGATACGTACCTACAAGTATTAGCAATGAAGAACTTTTTAAGAAACTAGGTTCACCATTCGAAATTGTCGCTGTACGTAGATTTACAAAAAAAGAAAATAACGTTGTTAAAGCATTTAAAACGGTCTGTATAACGTTCTTATCCAGGGGTCTCCCGGATTATGTGTTTTTGGACTTATTTCGCTTCAGAGTACATGAATACAATGCACCGCTGCTACAGTGTTATAAATGCTTTAAGTTCAAGCATGGTGCTAAAATATGTAAGTCGACGCAAAAATGCTCTGTATGCTCTGAAGAACACCACTATTCCCAATGTCCTGATAATACAATTATTAAATGTATTAACTGTCAAGGTCCTCATCTTGCTATTTCACGAGACTGTCCTATTAAAAAACAAAAAATCGAAGATAAGAAACATAGAACAACTTATTCTAATGCGGTTTTAGCCGGCAAAAAGACTGACAATTTATATAAAAATTATCAAACTAACTTTCCTGAGTTAAAAAACACCAAACCAATGAAACCATTTATTCCAAAAGCTCAAGGCTCCACACCTACCCCACCAACTATTACGGTAAATACCTTGGAAGAGAACAAAACTCTCCCCAAATTATCTAATGAAAAGCTTATAGATGAAATTATAAATAATGATTTTATTCGTAAAGCAATTGTAGGCGCTTTAGTCTCTATTGCTAATGAAGGAAGAGCAATTACCAATAATGTTATTCAAGAGATACTTTTAAAATCACTTAAACCAAATCCATAATGGATAAACACATTTTAAAAGTATCTCAATATAATATTGAAGGTTTATATAACAAAAAACCACTCTTCATTGATTACCTCCAAAAAAATGACATAGATGTTTGTTTACTAAATGAGACATGGCTTAAAGACAATAATCTACGTATACCTAACTATTACACAATTAATCATGTCGGTATAGGTGGTCGAGGTGGAGTCTCGATCTTGATCAAGGACAGTTATAAGTTTTCCGTTGCACCAGTACCATTTTACGACGAACTGCAATCTGTTGCTATTATATTATACACAGGCGCTGGCAAATTGACTCTATTATGTGTTTACTGTCCCCCTCCTAAACACGGGCGTTCGACTTTCCAGAGCAATAAGCTTAAAAACATCATTAACAAACTACCGAAACCAATCATGGTATCTGGGGATTTCAATGCACATCACGTAGCATTCGGTTGCCTGTCTTGTACCAGCCGAGGCAATGAAGTTTATAATGTTTTTGATGAATCCGATTTATGTATTTTGAACTCGGGCTCACCGACTACTGTCGGCCGGCCAGGCTATAATCAATCTGCAATAGATGTCTCTTGTATAAGCCCTAATGTGGCTCCATTGTGCGACTGGAGTGTTCATCCCGATGCGATGGGTAGTTATCATTATCCCACTCACATAGATATTCAGGTCTCCATAGAAAAATACGAGATAGGACCACCGACAGAACGCTACATTTATAACAAAGCAGATTGGATAAATTATACAAAAGAAAGTGAAAATGCTTTTCATGATTTATTTTTAGATAATAGTAACCCTTTAAAATCCTATGATCAATTTTGTCACATACTTAACAATTTGAAAGAAAAATATGTACCGAAATTTAAAAAGGAGTCCTCATATCGTAAACGAATACCAGTGCCGTGGTGGGATAATGAATGTGAAGATGCAGTCATTAAAAGTAAAGAAGCATTAAATTTTTATAGAGCTAACCCATCTATTGAAAACTATATTGAATACAAAAAAATTGATGCAGCAAAAAAGAGATTTATCAGCGAAAAGAAATCAAACAGTTGGTTAAAATTATGTCAATCTTTTAATAGATATACTCCAGTTAGCAATATATGGAATTACATGAGACGATTCAAGAGAGCATCTTCGCCAAAACAGCCTAAGAATGATGAATGGATTCCAGACTTCATAAACAAATATGCTTCACCTTCAGCCCCTGAAAAAAATGTTAATTTAGTTGAATTAGAAACATTTTTTAAATCTAATGGAAAATCAAATGCTCATCTTCTTACAGTACCTTTCACTTTACAAGAATTAATAACTTCATTACAGTCTAGAAAAGACACTACTCCAGGTCTAGATGATATAACATACAGTCTGTTAAAAAAACTACATTTAAATGCTCAAAAAGTACTTCTTCAAATCTATAATTTACTTTGGGAATCACAAACCATACCTTCTGCCTGGAAAACTCAATGTGTAATTCCAATCTTAAAACCTAATAAACCTGCTGAAGATAGTGACTCATATCGACCTATTTCTTTGTCGTCTTGTGTAGGTAAAGTATTTGAGAACATGTTGAAATTAAGACTAGATTATTACATAGAAAGTGACAATATTTTACCTGCAGAACAGTTTGGATTTCGGAAGGGTCACAGTGCAACAGAAAGCTTTGTATCACTTATATCAGACATAAAAACATCTTTCTTGAGTCACTCAGTTACTGTATGTGCTTTTCTTGATATCAAAGGTGCTTTTGATAATGTCGTTCCATCTGTTTTATCTCAGATCCTGTTTGAAATTGGTATTCCTGGAAAAATAACAAAATGGTTATTTAACTTTCTATATGATCGCACTCTGTATGTAAAATATAACAACATTATACATGGACCAGGAAGTATATACAAAGGAACAATGCAAGGGGCAACTATTTCTCCTTTATTATATAATATTTACACTTGTCAAATAAAACAGTTCTTAAAAGAGAACAATGTACATTTCTTACAGTTTGCAGATGATCTACTTGTATATACTGTCCATAGAGATGTAAATATTGCAATTAACAAATTGAATAGAGCATTAATGCAGATTTCTAACTTTTATCATAATAAACTTAAACTTGAAATCAGCAGCTCTAAAAGTTCGGCAATAATTTTCTCAAAAAAATGTTCAAATTCTTTGATTAATAATGATGTAATGTATGATAACCATCCTTTGCCATGGGTTCAAAGCCATAAGTTCCTAGGTGTTGTTTTAGACTCAAAATTAAATTTTCAGGATCATGTAAATAAAATCATTGGTAGCGCTACAAAAGGCCTAAATGTGTTAAGATCACTAGCTGGAGTACATTGGGGAGGAGACCCCCAAACCTTATCTATGTTATATAAAAGTATAGTGAGAAGTCACTTTGACTATAGCAGTTTAGCCTATATGAATGCTAACATTAGTCTTTTGAAAAAATTAGACATAATCCAAAATAAGGCGCTAAGAATTATAAGCGGAGCAATGTGCTCCACCCCGATCCACGTAATGCAAAGTGAGTGTTGCATCAAACCACTTATATTTCGCCGTTTACAGTTAGCAGAAAGTTTTTGTTTAAAAGCCATATCATCCCAAAATCCATGTTTAGTAAATAGACTCTTATCTCCACAAATGTTAGAAATTTCACAACCTACTAACTATATTAATTGTCAGTTACTAAAATCAGGACATACACCAGAACTCATTTCAATTATAGTATACATGAATTATCTTTATAAAAATTTACATAAAAATATTCAATGGCCTTTATATAACATCCAATATAATGCTTTAATAAACTGCAATATTGTAATACATACAGAGCTCATTAACAATAATGCTGAATTATTACAATTTATAGAAAATAAAGACTATTATAGTATTTATACAGATGGATCTAAATCTGAAAATAGTGTAACATCTGCCTTTTATGATCCACAACAAAACCTTAATGAATGTTTTGCAATTCCAAATATATGTTCAATATATACAGCTGAATGCTATGCTATATACCAAGCCTTATTGTATATATCTAATGTAAATAGTAATAATTCATTTCTTATTGTAACTGATTCACTGAGTGCACTAAAATCTCTAGAAAATAACAAATGTAAATATGATGTAAATTACTTAGTTTATTACATTAGGGAACTTTTGCATAACTTACATGAATGTGGAAAAAATGTACATTTTATGTGGGTACGTTCGCACTGTGGCATAACTGGAAATGAAAAAGCAGATGAAGCAACAAGGAAGCCTACAAATGTAGACCATACCTGTACTATGGAAGTTCCATTCACCGACTACAAGTCAAAAACCAATGAACACCTGACACTGCTCTGGAAAGAGTATTGGGAAAGCCTTAGTCGAGAAAAGGGTCAGCATTACAAATCAATCCAAGGAAGCCCGCCCGCCCAACCTTGGTGGTACAGGAAAAAAGTGCCCAAAAGAAAATTTATAACAACAATAAATAGATTGAGATTTGGCCATGGCCAATTTCGCACTCACCTGCATAAACTGAAGATGGTAGATAGCCCCAGGTGCCCTGTCTGCGATGTGAACGAGGACCTAAAACATATAATTTTCACATGTAAACGATTTGGTTTACACCGTCTAACTCTCATCACGGAACTATCCGATATCCACAAGAAAATACCACAGAAACTAGAAGATCTTTTAGCAAATTATAGTAACTTCATGCCGCTTTACAAATTTATCAACAACACAATCGACAAACTCTAATTATTATCCGGAAAAACTAACAAACAAACAGTAAACAAACACAAGTTTCACAAGAAGTGTCAATGTCAAGTGTCAAAAACCAAAAATTAACAGTTCAGTTCAGTAGTGTAATAAAAATTAACATCAAGACGGGCATAAAAGGGCTTGAATACCCAGTGCCGTTAAAAATCTTTCCAAAAAAAAAAAAAAAAATGTCAATCAAGCATCAAACCATCAAACCAGGCGTTGGAATCACCCATAGATTGGGTCAAAACTTAGTGACTGCAATTTCCCCGGTCCATTCATTGGCTATAATTAAGACCGCCATTTTGTTTCTGTGCCGCAAGTGAATCCCATTGGCTAAAATTAATACGGTCACTTTTGACGTATAGTTTAAGCAGTGTTGCCGGATTGGGGTGATTACCCTCCAAATTCGTGGTTATTTTGGGCAGTGGAGGACATTTTCGGGAGGAAGAATTTTGACTTTGGGGGGATGTGGGGTATTTTTTCATGGCAAAAATGTTATTTTAAGTGTGTTTTAGCGCTTGGAACTGATTATATATAGCAATCAGTGTTCTTGGTGCAAGTGGTCTACTCTGCCACACTCTAAAAAAAGCTTATCGAGTAATCAGTGACATAGGAGAACGCCTTTTCAAGTGTTTCAGGTTGTTGTGGGGCTTTTTCTTAAAAATCAGCGTTTTGGGGATTTCGGAGAATGCAACACGGGCATCTGGCAACACTGAGTTTATGTTTTTCAGTTTTTTACAAAATTCATTTCGGTTTTCTTTCTATTAATATTATTAATATTGCGTTCAACATTTCATTTTGTATTGTTTTTAGATGTAATGTATACTTACGGTATTCGAAGGTGCCTACGGTACGTGAGTAAATACTATTTACGTAGTTTTATGTATCAATAATTCTGTCGGTCTACCTATATTTGAGTTTGTTGTTTCAGGCAAATTCCAAGAGGCAACTTTGTATTTCATAGAACAAACCATAAGAAAATACTCAATACTCAATCATTTATTGCTAACTATAGTGTACATAAGGTGGTAAAAGCTTATAATCTAAAGATCAATAAGGATCCTGTCGGTCGGGTACGCAACTTGGTGGAAGAGGAGAGGAAGCGCATTTTAAAAATACAAAATACAGTTCACAATCCGGAGCAAAGAAGATTTTCAGAAAGTTATGAATGAAAGGTAATGTTTGTTTAATTTTTATATATGAATATGAACCTAACCTTTGTATATTAAAATTAATTATTGATTAGTTTGTTGAAAAATCTTCATAATAATTTCAATGTCCATTTAGCAGTGATATCATATTGTGATATACTATTAGGTACTGCTTTACAGTAGATTAGGTACCTTGGGACACATTTAACTAGTTTCAATTGTGTGGAGTTAGTAAAGTTGTTAATACAAAATCGAGAGAAAATAACAATGTAATTCAATAAATTTGTCGAAGCATTTAAAACTGACTTATCAGCAAATTCATATTTCTGACAAACGGAACAGAATTATAACAAATGTTCCGGCAGGATAAGAAATTGTTGTGGTGTCGGTACGAATGACGGTTTATTGTGATTGTCTTATGACTGTGTTATTATAACTGTTACTGCTACTATCTTAGATTTTACTTATACACACTATACACATATTATAAGTCTATGCACAAAGCTTACCTACTTATTTACTATTATCTAGAAACATTGATTATCCATAACTTAATATGTGCATACCGGCACAACAAACAATGTGCTTTAGCCACACTACTCTTTCTTGATTTACAAACTATTCAGCTTTCACTTATTTGTTTATGAAATGTTATGGCAGTAGTAACAATATCTAAAATCTATACTTAGTAACAAAATCTAATCTTTTCAGATAACTTGAGTGTCAACGAGGTTCATGGAGTGCTGCGAAGATACCCGTGTCTGCCTATTTCTGCGGTAATAAATTATTAAAACAGAATAATTATGGTGCAAATTACTACTGTTAGTCGCTATATTATTATATACTGTATTATAATGTTTAACTATTTTAAGTTATTGTGTTTTGCATTGAAAGCAATAGCGTTTGTGCGTAAAAAATATTTGCAAGCAGTTTATGCTTTCTTTTATTGGCTATTAAAGTGTTTAGCACCAAGTTGCAGAAAGCTCCATTAAAGTTCTGTTAATGCTTCTCTAAATCTATTGCTGTCACTTTTTCGTTGTCAAGAAAATAAGTGACAGCAATAGATTTGATAAGAGCTTTCTGCAACGGAGTGTTTAATTCTTAGTTTATGTATAAATTCAATGTAAGTAAGAGTAATAATTTCATTACTCTCATTCTTTGCCTTATGTAAATCTTAACTTACACTTATGTACTTTGTATTTAATAAAATAAACTATGTAGAGTAATAAACGCCTTTTTTCATCAACAAATGAGTTTTTTTTACTTTCAGGATTTATTTATAAATTAATATCACTAGGGTTGTAACTAAATGTCGATGATTTACACATTTATCGATAACGTATCAAGGGCGTCGATAGTAGTGACAGCACTATGTTGTCAAAATCAACGGGGCAAGCTGTCATTCACTAACAAACGGCCGCTATAGGGCTTGATTCCTATCTGTACTAGTCTATATAATTTGTGCCAGGCGTTGGAATCACCCATAGAATCGGTCAAAACTTAGTGGCCGGTAGCCCCGATACCCATTCATTGGCTATAATTAAGACCGCCATTTTGTTGGGGTGCCCCCATTGGCTAAAATTAAGCCTGTCACTTTTTTTCAAGAATTTCAAGATGACGTTTATTTAGTTTGTGTTTTTTACTCATTTCGGTTTTTTAGTATTCTTTAGATGTTTTTCCACTTTTTCTCAGATATTTCTTTACAGAAATATGGATACATTATTCGAAGATGCCTTCTGTACACGTAAGTAAATCTATTTACGTAGTTTTATGTATAATTATTGAGTTGAAATAAATTACTGTTATTGAACTAAATTTGAGTTTTGTTGTTTTAGGTAATTCCAAGAGGCAACTTAGTATTTCTTAAAACTAACCAAAACAAAAGAAAATACAGTTCACAACTTAACCGGAGTAAAGAAGATTCGGTTTCTCAGAAAGTTATGAAATTTATCAAAGGCTAAAGAGTCGCAATAGTTTTTACAAGTGCGTCATGCCTGGCACCACGGAGGCCTCTTTAACCAAAGTTAAACTGTGGGAAAACTCTGCTACCCTTCCACACCCATATGTGCTCATCCAGGAAAAGCTCCCTCCTGGCCTTGAACTTCCCAGATCATTATGGAGATCTTTAAATAGACTCCGTACTCAAGTTGGTCGAAGTAAAGACAACCTGTTCAGGTGGGGCTTCATCAGTAACACGGATCTCGCGTGCAGGTGTGGTTACACTCCACAGACCATGGCCCACCTCATTGATTGCTCTGCATGCCCGGACACTTGCACGCGTGAGGACCTCATGTTGGCTGCAGATAACGCTGTGAGAGTGGCACAGTTTTGGGCCAACAACATATGATTTTGTACTTGTCATTGACATGTTGAAGTAGAAGTTATGAATGAAAGGTAGGTAATGTTTGTCTTTGTTTATTCTTTTTATATGAATGTAAGTAGGTAGGTATGTGTAATTAATTATTGATTAGTTTTGTTAAAAAACCTTCCTTATACCTTATTTCAATATACATTTAGAAGTGATATCATATGGTGATAATGATAAAGCACAGTAGATTACTTGGGATTAAATTTAAATAATCAGTTGTCACATTTAACAAATTTCAATTTAGTGAAGTTGTTAATACCAAGTCAAGAGATAATAACAGTGTAAGTAATTCAATAACTTTGTCAAAACATTTAAAATGCCTTATCATCAAATTCATATTTCTGATTCTGACAAACAGAACAGAATTATAACAAATGTACCGGTGGGATAATATATAATTGTTGTCAGTACGAATGATGGTTTATTGTGATTGTCTTATGACTATGTTATAACTGTTACTGCTACCTACTATCTTAGATCTTACTTAATTATATTATACTACCTCATCAGTCTACGTACAAAGCTTATCTACTTAATAACAGTTATTAACTATAAACATTGATTTATCTATAACTTGTGCATAGCGGCACAACAAACAAAATGTGCTTTATACACACTACTCTTTCTTGATTTTCAAACTTTTCAGTTCAACTATTAATTATTTGTTTATAAAATGTTATGGTAGATTTATTTATTTATGTAGAATGTATACTAACCAAATCTAATCTTTTCAGATAACTTGAGTCTCAACGAGGTTTGTGGAGTGCTGTGAAGATGCCCGTGTCTGCCTATTCTTGCGGTAATAAGTTATCAAATCAGAATTATGGTGCAAATTACTGCTGTTAGTTGCTATATTGATTACTTACTGCATTAAATGTTTAACTATTAGAATTAGGTTATTGCATCTTGCATTGAAAGTGATATTAACAGTAGTAAATAATGAAATGGCAGACACTAAATAAAACTACTAGGAAAAATAGCATTAGCATTTGTGCGTAAAAAATATTTGCAAGCAGTTTAATTTTTCTTGTAGCTGATAAAGTATTTATATTTCTTAGTTTATCTATAAAGTCAATTTAGTAAGTAATTTCATTACTCTCATTCTTTGTCTTGTATAAATCTCAACTTATACTATGTACTTTGTATTTGATAAAATTATAATGTCAAGTAATAAATGCCTTCTTTCACAAATGTGTTTTTTATTTGTGCAGAATTTAAAATAAAATATTACTAGGGTTGTACCTACCAAAACGTCGATGATTTGCACAACTATCGATAACGAATTAAGGGTGTCGATAGTTCTGGCAGCACTATGTTGTCAAACTCTAATCGGGGTCCGTCATTCACTAACAAACGGCCGCTATAAGGCTTGATTCCTATGGCCGTTTGTGCACTACACTGAATTTTACCGATCCGGAAAAAAACGGATGCTTGTATTTTAATAATTAATCATTATAAATAATAGAATTTATTTATTTCGTGTAGTTTAGGGTTCGATGCATTGAAACTACACGAAATAAATAAATTCTTACTATTATAAATCATTAAATTATTAAAATTCAAGCATCCGTTTTTTTCCGGATCGGTAAAATTCAGTGTAGTGCACAAACGCCCTATCTGTACTAGTCTATATAATTTGTGATTTGTGCATCAAACAAACAAAAACAAAAAGTGAAAAAGAGCGGTTTTTGCGATTTCCATCCAGCAGTAAATCTTTATTGTTTCAACTGTAATAATTAATTTATTTCTATTGATGACTTTATTGTGATTGTGAATTAAGAATACAATAATAATGGCGAACCGAAGCAGTCTTGGCAGTCACGACAGGAAACTAAGATACCGCGCATTGCTTGATGATTTATCAACTCTAGGTATTTGTCATTGTTTTTTGGTCGTCTTTCCTTTGTAAAAAGTGTTTTTCATAAGAATGCTTACTTAATTTTCTCACTAAAACTCTATTTTTTGTGCAATGAAAGAAACCTAGGTATTTTATGTTGTTTTTATTAAACAAGACAATTTTTAGGTTGTAGCATAACTAAATGTTGTAAATAGTTATTTACACTGTTGTTTTTATTGTTTGTAATTTGTAATGTAAACTTTAGAACCTGAGCTTTTTTTATTGCTATTTAAAGCATATCAAAACCCTTAATGTACTAACTTTACTTTAAATTTTATCTAACAGATAAAATTCACCTTCACCTTGCGTTGGGATACAAATATAGTTTACCAGTGGCTCCCCGCGGTTTTACCTGCACGGTACCCATGGTAACATCGGTTTATATAGCCTATGTCACTCCATCTTTCTATTCTATTTACTATAGTTCAGTTTACATTGTTTTGTTCAAGCTTCATTTCTGTAATTATAATCTACTCTTGTTTACTGACATGTACTAGGTGTAAGTATCAACTAAAAAACTATTGTCTGTGGGTGGGCCTGGCGAGCTGTGTCACAGGTTTCTTTTCTGAAACCTACATCGGGCACCAGTCCCTCACAAATTTAGTAACCTTCAGGTACTTTTAATTACCACTTAAGTCCTTTATTTGTGATGGGAAAATAAACAAACATTTTATTTATTTATTTATTTATTCTAATCTAATGGTGAAAGATTTTTTTTAAATTGTTCCAGTAGTTTTTTGTTTTATTAGTGATGGGTTGAATCAGAAACATACTTACATAACATTCACAGCATTGTGTCTCTTAAATATATTTATGGTTCATGGCATGACATCTGCAACAACATATGCAATGCTTGCATATGTTGGGTATGTGGGTTCAGCAGTCTGTCCTTACATTTATATTAAAGTTGTGTACAGATAAAATGAGTCAATTCTTTTCACAGAAGAGGAAAATGACAATAATGTGCAACTTATGGACAAAACGGAGAATGCCGTGCGAGAAGCACAAGCATTGTTGGCAGAAGGTGGCGTCGAGGAGAGGGTCAAACATCCAGGTATGAGCACAAATAAATATCCCATCGGAGCTGGTTGTGAGACGGGTTAATTTTTTCTAAATACTTCATATTCCATTTTTCAACCATAAAAATTGCATTGTGAATGCAAAAAAGTAAAAATTGAAATAACTTGCCATAGTAATTTCTTCTTTAGCGATTGTCAAATATCTGGAAAGGTATTTCTTTCACGTGTGGGGGTAGTAATATCTTCACATTGATGAAATTAACGCTGGCTATACAGCGTGTAAGAAGTATTTGATAAATTCGAGTCGTTACGAGAATAACGACTCCATAGCTCAGTGGTTAGAGCAGTCGCCCGGATAGCGAAAGGTCGTGGGTTCATGTCCCATCGGAGCTGGTTGTGAGACGGGTAAATTTTTTCTAAATACTTAAAAAAAAATGCACTGTGAATGCAAAAAAGTAAAATTTAAATAACTCACAAATAAATATCTAAAATTTAAAATGTTAATGAAATACCTAAATCACCTTAATTATACAGGGTTATTTTGAAATCACTGGCCAAATTTTTAAGTTGACTTCTTTTCATTCAAATCATACTGATCACGAGATCGATTTCTTCTTCTTCTTCTTCCTTAATGGCTTGCTTTGTGTTTGTTCACAATTCCGCCAATGTCACGTAGTTAGCTTTTACACGGTTGGGATGCGATTGCGAAGTTCGTCATTCATTACATTCTAAGCGAATTAACCTAGAAGGGATGAAAACGCCACAATAAACATCACAAACATTTAACATATAGGAGGTTATATATTTAGAGTTTTAGGTTATTATATATAATAAATTTAGACAGTATTTTCAAAAAGCGGGTGTTAACAAGACACAACAGGGATTTCATATTTATAGGGCGGGGAATATTGTTGGGTAGGATGTCGTATAGGGAAATGTTTAACTTAGGGCAATTAAAGAATAGGTGATCCACGGAACCTTCCTCCATCTCACAGTCACAGAGGGAGTGATCTTTAATTCTCAGTCTCGCCAGGTGGGTAGGTGTACAGGCATGCCCTATGCGTAGACGACAAATGATGGATACCACTTTCTTGTTCAGATCCTTTACTTTAAAAAACCAGGGCTTCGGTGGGATTACCTGCTGGATATCAAAGAAGTATTTTCCAGCACGGTCCTTTGTCTGCAACCAATGGGTCTGCCAAGACTTCAGTAGGTGTTGCTGAGTTAGAATGAGGAGGTCCTGGTGGAATAACTCCGAGTAGTCCAGAGATCCAGATGTGGTGGCGGCTTTGGCACAGGAGTCAGCAGTGACGTTGCCGGGTATACCATTGTGACCGGGAATCCAAGCTAAGACTACCTCAATTGATTTTAGTTGGCATCTCATCAGAGCTTGCCTGATATTCAGAATGACAGGGAACCTGGATTTTGAACGAAAAGGGTTTGACAGTATTGCTTGGAGGCAACTTAGTGAATCGCTTAAGATTATGGTTTTGTTTAGACTATGGGTCTCAATGAAAAGTATTGCTTCAAGAACGGCGATAGCTTCGCCGGTGAAGACGGAGGAGGGGGGAGGAATTTTATAATTAAGGATGACATTGTGACGAGGGGACCAGACTGCGGCCCCCACGGGGCTATTCTCCTGCAATTTGGAGGCGTCAGTATATATCGGAATCCAACCATTCCAATCCTTGGCAAGCAATTTATTGAAAGTCTGCGGTGCTAGAGGAGAGTCTTTTTCAACCCCAAAATCAAGCATTACAGGGGGGGTGAATATTAGAGAGTCAAAACTGTTATCAAAGAGTGGTTGGTGTGAGAATTGTTTAATAGGAATTTGGGGGTTATTAAATTTATTAAAACTGTGTAGTATGCAGGGAGTTTTTTCTATAGAGTCTGACTGGAATAACTCAGCCATTCTTTTTAATATTGGAAGCAGGGGGTGAGATGACATGGTGAGAATTTTGAGGACAAAGCGATCACTAAGGTATTGCCTTCGCAGAAAGAGGGGGGGGTCGCAGCATTCGACCTGAAGGGCGTTGATAGGGGATGACCTCATTGCACCCAATATGATGCGTAGGCATTTTGATTGGATCTTGGTAATTCTGTCTAAAGGGAGCTTGTTGCAAGGGTCTAATAAAAAGGATCCGTAATCGAAATGGCATCGTATAATTGCATTGTACAAAAGTTTTTGGGAGTAAGGATGAGCTCCCCACCAGACACCCGAGAGTGCCCTTAATATGTTTACACCCTTTTCACACTTACTGACTACGTTATCAAAGTGAGGGATTCCCGAAAGACGTGAGTCAAGAATCATACCCAGGAACCTGACCTTATTGCTAGTTGGGATGGGGCTACCCTGGAACTCCACAAGCGGAACTGGGGTGTTACGTTTCCTGGAGAAAGTCACAACAGAACATTTATTGACAGAGAGCGTAAGTCCGTGGTCCGATAGCCAGTCACCAAGGTAAGAGAGTGCTGTGTTAAGTCTGGAGGTTGCTTCAGGGAGGTTGCTCGATCTGACATACAAGGCAACATCATCCGCATATTGCAGAACCTGACAGAAAGGATTAACTACGGACTCTAGGTCACTTGTGTATACGTTATATAATAGGGGGCTAATAACAGATCCCTGAGGCAAACCCTTCCACACTGTTCTGGGGGGTGAGCTAAAATTCTGGTATCTGATCTCTATACTTCTACCCGATATTGAATTTAGAATGAAGCGCACCAACTTCTCAGGGACACTCAGCTGAAGCAATTTTTGCCTGAGCACTGGAAGAAGGACGTTGTCGTAAGCAGAGGCTATGTCGAGAAATACGCCTACCACTTGTTCTTTTCTCTTAAAAGCAATACGGATGTCAGACGTCAGAACACTTAGATTGTCAAGGGTACTGCATCCTTTTCTGAAGCCAAACTGGGATGGGCCCAAGAGGTTTTGACTCTCCAGGAACCACTCCAATCTGTTCCTGATCATATGTTCCATAATTTTGAGGAGGGTGGAGGATAAAGCAATGGGTCTGTAAGAGCCTGGGTCCTGGGGATCTTTTCCGGGTTTAAGAAGGGGGATAATAATTTGCTTATTCCATGAGTCTGGGATGATACCCAAATCAAAAAAGTTATTAAGTAAATTTAGAAAAATATGTTTTGTTTTCTCCGTGGCTTTAACCAGGAATGAATATGGTATTCCATCGATGCCAGGAGATGAGTCAGAGAGACCTGAGAGCGCCGTTTGGAGCTCATCAAATGAAAAAGGCTTATCCAGTGCATGAGTCGATGGCATAAAAGAGTGGGGGTTCACCGGCATGCAGTCACTGTTGGGGACAAACGGTGGAGCCAGCCTATCCGAAAAAGCATCAATCCAGCAGGATGGGTTATTAGATGTAGGGTTCCTACGATTTAGGGCACAACGGAATCTTCTAATCTGGTTCCAGACCACATTAGGTGGGGTGCCAGGAGAAATCGACTCGCAGAACTTCTTCCAGCCTTCCTTCTTCTTAGCAGAGAGAAACCTCTTGGTACGAGCATCTATTCGCTGATAATTTATGTAATTTTCCATGGTCATATTAGAACTGTACTCTTTTTCAGCCTCCTTTCTTTTTTGTATCATAGCAGTGCACTCTGAGTCCCACCATGGGGGGGATTTTCTTAAAGAAGGGGATTTTTTGAGTGGGATATGGGAGTCAGCTGATGCTTTAATTGTATCAGCAAATTGAGAATATACCTGGAGGCAATTTTCGGATGAAATAATCGTGGGAAGGGAATCTACATTGTTATCCAATTCCGATGTGAAAGAAGGCCAGTCTGCTTTGTGGAGGTTGTATCGTAACAGAGGAGGGGGGTCAGCACTTGTGGGGGGGCCCAGTGGGAAGGTAATAAAGATGGGAAAGTGGTCGCTTCCTAAAGTGCTTGGAAGAAGATTCCAAGAGAGCTCAGAGGCCAGGTTGGGAGAGCTAATGGTAAGGTCCACAGCACTGGGGTTCTGGGTTGGGGATGTCCTTCTCGTAGGACGCCCATCATTTAAAATACACAGATTTTCAGAGTCCAGTAAATCCACAATGAGATTTCCAAAAGCATTGGACTCAGCCGAGCCCCATGATAAATGGTGGGCATTGAAGTCGCCCATTAATACCATTGGAGGGGGAAGAGCTTGGATGATGGATTTGAGCTCTTGGAGAACATTAGAGTTGGGATGTGGGATATAAATGGAGGCAAAAGAAACACCATTGGTTCTTATTGCAACTGCATTGATAAGATTTGTATTGTGAGGAGGAAGATTAATAGAGTCGAAAATTAGGGAGCGCTTGACAATCAAGGCGCTTCCAGCCCAACCGTCCCCTCTGTCATCCCGCAGACACGTGAACCCAGGGACCCCAAAGTAACTTCCCGGGGCCAACCATGTCTCCGAGATGGCGAGGAGAGACGGTGAGAATTTATTGATGAGATATAGAATTTCAGAATATTTACTTCTAATACTTTTACAGTTCCATTGTATACTGTTCACCGCCATTTTTAGAGAGTGAAGTGAGAAGGGGCATTATTTTTGAGGCAACGTTGGGCGGTAGAGGGACATCATTAAATTTTGATAGGATGTTGGCTACAAGCAGCCAAAGGAGGTCGAGGGTGTCATCGTTTGGGGACTCGTCTGAGGATTGGGAGCCATTCCCCAAGGCGCAGCCATTGGGATTTGAAGAGCGAACATTTTGAATAATGTCTTGGTGTGCCTTCTTGTCATAAGATTTGCCCAAGGGGGATCGTGGGCGAGGAGGGCGGGAGATGGTTTTCCGGTAGGACACTGATGGACTATGACTAGGCGACATTTGGGAGGAGTGGGGAGAATGATGGGGAGCAATAACCGTTTTGGTTGTGTCTGCATACGACTTTCTTGAGGTGGGGTATTTCTCCGATGCCTCTTGGTATGATATGTTGTCCTGGGACATAGTTATTTTAATTGACTTCTGGCGGGAGTGTTCAGGACAGGATTTGTTTGTAGCAAAGTGTCTGCTGGAGCAGTGTAGGCAAGTTGCGTTTTCTTCTGGCACTTGACATTCCTCACCTGCATGGGGTTGAGCGCACCGATAGCACCTGGGCTTTGAGCGACATTGGGACTTAATGTGGCCGAACCTGCAACAATTGTTGCATTGGATGGTTGGCAGCTGGTAGCTTTCTACCGGGATAGCCGTATAATATGAAAAAATCCTCTTTGGGAGGACTTGACTTTTAAACGTCAGAACAACTGATTGAGTTGGAATCCAAGTAATTTGGTCATTAATTTTTTGTTTACGGTTCAGACGCCTAGCCTTCAGCACTGTATCACAGCCCTCTGGCAGGACGAGGGATTCGACGAACTCTTCCATTGTTAGATCAGTTGGGATATTCCTAACTATACCCATGCGGGTGACATTGTATGTCGGGATTACTGCAACATACTTATGGGATTTCAGGAGTGGGTTCTTTAAGAAACTGTTTGCAGCTGAACTGCTTTTAAACTCTACAGAAATCCTGTTGCGGCCAACTTTTTTAATGCCATCTTTGGCAATGTCTTTGACATGGTTTTTAGACAGAAATCTGCCGAATATAATGGGGCGAATAGTGGTTCCAGAAGAGGGATCTGTTTCATTTACTGATACATGTACAAGAAATGGATGTTTATCAGAGTCCGAGTAGAGTTTCTGAGCATCATCATCGAGCGAGGGATGTCTGTACACCGCCTGCCCAGTGAGAGCTGGTTGGGTCGATTCGTTAACCAGTTTTTTTGGAGGGATTACCTGGGTTTCACCCTCAGGAAGTCTTCTTTTCGTCGCGGATTGTGAGAAAAGAGGAGGAGACAGTTCCATTGGCGCTGGGTTGCCGTCAGGAGGGTCGGGGGGGTCGGGAGGGATCGTCGCCATTATTTATTTATTAGATTAAACAGAGGAGGGGTTATATTAAACACTTACCGGACAGCACAGTACAACACAAAATATACACACACTGTAACCAATACTAAGTATAAAAGGCTTAGAGTTACGATTATTATGAAATGATCATGAAAAGAGACCGAAGTCACTGAAAATCCCTTGAACACGTGTATCTACTAACACTCGCGAACACGGAAAAAAACCGAGATCGATTTAGTAAGGGAAGTACAAAAATTTTTGTCGATGTTCGACCCATGTTTCTAGGAGAAAGTTGTTCGCTTACTGATTCTGTGTCGAACTTAAAAATTTGGCTAGTGGTATTTAGAAACAAAGTAATAATTCAGTACTGCCATGCCATGTACTACTGTGGCTGTGGAACTTTGTGTATCAAATACACATTTTTTTTAATCCATAATGGTGTAACACTTAGCCTTCATCACACCCGATGTTAAGTGGTGATAAGGCTGAAGGTGGAAGCGCACTACTCCCGGAATCCTCAATCACTGAGGAACTGGCTATCTTCTCTAACTGCCGGAACACAATAATGCTGAAAAAAACATTGGTATCGATCGCGTCAGACTTAGATGAGATCGTAGTAGCTAGCCAGGTGGACTAAGAACAAGTCCTACCACCAACCAAACCGAATACAACATGTACCCCCACTGGGAATCGAACCCGGGACCTCTTGGTCTGAAATCGGTGGTGTGAACTACTAGACCACAGAGGCGAGTATTAATTAGTTACTAGTGGCCGCCTACGGTTTCACCTGCGTGTTTCCTGTACCCGTGGGAATATCGGGATAAAAAGTATCTTAAATGTGTTATTCCAGCCTATCTATCGCTGTTGCAAATTTCATCCAGATCCGTTCAGTAGTTTTTGCGTGACAGAGAGTAACAAACATCCATACACACAAACTTTCGCAATTATAATATTAGTAGGATGTCGTTGGACCTATATTTTTTCCTTCACTTCCCCTTTTCCTTTTAGTTTGTAACCTAGGAGTCAACTCTGTTATGTTATGTCCTTCGATCATATAAACCCTAGATACAGAATTCCATACTAAATGCGCTTGAAAAAGTGATTCCAACACCGCTGTCATTAGTAGTTATACTTATAGATATTTAAATTCCGAATACTGCCGTCACCACATTTGATATTCGACCCTAAGCAACAGTAATTGGATTTAAATTCGGTCGACATGTGGTAGTACTTACGATCTTATTACATGGAAAGCTCAGATGGTCGGCCGACGCTAGAACAGCGAATCGTATTTCGTCATGTCTGCATCTCTGTCTCTTACTAACGCAAATAGAAGAAACGGTTGCGCGGCAAGGAATATTGCAATATTTTAGTATAAATAATGAAATTATGATAGTTTCAGTACATGTTTGACTTTAAATTAATTGTGCAATTATACTTACGTTCAATACTGACTGAAAATATGATATTACATCTCTTTTTTTCCTTTTTTCGAATTGTTTTTGCGCATATTCTCAGCACATTTAGGCGTCGTTTCGCCAGGCAGTCAAATTACTACTGAGAGCGATCTAATGCTCCCTTTCGAATGGAGCATTCGTTGGCGGCTTCACTTTCTGTGCGTTTACGCTGTATCTAGGGTTTATATGATCGAAGGTTATGTCCAAAATCTGCTTATTTTTGCTTTTTCTTTCTCTCTATTAGAAACTATAACCTTCATTAAATTATTTTTACCAGGGGAGGGCTACCTAGACTCTCGCGTTCTCCGAGCTACCAGTGAACTAGCTGTGCGCTGCTCAGAAGCGGTTAGCGGGAACGCTAACACATACGACAAACATGAGCTGGCTCAGCATATTGTGAGTATAACGGAAATATTTCGAACATTTTCCACACAATATATATATACAGGGCGTCCCAAAACTATGCCACATGGAGAGAAAGTACCTTAAATAGTGAAGATATACAATTTCACTGAAAGGAGACTTCATTTTTATTTTAAAAAGAATACGAACTGCATTCAAATAATTTTAAATAATCGCCTGTCTGAACTGGGAATCGAACCCGCTGAATGTAAAAAAAAAACCTTTCTCTAATTTTATTATACCGATTGAAAGGCTCCATTATACCTAAGAATTTCTTCTAAGTAACATAGCATCTTAAATAAAAGGAAGTCTACGAAATTTAACATTTGATGTTGAATAACAAGTTTGCGGAGCGTTATGGATAGCCTTTTCTGTGAATGTCGAAGTCGTGCTCAATTCTTTGAATGCAGTTCGTTTTCTTTTTAAAATAAAAATGAAGTCTCCTGTCAGTAAAATTTTATATCTTCAGTATTTAAGGTACTTTTCCTCCATGTGGCATAGTTTTGGGACGCCCTGTATATTCATAAATAGAGACAAACAATGAGACTGTCTATAGTTTTGTGAGGGGAAAGTAAAATTAACCTTTGTGCGTTACCATTTTCGCGTCAAACGCGAAGTTCACACGTTGCAGTGTTTGTGAAGAAAGAAGATGTAGTTTCACATGACAGTTCTTTTCAGAGCCGTGTTGCGTTGCGTCATATCCACTTGTTGCGTCATTCGAGCGACAATTTCACTAAAACATTTCGTCATGAAATAAAATGTTTGTTTCATTTATGTGGTTTTAACATTTACAAATCTCTAAAAACAAAATTAAATACACTACAATCCACTTGTCTCTTGCAGCGCGAGAACCCCGAATTCTGGGAGTTCCCACTCCCCCTAGAAGTGCCCATTCTCTCGTACCTATTCGGGACCTTCGCCCCCACGCCGCCTGAACAGCGGCCTAGGGCGCCGCGCCGCCGCGTGGAGAAGCAGCAGGCAGCCGCCTTAAAGGCCCCAGAGACCGTCAACAAGTGAGTTCTTCTTCTTATTCTTAGCGTGTCGATCAATTTAGCTTCAAATCTGTTCAGTCCAATACTGCGCCACACGTACTGCGTTCTCAGTGGCGTTATAAAGGTCTTTAGTCTAAGCAAAATAAGGTTTAGGGTCACATTAATTGCACCTTTAAGAAATTTATTTTTAATTAATAGTATTGCCATTTTCTTGAGAACTCGTCGTGATTTTGTAGGTATACTGGTGTGCGTTCGTGAGAAATACCTAAAGTTGTGTTTTGGCCGTTCATGATTATTAGACAAAAAAGGCACTTTAGGTGATTATTATAATTTAATCTATGGATACCATTTAGATTATGATATGCAAGTAATCCCTGAGGTAAGAACAATATTCTGCACATTACGACGTTCTTTCTATCACGATTAAATATCACTCGGAGTGCCATTATTGTTATAAAGTTAGAAACAATTTAATATAGAATATTCGAAATCGACCTTGACACGAGATTTTTTATTCCTCAATGAAAGCATTCTCAAAGACTCCAACATGAACAAAATCACCACCTTTCCATTTTTTGTTCACACCCAAATTGTATTTTCTTACTTTATTGATTAATTAACCAACAAGTACGTAATCATCCTTAATATCAGGGATTATTCTGATTTCCGGTTTTTCAAGTATTCATTTATGTTATTCTAAATTATCACCCGAAGTGCTTTAATTGTAACCATACAAAAACATTTATTTTGACTGGACTACTTTGCACGTGCAAGATAGGCACTGACCTTCCTAATGCCTGAAATAATGTAAAATATGTAAATGTCAAGTTCTCAATTAACTTGTGGTTCCAGGTTAGACAAGGTGGAAGAAGGCTCCGAGATGGTCTCCCGAGTCAACCGCTTCGTCCAGAAGGCTTACAAGACGGACTCCAATCCGCTCAGCTACTTCCATCTGGTGCTGGACCCTGACAGCTTCGCGAGAACAGTGGAGAACATATACAATGTCTCTTTCTTGGTCAGGGATGGAATGATGTCTGTTCAAATAGGTAAGAACTAAGAACCACTTTTTTTTATCCACAACGGAGTCGCGCTTAGCCTTCATCACACCTGATGTTAAGTGGTGATAAGGCTGAAACTGGAAGCGCACTACTCCCGGAATCCTCAATCACTGAGGAACTGGCTATCTTATCTCTAACTGCCGGAACACAATAATGCTGAAACTAATTAGTTCACATATACCAAAAACAGAAAAGGCCCCAAAATGGAGCCTTGGGGTACACTTTTTAAGCTATTATCGCAATACTCACGAGATGGGTGAACAATAATAATATGTATTAACTTGCCCCCTCTACTTTATCTAAAAAGACGCCATGTTTGTCAGATTTTGAACCTTTGTAAGTCGACATAATATACCAAAAACAGAAATGAGCCTATAATGGAACCTTGAGGTATACCTTGTTTTATCGGAAACCGTGGAAAACGTCTACAATGTCTCCTTCTTGGTGCGAGATGGCATGATGTCTGCACAAATAAGGTGAGAACCACTAATTAGTTCACATACACCAAAAACAGAAAAGGGCCCAAAATGGATCCTTGGGGTACACTTTTTAAGCTATTTTCGCAATTGTCACGAGATGGGTTTGTTTTTTATATTGCGTTAATAATGATTTTAATGTAATTTTATGTAATTTTATCCAATATTTAAGTAAAAAGGCAATAGTTGCCCCTCATGGTTGCGGTGCCCTTGCAGGGCGTCACTTGTACAATAATCCAAGATTGTAACACCTTATAAAACTTGTGACTTACAATAAATATCAATATGAATCTGAATCTGGGTGGACATCTTTATACCTACAACAAGCCGCCATTTTTGTCCGATATTTAACCTTGCTAAGTTCGCATATATACCGTGCAATTTTTTTAACAATCCAAACTTCAGGGGTAGGTCATGTTACGTATTTAGAATAAATTTCTAAAAAAATAAATAAAAAAAATGTTTTTCTTTTTTTTATGTTTCCCTACTGTATTTTTATCTTACTGTCGATGTTTTGAATATTAAAATAAAACTTTTCTAACAATTTAGAAAATTAAAACAATAAAAACAAAGATAATAATTTATTATTAAATTCCAATTCTTCATGGGTTCAATTTAAATTCGCACAACACTAGCGAGCAATCAGCTGTTAAGGGTTATTGACCTTTGACCGCTCCTTTCGGAATAGTTACCACCCCTTTCTCTCCTAACTGTGCTCCCAGGAGCACAGTTAGGAACCCATTTCAATAATGTGTTCAATAACCAGTTATTGAACACATTATTGAAATGGGTTCCAGACATTTTCCGAAATTTTATTTTAAAATGTTAAAAGAGAAATCTCGTTTTTACTTATTATTCAAAACAATAATAATAAAAAAGCAGGACATTAGTTTTTAATCAACCATGCACGAAAGTCGGTTTAATTTTTTTAAACTACCTACATTACTTCTTAATTTTTAGTGTAGATGTACCATAGTAATAGCCCATATCTCAAAAACTACCTACTCTACCGATTTCAATAAAACTTAAAACTGTTGCCTAAGTTGGAATTGGAATACCCCTGATAAAAAAAACAACTCGATATGACTAAGTTTTTGATAAATTTGTGGACAAACATACAAACAAACACACACACACTTACGAAATTACATACATACCTACATACAGGTCAAACTAATAAATTCCACCGGTTTTGGTTAATAAATTGGTTATTTAAATTTTTACTTTTTTGCATTCACAATGCAATTTATTATTGTTGAAAAATGGAAAATGAAGTATTTTGAAAAAGTTTACCCGTCTTACAACCAGCTCCGATGGGACTCGAACCCACGACCTTTCGCTATCCGGGCGACTGCTCTGACGAGAGCTTGTCTGTAAAGTACGTCCTCTGACGAGGGCTTTGTAGCCTGGAGAGGAACATAGGCTACTTTTAATCCCGGAAAAATATCACATTCCTGCGGGATAACGTCGTGAAGTCCGCGCGGGCGAAGCCGCGGGCGAAAAGCTAGCCAATTTATAAGACGTTATCACGTCAAAAACATATTATTTTGATGTCAGAACAAAATTGGACAGCTCTTCAAAAATAAAATCAATCGACATCAAATCGTAAACATTTTACATGTCTACCAGAAATAACTTTTAACCTTAAATACTCTAATTTCGAATTCGAATTTACGAATACGAAAAAAATATCTAAGTTGAACCGGTAAAATAACCCAAATTAAAAGTAACAAAGTTCATGATTACCAGGAGCTCATAGTGGTTGTGGCTTGTGCGTAATAAAACGGAACCCTAATTTTCTCTAACCAATAGACCTGCTGACAGTCTCAGCGCGACGCTACCGCGCGCGAGTGAAAGAAACGGCAAATAAATAATAACAATACTAATTCCTACTTGCGGCGTCGTTCGCCGCGATTTTAGCGCGAGTGAGAGAGAGGGCAAATATTTAATAACAATTTAACAAAATCCTTGCGCCAACGGGAACACGACGAGCCTAGTGTGGGTATAAATGGGTGTTGGCCGCCCGGCCGGCACTGGGCCATTGGCGCAAGCATTTCGCTAAATGTCATTAGACGGTCCGCCCTATTAGGGTAATCGTAGTATAAGTTAGTATTTATTTTTTATGTACAATTACCGAATGGAAAGTAAAAATTTGGTTGTGTGTTTAAAAACTTCAATTATTCGAGGAAGAGAAACAAGCCATGTTTAGTCTCAAAAACTTACATTATTATCTTATCATAATTTACAGTTTTTACTCTGTTTCATTTACACGTAGGTACAGTTAATAACCTTATGCTCGCATCTTAAAATCAAACAATTGAATTCTCTTTTTATTTTCGCACAGAGACGTTATTATTAACATCATTTTTATGCTCAGCCCCGCACGTTTACTAAAGCGCCCCACAGATGGATCAGTTCGCCTGTCGGCAGCGGCCTGTCAGTACCCCTAATATCAGTTGATTTATACCGTCAACGTTTACGAAAACTCGGATGAACTGCGCATGTTGGTAAAGCAGTCAAAGGACATGAAAGAGATAGAGTGATAGTTTGCGATTACGAATACAGTTTGCCAAACTCATACTAGGGTTACTGACAGGCTGTTGCCGACAGGCCGTCTGATCATCTGTGGGCTCCTTAACTCTTGTATTGATACGATGATAAGGAACCACAGAATTAGATACGAAACTCCGGGTCGTTGAGAGGCCGTGGGCCGGTAGTTGGATCTATCACCCTAGTACCAGGAGCGAATGTGACTGGAAAAAAATGTGCATGATGCGCATTCACACGCACACAAGGAAGTCACTCACACGTCCATCACCGTCAGTCGTTCACGGGAAGCACCAAAAAAGGTCGCACTTTCGGTACCTACTTGTTTAGCTTAAACGGTGAAAATTATTTACGATTAGAAGCAAGTTACTATGAATGATATTCTCAATGTTCTGCCTGCCCGTGTTGAGTTACGTTTGTGATGGAAAACCAACTGATATTCCAGCACGATGATGGTGCAGTGCACCGGGAGCACCAGCCCATTTCGAATGTGATGTTGTACCTACTTACTTACGTTAGTAGTTAAACGACAACTTCTCTCAGTGGATTCTTATTGTTGAAATAAAAAAAAACATTGTGTTGTTTATTCAAAATAGTGTGTGTGCAACAGAACTACAAAACGACATAAAAGCTTGCGTAGTCATATGTGGTCATATTGTGAATGTGAGTGAGTACCTACCTAGTAAGTACCTACATACAATTTTTGCATCGACTAAACTGTTTTGTCGAGTTGTGTGTGTGGTTCTCGTGATTTCCACACAACTTAACCGTTTAATTAAGCTTTTTTACTTTTTTGTCGAGCAACTATCGAGTTGTGCTTGTGTGATATGCGCGCTTCAATGTACCTATTCCTATAAATAAAAAAACATAATATGATACACAACAAAAAAGTTGTTCAACTTAAAGTTGTATGTATGCGCTAGCTCTAGTCTTGAAATTGTGTTTTTACGTAAAAAAAAGAAAAAGAAACGACACTCCGACCGAAATTTTGCTAGGTAGGTACCTAAGTACTTAGTTCATAGTCAAAATTGAAATGATTAGGATTTATCAGAAAAAAACGAACCATCCTCCGCCGGGAATCTAACCCGGACCTTTTACTTTCCGGGCGAATGCTCTGACCGCTGAGCCACAGAATAATATTTGCTGAGCTACGGATTCGTTAGCTGCTCAGCCGGCCATTTATTTTGTTCAACTTGCTGTCGTGAAACTCGTGATATTGTCGGCGCGGGCGGCGTCGCGCGCCGCCACCCGGCCATCGCTCGTCGGCAGTCTGCCGAGTACCAGGCTAACAGAAGGCCGGTAGAGATGGTATGCTATCAGCTGAATAGGGCATTTACCTCGATAGTGTGGACCAACAACAAATGTCGATAAAGAAATAATACTTGGAATAAAGAGTACTTACAAATTTCAATGTCTTAAAATTTTGCCCAACATAGATGTTCCACTTCACGCTCCTTTCGTATGTATACCCCCTTTTGATAACACGTTGTACTCATACATAATGACATACTTACTACAGTAAAAAAAAAAAAATTTTTTTTTGGTAAATTTATTCTAAACACGTAACTTGACCTACCCTTGAAGTTTGGATTGTAAAAAAAAAATGCACAGTATATATAAAAAACAGAAAAGTGTCCAAAATGGAGCCTTGGGGTACACCTTGTTTTGTAAGAAAGCCAACTGTCTTTTAATTCTCCACGCCTTGAGCAGAGGTCTTCCTTAATGATAGATAAGACAGGGCCACATCCCACCATGCAAGTCCCATATGACAATAAATGGAGAGCTGGTTGTGAGACGGGTTGATTTTTTCAAAAATACTTCATTTTCCATTATTTATTTTATTCTATTTATTTATTTCCATCCTTAGACGATGAGTCGGGCCTCCCGTTCGTGACGCCGCTGGCCGGGGGCGCCGACAAAGACCTCGCGGACGAAAACCAGTTCATAGTCTCCATAGACATGCAGCGGTGGCAGGTACGGTCCTATTATATCGTATAAAATTCCTTTTCACCACTCCAGCTCGAAAAGGGCGCTTTTGGCGCCTAAAAACTCGCAGCAAAATCGATTTTTGCTGCGAGCGTGAGGCAAAGTGCTTTTTTAATTTCTTACACCAACTTTTGGAATAATTAAGAAAAAAGAAATAGAGTGACAAGGATGAAACTTTTAAAATTAATATGAGCAAAAGGATAGATAGATAGCTTTATGTCGATGGACATGAAATATAAAGCTTAAAAAAGAAATACACGGATACCAAAGGTTCGAAATAAAGAGTATGGACGAAATGAGGTCGCATGCATGATATAAATATAAAATAAGAAAAATTTATGAATTCTAATAACAAATTATATAAATACGATTGTACTACTATTGCTTTTATTAAACACGCAATATTTAAAATAAATAATATGAAGTTAACATTATATCGCTTACTAATATCATGTTTGGTTTTCATAAAAATTACATGCAGTGCAGTTTTTGAACGCAATGCAAACAGTTACCTTCAACTTGCATAATTGCACCAATTTTACTCTTAATTATTAATTTTGATGTTTTCTTTATTGTTAAATGTTGCCTTCAATGTTGTTTTTCTGACCTGTAACACTTTTCTCGCTGGTAGAGGTGAAAAGTTGTATGTTTAACACGAGAGCAAAATTTTCTGATGTCTCGTGCCTTTAAATCACTCACTGTGCTCAGTAGTCTATATTTGAATCACTCGCTACGCTCGTGCTTCAATTTTAGACTACTTCGCTAGTTCGTGATTTAAATTCAGCACTCGCAGCGAAAAATGATTTTGCTCTCTTGTATAACAAATAACTATTTCCCCATTCCCTTATCAAATAAAAACCCTTTGTAACGTGTGCACATGTAGGCACGCGTAACTCTACTTCCTGCCGCTCGGGACGTGTGCATATGTGCGCAGCACAAGTACTACCCACATTAAATTTTGTATAAAATAAATTAATAAAAAAAATCTTAATTATAAAATAAAAAAATTATAATGAATAAATAAATTAAGTAAGTATATTAGTTATTTATTAATTTATAAAATATTTTTTTTTTAAATCCGCCATAGCGAGCGGTACTATGACAGAGAAGTTAAATTTTGCGATATTATAAGGGTTAAGAAAGAGTTAACTAGAGGTAGTAACCACAATTTTGCAGCTTGTTATCAAACAGATTTAACTTTTTTGTCACTTTTGTTATGCTTTAATGTTATACTTTTAATTGTCACTATTAAATATTGACATATCAATAACAGACCGGTCCCCTATTGGTTTTATGACCTGGCGATTGCGCCTGGGTTTTTTGATGCTTGGTCGGCAAAATTAGAAGACCTATCCGGTTTTCAGCTATTTGGCCAACTCACGAACGTAGAAATATGGCGAGTCGAAAATATGGCTTTTATTTTAAAATTAAGGCATGAACTCCATGGTTTTCTTAGGGTGACCGGCCTTGATATCCAAAAGTCCGGAATTCCGGATAAACTAGCTAGCCAGTCCTGGCCCTTTTCGGAGCAGATCCAATCAGTTGTCCGGCCTGAACGTCTGTTACGGCTATAAATTAACGTTTTTAATTTTAGGTTAAGTACCTGTTTCACCATGTCCGACGCCAATTAACTTTAATTGATAATTAAATCTCTATCTGTCTCTTTTTTATGTCCAGTGTTGAATAAAGTAGGAATGATAATTTAATGCCAATTAAATTTAATTGACGTCTCTGACACCCACTTGCAGGAAGATCCATTAAGTCTATTGCTGTCACTTTTCGTTGTCAAGAAATAAAAAGTGACAGCAATAGATTTAATGAAGCATTAACTTTAATGGAGCTTCCTGCAATTGGGTGTAGGTGTGGCAGTAAGAGATACTTTCCAGTTAAATTTGCAGATTTGTATGAACTATCTATCTGTCAAGTAAGCGCTAATGAGAAGAATCGGTATGTATTCATTTATTATTTATTCTCAATTATTGTTAATTTGTTTCAGGAACTAATAGAAGCTTTTGATATCAAAAAACCAATGATGGTGTTGAAGAGACGATAACATTTTATATTTTAAGATTAGTTTTATTACTCTAATTATTGTTACTGACGAATTCTGTGAATAAAAGTTTATTTTTCTATGCATTTGTTTGTCTTCAGTCGACAAATTTTTCGTAAGTTTTATTACTCTAATTATTGTAAGGGTCAGCGCAGACCACGTGATGGGAAGCCGGCGGTGTGACCCACTGCCGGTGAAGGGCAAGCGGCCCATAGATAGAACCCCGGTGAGTGTTGGCAGTAGGCCCGAGGGGGAAGATAGCTGTGGTCAGGAGGGTGACGCCGTGAGTAGGGACAGAAGTCCCCTAACACGCGACAAACCGGAAAGGGGGACAGAATCCCCACAAATCATGGACGTACGGGGGGCAGAGTCCTCCCTAGAAAGCACGGAAGTTCGCCGCTCCGCGCGCCTCTCGAAGGAGAGGCGTCGACAGGATGCGGCGTGATAGGTAGGGGGGTCGGGCGGTGAAGCGGGGAAATTCATCGTCCACCCAGGCCCCCGTGGTGCAGGAGCGCGCCTGTGTTCCCGGCGCGCCACACCGGAGTTGGGACGTTTTGTCGTCCCGAGACGAAGAGAAGATGCGTCAGCCACGGACGCGGACACAGGGCGGAAGGCGCGGCGATTGATACCACTGTCCCGTAGCCTCCGTCCGCGTGTGGAAGGAACACTCCGGGGGTTTTAGTGGGTTCGAGCCCCACATAACCCCCTCGTCTCTCCGGGCATGCAACGGCAATTCCCCCGGGTAAACAAAAAAAAAAGGGTCAGCGCAGACAGAACGGAGAAATCCTCGCGGAAATTTTTGAGGTCATTGAAAAATGAACCGTGTCATATACTAAAATACAAAATTGTATAAATATCAACAGAGAAGTCAGCGTCCCCTCGCGCGCATATTATTCAGACAATTTTGTATGAATGCAAATGATGATAATGATGACGCATTCTGTGAATAAAAGTTGATTTTTCTATGCATTTGCTTGTCTTCAGTCGACAAATTTTTCGTTAGTTTGAAGAACATAGGCCATACGCCAATTCAACGAAAAACGAGATTTCGTTAGCCCGTTAGTTAGTGTATAACGAAGTTTCGTTTTCCGTTGAATTAGAGTAGGTCTGCATTAGCCCTAGCATGAAAAACTTTCGTTAAGGCCTGATCAGACTAAAAAATGTCCACCGAGTACTTGTCACGGACTCGACGCAAACATTTATTTATTTTTATTTATTCATTATAATTACGACGGCAACAAAATTGCCACTTACAGTAACTAGTAAAATTACACACACATAACAAAAGATTAAATGATAGATAAACAGCAATAACAGAAAATAATTATTGGAAATAAAATCACACACATACCGGTCATTTGTTGGCCGGAAACTAACGTCAATATCGAGCGCTCAATGCAGACTAAAGTTCGATGTGTGCGTTGTTGCGCCTAGTTACGTTTTTTTTCGGGGACTCCCCCGTACTTTTGTCCAGTCCACTCTCTCTGTGTACACGGTAACTTCGGGGTCATTGTGTGCCTTCGATACAATTTATAAGAGATCTATATCGATGGACAAAAAAGTACCCGGGGGACAATACCTCGTCTCCTCGGGCCTTATAAGTAAATTATTCCGCCCTTCAAAAGCTGTCAAAGTGCTGCTGTCAAACTTTTATTGAATTCAGTTTCTTATTTCAGAAAGTGGCGCTGCTCTGGTTTTCATTCAAAATACGATTACGGTATACCTAACCATAACGACAGTTTCTCGTGCCAGGGATACTGTTGATTAGATAACTTAATGATTTTAATTTTAGTTTTGTAAATAATACAAGCAGACATGATTGCTCAAAATATATTTCACATAACATAACGTCGCCACGTTAAAATTCGTACTTAACAACAATACTATAATCTCTTACAATATTTTATGATACTGCCATTTATTTACACCGACATACATTGTACTAACCTTTCGCTCGCGTACTACACGACGTTATCCCGCGGGAAACTTATATTTTTCGGGTTAAAGTAGCCTATGTCACTCTGGCTCCCAAATTATCCCCATACCAAAAATCACATTGATCTGTTGCTCAATTTTGACGCGCAATGTTTGTTTGTTTGTGACAGTTTGTCCGTCACAAACAAACAAACACACATTCACATTTATAATATTATATTGCAAAGCATGGATTTATAGAGCTTCATTATTTTGTTAAATAAATAAATAACTATAATAAATAATAAATACATAAATATAATAAATACTCGACTTCAAGAAGAGTTTATATATTCGACTTCAGCTCCCCTAGTGGATTTCTATTATCGATATCGCCAGTTGAATGGAAAGAAAGTTATTAAGGTTTCTGAAGTAACGTAAGTGGAGTAAGTCCTATATGCTATTGGGAATATAGTCCTATATGTATGGTGTACCGAACTATTTTACCACTTTGGATGGCACCGTATCTATTCAGCTTACCCCTTCGCCAAATCGGTCGTCGTAAGAGTGTAGATTGTGAATACGGTGTACATTAGTATGTCTTCGGATTCATCTTCGGGTCTGAAAGGGATAGTACAACATGCGTCGGAGATACGTCACACACAAGAACAATAAATATAATTTACAATCATAAGCTAAATACAGGATCAATTTCATAATTCCAATTAATTTCATAGATAGTATAGTTTGACCATAGACAAACGGGTCAATAATTGAAGAATCAGTCCGTGTTACAATGCCCATAAAGTCCACTTTAGAGTAAACGCAACATTTTGCGTTTTTTTTTTTAAATTAAATGTCGTATAATAAAAAAAATAACTTATTTAAGTATAAATAAACATAAACAAGAAAAATTGTATTTATTTAAGTATAAATAAATACAATTTTTCTACAATCATGCTTTGAATTTGAACGTAAAGTACGAACAAATAATACATTTTTTAAGAATAAAACTGTTTTTAGGTGTTTAAGAATAACAATTTATAACAAAACAATTATTACGTACATTATAGACGTCACTCAATTATATAACATTGTTGACGGTGACTAAATAAAATAGGCGGCAAAACTTAAGATATACACATAAAGCCTGATTTAATTTGATACAGTAGCTAGCGCAATGTGTCGCTGGCATGCCTGTGCTGGATCCGTGTAATCGTTTTTTCGGCTGGCTGGCTTTTTTCGCTCAGCTTACTATTATTACATATAATAACAATCAAGTGAAATAAAACTTTTTTAACCTGCTTTTCATATAGTTGTAGTTGCCTCAAATAGCGTCGAGTTGAAATAATTCAAATAAAATCATTTCATTTTTATTTAAGTATAAGTAGTAGCACAGCCGTCTCTATCGTCTTCTACAAGCCATGCTATGATACGGAACGGCAACATTGCTGTGAACCGGTTTACTCCTCTGAGTACTAAATCCTATGGAGGTGGCATACCTACGAAAAAGTGAGGTGTAAGTAATTCACAATGTAAGAAAATCTTGGAATTCAATTTTAAACTACTTCTAATTGTCGTATTAATCGGTCCAGCCGTTTCAGAGATTAGCCGGAACAAACTGACAGACAGACAAAAATTGTAAAACATGTCATTTTGGTATATGTACCGTATATTTAATCATATGCACGTAGTAAAAAGCGGTTATTTAATGTTACAAACAGACACTCCAATTTTATTTATTTAAATAGATGTATAGAAGATATGCCATCTCCATAGGATTCAGTACTCGAGGTTTACTCGCTGTTTACCTGTCAAACGGTGCAAACGGTGTCAAATCGGTTCACTTAAAACTACGTTGCCATCTTTATGCGCATGGCTTGTAGAAGACGATAGAGATGGCTGTGGTAGTAGTAATAACAATGTAAATTCCGGAATGTATTTTATTTTCAAATTTTTATATAATTTTATGTTTTGTACATATTATAAAAGAACTAAATACGTAAATGATATAAAACTTATATGTCAATTGAAATGCAAAGTGATTAGTACATAATTTAATAAATATGAGACCAATTAATAATCTTGAGCGGGTTTTAGTACCAATAAATAATAATGGTTTAAATACATTATTTTTATAAACTATACAATTTTAATGTGATTAAATATTTGATCAGAAAAAGCAATGTAAAAAAAACATTTCCGTTTTTACAATTATATATACGTACAGATAATATTCGAAATTAGACGAATAATAATAAAAAAAATAGCTGCTTTTAAAACTAGGTATGTATTGTTGTTTTGCTGCTTTATCAAACGGAAATTGAACCGAAAAATAAGTGTACTTATACAAAAATTTTGACAATATACATAAAATAAGAATATTAGTTGCCCTTTTAAATGCGCCTTTACAGACTGCTTTATTAAGAGATTTCTAAAATTCGAAATATCAAGGGAAAGTATAATACGAAGTTAAGGATGACTTTGTCAGAAATAAATATCCGTAACTTTTTAAAGTGTTGCGTTCTTTACTTACATTTTAAATTTCGATATGGTAACTTTAGGTACACTTACAATAAATAATAAACGAATGACAGAAATAATAAATATACGTTTAAGGCTGGTATGTCCCTCGTCAAAAGATATTTAATTAATTAATTAATAAAAAGGAATCGTCGTTTAAGGAACTGATATTCAATACCTACATGTTTGACAGCAGCACTTTGACAGCTTTTGAAGGATTACAGTGCCACAAACTTTTCGGTTCCGGTGGCCAAAATGTGAAACTAACGTGTTTTTTAATGTCATTTTGCTGTCAAGTTGATGTCCAACCATAGCGCTGCTGGCGGCTGAAGTTCTTAGAAGTCAGGGCTGGTTAAATTGCTACAAAAAAAAGAAAAACGTACGTAGCACCGCTGTCACCGGAACAGCGTCCGTACTCTGAAACGCCAATCCGAAACTTCGGTTAGCCCCACCCCTTTCACTCGATTCTGTTCCGACTAGAGAGTGAGAGGGACGGGTATACCGAAGTTTCGGGTGTTGCGTTTCAGCGTAGGCCCTCTGAAAAGGTTGTGGCACTGTACCATTACGATAGTTTTTCTTATTGGGGTACAGGGGTGCGTTCCGTCGCTTCGATCGAGTGCACTCGAGCGCACTCCGGCGCGCGCTCTAGCCGTTCCGTGGCTTGGTGAAATTGTACTCTGACAGCTGTCAAGGTGTAGTTTCACCCGTTCTGTGGCTCAGAGTGCAGCAACCAAACAACCATCAAATCGAATGGTTGTTTTTCACTCTAACAGCTATTTGACGTTTGAACAATAAAAAGTGTCAAAGTTTGAATGTAAAGTCAAAACGTTTTACTTTAACGCCGTAATTACTTCGTCTATCTCATCTTCCAGGAGGATTAAAGTCAAAATTTTGCAGAGATAGCTATAAAACTCGAGCAAAAGTAAATCATTTCCAATACAAGCGTCTTCAAAAATTTTGAGGTTATGAAAACAACTCGATCGTTCCGTGGCTCGGTTGCAACTCAAACGGGTTAAACTTTAACCAAACAACCACACCCAAAACCACGGAACGCAACCCTGACCGGTAAGTTAGAGAGTCGTTTCTAATATGTCCTTTTCAATTAAGTATAAAAAAATGCATTGTGAATGCAAAACAGTAAAAATAATATGGGTTATATTATTCATATTTAACGAATATCATACCAGCCCAAAAGAGACATGCCAAAGTATTATGTGCTACTCGTATATAACCATTTTAATTTTTTTGATTTCCTTTAAAGAAATGGGCCATAGTCAATTGTTAGTCAGTATACTATCTTAGTCAGTTAGCCTTGCTTGCGTCAGCTTGTTTCTGCTGTTCTTTTAGCCTCGAGATTTCAGCTCCAAGCGTGTCCATGTTTTCCTGTAAACATAATTTACCACTTAAGTATATATTTATAATGATCTTCCAATATTAGTCCACACTGCTGGGGCACATGCCTTTCTTGATATATAGATATGGACGTGCCATGTGAGTGTGAGAAATGTAGGCAAAACTTTTCAAGCCAGTAGGGCTAACATGACGGCAACGAGATAGCACGAGATAGTTTGTCGCGCGCCTTCCAACCAATCAACAGTCACGCGCGCTATCTGATTGGTCGAAAGTAATGCGACAAACTATCTCGTAGCATGTTAGCCCTACAGGGCTTGAGACAAGGTTGCTGTTCGTCGACGATACTGCAAAACCACTGATAGTCGGCGTGAACTGGCGTCTTGGCCGCTGGAGTCCTAATGGAAAATAGTGGTGTATATCTTCGCTTCGTGACGAGCTCAAGATTGTTTCATCGTAAATTTTATTTTATAACAAATAAGGTTGATATTTTTTATACAAGAACTGCGAATGTATATTGGCACTAGTGATGGGCAGTGGATAAATACTCAAAGAGTAAATACTCGAATATTTATCGAAAATGGATAAATACTCGTTTTTATCTGATATTTACTCAAAATCACGGATAAATATCTTTTTAGCTGTATCCACGCACAACTTTTGTTTTGCTGGACTAGATTTGACGAATGTGGGCCGCTTTTTATGGACCTATTTTGACAAGAAAACAGCAACGCAATGTTAAAAATATTAAATAATCCAAGATAGCGGCCAACTTTTTTGTTAGTGGGCTGATTTTGATGAAACTCGGTTTTAGGTACTATTTTGACAAGAAAACAGCAACGCAATGTCAAAAATGACAAAAGGTCGAGTTTCATCAAAATCAGCCCACAAACAAAGAATTTGGCTGCCATCTTGGATTTTTTAATATTTTTGACATTGCGTTGCTGTTTTCCTGTCAAAATAGTGCCAAAATCCAAAACCAAAGTACCAAAATCTTTTCGTAATAGAGTCGGGTATACCACATTTTTTTTAACCAGCGAAAAATAACTTTGTTTTTCATAGTGTCCTTTATTTTCGATTTTTCAATAACAAAAATTGCATTGTGAATGCAAGAAGAAAAAACATAAATAACTTGAAATATTAGATAGTTCTTTTGCTATTATTCATTATTTGTAATTTAAAAACGCAGAAACACATATTTTATCTTAAAAATACTAATTACCTACATTCTAATTTAAAAATTGACGTTAAATAGAAATAAAAATGTTCAAATAGTATTTATCCGCCATTTTGGATAAATACTCGAGTAAAAATGGATATTTATGAGTATTTATCCATTTTGAGTATTTATCCGGATAAAAACCCATCACTAATTGGCACACATTACTCACTCATAAAACAGGTCATTTTCTTAAGTTTTCACTTACACCTTTTCACACTTCAGGTCACAATTTGCCAAAGACTTCAAAGGCAAAAATTCCAAGTTTTTTTTGTTAATTTACTTTATTTATTTACTGTGACAACAACCATACTTAACCTAGAAAGCCATACTTAGGTCCGTCTTCTAGTACGACAGATCTCTTCTCAAGTCAGGCCTGTCTCACTTCCATACAAGCGGCGCAAAATCCCCGAGATATTTACCTACTATTCTGGAAAACAACCTAATTTTAACCTTTTGCATTGCGTATAGCGTTCATAGTACAATAACTGTCTGCCGTCTCGCTTCAATCTGCTAGGGCTGTCAGAGGTACTACTTTATCTTTGAAAGTAATACACGCGAAGCGAGACAGATGGCGACACATGCGGATGCGTGCGCTGCGTGTGCGACAAGTTGAGCTAGTGCCAGCTTATTGAGACTTGTCCGGTGACCGGACGCTTGCGTTTATCATACCTAAACTCGGGAGTGAAATTTCTGTACCGTAAGGTACTAATATATATTCTGTGCTCAAGTATAGTTAGCAAGGGATGAATGTATTTGCATCCCTTTCTAACTGTACTTGAGAAGAGATCTCCACTTAAGTGTCGTTCTAGAAACAATGACATTTTCGGCCAAAAAGTTGCACACAGTGAAAAAGAATAATACCTACCTCAGAATAAATAATAGTACAAGTAGTACAGAAGCTTCACTCCGCTAAGCCATTTAAATAAATAGCAACTCTAACTACAACGCAATAAAGTGGAATTCAGCTTGTACGGCGCTAATTACGAACGACCAGACGTTGCATCTCTTTCTATTGCATATATTCTAGCCTTTTGCGGATCTAATTTCTATGGATATTAGCGCGCAAGTACATCGAGTGACAGACGCATGACAATACGCCTTTGTGACCAGATTAAAATATCTATTTTAAAACCACAAAATATAAAAAAAATATCCTATTAATTTATTATAATTTGACCAACCTTCAACGTGATATTCTTGAGTAGTGCATCTTCCAGCACCGCCTGCAACCGCTTGTTCATCTCCAAAGACAATTCTATAGTCATCCCGCCCGGGTCCCCTCCCCACACCGCCGCCATGGCGCCGCCGCCGAGACGCGCTATCTCTTTCTAACGGAGAACAAATGGTAATTTTATAATGGGCTGTCATCTCTGTTTAATAAATAAAAATAAAATCATTTATTTCAGGCATATTACCCATACTTACATTAATATAAAAAAAAACAATATAAAAATTCTACACTCTTACAATACAATCACAAACAAATAATTAATTTACTAAAATTCATGTCAATAGATAGATACAGAAAAAATTGCATCAAAATCGGTCTATTATTTCAGGATTTCAGTCCACAGACAGACGGACACACAGACACGTCAACTTATAACACTCCTCTTTTAGCAGTCGGGTGTTAAAAATAGTAGGTAATTTAAGTAAAAAGACAGTTTCTTATACTGTCTTTTTTCTTTTAATAAAGAAGCCAAAATGTATTGTTTTCATATTTGATTGAATCAGGCGTCACTTGGCGGAAGTCCCTAACCATTGTGAATATATTGTGAAATAAATGATGAACTCTTCGATCAACGAAACCACTAGATAACCGGTTGGAGTGCCAAAAACGGCCGAGCGAATAAGAGCGCACTTCACAGCTGCGCTCTTATTTCTTATCGCTTCCTGTCATTTATGACGTAAGATTGAAACATTCCTTTTTCTACGTTTGAAAAATAGCTGACGGTGTTATATTTGAATTTTGTTTTAGTTCGTGAGGTGAGTACGATCGCGGAGCACGAAGAATCTCGTACAGTGACCTGTTATTACCTGTCCCTGTCGCTCCCGCGTAAATATAGTGCGTCACGCTCGCACAGTACTTTGTAGCAAGCGGTCTACATACAAACGGCGATAGCGTTTTCCACCCTCTAAACCTTAACATACAGCAATGAATTTTCGGTATGTTGTTGAAATGCATAAAAACTAGGGCTGTACGTTTTGTTTTTAATGTCATCTGTTTGAATGTGACAGAGACAGAAATATGTTATAAACACGTTTAGGTTTAATCGCGTTTTATTTCAGTGGTGAAATCGGGCTTTAGAGGAATCGGAAACGGCAATCCCTGACATCGATTGACAACGGCCCTGACAGAATAACAGCGCTTCTGGGTCATTCTAACCACCTACGGATGGCCCAGGAGTTTTTGTGCTGAGTCAGGGCTTTTTAGCGTCACACCATGTGCTTGTCTATCTATTTTTATCTTTCTTTTTTTTTTTGTAAACTGTTTCATTTGTTATTCTCTGTATTTTGTCTGTACTTATGTGTTATGTGGTGTGTTCGCTAATAAATGCTTTTTCTTTCTTTCTTTCTTTCAATCCGTTTGTATGGAGACCGTTTACTAAACTCTCCTCATAAGGGTAGTCAACTCATCTGTACGGGATTCTTCGTGCTCCGCGACCGTAAATTAGTGGTATTATTGCTCAAAGGATTAACTTAAACAAGATATAGGTAATATTAATAATATTTTACCTTTGTCAAACGTCCGAGCTTCAAATGCAGCATTAACAAAATAAATAATTAAGTTTCAAACAAAGGAATTAAATTATTAATTTCAGTGTATCAGAATTTCATTATTAATTCGTCACTTTGTGGGTCACAATCACAATCACTAGGTAGTCAAATACATTACTAGGGGATCATATACATCTCTAGGGGATCATATACATCTCTAGGGGGTCACATACATCACTATGAAGTGACTGACGACCGCACAGTGATTCGTCCCATACAAGCATGGTGGACAATATTATTTAGACCTTAAAATTAAGTTTATACGTTGCGTCTTTATGTGGATTATCGGAATAAATAACAAAAATAACAATACATGTAATAACTACTTCATAAAAATAAACCAACTAGCTTTCCGCCCGCGGCTTCGCCCGCGTGGACTACACGACGTTATCCCGTGGGAATGTGATATTTTTCCGGGATAAAAAGTAGCCTATGTTCCTCTCCAGGCTACAAAGTATATATGTCCCAAATTTCAGCCAAATCCGTTCAGCCGTTTTGGCGTGATTGAGTAACAAACATCCAAACATCTAAACTTTCACATTTATGATATTAGTAGGACATAACCTGAGCTCTCCTTACCTACTACTACTATGTAAACTGAGGTCAGCTTATAGTGGGTTTTATTTTAAGCATAAATCATTAATTAGTTATCTATATCTATACTAATATTATAAACAGAAAAGATTTGATTGTTTGTTAGTTTCTTAGTTAACCGACTTCAAAAAAAGAAGGAGGTTCTCAATCTCAAGTCGTCTTTTTTTTTATGTATGTTCCACGATATCTCCGCCAATTATGAACCGATTCTGATAACTATTTTTTTATCTGATAGACCAAAGTTTCAATTTGGTCCCATGAAAAATTTACAGTAATTTGACCAGAAGTTTCTTCAGAATCCTAAAAAAAACACATTGTTGTCGTCTGGTAGTTCCTGCTTTACGCTTCAATATCTTCGCGAACTATTAACCAATTTCGATGATTTTTTTTTCATTTGAAAGAGTATACTCCTGAGGTGGTTATTTTGTAACCAAGTCAGGATCTGATGGTGGAATCCAGGGGATATTGAGGAAAACTCGCAAGTTTTATAGATATTTTATGTGTTTTATATATTTTTTAAGTTTTTCAAGTATTTGCATCATCTCATGATAATGGTTAGAAGTTGGTGGATGTTTTTTTAAATATCATTAATACGTAAAGATTTGTAGTTGTAATATTTATGGTTATTTAGGTGAGCTGATGATGAAATGTAAAACTCCTTGACGCTTAGGAGTAAGAGCATGTTTTTTAAGTACCACATGCACGATTAGACCTTTAGTTGTATTTTTTCAAGTAATTTAGGTAAACCGATGGTGGAAGCCAGTGGAAGGTTAAACTGCATAACAGTTAAGAGTTGTAAGGCGGAGCTTGTCTTGGTGTGCTAATTTAGATATGGACAACCATTGGACACAGTTATATCACAGTCTATATATTTCATCGTTGCACTTGCTCATTATGTGGTTTCTTAAGGTAGATTTCTTACACTAAAAATGGAAAAATAATCTTTTTTTTTCAAAAAAATTAAACCTCGTTCGAAACAAAAAACTGCAAAAAAAACTCACTTCCCAACTGACGAGCTGACGAAAAATGCTCTACTTTTTCTAACTTATCTTGGAACTAACTGATCTGTTTGAAGTCAAAGAAGGAAGGCTCCGAAACTACTGGACCGATTTCAAAAATTCTTTGACCATTAGAAAGCTACATTCTTTCCAAGTGACATAGGCTACATTTTATCCCGATATTCCTACGGGAAGGTAATATCCGCAAAAATCCTACGCTGCTAAACTATGACGAGTTCATGAAATTATAACAAACAATATAAAAATAAAATTTGCTTTCCTAACACTGTAATAAGATAGATATACATTACATAGCATTCATTTTGAAAGTAGAAACTCAAATAACCGTTAATTTTTATCAGATTTAGAATGTTTTATCCATTCTTCAAATAATTATTTTATTATAAGTTAAATATTATGTTCTGAAAAAAAAATATTATGAACACCTTCCGCTTGAGTCCGCTGCTTGTAATCATTATTTTTATAAAGTACGTTAATGTAGCTACCATATATAAAAAATACAGCCTGGGTACATGAGGGTACATGTAAGTTCTAGTCTAACAAACATTAAAAATGTAGGAAAAACCTAGTATCTGTGGAGTTCGACTCTACATATTTCAATAACAAAACGCGTATTTGCTTTAGTGATTTATAGTAAAAATACTACTTACCTACTACTTAACGATTCATAACTGATAATTTAACTTTCTCTTTTAATTTGACGTTGTTGACAAAGTGAAGATCAGAAATCAACGAATTTTGTAATTATTTACCCAACTTCTGACACTTAAAAAATTATATTTTAAAACTTGACGGTATTTGAACAAAACTTTTATTTGATCCATGTTAGCTAGGATGTAAGGTATCGTTATAGCTAGCGCAACGGAAGAAACTCGGTAACCCTTTTTGTCCACCATGATCGGGAAATCGAATCACAGTGGACCGATTTGGCGCAGGGGTAGGCTACCCACCTTCTGCGCCAGAGGTCTCGGGTTCGATTCCCAAACAAGACAAATATTTGTGTGCATGAACATGTCTATTTGTCTTGGTCTGGGTGTTTACTATGTATACTATGTATTTACAAACAAAAAGTATTTAAGTATATATTCAAAATTTCAAAATTCTAAATTCAATATCGTTTATTCAATTTAGGTTTGTTTAACAACACTTATGAACATCAATGAAGCTACGCCATCGGTTCGCAAATCCTATGGCAGGAGACCTTGTAGCGAGAAGAACCGGCAAGAAACTCGCCAAGGGCTATTTTTTCTCCCTGTTTTAACTTATACAGAGTCGTCAAATTTGAAAAATTACCTTTCCATCACAATACAGAATACCGCTTAAATTAAGTACAATTTTGCTTATTACCTCAAGTTTTCCATGATACAGTTTCTTAATGAAATTAACATGGGCTTAAATAATTGGTGTGATTGTAAGAAGTTATTTATTATTTATTTTAATATTATATGAAGTCACATACATCACTAAGGATCATACACATGATTATGGCAGTTGTCCCACCACCGGCGAGGAAGCGACTAACTATCAGCTATTTTCTCGCTCAAGAAACGTACAATAGATATACATTCCGTGTAAACAAAAGAGAGGCATATATTAATAGTTCATCGCTGACTGTTCACACTGGCAACGAGGACTCGCTCTAGTTCTGTTTCTGAGCGGCAAGAACTATCAAAGATATATACTCGCTCAGCGATACTCTCTCAGCTCGCTTCTCGTTCATCGCTGGCGGTGGGACAAATGTCTTAAGGGATTCATTCACATCATTGAGAACACACATACATCACTATACGCGTCATCACATGGCATACTGAAGGATTGCAAACATCAGTGGGTATTTATAGTCATATACAATAATACACCAATGGGTAGACCTACATAACTTGGAGATAAGATAAGACACTTTGCTGAGCATTCATACACGTGGTAAATGCATCAGGAGAACATACACATCACCAGTGGATCACAAACATCAGAGGCAGAGCCCATAATTTTCACCCTCCATGTTAAAAGGGAAAGATCACAATCATCATCATGTCAGCCGAACGACGCCCACTGCTGGACATAGGCCTCCCCCAAGGCTCACCACAACAATCGGTCCTGCTTGGCCCGCATCCAGCGGCTTCCTGCGACCTTGACCAGATCGTAGGTCCACCTTGTAGGGGGCCTGCCCGCGGAACGTCGTCCGGTACGCGGTCGCCATTCGAGAATCTTTCCGCCCCAACGGCCATCGGTTCTCCGCGCTATGTGTCGGTTGTTTTAGTTCTCCTGCGGATCTCATCATTTCTAATTCGATCGAGCAGGGAAATACTAAGCATCGCTCTCTCCATAGCTCCCTGGGTGACTTTGAGCCTTCTTATGAGACCCATAGTAAAAGACCACGTCTCACTTCCATAAGTCATTACTGGCAACACACACTGGTCAATGACTTTCGTCTTGAGACATTGAGGTATTTCGGACGCGAATATATGCCGCTGCCCATCCGAGCTGGATTCGACGAGAGAACTCTTTCTCAAAGTTGGACTTACCTAACTGGACCGTCTGTCCTAGGTAAACATAGTGGTCAACAACTTCGAGTGTAATGTTCCCAACATTAACTGGAGCGGGTGCAACATGGGCATTGAACTTGATTTTCGTCTTGTCCATGTTCATCTTAAGACCCACTCTTTGCGAAGCATTACCGAGATCTTCGAGCATTGTGTTCAGGTCTTCCAAGATCACAATAAGGACCTTAAAATATCACTGAGGTTGTCACATTCTTATTCGCTAGGAGATCACATACCTTATTGCTTTGATAACACCAATTGATGATGTACTTAATCTCGAGTCCACCAGTTTCGTCCGGAAATAGAGCAATTTTCAGAGTAAAACTGTTGCTTTTTGCTTACCTTGTTAGCATCTCTATCTTGTAAAGCAACAGCCCCGGCAGGCATGGCAATCAGAAGATGCCTAAACAGCTTCGCTTTGGCGCGCAACTCGCCGGTCAGACACCACATCAAATGTAACATATTAAATGTTACCTCGACATTATCGTTTGTTGCTTACCTTGTTAGCATCTCTGTCTTGTGAAGCAACAGCTCCAGCAGGCATAGTGCTGAGTAGATGCCTTAACAGCTTCGGTTCGGCCCGCAACTCGCCTGTCAGACACTACATCAAGTATAACAACATATTGACTGTAACCTCGACATTATCGTTTGTTGCTTACCTTGTTAGCGTCTCTATCTAGTGAAGCAACCGCCCAGCAGGCATCCTGCTCGTAGATGCCTTAACAGTTTCGCTTTGGCGCGCAACTCGCCTGTTAGACATCACATCAAGTGTAACATATTGACTAAAACCTCGACATTATTGTTTGTTGCTTACCTTGTTAGCATCTCTATCTTGTGAAGCAACCGCCCAGCAGGCATCGTGCTCGTAGATGCCTTAACAGCTTCGCTGTGGCCCGCAACTTCCCTATCAGACACCATATAAAGTGTAACATAATGACTGTAATGTAATCTCGACTTTATCGTTTGTTGCTTACCTTGTTAGCATCTCTATCTTGTGAAGCAACAGCTCCAGCAGGCATCGTTCTCAGTAGATGCATTAACAGCTTCGCTTTGGCGCGCAACTCGCCTGTCAGACACCACATCAAGTGTAACATATTAAATGTTACCTCGACATTATCGTTTGTTGCTTACCTTGTTAGCATCTCTGTCTTGTGAAGCAACAGCTCCAGCAGGCATAGTGCTGAGTAGATGCCTTAACAGCTTCGGTTCGGCCCGCAACTCGCCTGTCAGACACTACATCAAGTATAACAACATATTGACTGTAACCTCGACATTATCGTTTGTTGCTTACCTTGTTAGCATCTCTATCTTGTGAAGCAACCGCTCCAGCAGGCATAGTGCTCAGAAGGTGCCTTAATAGCTTCGCTTTGGCGCGCAACTCGCCGGTCAGCTGTTTGGAATGTTCTTCAAGGAACTCGCACCGCTCCGCCCGCCGAGCCGCCGCGCGTTGGAGCGATACTATGCGCTCTATCAGAGCTTGGCGGTCGGGTTCGCGGACCTGAAAGGATTGTTTATGTTATTAAAATTTTTACTTTTTTGCATTCACAATGCAATTTTTATGGTTGAAAAATGAAAAATGAAGTATTTAGAAAAAATCGACCCGTCTCACAACCAGCTCCGATGGGACTCGAACCCACGACCTTTCGCTATCCGGGCGACTGCTCTAACCACTGAGCTACGGAGTCGTTGGATTGTTTATATTAAATTGGTAAAGAAATCGACTAGTCTTTAAGAGGAAATTCACTTTTTCATTCCAAATGACTGCGCTTTTCTAATATTTTGTGTAAAAAGCTACTTTTTCAAAGATTTTTATGTTGGTACATAACATAAAGGACCCCACAGACTATCAAGGTGTCGATTCTGCTAACGCTAAGTCATAATCGTGTTTCAATTGTAGTGTTTTTAATTTTACACACTAGTTACAAGAAATGTGTACTTTTTTCATAATACTACTGATGGTCACACCACACACTACATCCACAACCACATCACATCATACTGTCATAAATCTTGTAACTAGTGTGTAAAAAACACAACAATTAAAACACGATTTTTGACAAAATAATGACTTAACGTTAGCAGAATCGACACCCAGACCGCCAGCAGGCCACGGCCTGTCAGTTGGCCGCAATCGGCCACACACTCACAGTTTTACGTACAAAAATCGAATACCATGGTCGATTGCGACAGGCCGTTGCTTGCCAGCTGGCGGACTGGGTGTCGATTCTGCTAACGTCGAACGTTGGACTGATAGTCTGTGGCCAGTTAAAATGCAGCAGATTCTGCCTTTTGAATACTTATTCGTATTTTCATCGCAAATCAAATACGTCTTTTCCAGAGAAAACAATTTCTATATCTTAAAAGAAGGCTTCCTATATACAAAATACCTACCAGTTAGGTTACTAGTAGTATAAGGTTATTAATACAGGGTGCTTTTCTTTAAGCGCAAAATCTCTAAATGGTGATTGTGCTCATGAATATGAACAACTTTTATTAAGGGGCCAACTCTGCAACTCAACAAAACAAATCAGCTGTTCCATACATTCTGCCGGCCTAGCATGAGCGGTTTTTACCACGCGATATGATATGATACGGCATGCCGTCTTGCTTACACCTTAGTGGGGTAAGCAAGACAACTTGCCGTACCATATCATATCGCGCGATAAAAGCCGCTCATGCTACGCCGGCAGGTCGAGTAGGTATTGACAATTTGTATGAAACAGCAGTTTTTTTTGTTGAGTTGCAGAGTTGGCCCCATAGTCAAAGTTGTTCATATTCATGAGCACAATCACCACCTAAGAGGTTTTGCACTTATAGAAAAACAGCCTGGCCCCTATAGACACTTTTCTAAATGGTCTAATAAATGTTTGGAATGTTCTTCTAGCTAGGAACTCGCACCGCTCCGCTATCCGCGTCGCTTGTGCATGTTTGTATGAAAAGAAAGCAAGTTTACGTTTTTTTCTGAAAACGGGTGTAGTTCTAACTAAACTCAATTCTATACTCTCCTCTAAAATATAACAAAGTTTACTATAAACTATTCCACAAATTGAGATAGGCTACTCTAGCTAAAATTTCAGTACTTATGAATAAGTAATAGAAACGCATCGAGCATCTAAATCTAACCTTCGGAAGAATCTTTTCAAACATATTCGGACTTCTTATCTGAAACGTATAAATTGAATTTAAACTAACATATTTTTACCTGTTTTGCATTCACAATGCATTTTTATTATTGAAAATGAAGTACTTATTAAAAAAAAAAATGCCGTCTCACAACCAGCTCCGATGGGACTCGAGCCCTTCACTGTCCTTCACTTCACTGTGTGAATTTAAACTAAAAATATCTAAATTGAAATGAAACAACATTTTCTTTATTTCGAACCTTACTAGCTTACATTACATGTGATAAAGTTTCTTTTTATTTGTTAAATGTTGAGATTTTATTTATATTTGTATTTGTATGCATCACAATGCAATAGGGTATTTATATGTTGTTGGAATGTAGATTGTACCAGCGGGAAATAATGTGCATAGCGACACATAGATATTTATTGATGAAGTTAAAAAATACAACATTTAAGAATACCAAATGTAAAAGAAAACTGTGAATCTGTTTTGTAACAAGCGAATTATAAGCTGTTTAATTTTGACTAGAGCTGTCTCTTTCTAAAGGGCGCGCGGCTCTTTCAATGGCGTGACTATGACGTTACCGACTCGGTGACGTCACAAAGATAGTCGTTCTCTCCTTGTCTAATTAGTAAGATGTCCTATTACTTTGAAAATATTAAAGATAATTCAGAATAAAAACTTATTTCGATAGATAAAAAAACTACCATCTACTTAGGCCCTGAGGTCTAACTGCAAACTGCCAAACAATGTTATAGTAATATTGTAGGGGGGGATGGCGCTATACCCAGTGTACCTATAGCTCCGTCCTGCCCATCGTTTGACAGTTTTTTGTATAGTTTAACGTTGCTGTTATTTTATACATACCACAGGAGACTGCGCTTGCTCCTTAGCAGCGTTTAACATATTTACATCAGAGATTAAAAATGTAACACTTATCACTATTGAACAACAAAAGAAGAAAAATACCATGATTCTTACAATTTAGTAGTATTCTAGAGTTCAAAGTGAAATCCAGTATCGAAGTTTCACATCACTTATAATAAGTTTCTATAGAGTCAAGAGTCAAATTTGTTTATTCAATTTAGATTGTTATTTACAATACTTGTGAACGTCATAGAAGCTACGCCATCGGTTCGCAAACCCTACAGCGGGAGACCTTGGAGAAGAACCGGCAAGAAACTCCAAGGGTTGTTTTTTTCTCCCTGTTTTATTTCATACAGAGTCGTCGAATTGAAAAATGACCTTAACATGGTATGACTATACCAAATGTGAAATATAATTGAATCTGTCTTACAACAAGCGACTTATGAGCTCTTTAATTGTTATGTGACTCTAGGCATCTCGTTCGAAAACGATTTTGTTTTAGAAAATTTCGTCTTTGCAGGTCACAAGCCTGTAGCGCTCTCCTTGTATAATTAGAAAGGTTGGTTTGATGCTCTATATCACGGAAAATATTCGCGATATTTGAAAATAAATACCTGTCTTGTGGGTCTAATATTACGAAAAAGATTTTTTGTAAGTAAGAAACTTTGATCAGCAATACCACTAGAAGACGCCTCACGAACTAAAACACAACTCAAATATGGCACCGACTGACTTTATTAATTACTAGCGGATCCTAGCGGTTTAAGTAGCCTATGTTAATCAGGGATACTGGAGCATTCTAAAAGTGAAAGAATTTTTGAAATCAGTCCAGTAGTTTTTCTTTGTAATATTAGTATAGATTATAGTAAAGATTTTAAATGAAGAAAAAGTTTACGAATGTTGCGATCAAACGTAAAAAAAAGGAATCGATATGAAATAAGAGCGCACCTCTGACGTGCGCTCTTATTCGCTCGGCCTTTTTTTATACTCCAACTGGTTATTTAGAGGTATTGGTGATCGAGGGTAAAAAATATCAGTCAAAAATACTTTGGAGTTTGAAATAGAGTATGAATACAAGTATACCTGTATATCGGGCACTGGGTCTGTGTGTCCGTTCGTGAGTCTGTCTTCAGTGGGGGCGCTTTCGGCGCTGCTCAGTGACGTCACCGAACCTGACATACACAACATAGAAGATAGTTATCACTACATAGTATAAAACAAAGTCGCTTCCTGTCTGTCTGTCCTTATATATGTTTAGATCTTTAAAACTACGCAACGGATTTTCATGCGGTTTTCACTAATAGGTAGCGGGGTTCTTGAGGAAAGTTTAAGTATATAATTTATGAAGGTTTTGTGTAAATTGGTTGAAATATAACGATAATTGTCGAAAGTGTCGGCAAAAGTCAAGCCGCCCGGGAGCTTTCAGCGAAAACGCTGCCTAATCCTTTCGAGGTTTCATCATCATCATCAAGTCAGCCGATCGACGCCCACTGCTGGGCATAGGCCTCCCCCAAGGATCTCCACAACGATCTTTCGAGGTTTATCTACTAATATTATAAAGTTTTTTACTCAATCACGCCAAAACGGCTGAATGGATTTGGCTGTAATTAGGGACACAGATACTTTGTAGCCTGGAGAGGGACATAGGCTACTTTTTATCCCGGAAAAATATCATATTCCCGCGGGATAATGGCGTGTTGTCCACGCGGACGGAAAGATAGTATATGTCTAAGTTAAAAGTAAGAAATTAAAATAAAATATTTAAGCAACCCCCGACACAAAAAACTCTACTCTCTCTACTCTGCCTTTTTTATATTTTAGAGAATTTTGTGCCGAAGATTGCTTAAATTTTTTAGAAAGTGCCTAGTCTGCCACCACCATAGTCTGAAACATGGACCTTGAAAGCGAAGGACTTGTCACGCATTGATGCTTTTGAGATGTGGTGCTGGCGGCGGATGCTGCGCGTAAGCTGGACAGAGTTTCGGACCAATGACTCTATACTGGAAGAGCTAAAAGTTAAGGAGCGACTGTCTTCTACCGTTATCCGTAGATCTCTTCAGTTCTTCGGCCATGTGGCGCGAAAAATCCCTGAAAGTCTAGAAAGATGCATTCTTCTAGGAAAGGTAGAAGGGGGCAGACCGCGTGGCCGCAGACCAGCTCGTTGGTCCGATCTTATAAGGAGGACGATGAAAATGTCGGTACACAAGGCACTGTATCTAGCGAAAGACCGCCAGTCCTGGCGATCAGCGATCCGGAGTGCGACCAAGTGACAGGGGTCACGATCCTCAGCAATGAGGGACCGACTGAGGAGGAGTCTGCCACCAGTGTCTGTTTAGAAAAAATAAATATCTTGCCACTAGTGGTAATTTAACAGGTAAAAATATTCTGTCGTAACTTAATTTGTGCCTTATCATAGAGCAATAAGGCACAGTTTTGCAAAAAGCTTTTGTGATATTGTGTGGTTGTAGTGGCAAGATATTTATTTTTTCTTAACAGCCACTGGTGGCAGACTAGACACTTCCAATTTTTTATTTCATTTTTCATGGCAAGTAGTTGATATTTACCCGTCCTAGTGGATGGCGCGTCGGGCGGCGGCAGTTTAGCCTCCAGCTGTTCGCAACGCTTTAGAGCGCGATGTAACTCGCGGTTTAACTCCTGCAAGAAACAATTTAACCATCGAGTAAGAGTACTTAAAGGATTCAATTTCAATGGGTGTCAAATTACAAGTGCCACTTGACATTTGAGTAATGGCCGCCGATAAGATTAACAAAAAATTTTACGACCCACCACAAAACATCTTATAAGATTTTTGTATTTTCTGTTTGTTGGTACCACTGCAAATTTTAACCTTATTGTTTATGAGCTAAAGGTGTCCATACACGAATACTAAGATTAGGAAGAATAAGAGTATAAAGAGATCTTTGTACGCGCGCGAAGCATGTTCACCGGTGAGTCATATGATCCTATAGAGAATTTCTATTAAATAGCGTGACTCCCCGGTGACTCAAATAATCCTTGAACGGTTCCAGTTCCTCAGTGATCGAGGATTCCGGGAGTAACGTGCTTCCACCTTCAGCCTTATCACCACTTAACATCCGGTGTTATGAAGGCTAAGAGCTACCCCGTTGTGGATAAAAAAGGTACTTAAAGGAAAAGTCTATCGTCTAAAGGTATACTTATACGGGCAATTTTTTTGGCAAATATTGCTTGTAAACTGTAATGGATTCATCTGGGAGCACTTAAGTGGAACAATCATTATAAATTGTGGCATTGTTTCGGGAATATTGCTTATAATTGCTCAATATCGGAAAATCTTTGATAGTTTTGACGCTTTCAAACGAATTATTTGCTAAATGGGTCATGATTGAAACGATTAAACGATTCGAATTTACTTTTTGATTTATTTTTGATGACAGAATATAAGCTTAAGTCGGAAACACACTTCTGTGGTGTGGCGCGACGCCATAATGTCTCTTTCATACACTTGGTCACGAGGACAGAGACAGAGAGAGTCGCGTCACACTGCATAAGTGTGTCTCTAACCATACTAATTAATGCCATTCTCTCACCGACCTCCGCGCTGTGCGGACGCGTTCTCGTGCCCGCTTACAGCTGCGACCTCTCTCGCGCTCTCGCGTGTGTTGTGCTAGTGTTGTGAGTGGTTCCCGCTCGCCGCATTACGTACGTATACCGTCTTAGTGCAAAACGACTTGCTGTTTTTGCACTCGTTGCAAACATAGTACTCTTAGTGTTTGTATCAAAATACTAAGTGCCTATTTTTGCCCGCGATTTGCGTCGGTTGAAACCTAACGGTGCCAACTACCCCGACGGAGCGCCCCCGGTTCGCTCTCTAGGCCTGCAGGCCTAGGAAAACCGCAGTCCCGGACCCATTGCACTTGGGCCTAGTCCCAAGGGGAAGGGAACGAGCGGCTATCCGAATTAGGGATACCTGCTCCTGCAGTAGGCCCCCCTCCCCCCTGCCTCCGGCGGGGGGAGTCTTTCTTGGCTCTTCAAGCACAACTGTTTTTATTTATTTTAATTTAATTTTTCTCATTTTGTTCATTTTGCTTTCCTTGTACTGTCCATTTTGCTTTCGCCGCTATGGACGCGGCTGACATTGTACGACTTTTGGCCAATCCTACTCCCGGCTTACTGGAGTACTTGGCCCGCCTCCCAGACCTACGGGAAAAGCTAATTCCCGTAATCCAGGACTTCGACCGTAAACTCACCCCGACCCCTAGCCACCAAACTCCCAACCCGTTGAAGAGGGCCTCGTCTGAGAGGTCCCTTTCACCAACTTCCGACCAGGAGCCAGCCATTCCCCCCAAAGAGGACCCCCCAACTGTCTCCGTCAACTGTCTCCCCCGCAAGGGGAAAAAAGGGAAAAAAGCCAAGAATCGGCCCTCGCCGATTCCGGAGCTCCCGAAATCCGCCTCCCCCACTCCACCCCCGGTCGCTCAAAGCAACCGCACTCCCGTTCCGCTGGACAAGATCGCAGCCGCGGTCACAGCGACACCCATGGACACTGTGCCATCAACCCCCGCGCTAGACGCGCCAACCCACCCACACACGCGGGTCAATCCCATGTCTGCCAAACCAAAGGCGCCTCCCCCCGTTTTCCTTCGGGAAAAAGGCAAGTGGACCGAAGTGTCCAAAATGTGCCTAACCGAGAAAATTAATTACACCCGTGCGTCCAACACGGGCTCAGCCATCAAAATTGAGGTGTCCACCATCTCTGACTACCGCCAACTAATCTCAAAGCTATCTACTCTCAAGATAGCCTACCACACTTTCGCGCTCCCGGAAGAGCGCAAGATCCGCGCGGTACTCCGTGGGGTACCCGTGGAGCTTCCCACCGATGAGATCAAAGCCGATCTCATCAGCCAGGGCTTCCCTGTCGAAGCCGTACATCCGATGTACGGCCACGGCAGGCGCCGTTTCCCTCTGGCGTTGGTCGCTATGACCAACACAGCCCAAGCCAAAGAACTATACAAGGCCAAAGAACTTGTCATCTGCGGCCTTTCCAAAATCACCGTCGAGCCCCCGCGCAGCCGCGGGGTCCCAGCGCAATGCCACCGGTGCCAACTTTACGGGCACGCGGCGGCCAATTGCACGGCCCCACCAAGGTGCGTCAAGTGCCTTGGCTCCCATTCCACCAGTGAGTGTGAACGCACTCGCGACACTCCCGGTCAGCCCGCGTGTGTCAACTGCGGCCTCATTGGCCACCCAGCCAACTGGAGAGGGTGCATACGCGCCCCCCGCCCTAATCCCAAGTCCCAGTCCCAGTCCCAAAAACAAGGGCCAAAGCGGCAACCTCCCAGGTGGCCGCAGGCGGGCCCCCCAACAAACAATACCCAGAACTTCCCCGATCTTCCTAAATCGGGAGGTAGGATAGCCGCACAGGCCACAAAGTCGGCCTGGGGCGGCTCTAACACCTACACCCCCAGTCAGGCACCCGCCCCACCAAATTGGCGCTCCCAAGCGCCCCCCCCAAATTGGCGCTCTGAAGCGCTCCCTCCGACGCAACCACAGTCCTACTCTAAAGAGGAAGACCTTGATTACGTCCTCAGTTCAATCCAAAACATTGACCTCGACGAGGTCTCTGTCATTGCCCATAAATTACGCAATGCCCGGACAGGCCGGGAGCGCGTAATCATAATATCCCAACACAGTCAGTGCCTAAAAGCACTTCAAAGTTTTAAGTAAAGTCCCATTTTTCTATCTTATCTCATTTTAATTCCTTCATTTCACTCATTTCATTGCCGAACCGCCCGCTTTGGGCATCGGCCTTTTTGTTTTCTGATTTCAGATATGGCCAGACACCTCTTCTGGATGCTGGCCACCCCCAGTGCGCACTTCGCCTAGGTGGGTGACGCCCTGCGCCACGGCCCTCCAGGGACGTGGTCGCCACAGATAAGCTGAAATACCCATCCAGGTAACAGCTGTTTTCAGGCAGTGTTTAGTCGGTAAGAGTCCGACATAACCATTACAGCCGGCTGTAATGGTATCCATGAGGATTCACTGCCTCCTTCCCCCGTAGTTCGGAAGGTTGCCGGATGAGCGATTGTTTCAATAGGAAACGGTCGGTCGTTCGACGCAAAAAAAAAAAAAAAAAAAACTAATTAATGTATGAAACCGATACGTGTCGTACCGCGCGTCAACACACTGCGCTAGAGTGTTTCTAGCTTTAGAATTTATGAGAATTAAAGGAACATGTCGTCTATGTTGATACTTACTTTTATGGCACTTGCATGTTTCCTCTTCAACACCCCGTTCTCCCCTTTCTCCCACTCCAGCTTTTTGTTCGCTTCTCCTACTTCTTCTGTCAACTCTGCTACCTAAACAAGAAACAGTAAAATCTGTTAACTCTGCTACCTAAACTTTTTTTTTGCGCTGGCAACACTGGCAGCAACACTTGTCAGCTTGCTTTGTAATTTTAATTAATTAATTTTATTAGTAATTTACGTTAAATTCCAAATTATTTGTAATAATTAGCTTAATTACGTGTTATTTAACAAGTGGTAGTGTTATCAGCAAGTTTAATGCGCTAACATTTGAAATATAGCGAGGAAAAATTGACCCAACTGTCAATCCAGAAGAGGATACAAATTCAAATTGAAAAGCTAAAAATACTGTGGACGGCTTCTTCTTAAACCTGGGGAGTATTGTTTTCATAATTTACATCACTCACATTGCATTCTCAGACCAATAGAAACTTTTATTACGTACCTACTTACCTATCTATAGATATTGATACCAACTACCTATTTGTAGTTGTTAAATTTTCATTAATTTGTTAGACCAAACACTTGAGTATGCTATTAACAACAACAAGTGTTTTCTGATTAAGAATATCATTTGTTTGCATTGTGTTATAAGTAGTTAAACTTCAGCAACACTCCGACCATTTCAATCTTTTAAATATACCTACTTATTAGTTAGTTATTTTTAACATAAAGACTTTATTAAGTGATTGCAGGTTTTGCCATTCCCTTTACAGCCTGAATAACTAGTTGCAGTGTATAAATTTATTAGTAATAAAGTGAAGTTTTTAATTTTAATTGGGTTCAAAATACCTACCCACATATTTTGTTATTATTTTAGTTAGTGATCATTTCTTTTAAATTTAACTAACACACAGGATTTGAATGCCAAATTAGTTTCACATTCACTGTACATTAATCATTACTAGTACAGAGCTCACTTTGAGTGAGCAACGTCACAATCCATAACGATTTGGCATTGATGATAACCTCTCTTTACTTGACAAACTGTGGAAGTAGAGCTGACGGTAACCACTACTGTCACAGGCATACACCTTACTGCTACACTTTGCATACACTACATCTATACAGAGACATCTAAATCATTTCAATCAAAGATTGTGAAACTAGTTTACAAAAATAGTCTTGTGATAGTTCTTTATTTAAATAGTTAGTGGGTCGTAGAATTAAAAATATTTACTTAAATTTAAGTAAATTGACAAAATACTTCTGAAACGTTTTTATCACTTTGCTTAAACAAAAGTCAATTTGATGGTGACACCTTGCAGCTGTTTATATACAGATTTATTTTTGTATTTTAATATTATTAAAGATACTAAAGAGACTTTTTTTTTACAACAAGACTTTTAAGAATTTTGTAATTTAATAAAACACATTTAGCACTAGAATAATCTGTAATTTTAACAAAAGTAAGAGTTAGTTGATATAATATATTAGTTTCTGATTCTGTTTTATCATTTTTAGATTATTAAACCATAATGCTGACCCGCAAGGCTACAAACAACAACACTGAATTGAAGCTGAGGCAGGCACTAAAGGAGTTAAAGGAGTCCAGGGATACATGCAGCCAGCTAATACGTGAGCGTGATGACAGTGAAGAAGAAATCAAAAACATTGTCGGACGTAACTCACTGTTGAAGACCGAACTAGCCAGTTTGCATACTCAACATATGGAAGTGGTTCTACAAAAAGATCAACTTGAGAGTACCATCAGCAGCTATGAAGAACAGTTTAGCACATATGAGAGAGCCCTGAACCGGATTGCTGACCTGGAACATGAACTGAATGATGCCAATAAGAAAATATCTGCCTTATTAGAGCAGCAACAACTACATGAGGTGGATAAAACTCAAAGCCTTTTTGAGGAGCTAATGCTCTCGCCTGGTATTCAGTTAGCTAATTCAGCTGTAACGGCTGGTGTTTGCGTTACACCCAGACCTAATATTTTAGGTGCTAATAAATTAAAGAAGTATATAAATATTCGAAAATTTATAAAGAAAACTGGAAGGTTAATTAAGAAAAATAATTGTTTTTATAAAAATATTGCTTTGCGGAAAGAAAGAATTAGTCTTTTGGATTCAATGGAAATTTACAGTAATAAATTAACTGAAAGCAGGCAAATGTATGACCGGGACACTAAACAATTGCAATTAAATATAATAAATTTGCATGAGTCACTTGAGTCAATGCAAAATAAATATTGTACTGCGCAGAAACAAATTGATGAACACATCAAATCTGCCACAGAGTTAGTTGAACTCTGCAAATATAACGCGGAGAGATATGACTCTTTAATAAATAGTCAAATTGATACTTGTAATGATTTCTCTAAAGAGGAAAACATAATTCGGACACCTCAGAGCCCCTGTCATTCATTAACCTGCATAGAGACCTTAAAAAGTAACTATTGCAAACAGTCATTTAAATCAGCTACCTCATGCAAGTCAAAAGACACAAAAACTATTGTTTTCTCAGATAAACTGGGACAAGGTCTAGGAGTAACGATGAAAAATATATATAATAGAAATGTTATAAATGTATGTACACCTGGGAAGTCTTTTGAAGATATTGTGCATAGTTTATCTTTGTATGATATAGATAGTTTGACGAACATAATTATTTTATGTGGCGACAGCTCCCAAGTTAGGAAACGTGAAATCTTGATGAATATTAACTTTTTATTGAAACTACAGTCTGAAACCGGCTGTAAATTAGTAATTAGCTCATTTCCTTACGCGAAAAACCTAACTAGGGAGCAGAATCAGCATATATATGAGTTAAACTCATATTTGTTCAACTTGATAAATTGTCATAGTGACAAGGTTTTATATTTTGATATTAATAATTTTATTAATAATTTTATTTTGACATCGGATACTATGTATCTTGCAAATAGGTTTAGGACAAAAATAGCTAAATTGTTAGCTTTTAATTTACAAGACACCTTTCAAGGTGGCAAGCCAAAGTCTTTTGACTCTGATTTTAGTAGCTTACCTACTAATAATAATTTAATTAATTTAAATAATATAAACACTTCTTTACAAAGTGAAAACGTCTCTAAATCGGCTTTAAACTAAAACATAAGACAACAGCCAAGCCCTCTTGCCTTAACGTATTATGTCAAAACATTCAGGGCCTGTCTGGCAAAGTTTTAGAGTTAGAATTATTTGCAGAATGTAATGACATTCAGGTCATTTGTATAACTGAGCACTGGCTGAATCATTGTGATTTGTCATGTAGTGTGAATAATTTTCAGTTAGCAAATTTATTATCTAGGAAGACAACAACGCGTGGCGGCTCTCTAATTTTCGTAAAAAATAATATAAGCTACAGAGAAAGAAAGGATATTGTAAACCTTTCTATAGAACGTCATGTCGAGCTGTCATGTGTAGAATTAAAAAGCTTAGTCATTGTATGTGTATACCGACCACCTAAAGGTAATTTTGAAACATTTGAATCGGTGATGGAGGATGTGTTGAATAAGCTAAAGTTAAAAAATAAACCAATAGCAGTATGTGGCGATTTTAATGTTGATATTCTCGAAAGCTGTGCATTGACTACACGAATATTAACTTTGTTCAATTCTTTTAATTTAATTAATCAGTTCTTGGAGCCCACAAGGGTAACATCTCATTCAGCCACTTGCATAGATAATGTTTTTTCGGAGTCTGATCCGACTAACAAACTAGTCGTTAAAAATATTACATCCGACCATTACGGATTAAAGGTATCCTATGAATTAGATATTGTTGATGCGCCTAAAAGTGTACAATGCAGGCCCGTTACAAAAACGCGACTACGTAATTTTGAAAATAATGTAGCTGATAAAGTTTCTACGATGCCATATGTGCATGATGATCCTAATGCGCTTTATGGAACCCTTTTTGAATTAGTAACGAATGAGTTCAATAATATCTTTAAGTCTAAAACGATTAAATGCACCCAGAAGTTAAAGGTTTGCGAATGGGCTACGACAGGTCTTTATAAAAGTAGAAACAGGCTGTATGAACTATATAAATTAAGAGAAACTAATCACAGCCCTCGTTTCGTAGAACATGTAAAACAATATTCTAAGATTTTCAAAAAAGCATGTTCTAAAGCAAAGTCTATATTTTTAAAGGATAAAATTAAAAAGTCAAATAATAAAATCAAAACAACTTGGGATATTATTAAGCGTGAAACCGGAAAAGGTAAACAACATGACAACAGTCTAGCGCTTAACATTAATAACGCAAGAATAAACTCTGAAACAGAAATTGCTAATATTTTTGATAACTTTTTTGTAAATATACCATTAGTAACCACCTCTAATTTGAATTCTTCACCAGCTTCTGCTGTCTCGGTTCTTGAAAAACATGTGTCTGAGTGTAGTTCATTATTTAATTTTAAAGAAATTAATTCGAGCGATATAATCAAAACATTTAATTTACTTAAAATGAAAACTACCACTGATTTATGGGGCATATCTGTTACTGTACTTAAAAACATTATTCATGCTATTGCCCCTTATCTTGCTATTATATTTAATCAGTGTATCGCTCAAGGAATTTTTCCTGATTTAATGAAATTTAGCAAAGTGATACCTTTATTTAAATCAGGAAACAAAGAAGACCCAAGCAATTATAGACCAATATCAATATTACCCGCCTTAAGCAAAATATTTGAAAAAATAATACTAGAGCAATTATTGTCTCATTTCTCATTAAACAATCTCATGCATAGCAAACAATTCGGATTTATGAAGGGTCAGTCAACCACGGATGCTGGGGTTGCACTTTTAAAGCATGTGTTTGATGCCTGGGAAAAGTCGCAAAATACTCTTGGAATATTTTGCGACTTATCCAAGGCTTTTGATTGTGTTGATCACCGGACGCTGCTGTTGAAGCTAAATCATTACGGTGTAAAAAATAATGCCCAGAAACTAATACTGTCGTATCTCAGTTCCAGAACTCAGACAGTTGACATTAATGGAGTGAAATCAAACGGCTCTCAGATTAAACTAGGCGTACCTCAAGGCTCTATTTTAGGCCCTTTTCTATTTTTGGTTTATATTAATGATTTGCCTTTCTTTGCCAAAAACTTCTGTGATATTGTGTTGTTTGCAGATGATACTTCTTTAATATTTAACATAGACAGAAACAAAACCAATTTTGACGATGTAAACAAAGCACTGTCACAAGTACTCGGTTGGTTTAATTCTAACAATTTGCAGCTTAATGCAAAGAAAACAAAGTGCGTACTTTTTTCTCTGCCAAATGTACAGACGGTACCTGTAGAAATTGTAATCAACAACGAAAAACTGGATTTAGTACAATCAACGATCTTTCTGGGTGTAACTTTAGACTCGAAACTTCAATGGCATGCGCATATCGCAACATTAGCTGGTAAGCTTAGTTCTGCTTCCTACGCTATTAGAAAAGTACGACAGCTAACAGATGTTGATACTGCTAGAACTGTATACTTTAGTTATTTCCATAGCATCATGTCATATGGCATTCTTTTGTGGGGATTAGCGGCTGGCATTAATGCTATATTCATCTTGCAAAAACGAGCAATCAGAGCCATCTATAAACTAGGCTCCAAAACTTCGCTTAGAGACAAGTTCAAGGAAATAGGTATACTGACAGCTGCATCTCAATTTATATTAAATTGCATTCTTTTTGTACGTCGCAATATTAACTTGTATACCAAACATGGTGATTTACACAATCGTAATACTAGAAATAGAAACAAGCTCGTAATGCCTCGGTACCGTTTAGAAAAGGTGCACGGATCTTTCGTTGGTCAAGGTATACACATATATAACAAAATCCCAAGTGATATCTTGGATTTACCATATCTAGAGTTTAAGAATCATATAAAGAGTGGCCTCCTCAAAAAAGGCTATTACACTGTAAATGATTATTTGAACGACAAAACACCTTGGTCGTAACACTCGTAACAAATGTTCCTAGTATGATATTGTGAGTCGTGTCCTTTATTTTATATTATTACCGTTTATATTAGTTAAGCTTTTAATTCGGTCATTTAAGGTAGGCAGTTTGAGTATGTCATGCTCACTAAAACATTTCTACGGTGGTGGCGTGTGAGGCGGGTCGTTACGTTCCCTAAAATATGGTTGAGCGAAGCGATGGCTGGTTCATGCGTCATGCTCGTGAACGGGTGCTGCCAGTGGGAATGGGTCTGCTCTTATCTGCTTGCCTTAAAATGTGTTTTCTTTTGTTTTTATTCATTTTATTAAGAATTACATTTGAAACATGTATGGCGCAACTTGCAGTATATAGTAGAATTGTCTTTTGTTTTAAACTAATATTAAAGCTTTAAGTAGAGTTCCTAAGTAACTGAAAATTGTTCACCGCTATGATCATTAGTTCGCTTATACTTAACTGTATTTATCATAACCCATTGTGTAATTGTGATGGAAACTGACCTTACTCATACCATGTTAAGGTCATTTTTCAATTTGACGACTCTGTATGAAATAAGACAGGGAGAAAAAAACAACCCTTGGAGTTTCTTGCCGGTTCTTCTCCAAGGCCTCCCGCTGTAGGGTTTGCGAACCGATGGCGTAGCTTCTATGACGTTCACAAGTATTGTAAATAACAATCTAAATTGAATAAACAAATTTGAATCTTGAATCTAAACAGGAAACAGTAAACTCTGTTAATTCTGCTACCTAAACAGGAAAAAGTAAACTCTGTTAACTCTGCTACCTAAACAGGAAACAGTAAATTCTAGTTCCTTACTAATATCACAGATTACTAAATAGTTACTACGTAACATAAATTAATCCAAAGAAAATGTTCAATAAACTTTTGCTGCCGCCGCGTACAAAAATGCACCTACAGCTTTGAGTATAAAGTCACTATCGCTTCGCAGCTGTGCGAGACCACGTGACGTCAGAACGAACGCAATCGGTATTGTATGACGTCATGTCATGTCGATTGGACGATAGGCAGGATGGTGTATGACCAGCATAAAGGTACAATTTGGATGTTGTGGCAGTGGGCCGGCCATATAAGCCGCAGGACCGATAACAGCTGGGATAAGCGAGTTCTAGAGTGGAGACCGCGAATCGGCAAACGTAGTGTAGGACGCCTTCAGACTAGGTGGAGCGACGATCTTTGCAGGGTGGCTGGCAAGAGCTGGATGAGAGCAGCCACTGATCGTGCTCGATGGCGTACTCTTGGAGAGGCCTATGTCCAGCAGTGGACGTTGATAGGCTGATGATGATGATGATGGGGCGCTCGTTAGTTCACAGTTCACTGCCGGCTGCCGCTGGGTCCGCGTGAAGTGTATCGCGCGCGGCCGAGCAAGCGTTAGCGTGCCTATTTCGGTCGGGAATCATCGCCTTAAGGGTTATTACACCTTCTTAAATTACCTTCTCTTAAAACAATTTTAGCCAATTTTTTATTTAACTGGATGAGGATGGTGTATGGCCAGTATTAAAGACAACTATAACAAGCTATATATCAGTCTATACAATTTTTTTGTTTCGTGTCTGGGTGATAAGATATACGTACCTTCCTAGCTAATACTTTGTTCTCCTTGTTTCTCCTCTCTGTCTCCTCAGTGAGAGACGTCTGTAGTTTCGAACATTGTTCTTCTAGGGCTGTGATGCGTTCGCGTAGAGATGCGTTGTCAGCTGTTAGGGCTTGCACCTGAATGAAATTAGAATGAAATTAATTATTACTTATATTTATGTATTCCCAATGCAATTATGTAAAAATAGGAAAATTATTGTTATAGAAAAAAACCCCTAGTCCCACGAGTTATTTCCGAAAATCTAGGATAGTGTAATAATATTTTTTTCCTATACTTACATAATAGGAGCCCTGGACAGGTATTTATTTTCAAATATTTTACATAGTTTAGGAGATATAGAGCATTAAAATTAGAAATTAGACAAAGACAGCGCTACCAACTTGTGACGTCACAAGTTGCTAGCGTACTCCCGCCATAGCTAGAGTCACTGTTGGTCACAATTCAGCAGCTCATTACTCGCTTGTTATTAAACAGTTGTTTTTTCATCTTTGTTATACTTAATCGTTATATTTTGGAATGTCACTATTAAATACTTACATATAAATAACAGTCCGGATCCCTATTGCATTGTGAATGCATAAAATTAATGTAAAATCAAGTGGTACTTAGTGACTCGAGATTATTGAGTCAGTTGCCAACATTCTTAATTTAGCCGTGCGATGCAAATCGGACTATCTTCGGGCATACGGTTCATACATGTTAATGCAAACGTGGCTAAATTAAGATTTTTTTTATCCATAACGGGGTAGCACTTAGCCTTCATCACACCTGATGTTAAGTGATGATAAGGCTGAAGGTGTAAGCGCACTACTCCCGCAATCCTCAATCACTGAGGAACTGGCTATCTTATCTTTAGAGATATATGTTTTCAACACAATAATGTTGAAAACATCATTTTTATGGCGATAGACATAGATAAGATGGTGGTAGCTAACTAGCTAGCCAGGGGGCTAAGACCAAGTCCTACCACCAACCAAACCGAATAAAATATGTACCACCCACTGGGAACCGAACCCGGGACCTCTGGGACCGATACCGGTGGTGTGAACCACTAAACCACAGAGGCGGTTGAAAAAGGGAGGTGCCCGCTCTGGCATATTTGTATATTTAACATCTAAACCGTAATAAATCTCGCTATCTTAAGGGCAATGGTGTTGGTAATACCTACTATAGTCTGTTTTTTTAATAAACGAGTTCTTACTAGTATTTATCTCTCGCACATTTCCCATATTGACAGAGTGAGATGGGTAATAAATAAACCATCTCACTCTGTCAATATGGGTAATTTCATTACCCATCACACTCTGTCAATCTATATTAATATTATAAAGCTGAAGAGTTTGTTTGTTTGAACGCGCTAATCTCAGAAAGTATGGACCGAATTGAAAAATTATTTATGTGTTGGGTAGTCCATTTATCGAGGAAGACTATAGGCTATACTATAACATCACGCTACGACCAACAGAAGCGGAGCATTAATGAACAATGTTGCAAATACGGGAATAGTAGATTTCATTACAAGTGCGGAAAGCCTGTCATTGCAAAGAGTTCCGACAAATGTCTACCCGAGCCGAGGCGCAGCCGAAGGTGAGGGTTGACAGTCGGAACAAGTTGCAATGACGGTTCCGCACGTGTACTGAACAACTATTTTTAATACAGTTGCGAAAAAATTAAGCAATTTAATAAAATAATAAAACACAATAAACTCAACTAACTAATCGTAAAAGAATATAAGCAGAGACTATTTTTTTGTGTTCTTCACCCATTCTGGGTTGGCAAAGGAAACTATGATCATACAGCCAAGGCTTCAGTAGAGTTTTTTTATTGATATGAAATGAAAATTAAATTAAATGAGATGAAATGAAATGAAACCTAACAAAAGCAATCCGAATCCTACAGGAGCGCCTTTCCTTATTTCTCTCTTTTACCACACCGTTTTCCATTAAAGCCACATTATTGCACTAATTCCACCATACTAAGTAACTACCTACCACAATAAAAACCAGAAAAAACTAATTTAGAAAATTAAGAAATAAGGTCCCTCATTTTCTTTTCACTTACTTGCGCAAACTCCTTTATGCAGATACTATGGTAAATAGTGCACGTCATACCATATTTAGTAATCTGTGGTCATACAGCCAATTTTATGTATTTTTTATATTCATAAATTTAATTTGGCCGATACTAATATTAATTTAATGTATAATTAAAATTACTTTTAAATCTGATATTGAAACAAATTAGTAGCTTCTTTTTAGAAATATTTGAATGAATCATAAAAACTTCTATGATTTTTTTTTGTAAAAACTTCGTGGTTGGTTTTTTCTTTTTAATAGACAATATTTTGACAGTTGGGAAAGAAAACGCACGAGTTCGGGAAAGGTAAAGAAAAAGTTCGAGTGTGTAATAGCCCACATCCCGAACGCTATACGTTCCTGCAATACGCCACTTTTTGAGCAACTGTATTAAAAAAGTTATTTCAATACTGAGTAGGTTTTTTCATTTTCCTCAAATTTACGCAGGTTAAAGAAACTGCGAAGCACAGCTAGTATGGGAAATTAGCGGGAGACACATACTCAGTACTCGTTTTTAAAAAAACAGACGATAAGCATTTTATTGAAAATGAAGTATTAGCAAAAAACGACACGTCGCACAACAAGCTCCGATGGGACTCGAACCCGACCCGACGATGAACGGGCGACTGCTCTAACTGCTGCTCTTTTTTCTAATACTTGCATAGTGATGTGAATACAAAAAAAGTTAAAGTAATTCGTTTAATTTGTTCCGCCTCTGGGTGTTTACCTCATAGTTTTGAGTGGAAATTGAAAATCAGTGATTTACTCTATGAGTAATGTACCACTGAGTTTTGCCTTTTTGAATCGCTACGGCACACAAAATGATATTTATAAGATTAGTTTATTTTTCTAGTGTTTAATTTAATTTTTCTTTTTATTAATTTTCTGTTTTTTTTAAATTATTTTTGTTATGCGTGTGTTGCAAATCAAACCTATTTGCTAATCGTTTATGATTTTTTACTCTTTGTTTTATAATAAATAAGTTAGTTTTTGTTTTGCTTTCATTCCATCATTGTGTGTTGTCGTATAGTACAAAATTATGCTGAAAACATCTTTTATTACACAACTCACGTAAGTTCCTCACCCTCACCAACATCGTAGCTACAAGCCCACGCGTCCGTTACAGTGTGCATGTTTGGTGCAAATAAATGATTTATGTATCTATCTATATACAGATATACAGATATACAGATACAGAACACTCCTAGCAGAGCAACTTGACATAGGCTGCGAAAGGTGGGACCTCTCGACCGCCGCGCAGCTAGAGGAACAGGTAGTAAAATTCACAAACACCATAATACAATGCTTTGAAGACGCCTGTCCCCTGAGAGTTCCCGGCTAGCAGGCTCCGGCAAACAAAAATGGTGGGGTCCGGAGCTTGAGAGGCAACGTGAACTGGTCAGGAAAAGGCTGAACAGGGCAATGAACACCTGCGACGACCACGACTGAGACCGATATAAGGCTGCTAAGGCAGAATATAAACGCAAGATAAGGTATTGGAGGACCTCATCCTGGAGAAGCGTCAGTAATGAGATAAGCTCCACTAAACAGGCAAATCGGGTAAGGAAAGTTTTGTCTAACCAGGGTCCTGGCCCGCTAGGCAACCTGAAGAAACCCGATGGCACGATATCTCGCTGCCAGGAGGAGACAAATGCTATCCTAATACAGACCCATTTTCCGGACTGTCAACTAGTACAACAGGTAAGCTGGCAAGACGAACCTGTGCAACCCACCGAAAACTGTTGGCACCATGCCGAACAGGTAATAACACCTGAAAAGGTAAGAAGTGCTATTAAGAGCTTCTCCCCTTTCAAGGCAGCCGGAACGGACAACATCTTTCCGGCATTACTACAATGGGGAGAGAAGCATGTAGTTCCAGCCCTCACCCGTCTGTTACAAGCCTGTTTGGCGCATCGCTACTCTCCGCACCTATGGAGAGAAGTCAAGGTAGTGTTTATACCTAAACCAGGTGATGAAAACTCCATTGTATCTGTATAGTTTTACTCTCCTTTTGTAAACCTTTATTTTAATCTAATCTCTAATTGCACTGTCTGTCATTGTTTAGAAAATTATATGTGTCAACCCTGTATTCAGCTGCTTTTAATTAACTCTATTTTTTATTATTTCGCTATCGAAGCCTTCTTCCTACACATTTTTTTGGTCCTTCTCCCGTTCATAATGTTAACCAGGGCTCAATCCATGCGCTTGACACAGGATTCGCAAGAATCGCGCGAGGTTCCTTCAGTTGTGCCTTTGGTGGGTGGGCTCGGCCGGTCCCCAGTTCCGGACCCTGTCACGGTCGACGCCACTGTTTCACCCACAGCACAAACTTCTGAACCTTTTTCGCCTCGCGCCAATCTTGCGGTCCCTTCCGCAAGCGCTGTTTCTAACCACTTTCCGACTTTCAGGCCGTCTTCTCATACGTCGGGTTCCTCGCGGTCAAAGGCCACAATAAGGGCCCGCCAGTTGGCTGCGGAGGCTTTGTTCGCCCGGCAGCAGTTTGACAAAGAAAAAGCGGTTGATGCTGCGGAGGCTTTGATCGCTCGACAGCAGTTTGAAAAAGAAAAAGCGATCGAGGCTTTGGAGCTACAAGCTAGCCTAGCTGCGATGCAGGCAGATGATGGATCGGTTAGTCAGTCTCGAACATTTTCATGGGTCAATGACCAGCTTAACCATGGTGTGGAAAAGAGCCGCGATCTCCCTGTACATAATGAGATCTCACGTCGTGAGGTTCCTACTTCTTCCACAAAACCATGTTATGGTACCAATACAAACCCTCATACTCATTTAAATAGCATTCCACATAATTTTTTATCGCATGGCATTTCATTTTCAAAGCCAGGCGTATCCTTTCCGCCAGAGATGTCACATTTGTCAAACTCGAACAATGATGAAAATAATTCATGTCATCGTGTGACCAAAGAGTTCGAACCTCTTGTAAATAATTCTCATAATTTTTGTTCTAATAATGTTTCAAATCAGCGCGCGCCTAGATTAAATATCGCATTGATTCCGTTCAGCGGTAAACCTATTGAATGGCTCATGTTCAGAAGAACTTATCAAGACACGCAACATTTATTTTCTAATATAGAAAATCTAGCTCGCTTGCGGGGCGCGTTGCGCGGCCCTGCCTTAGAAACTGTGTCTTCTTTGTTATACACTGCGGAGGATCCTGATCTCGTCATGGACATGCTGCAGCAAACTTTTGCGCAGCCTGAGACCATTGTTTTACACGAGATGATGATTATCCGTAGCTTACCTAAAATAAGCCACGATCTAAAAGATCTTGTTTTGTTTGCTGCGCGTATCAGAAATTGCATCGCCGTTATAAACAGTTTAAACCAAAAAGAGTATTTGTATTCAGTTGAAATCTTCCATACAATTGTAAGCAAACTTACGCCTATTTTATATAGTCAGTGGAAAGAGTTCGCCTTTCATAACGGAGCGAATTGTTCACTGTCAAAACTTGAACTTTTGTCTGAGTTTTTGAACATCGAAGCACTGAAGCATAGTCGTTTTGGTATAACTGTGGATTTTATAAGACCAAATAATAATGTTACACGGCGTGAACGCGATAATGTACATACAATAACTGCACGTAACACTGACATTTGTAAATATTGTGATTTGAAACACAAGCTTACAGATTGTAAAGATTTTAAGGCTTTGTCTTTAGAAGACAAGGCTTACTTACGAAAAATTAAAATTTGTTTTAAATGTCTCAAATCAAAGTCTCACCGTTGGAAGTTATGTAAAATAAATCGCTGTGGTGTGGACGGCTGTACTCGTTTTCATCATCCGTTGTTACATCCACCTACTACTGTGCCTCAGGTTTCACACATAGACACATTCGTTGATACACAATGTTCTAACCCTATTGATAACACGCCGTACATTAGTAGCAATACGGCACCTCCCAGTGATAAAAACATTGTTATTACCAATGCCGCGAAATCACCTGACAATGCTGTGTTTTTAAAGATGGTGCCGGTTGAAGTGAGCGGACCGAATGGTACTTTTAGCACTTATGCCCTACTCGACGACGGGTCAACGGCGACGCTGATCGATTCTGAGGTTGCTCGCCATATTGGTGCGGTGGGACCTGCGGGTTCGATCAGGGTTGACGGTGTGGCTGGTATGTCCAGTTATACTCCAGTGCAGTATGTTAGTTTTTCTATAAAAGGTAAAAACAGTTCAGATCTTTTTACTGTTTCTAATGCTAGGACAATTGACTCGCTTTCCTCATTCACACAGAGTATTAGTCATGAGTGTTTGACAAAATATCCTTACTTAAACGATATAGTGCCGCTACTTGTACATGACAATGTTACTCCTAAAGTTCTCATTGGGGCGGATAATTGGTTTTTGTCTGTTGTTCGTGATATCAGGGAAGGTACTAGGAAACAACCCGTTGCTACTCGCACTGCTTTAGGTTGGGTATTACACGGCGAAACAAATAGTTCGTGGGTGAAACATGTTTTTGTAAATAAAGCTCTTTCTTATGATGTAAATAGAGATTCTACTATGGATCAATTAATAAAAGATTATTTTCGCCTGGACTCCATAGGCATTTCTAAACACGAGTCCTTGTTAAGTGATAATGAAAAGTATGCCTTGAATATTTTAGACTCTACAGCCAAACGTCTTTCGAGTGGTAGATTTGAGGTTGGTCTGTTATGGCGGAAAGAAAAATTTGACGCGCCTGACAGTTACCCTCACGCACTTGCCAGGTTTTATGGTATCGAAAAGCGTATGGCTAGAGAACCTGATTTAAAAAAATCTTATTTCACATTCATGCATAATATGTTAGATAAGGGTTATGCTGAAGAGTGTCCTAGAAACACTTTTCATGATTCCGTTGATCTACGTTCGCTTAATAATGTGCGTTGGTATTTGCCGCATTTTGCTGTTGTGCATCCCCAGAAAAAGAAACTAAGGATAGTTCACGATGCTGCTGCAAAGACTGCCGGTGTCAGTCTCAACTCTCTTTTGCTTCCTGGCCCGGATCTCCTTCAATCTTTAATTTTCATTTTGTTTAGATTTCGTGAAGGGGGTATTGCCTTAACCGCGGATGTAAAGGAGATGTTTCCACAAATTAGGATCAAGGTTGAGGACCGCGACGCTTTGCGTTTTATTTGGAGAGAGGATCCTGGCCAAGAAATAAAAGAATATAGGATGACTTCTGTAATTTTTGGCGCTGTTTGCAGCCCATGTACGGCCTTATACATAAAAAATAGAAATGCGCAAGAGTTACAGAATTCACACCCAGCCGCATGTGAGGCTATAATCCATAATCATTACATGGATGACTATTTGGGAAGTTTAGATGATGTGAAGGAGGCTTCGCAGCTTGCTGCCGATATAGTTAAGGTTCACGCAGCAGCTGGCTTCGAAATGCGAGGATGGGTGTCAAATCATCCCGCCGCTCTTTCAGATATTCCTCACGATCTAAGAGCTCCTGTTGTTGCTGAAAATGTGAATGTATGCCCAGAAACTTCTGTGAAAACTTTGGGACTCGTTTGGCATCCCACTAGTGACGTTTTTAGTTTTCGCGAAAATACTAGTAATATTGAAGGTGCAAAGCTGACGAAGCGACAAATCTTATCGCAATTGATGAGTGTATATGACCCTTTAGGTTTTCTTACACCTCTAGTTATTCAAGGCCGCATCTTGTTTCAACAAATTTGGCGTTCTGGCGTTGACTGGGATACAGAATTATCCCCCACTATAGTCAAAGAGTGGCGTTCTTGGTCAGAGCGTTTAAGAGCTGTCACTTCCAGCACTAAAATTCCTCGTTGGTACAGAAGTGGGTTTACAGGTAAGCATATCGTTGACAGACAGCTTCACGTTTTCGCTGACGCGAGCGAGGAAGCGTATGCGTGTGTCGCATACTTTCGTTTTACATTTTCTGACGCTTCTGTAAAGCTCGCCTTGATCGGTGGAAAAGCACGTTTAGCGCCTCTTAAACCCTCTTCTATACCGCGTCTTGAACTTCAGGCAGCTCTTATTGCAGCACGTTTTGCTGAAGCCATTAAAGATGGTCACAAGGTCCATATAAATTCCACCTTTTTCTGGAGTGACTCTACAACTGTGTTGAGTTGGATCCGCAGTGACGCGCGGACATTCAAGCCTTTTGTGGCCAATCGTATTGGCGAGATTACAGAGCTTACCGATCACAAAAATTGGAGATATGTCCCAGGAGGTTTGAATGTCGCTGATGACGCAACAAGGTTGAAGAGTCACGACCTTGATTTAAAGAGATGGTTCTTTGGCCCAGACTTTTTATTGCTTTCCACTTTTGAATGGCCTCAAGAGCTATCTCCGTCAGGTTCTTCCTTTGCTTTGGAGGAGCTAAAACCCTTCAAGGCAATGGTAGGGCTGACCCAGCTGGATCGGTTACCTTCACCGGTAACTCCAGATGCCGCTCGTTTTAGTAAGTGGCTACGTTTTGTTCGCGCGACTGCGCGCACTTATCAGTGTGCATATAAGTTTCGGTCCCTTTTACATCAAAATTCTAATTTACCTAACCGATCTTCGATCCCACCGCTGACAGCCTCAGATATTCAGAATGCCGAAAGAGTTATCTTTAAAAAGTCACAGATAGACAGTTTTGACTCCGAATTTCGTCTCCTTATCGACTCCAAGCCCTTGCCCAAATCCAGCAAGCTATTTAAACTTTGCCCAATATTGGACGAGAACCAACTTCTTCGTTTGGACAGCCGTATTCAGCGAATGAGAGACCTTGATGCTGATACTGCGTCACCGATTATTCTGGATGGTCGTCACCCAGCTGTTCGTCTTTTTATTCACCACCACCACGTTAAATCAGGACATTGCAATAACGAGATGGTTTACAACGAACTAAAGCAACATGTTTGGATTTTTGGATGTCGGAATGCAATCAAAGCTGTTGTGAGGGACTGCCAACTATGTGTGAAGCGCCGAGCAAAACCACGTTGTCCGCCGATGGGTGACCTTCCCGATGTTCGACTTGATCACCACAAGCGGCCTTTCACAAACGTGGGTCTTGATTACTTCGGGCCTATCGATGTCTCTATTGGCCGCCGCAGGGAGAAACGATACGTCGCGCTTTATACGTGTATGACAACACGCGCCGTCCATCTCGAGATCGTATCTTCCCTTTCTACAGACTCAGCAATTTCAAGTCTCCGAAGGTTCATTGCTCGTCGTGGGATACCATCCAAGATTTTGAGCGACAATGGCACAGCCTTCGTAGGAGCCAGTCGACAGTTAAAGGAGTTTTACAGTCAAGCTGTGGAAGACTTCGCTGCGAACGCAAAGATTCAGTGGAGCTTCATTCCTCCAGCCTCTCCGTTTATGGGCGGTTGCTGGGAAAGGCTTGTCCGCACTATCAAGACAGCCCTCTCAGTGACGTTAAAGGATAGAGCTCCAAAAGAAGAACTTCTGGCCACATTATTATTAGAAGCCCTGGCCAATTCGCGTCCTTTAACATACGTAACTCATGGTGACCACATAGAGAGCTTAACCCCGTTCCATTTTCTAATCGGCGTCTCCTCCAACCAGCAACTGCCCTACCCTCTGGATGATGGAGTATTTCACCATAGAATTGAATGGCAGAAAGCTCTCCGCCTTTCTGAGCATTTTTGGAAAAGGTGGCTGCGCGAATATTTGGTATGCCTACGACCTCGAAACACACAAAGTCGGAATGACAATTTCCAAGTCGGTGACGTAGTGTTAGTTTGCGACAGTCAAGTACCACGAGGAGCATGGCTTTTGGGCAGAGTTTCCAGATTGTATCCAGGGGCTGATGGAGTCGTGAGAGTTGTCGATGTCGTCACTAAGGGTGGAACTTTAAAGAGACCCGCGAGGAAGCTGGCTCGTCTGTCCTCACACCAAGTGGTGTAGCTTCGCTACACGGGGGGACTATGATGAAAACTCCATTGTATCTGTATAGTTTTACTCTCCTTTTGTAAACCTTTATTTTAATCTAATCTCTAATTGCACTGTCTGTCATTGTTTAGAAAATTATATGTGTCAACCCTGTATTGAGCTGCTTTTAATTAACTCTATTTTTTATTATTTCGCTATCGAAGCCTTCTTCCTACACACCAGGTAAACCCGACTACACTAATCCAAAGGCCTTCAGACCGATCAGCCTCACAACCTTCCTGTTGAAGACTATGGAAAGAGTCTGTGAGTGGTACCTAAGAAGTGGAGCGTTGGCTAACCTCCCACTACATAAACATCAGCATGCTTACAGCGCTGGAAAATCGACAGAATCAGTTCTTCATCAACTAGTCGGTAAGATAGAGGAGGCTCTCCAAAATAAACTTATCTGTTTAGGCACCTTCATTGACATAGAGGGCGCTTTCGATAAAACTACATTCACCAGCATCGAGGCAGCACTAAGGAGACACGGTGTTGATAAACAACTCATAGACTGGATCGTGAACATGTTACGCAATAGAACGGTACAGGTGTCAGGAGACGTCACTCAAAGGGCTCTGGTGGCGAGGGGATGCCCCCAAGGAGGTGTGCTCTCGCCACTTCTGTGGAACCTGGTGGTAGACGACCTGATATCACATCTAAACTCTAACTACTTCTATACTATAGGATATGCGGACGACATTACCATATTAACCATAGGTAACCAGGCCGGCATAACCTGTAACACCATGCAAGCAGCCCTGAAAAAGGTTGAAGAATGGTGCAAACGACAAGACCTGACCGTCAACCCCACGAAGACGGAAATGGTAATGTTCACGAACAAGCGCCTGGTAGGCGATTTCCGTCTGCCGAAGCTGTTTGGAACTACACTACAATTATCTAACGAGGTAAAGTACCTAGGCATAATCCTAGACAGCAAACTAAACTGGAACAGCCACTTGGAGTATAAAACGCAGTCGGCCAGCGTCATACTATGGCAGTGCCGGAAGATGATTGGCAAACGCTGGGGTCTAGCACCCAAACTATTCCTCTGGCCTATACAACACGATCATAAAACCCCTGGTAAGCTATGGATCTGTAGTATGGTGGCCAAAGGCCGCTCAAACCACTGGCGCAAAAAAACTACAGGGACTACAACATCAGGCCTGCTGCGCTCTCACAGGTTGCATGAGCACAGCCCCCACAGCGGCTCTAGAGGTAATGCTGAACCTAACACCACTGCATCTCCACATTCAACAGGAGGCAGCCAAAACAGCTCTAAGACTAAAACAACCGGGATCTCTAAAATTCGAAAGGGTAAAACATCTCAGTGTATTACTGAAGGACTGGCTAAACGACCCTCTTATCGAAGCAGTATGCGACAAGGTCAAGCCAACCTTCATTTTCGACAAAAATACAGAATACACCTGATAGACGACATCAGCTCAGGGAAAACACACAAGGCTCTCCTCATTTACACTGACGGCTCCAAGACCTCATCGGGCACAGGGTCGGGTGTCTTCTCAGAGGACCTCAACATACAAATTGCATCCCCCTTAGGCTCATACAACACGGTCTTTCAGGCCGAGTGCATGGGCATAATAATGGCGGCTCGGGCAATCGAAACAAGAGAGGTAAAAGACCGCGACATCTTAATTCTCTCCGACAGTAAATCCGTCCTACAAGCTCTCCAGGGAAGTCGCATCACATCGAGCCTTTTACTTGAGTGTCACCACGTCTTAAATACAGTAGGTGCACTTAATACTATTACTATCCAATGGATCAAAGGTCACAGCGGATCACGTGGAAACGATGCAGCCGACGAACTGGCCAGACGCGCATCCGGCTCCACGCCTGTTGGCCCAGAGCCGATCGCGCCCATCCCGACGAGCTGGTATGCAAATAAGATCCGTGAACGCACTACAGAATTACACCAACAGAACTGGAGCTCGCTGGATTCGTGCAGACAGGCGAAGCTCGCACTGCCGCGCGTGGACGCGCGTTTATCCAGGGCCCTGATACAACTGTGCAGACCGCAACTTCGCCTGGTAACAGGTGCCATTACTGGTCATGGACAATTTAACAGACATCTTTTTAATTTAGGTGTCACCGACAGCCCCCTATGCAGAGGGTGCATGGAGGAAGAAGAAACAGCTGCCCACGTACTGCTGGAATGCAGGGGGGTGGCCCCCTACCGGGCGAGGTACCTCGGCTCGCCGGGCAGCGTCCAGGAAGCGATCACTAATGTGAAAGCTCTTGGAGCGTTCCTGGCTGAGCTGCGCTGGCTGGAGTGATCTGGCCGCGCACCCTCCGGACGCAAAATAGGCGCAATAGACGTCGAGTTGCGGAAACCGCCCGTATTGTTAAGAAGAAGAATATGTATCTATCTATTTACCTTGTCCAGGTGCGACTGTTTCCTGGCCTGCTGCTGCACGTTCTGCGCGGTGAGCCTGGCGGCGTGTTCCAGCGCGGCGGCTTCCCTTCTAGCGCACGTCTCCGCTTGCGCTCGAGCTTCGGCGAGCGCTGTTTCCGCTCGAGCACAGCGGTCGGTTTCGCTAGAATAGCAAATAAGTTTATAAATACATAACTTCTTACAATCACAACAATGGGGAGGAAATCTAACTTTTTATCACGACAGAGGTCGTAGGTGATATTGGAGGGCTGTTTTGTTGATTGGTTGTTATTGTGACATAACGTCACAATAACAACAGCTGTCAAAATCGATGAAATCTTTTAACCAATCATCGACCAAAGAGTACATTATTATCCCACAGATCAGGTAGAAAGTGGACTCCAATCACAAAAACGCCATCTACAAAAAGCTTTGTCCGTTTCCCCCATTATCTAAGCACATGTAAAAGGCATCGAGCCTTAATGACATACCTAAGTTGCAAGTATGAAATATTTTGGTGTACACCTATGAAACATATATGCGCCAGTCAAGCGAGAAAATAATTACAAACGACTATTGTGTTCCGGCACTTAGAGATAAGATAGCCAGTTGCTCAGTGGCTGAGGATTCCAGGAGTAGTGCGCTTCCACCTTCAGCCTTATCTTCACTTAAGGCGGAACGATTAAGTTACAAAAAGCTGAACGGTCGTTAGATGGCGCTACTTTCGCTATTTATTAGTTTTTATTTTTTTGTTAATTTTTCTTTGTATCTTTTTAACTCACAAAATACTTTTTGCGCATTCTATAAATAAATATTGAATTTTCGAAACCAACATTTAACTTTTTGCAGTACAAAAATCAACCAAAAATATCTCGAGAGAGTGTTTCTGTCTCCCAATTTTACTAATCACTCACACATGGATACCTTATTTCCGAGTTTGCGATGAAGGCTAAGTTACCCCATTGTGTATCAAAAAAATGCATTGCGTGGAGGATGATATGTGTGATGCTGCACTGACCGTTGCAGCTGCGCGCTTAAAGTGTCGGCTAATGCAGCTTGCGCTCTTAAAGCAGCTAGCTCGGCCGCTTCTTCCTCTAGACGCAGGTTGCTTGCCTTCAACTGCTCAACCTACAACAAAATAAACATAATAGTAACGATGTCCGACGGGCTTTACGGATTATAACGCGTTAAGTTCAAATCTTGCATGAACAAAAAATCTCAACGTATTATTCGGTTGTATCGAATTTCAAATGACCAGTGTCAAGTGTCATTTAATTGGTTTGTTCCATTGCTGACTAAAATTCGTCGCTCGTCGTTTTGGTAAAGTCACAGCCGTCTCTATCGTCTTCTACAAGCCATGCTATGATACGGAACGGCAACATTGCTGTGAACCGGTTTACTCCTCTGAGTACTAAATCCTATGGAGGTGGCATACCTACGAAAAAGTGAGGTGTAACTAAGTCACAATGTAAGAAAATCTTGGAATTCAATTTTAAACTTTTTCTAATTGTCGTATTAATCGGTCCAGCCGTTTCAGAGATTAGACGAAACAAACAGACAGACAGACAAAAATTGTAAAACATGTCATTTTGGTATATGCACCGTATATTTAATCATATGCACGTAGTAAAAAACGGGTATTTAATGTTACAAACAGACACTCCAATTTTATTTATTTGTATAGATGTATAGAAGATATGCCATCTTCATAAGATTCAGTACTCGAGGTTTACTCGCTGTTTACCTGTCAAACGGTGCAAACGATGTCAAATCGGTTCACTTAAAACTACGTTGCCAACTTTATGCGCATGGCTTGTAGAAGACGATAGAGATGGCTGTGGTAAAGTGGTTAAAAAATTAAAATTTTTCTTTAGTAATTCATGCATGAACAAAAAATCTCAACGTATTATTCGGTTTTATCGAATTTCAAATGACCAGTACATGACATGACTGCAAGAATTTGCAAATTTAAAATTTTTACTAGGTGTTATTGTAGATCGAAGATTTTCACCTCGGAAAATTGACAAGTCCCGCTTTCTTTTTTCAAATGGAATGTTAACATTTCGGAGCATGAGTGAGAAAAAATTAATGTAGGTGAGGAACATAGTAAGGCCAAGGACACTGCCCTGAGAAACTCCGTAGATGACGGGGAGATAAGATAAGATAATAAAAATATTCTTTATTCACTTAGACATAATAAATATGTACTTATGAATCGTCAATATTTTCCTACCACCCATTCAAGACTTTTTTAACTGACAAGAAGAATGGGCGCAAGAAACTTGCCAGCGTTTCTTAGTTACAAGTTTGTAGGTAACGACATTTACAAAAAAAAACATATCGTTACTAATACAACAATTGCTTAGTATAAAAATACATCAATTTAAACAGTGATTATGTTATGTGTTACATCATGACCATGCATTGCGGTCATTCAAATAATCGTCTACTTTATAGTATCCTTTGCTCATCAGCGACTCTTTAATGTAACATTTAAATTTATGCAATGGTAGTTCAATAATATGCTGTGGAACTTTATTAAAAAAGGATATGCTTTTCCCCAGAAATGAGGCTCTGGATTTTTCTAGCCTAAACTTGGGAACGACAAGTTTATCTTTATTTCTTGTGTTAAAGCGATGAATATCGCTCTGCTTTACAAATGTATTATAATATTTTTTCACATAAATAATATTTTCATAGATGTATTGTCCTGCAACAGTTAAAATGTTTATTTCTTTAAATAGATCTCTTAAAGTCGCTGACATTACTTTGAACTCTATTTGAAACAATCAATCCTATATTGAAAGATGCAGTGTTTGAGTCACGGAAACTGCCATTTTGGTACCCTAAATGGTTCTTCAGACTATGGACTCACTCCGCTAAATGCCATCTAGATCCGTTCGGTCTTTCTGGAGTAAGAGCTGTATCTCTAACCGGTCTTAGGCTCAACTTACACTGGCGCAGAGGCGAAACGACAATCTGAAATTTCACATGGCAAATTTTCCTTATCTCTAAAACAGATAAAGCACATATTTCGTCTGAGATAAAAAAAACCGGCCAAGTAGGGCAGGCGTACCGGTTTTGGCCACTGTACCGGTTTTGGCCACTTTTTGCTCTAAAAGTTTTCTAAACAACTTTTCGCCATTTTTGCTAAAGGCAATTAAAATAAGGTATTTTAAGGTAATAATAACAATCGTTAGAATTCCATAAGTCATAAGATTTTTTTTCAATAAATTCCATTTTCTGTTTGAAAAAATGATTTGTATGAAAATTTTAAGAAATTTGTTTTGGATGAAATACTTTATAAACCTTTGTTTTTAACAATCAAATTGTTGTTTTGCAATTGACTGGTTTCTAGCGCATTAGAATATATTGATTTTACCTGGGTTTGGTTTTGATTTTTCGCAATACTTACAAAAGTTTAACTATCAGTAAGTGGCCAAAACCGGTACATTTGGCACCTCTCACACATTGTGTGTAATATAAAAAAAACTATTTTACTTTTATAAATTTGATAAATGTACCTTTAAAGGTAGATAAATTATCTATAATATAAGATATAATTTGTGTCTTAAATACTTAAGACCATTTAGTACTTAGTGCTTAAAAGTCAAAAAAATCCTTAAAGTGGCCTCAAAGGGTACCTCTGCCCTACGAGTCGGACTCGCGCACGAAGGGTTCCGTTCCATCAAAATAATCACGTTTGTTGTAATATTTATTTTATTCCGTTTTTAGTATATGTTGTTATAGCGGCAACAGAAATACACCATCTGTGAAAATTTCAACTGTCTAGCTATCACGGTTCATGAGATACAGCCTGGTGACAGACAGACAGATTGATAGCGGAGTCTTAGGCCCGATTTCACCAATGATATTTAAACGCGATTAACGGTAAACGTGTTTAAAACGTATTTCTGTCCCTGTCACATTCAAACGGATGACAGAGGCAGAACTAAGTATTAAACACGTCTAGCGTTAATCACGTTTAAATACCAGTGATGAAAGTCGCCCTTAGTATATTAGTCCCCGTCCCGTTTTTACCCTTTGGGTACGGAACCCTAAAAAGCGACGCGCATCTTTTATTCTCATTACTGTAAATTATTTTACCTCAGCTACAGCGCTTTTCTAGTGACCAGATATTGCTAAGAGCGTCGTAGTCTAGTAGTGGAAGAAAGAAAATGAGAAAGAGAGACAGAAATACCTCAGCTGTAGCGGAGACGAGTGCAGCTGTAGCGCTATCCCGTTCCCTCGTGGTGGTTTCCAGCTGTTGGCTGGTAGAGGTCAGCCGTAGCTCCAACTCTTGCTTCTCGTGACGACACAGGATAAGGGCAGCTTGGCTCTCTTTTAACTCCGACTCTGTCAAAGTGATGGGAAAGAATAATTAAACTCAGTACAGCTCCCGGCAAATAACTTGACCCAAACCATAGACAGTAAAATCTGCGCAGAAGTAAAGGACATTTTTCATTTTCGGCTAGGACATTGTACACTATTCGTACTAATAGTAAAAAATATAGCAAAGTCAAATAAAATATTAAAATTCTCATTGTCTTTCTGGATAAATGGTACAAAAATAAACTTTGGAATAAAAATTCTTTGCCATGCATGGTCACACTGGCAACCATATTTAAATCACGTTCGGAAACTTTGATGTTTCTGTACGAAAAAACGATGACATTGACGACTGATGATAATCTGTCAATGTGAACCTTTTTTTTAATGTTAGTGTGACATTTTACCGCCATATTGAATCGGGGTTGCATAATTATTAAGACTAGATAATGCTTTTGTACCATCAAACGCGTTAGCTTATTGCGATATAATTAGTTTTCAGTTATTATATTTATCTTTTGCTGGCCTATGGTATAGTGTACAAGGTCCTAGCCGAGGCTCCATACAAAACTGAAAAATCTCCTTTGTTCGGTACTATAATATTGCAACTGTGCAGGTTTTATTGTTTGTGGTTTTGGTCAAGTTATATGCCGGGACTAATAGGGTGTTTTAATGATATTTATTTAATTATTTAAAATTATTTTCGAAGTATATTAAGCTATAATATTAAGTATATTAATAAGAAGCTTAGCTACACGAAACAAGTATTTTTTTTAATTATCTTGAACATTTCCAAAGTTATAGGACATGAAACTGTCTAATTAGAGAAGGAGAGAACGACTATATTTGTGACGTCACCAAGTCAGTAGCGTCATTGTCTCGCCATACAAAATTTCGTTTCAGAATGAGACAGCCATAGTCAAAATTAAACAGCTCATAATTCGCTTGTTGCAAAACAGAATGAAAGATTTTTTACTGATTTGGTATTCTTAAATGTATTTTTTTTTAACTTCATCATTAAATATTTACATTTCAACAATATAGTGAAATACCCTATCGGACATGCAATTAAATGTCAGGTCAAACTATTAAAAGAAGAATCAATTATTTTCATGTCAATAGTATGACCTGCGGCGGCCACCCGGCCCGCTTCCAGCTCCGCCCCTTGCTGGGCCAGCTTGTGAGCTCGCTCCAGTGACGTCATCATCAACAGTGACGTCACAGCTAGGTCCACACTCACCCAGTTGCTTCGCCCGCGCGGAGTCCTCAGCATGACCTGCGGCGGTTTCCCGGCCCGCTTCCAGCTCCGCCCCTTGCTGGGCCAGCTTGCTAGCCCACTTCACAGTGACGTCACAGCTAGGTCCACACTCACCCAGTTGCTTCGCCCGCGCGGAGTCCTCAGCATGACCTGCGGCGGTTTCCCGGCCCGCTTCCAGCTCCGCCCCTTGCTGGGCCAGTTTGCTAGCCCACTTCACAGTGACGTCACAGCTAGGTCCACACTCACCCAGTTGCTTCGCCCTCGCGGAGTCCTCAGCATGACCTGCGGCGGCGTCCCGGGCCGCTTCCAGCTCCGCTACTTGCTAGGCCAGCTTGCTAGCCCGCTTCACAGTGACGTCACAGTTAGGTCCACACTCACCCAGTTGCTTCGCCCGCGCGGAGTCCTCAGCATGACCTGCGGCGGTTTCCCGGCCCGCTTCCAGCTCCGCCCCTTGCTGTGCCAGCTTGCTAGCCCACTTCACAGTGACGTCACAGCTAGGTCCACACTCACCCAGTTGCTTCGCCCTCGCGGAGTCCTCAGCATGACCTGCGGCGGCGTCCCGGGCCGCTTCCAGCTCCGCTACTTGCTAGGCCAGCTTGCTAGCCCGCTTCACAGTGACGTCACAGTTAGGTCCACACTCACCCAGTTGCTTCGCCCTCGCGGAGTCCTCAGCATGACCTGCGGCGGCGTCCCGGCCCGCTTCCAGCTCCGCCCCTCGCTGGGCCAGCTTGCTAGCCCGCTTCACAGTGACGTCACAGCTAGGTCCACACTCACCCAGTTGCTTCGCCCGCGCGGAGTCCTCAGCATGACCTGCGGCGGTTTCCCGGCCCGCTTCCAGCTTCGCCCCTTGCTGGGCCAGCTTGCTAGCCCACTTCACAGTGACGTCACAGCTAGGTCCACACTCACCCAGTAGCTTCGCCCTCGCGGAGTCCTCAGCATGACCTGCGGCGGCGTCCCGGGCCGCTTCCAGCTCCGCCCCTTGCTGGGCCAGCTTGCTAGCCCGCTTCACAGTGACGTCACAGTTAGGTCCACACTCACCCAGTTGCTTCGCCCTCGCGGAGTCCTCAGCATGACCTGCGGCGGCGTCCCGGCCCGCTTCCAGCTCCGCCCCTTGCTGGGCCAGCTTGCTAGCCCGCTTCACAGTGACGTCACAGTTAGGTCCACACTCTTTCAGTTGCTTCGCCCGCGCGGAGTCCTCAGCATGACCTGCGGCGGCGTCCCGGGCCGCTTCCAGCTCCGCCCCTTGCTGGGCCAGCTTGCTAGCCCGCTTCACAGTGACGTCACAGTTAGGTCCACACTCTTTCAGTTGCTTCGCCCGCGCGGAGTCCTCAGCATGACCTGCGGCAGCGTCCCGGGCCGCTTCCAGCTCCGCCCCTTGCTGGGCCAGCTTGCTAGCCCGCTTCACAGTGACGTCACAGTTAGGTCCACACTCACCCAGTTGCTTCGCCCTCGCGGAGTCCTCAGCATGACCTGCGGCGGCGTCCCGGCCCGCTTCCAGCTCCGCCCCTTGCTGGGCCAGCTTGCTAGCCCGCTTCACAGTGACGTCACAGTTAGGTCCACACTCACCCAGTTGCTTCGCCCGCGCGGAGTCCTCAGCATGACCTGCGGCGGCGTCCCGGCCCGCTTCCAGCTCCGCTACTTGCTGAGACAGCTTGTCAGCCCGCTCGGCGCTATCCTGGTAGCAAAGTGACCAATGGTGAAACATGAGACGACCTCTGTGGCAGAGCGTTGTACGTGTCGCAGTAAGATAGATAAAGCCGTGATATAATTATATCCCTAGGGATATAATTATGTGCAGACAAGCACGTACCCAGGATTTTTTGTCGGGAGGGGTCCGTTCGGAGGGGGGGGGGGGGGGTAGTGGGGTGCCAAAACGGCTGAACGGATTTGGGTGAAATTTGGGACACAGATACTTTGTAGCCTGGAGTGGAAAATAGGAGCGTTTTACCTACCATTAAAACGCATATTGTGTCCGGAGCCTTATTCGAAGCCTAGGTAAACATATTTTGAGAAAGCCCTTTCCGTTTCCGTTCGACATCAATTTTCCTATTGGTCAATCTAACCAACGTGACGTCACTTCCGTAACGTCATCATAAGTCACGTGATACGAGTTCACCTTTTAGCAACGGCGGAAGATTTGTGTCATTGTAGTCTCAAAATCTGAAACACTTGACAACCATTAAGGATAAAATCTACACCAGGCAGGTCTTAAAGCTAGGCTTCGAATAAGGCTCCGGACACAATATGCGTTTTAATGGTAGGTAAAACGCTCCTATTGTGTCCTTTCGCCGTTATTCGAAGCCTAGGTAAACATATTTTGAGACCTTGTTTGTTATCGCCTGGTGAACGAGGACGCCAATGTGACATGTATCAGCAATTATGACATTAATCTTATACCTTTTGACAAATTCGACAGGTACAAGGGGTAGGTACTCGAATTAGTTGTTTAACTTTATAACTCAACATCACAAATTAATACTGATATGAGAAACATTATGCTATTACTATCAAACATTCAAGTATGTCATACAATAGTACGTAAGTACCTATATAATGAAAATATGAGCACGGACTGAACATGATTGAAAAGAAAATAAAATGTATACTTATGCTCAATCTATCAAACCTTATTCATAAATATGTAAACTATGTTACATAAATCATTTACATATTCTTGAAATATTCAAAATCTGAAAAGAAACAAACATTACAATAACACAGTTTGTGCTATCCCTTATATATTTTTGAAGCAAAAACATCTGAAAATCTTTTGGCTAAGTCTCTTCTGATATACAATCGATACGATATGATCTGAAAACACATAATAAAGCAAAATATAAGTACAATATAATAATTGTAAAAACTTTCGGCACGAGAAACCATAAGCACAAGACTCTTATCTTCCCTAACTGTAAAATCATGTTGCTTTAAATTATTATGTTATACCTACTAGTGACACGCTAAACTCCCGAGCACTAGCATTGTTACGAAGCTGACGACTGTTTCTCAGTATATCCTTTACCGCTATAGGGAAATTATTATTCATAGGAAATATACTAAAATAAATAATTTGGGGAATTTTAATATACCACTGTGTATCCCCAATCTAAGCAAAGCTTGACCTATGGCCGAGATGCCCAAGTCGTAATTCTTATGGTTCTGTAGGGTGCGAAGCATTAAGTCCACCTATGTACTGTAATTAGTGCATGAAGAATTAAATAAATAAATAAACATGTATTTTGTAAATACATGGTTATGTTACATACAAAACACTTCGATCAATTAAACATAATATTATACCTACTTAAAATATCGAACCCACGACGTTATTTTTGGCAGTTAAACTGTTGACTCACTACCTACACCAAATTCAAGAGAAAACACATTATTTAAAGCTCTGTGCTAGAGAAGAAGTCAACTATTGCTATTGTTCGGAAAAGATCGACGTTTCTGAACGCAACTCTAATGTCACGTCAAATTGACATTAGCTGTCACTTGAAGTTGACAGGGACACTTGATTGGAATTCTTCTTGGAAAAATGTCGGAATAATTTTGCTGAATTTGTTAAAAATCGCTCGCGTTGAATGTGCCTGGCATATCGAGTTTGAATACATCTTAAATTATCTATGTGATCCCGTTTTGTACGACCAAGGTTTTGATGCCATCTCTGGAGTGGCCGGTCGCGGATGCTTTGAAAGATAACCTTTTCTACCACACGCGCTTGTTGTCGGGACACTATATCGTAATAAAAAAAGCTCCCACGTGTGTGTCTTTGTGTATCTATTGTTGAAACGCCCAGTGTCTTGTGAACGCTGTTATTTGTGTTATGAGTGAGGTGACTAATTGGTAAGGTCTGCAGAAGAAGACGGAGCCACAGGGGGGGCCCCCCTCTCCCCACGCTGCCCAGGGACTTTCTACAGCACAGACCACAGTATGTAAAATCACCTTACTTCACATTCTCTCCGCTGTGTATCGCAGTCCAATTGTTCAGTTTACATCCCCGCTGAAACCTAGTTTTTGTCCGGAGTCTATATTAGTAATACCAGCTTCCACTGCGCTAGCCGACTCCGCGGTATAGGCAGGGGTGTACTGAACATTTCTTGGTAGCAAGAGCGTAGCTTGAAGGCCTGAGAGGCCCACGCCAAAATTTTGTCTATTAATCAGTGCCGTTTGATGACCATCTGGTCCGGACTAGATTAATTTGTACTTGTAAATGGTAATTAACTTGCATTTGAAAAGTAAAGGGCATTCCTTTGTTATTGGTTCCATGTCTTGTAATTAATTGTCATGTATTGAGGTTCCAAAATGTAAACAGATGCCTTTCTTTGATCATAATAATTATTATTTAGTTTTGTCAGCAAATTTGAGTTGTGAATATTGACAAGTTTGTTGCTAAAATAATAGCTAATAAAAGGTTAGCTAATAAGTTTGCACTCAATACTTAGTGAAACTTAAATGATTTGGGACATTGTTTACACATTGAAACTCATTGAAACTTGTGCTTTGAAATAATTAAAATTAACTTGTTGTTGTGTAACAGTATGTTGTGTTGATATCCAAGTGAATTTCAATAGTCAGTGATTTTGAGTGAATTTCAATAGTCAGTGAGTTTTGTTGTTTTCTGATAACCTCCAAATATTTAAGAGTTTGTGTCATTATAAATACTTTGTTGTTGTAATATTGGAATTTTGTGGTTATTAGTAACCTCCAAATATTGGAGATTTTTGTGTTATAGTGAATATTTTGAATTTGTTGTTTTTGTTGATAAATTTGTGACGTTACAATGACGGCCTCCTCTGCTAAAGCCAAAATACGTTCTGAGTTACGGTGGTTAGCTTCTGCGGTCGCATTATTGGATCGACCGGATAGAACGGAGGCCTTGTTGAACAGATACGTAGATCTGCCCGTACGTTTGGCTGTTGTTGATGAACAGTATGCCTTATTTTTGGAAAGGACTGTTGAGGCCGATGTGGAAATGCGACAAGAAGTCGATTTGGATGTGGACCAGTGTTATGATTTTGCGGACAGAATTACCCAGGTGGCTCGACCTTTGCAAGTGGCAAGAGAGAATGAACCGAGCCCGTCCCCGGTCACATCTAAGAGTATGCCCCCTCTCTTTGCTAGATTGGCCCCCTTAGACTTAAGGCGTTTTGCTGGTCGTCTAGAGGACTGGGAGGGCTTTATTAATATTTTTGATAGTCTGGTACATGCCCGGGATGATTTGACCCAGGGCCAGAAGTTAGCTTATTTATTATCCGTGTTGGAAGGGGAGGCCCTTGAATCGGTTCAACATTTGGCCCCCTCGGATGAAAACTACCCTATTGCTAGGGATTTGATTGCCCGTCGGTACCAGAACGTACGACGTCTGGCGGACCACCATGTTGCCGCCATTTTGAATTTACCCCGCGTTGCCAGCGTGATGCACTTGAGAGTGGCTTTGTTGAATCCGCTGTTGGTTGCCTACAACGCATTGAAAAACTTAAAACTCCCAGTGGAGCATTGGTCGTTTTTGTTACTGCACATTGTCCTGGGAAAGTTGCCGGACTCTGTTAAGGTCCGTTTTGAGCAGCAGTATGGTGGGGATAGTGCGACTTATCTGCCACCCTTCTCGGACCTCTTGACGTTCCTGGAAGGAGAAAGTAGACTGGCAGATAATTCCTCTCTGGCCGGTCCTATGGGACCCGAACGACCTGTGCCACAGAGTAGATCCCCCACCGGACCCCCCCGTAGGGGGCGTATGGCCCCTCGCGCGCCCGGCCGCTATGCCGCCGTCCAGGAGACCGCCCGCTGCTTGTACTGTCGGGAACCGGGTCACAGCACGACCCGTTGTGATAAGTTCCTCGACCAGCGCGTCCAAGGCCGTCGAGCGATCGCGCGACAACGGACATGGTGCTACTCGTGCTTGGGCCTGCACATGCAGCGCGAATGTACCCAAGCGCACCCATGCCGCTTTTGTAAGGGCAACCACCATCCCCTCCTCTGCATGAACAGCCCAGAGGGCGGCGGAGCGCCGCAGCGCGTCGCTGCAGGATCACCTCGTATGGGTGGGGGGCTCGGACCCCCCGCGGTGTTTGCATCCCGCAGCAGTTCTAGTGGCCACCAGAGTGGCCCCAGACGCTCTCCGCCACGAATGGAGCCTCAAACGGGCGGGGGTCCCAGGGACCCCCCCATGGGAAACCGATCCCCAAGGATGGGGATGAGTAATGCGAGCGTTGCCGGAGGTCGTAGAGGCCCCCCGCGACGTTTTGAGCCTCGCACGGGCGGGGGTCCCACGGACCCCCCCATGGGAAATCGGTCCCCAACTAGGGGGTTCGATTTTGCGAGCGATGCGGGAGGTCGTAGAAGCCCCCCGCGACGTTTTGAGCCTCGCACGGGCGGGGGTCCCCGGGACCCCCCTTCTGAAAATCGGTCACCGTGCCCCCGCGACTATGGGGCGACGTACACGGTGGATCCTAGGCACCGATTCTCGCCGCCGCTCGCCGAATACCCGCGTTTGGAGCGGCGCCCGCCCCGTCTTCAAGGGGCCGGGAGATATAACCCGCCTGATACCGGGCGAATTGGACGTAGGCAGTATGTGGGAGATTGGGACCCACTGGATCGCTATGAGCGACCCCCTTACCATGGGGGGACGTCTGGGGACCCCACATACTAGCAATCAACGTGTTTACGGTCGATTGTAGCCACCCCTCCAGAGACCGTTTTGTTGCCCACGGCCTCTGTGCTTGTCAGGGGATTGAATGGCGACCATGTGGAAGTTCGCGCCTTGTTGGATTCCGGTGCTCAGGGGTGTGTTGTGTCATCTTGGTTAGTTAGGCGGTTGGGCCTCAAGGTGCACCCCCACACGGAAGGCGTGAGAGGTGTTGGCGATGTGAAAGTCCCCGGGTTGTTAGGGCATGTTGACTTCACATTTACATCACGTAATAAGTCCACGCCAGGCATTGAGACCTCGGCGATTGTGTTGGACACAGTTGTTGGCCGTCAACCTTCAGTTGACTTGGGACCGAGTATGTTGTCTTTGGTGTCTGATTCCCCACTCGCCGATCCAAATTTCTTCCGCCCAGGCCCGATTGATGCTCTCCTTGGAGCCGATGTCCTGGGGCGAGTTTTGTTGACGGGGAAGCGAGTTTTGCAGCCAGATGGCTTGGTAGCTCTGCAGACGACACTCGGTACAGTTGTGATGGGCCCTGCTCGCCGCGTTTCGGATTCCCTTGATGAGGATCGCGGTCTTGTTTTTAATGTGTCTCTCTCCGAAGTGGTGCAGAAGTTTTGGGAGGTTGAGGAACCTCCACCAGCCCCGCGGGTCGACCCAGTGGCGGATGAATGCGAGTTGTATTACCAGAATAACACTGGTCGCCTCCGCTCTGGTCGTTTGATCACCCGTCTCCCCTTTCGTGCCGGCCGACCTCCTCTGGGCGAATCCCGACCGCTAGCGGAACGTAGGCTAGTGGCGATGGAGCGTCGCATGAGCAAGGATCCGGTCTTCCGCCAGAAGTATGTTGAATTCATGCGGGAGTATGAGGAGTTAGGGCACATGTCCGTGAGCGATTTGGATTGGCGCTCCGTTGAGCACTTCTTTTTGCCGCACCACGCCGTTTTGAAATCCGGAAAGATTCGGGTGGTCTTTGACGGTTCGGCTCCCACCTCTACTGGAGCGTCCTTGAACCAGTGTCTGCATGTAGGTCCCAAGCTGCACACGGAGATCTCAGACATTTTGACCAACTTCCGGCGGCACCAAATTGTATTTATGACTGACATCCGGATGATGTTCAGACAAACGGTCATCCATCCAGAGGATAGGAGGTACCAATTGATTTTGTGGAGAGAGAGTCCTAGGGACCCCTTGTTGATTTATGAATTGAATACGAATACGTACGGTTTGGCTTCGAGCCCGTTTGTTGCGATTCGTTCTTTGTTGGAGTTGGCCGAGAAGGAGCGCTTGAGATACCCTCGCGCCTCCGCCATTTTGGCCAGTGACGTCTATGTGGATGACATTTGCACGGGCGCCTCATCTGTCTCAGAGGCGATTGTCCTGAGAGACGAACTCACCGCCCTTTTGAAGTCGGGAGGTTACGAGTTGAGGAAATGGATATCCAACTCGCCTGATGTACTGGTAGGTTTGCCCGAAGAGCACCAGCAGGACCCCCACCTATTCGAAAATGTTGATAATCCCCATGTGGTGACCGTCCTTGGCGTACAGTACAAACCGGTCTCTGACACGTTCACTTATTGTGTGGATTTACGACCACCGAAAGTCTGGACCAAGCGTTTAGTATTGTCTACTGTCGCACGTACCTTTGACCCCAATGGGTGGATTTGCCCCGTGCTGTTTATGGCCAAGTGTTTCTTGCAACGGTTATGGGCTTCGGGTGTGTCGTGGGATGAACCCCTCTCGGACGAGTTACTCCGAGATTGGTCGAGCTTCGTTTCATCCCTCCCCGAGATTAATGAAGTGCATTTGCCGAGGCTATTCCTCCCTTCTGAAAATTGTAAAGTTACTCTTCACGGCTTTTCCGATGCCTCCGAACGTGGATTTGCTGCGGCCGTGTACCTCCGCACCGTTACTGTTGACGGAGTTGTTGCTGTGCATCTGGTGATAGCGAAAAGCAAAGTCGCTCCCCTTCGGACTCGTCATACGATCCCGAGGTTGGAATTGTGTGGAGCTGCCCTCCTAATGCGTTTGTTGAACCACGTATGGCTCACATTAGGTCGATCTATTGCGATACAAGAGGTTTATGCTTGGACGGACAGTCAGGTCGTCCTTTGTTGGTTGAAGGCTCCGGCGCACACCTTGGACGTGTTTGTGGCCAATCGAGTGTCGCAGATTTGTAATTCCGACATCGAGTTGATTTGGAGACACGTGCCGGGAACCATGAATCCCGCGGATTGTGCGTCTCGGGGTTGTGTAGCCCCAACCCTAATTAACCACCCCCTCTGGTGGGGCCCACAGTGGTTGATGCGGCCTGAGTCGGAGTGGCCGCCCTCTCCAGCGTTGTCGAACGTAGCCGTTCCTGATATGCGGGCATGCGTCCTGGAGACTAACCCCGCCGGGGAAAAGGATTTGTTGTTGGATCGGTACAGCTCCTTACAGAAGCTGCTTGGTGTTACCGCTTGGATCAGACGTTTTGCGTACAATTGCAGAAACCCACGCGCGAGGCGTGATTCGTCGGTTCTCACTCCGGACGAGCGTAGGGACGCGCTCTTGTTTTGGGTCCGGAGAGTACAAGCTGATAGTTTTGAGTCCGAGATTGAAATTTTGCGTTTAGGCCGTCGCAAGTTGAAGGGCGCGGTATCGCGATTAAATCCCTTCCTGGACGAGAGTGGGCTTTTGCGAGTCGGCGGAAGACTTCGAAATGCGAACCTGCCGTATGGAGCTCGTCACCCCCTTTTGTTACCTAAAGCCGGACATTTGACTCAACTGATAATAACAGATCGCCATGTGAATGCACAACATGCTGGCTGTAATGCTTTGTTGGCCATTTTGCAGCGTGAATTTTGGATTTTGTCTGCTCGTCGAGCCATTCGCACTGTGGTTTTCCGTTGCCTGCCTTGTTATCGATTGAAGGCCGCGACCATGCAGCCCCAGATGGGTGATTTGCCTGCTGATCGCGTCACGGAATGTAGAGCCTTTGCCGGAGTCGCCACCGACTTCGCCGGTCCCTTTACTGTAAAGGCTTCGAGACTGCGTAATGCTAAAACCTATAAGGCGTACTTGTGCGTGTTTGTGTGTTTGTCCACCAAGGCTGTCCATTTGGAAATTGTCTCGGAATTGTCTACCGAAGCCTTTGTCGCCGCCTTGAGCAGATTTGTTTCCCGTAGAGGACTGCCGACATTGATACGTTCCGATTGTGGTACTAATTATAAGGGAACGTGTAATTATCTTAAGGAAGTAGTTAAGTTTTTTGTTGATAATAAAATAGACATTGGAACCACCCTCTCCCGGCGTGGGATAATCTGGAAGTTTAGCCCTCCAGCTTGTCCGACCTGGGGAGGAATTTTTGAAGCTTGTGTAAAGGCTGCCAAGACACACTTGCGTCGCGTGATTGGAGAAACTATTCTCACGTTTGAGGAACTTGATACGGTATTTTGTAAAATTGAGGCCGTCCTCAACTCGCGACCCTTGTGCCCGTTGTCTTCGGACCCGAATGACCTGGAAGCGTTGACGCCAGGTCATTTCTTGATCGGACAGCCCCTTTTGGCGTTGCCTGAATATCCGATTCAGGATGTAGGATCCCATCGTTTGTCGCGATACCAACTTTTGAAACAGATGTCCCAAAACTTCTGGGCACGTTGGTCGATGGAGTATTTGCATATCCTGCAACAGCGCGTGAAGTGGACAGATAAAACCACCCCACCCCAGACTGGCGACCTCGTGTTGATTAAGGATGCTAACCTGCCGCCCCTATGTTGGCGAAGGGGGCGCATTGTTAAACTCTACCCCGGAACTGACGGAGTTCCTCGTTTTGCTGAGGTTTTGGTTCGAGATTCGGTTTTGAAGAGAGCAGTTAGTGGGCTCTCCCGATTACCCGTAGATTGACGTACCGTTCTTAACGGTCCGGGGCGGGGGGATGTTCGGAAAAGATCGACGTTTCTGAACGCAACTCTAATGTCACGTCAAATTGACATTAGCTGTCACTTGAAGTTGACAGGGACACTTGATTGGAATTCTTCTTGGAAAAATGTCGGAATAATTTTGCTGAATTTGTTAAAAATCGCTCGCGTTGAATGTGCCTGGCATATCGAGTTTGAATACATCTTAAATTATCTATGTGATCCCGTTTTGTACGACCAAGGTTTTGATGCCATCTCTGGAGTGGCCGGTCGCGGATGCTTTGAAAGATAACCTTTTCTACCACACGCGCTTGTTGTCGGGACACTATATCGTAATAAAAAAAGCTCCCACGTGTGTGTCTTTGTGTATCTATTGTTGAAACGCCCAGTGTCTTGTGAACGCTGTTATTTGTGTTATGAGTGAGGTGACTAATTGGGTAATTGGTAAGGTCTGCAGAAGAAGACGGAGCCACAGGGGGGGCCCCCCTCTCCCCACGCTGCCCAGGGACTTTCTACAGCACAGACCACAGTATGTAAAATCACCTTACTTCACATTCTCTCCGCTGTGTATCGCAGTCCAATTGTTCAGTTTACATCCCCGCTGAAACCTAGTTTTTGTCCGGAGTCTATATTAGTAATACCAGCTTCCACTGCGCTAGCCGACTCCGCGGTATAGGCAGGGGTGTACTGAACAGCTATGTTTGTGCAGTGCAAGATGCATTAAAGTTTGATTGCAATAATTAACGTTAACATTATTCGAATAAATAGGATCGCAGATCGCAGGATGTTATATGTATAACATCCTAAACTACTTGTGCCGGCTTGTCTTACTGGTCTGACAAAAAGCGCGATCATGTATAAAAGTCAAGTAAATTTCTGAAAATAATGTAAGCACATGCCTTATTTTACAAGATCAAAACAAAAGTAGTTCGTATATTAACTTCTTTAAAGCATCTGCTATTTTGTAACAAATCTCATTTGCATACAAATCGAATTAATGTAACTCTAACAGATAAATTGCAAAAGATTTGCAATATTTTGTCATAACTTTATCTACTACTTATATCTATCAATCAATCAAATATTTATTTATTCACATAGACATATAATAAGCATGTAGGTACTTATGAATCGTCAATATTTTCCAACCACCCATTCAAGCCTTTTTAACTGTAACTATACATATAAATATAATAATGACAACGAAAATGACTGGTAATGGCCGATAATGACCGTTTCACTTCATATATTTTACCGACACGGTCCCAAGTTGCATTGCAGGACACAATTTTTTATACTGCCATTCTAAAGACGCGTTTCTCTTATTATTAATTACTATCGAACCAATGAAAAAACTCCGTTAATTACTGCCAATTTAGCTACACGGAACATCTTAAATAGTTATATCCAATCTAGCAAAGAAACATAAGTATACAAAATTAAAAAATTTCATTGAGTTATGGCTCATTATATCCATCCATTTAGTAAAAAAAAATGGGTTAACCGGGCACATTATATAACTTCGTAATGAATACAAACAATTCTAACATAATGAACTAAAAAATATATATATATATACATAGGGCATCGAACCCGGGTTTACCCGGTCCGGAAAAACCCGGGTTTACCCGGGTTTTAAGGAATACAAAAAACCCGGGTTTGATTAAAAAAAACCCGGGTTTTTCGAGTTTTTCGGGTATTTTTAATACTTTGTGAAAAACGAAATATAGTATAGTAAATATAGTAAATATAATATAGTAAGTATGTTATACTTAACAACACCAACATTTAGTGTTGGTTTTCGCACGAACTATCTCCTGAGGGTGCCCCGTGTTGGGGCGAAACCCGGGACTTTCGGTTATTTTTAATACTTTGTGAAAAACGAAATATATGTAGCTTACTTCCGCAAAAAAACAACCAACTAACCAACACCAACATTTGGTGTTGGTTTTCGCACGAACTATCTCCTGAGGATGCCCCGGGTTGTGGCGAAACACGTGTAGAGTAGTCTAATCGGTGAAGGTGCAAGGTGTATTGCTGTCTTGCTAAATGCAGGTATTGTGCACTGGTATTTTAGTGGTGTGCATGTGCAATTTTTTGCGGGCGGGCGGTGCATCTTGCATATTGTGTTTTTTTGCGGAAGTAAGCTACATATATTTCGTTTTTCACAATGGTTAGGGACTTCCGCCAAGTGACGCCTAATTCAATCAAATATTTTTAATACTTTTCTTTTTGTTATTTATTAAGTACAAGTCACTTCGAATGCAATAATAAATAAAATAAAAACACACTTTGATAAATTATTACAATAAAAGATGCTTTGTTGCTGCGTTCGTACCAAGAAAACAAGCAAAGCAAGTTAAATGGAACGCGCGCGGTGCGTCCATCTTAGGACATGGAGAGGGTAAAATGTGGACTCCACATTTCACTCCATGGAACCACATGGAATTAGAACTAGTTCTCCGATCTTTTCGACTAGTTTGTCATATATTGTTCATGAAGACGACCCCGAAAATATAGCATATTTTCGGTCTGTTTGCGTCTCTCTTTGCAGAGAATTCACGTCTAGATGTTACACGCCAAACTCTACCGAAGATACCTCGTGTTAGCTCTTCCATGGTTAATATTCACATTCGCCACAAAGAGGTTCTCAAAGCTCTCCGTGGTCTAGGAAATAAAGTTAGTGGTCCTAATGGAATCCCGGTAATAGTCCTGCGTAACTGTGCACCCTAGTTGTCTCCTATCTTGAGCCGCCTCTCATTTGAGACAGGACTTGTCTTGTTCCTCAGTCATGGAAGCGTGTCAATGTGCAGCCCATACCTAAAAAAGGTAGCCATGCCAACCCCTCTAACTACAGGCTGATTTCAGTCACGTTCATACTCTGCAAGACTACGGAGCATGTACTGAATAAACATCTATTGGCGTAACTTGAAACTAACGAGCTCACTAGTGACTTCCAGTATGGTTTATGCCGCGGACGGTCGACTGGAGATCTTCTCGTGTACGCCACCCACCTTTGGAATCAAGCGTTCGATAGACATGGCGAAGCACTTGCTGTCTCGCTTGATATTTCCAAAGTATTTGATAGGGTCTGGCATGATAGCCGAATTGGCAAGCTTCCCTCATAATATGGAATCTCTGGCGGCCTCTGCATCTGGATCACCGACTTCCTTAGGAACCGTTCAATTCGAGTCGTTGTGGATGGTCAGACATCTGACTTGAAGAACATCAACGCTGGGGTTCCCCAAGGTTCGGTATTATCTGCAACACTATTTCTTCTCCACAATAATAATAATAATAGATTCTGAGCCGATTTCGGCTACAGCGACTGCTGGGCAGGCTCAGCTAGTGGCGTCTACTAAAAAATAAATCTTACTCCACATTAACGACCTGTTGGTGCCTGGTACATTTGGTTATGACGATGACACCAGTGTATCTAGCAGATATCTTTCAGATGCAAGGGCTACTAGTGATGAAGTTCAGTCTTGTCGAGAGTCACTAGTTGAGCAAACGAACCTGGCACTTCAGGCACTTCCGATTGGGGAAATGCCAACCTTGTCAGTTTCAACGCTTCGCAACGAAGGCGTGTCTTTTCTCAGATAAACGGAGTCCCTTTCAACTAGCTCCGACTTTCCTGGGTGTATCCTTACCAGTAACCGAGAACCTGCAACTTGGCGTTACTCTATAATCGGAGCTGAACTTCGGTGAGTATATCGACTCAATTGGTAAAACTGCTGCCAAAAAACTGGGCGTCCTCTCAAAGATCTTTACAAAGCACAAATTCATCCGTGCATGGAGTACTGCTGTCACCTTTGAGATGGCTCCGCTAAAGTTTTAGTAGTAGTTTCACATGTATCTTATTGCATTACCCGTGTTTTCAAGCAAATAAACAATTTTGATTAGATTTTTGAAGTACCAACTGGCAGTTTTAAATGCGTTTGAAAACCGCGCAAAGAAGTTCAGTGGAGACACAACTTTAGAAAAAGCTAAACTTCAAAGACTCAGTCATCGCCGTAGTTTTGCTGTTGCTGATCTGTCGGTGTTTTACCGGATTCACTTTGGAGAGTGCGCACAGGAACTGCACAATCATGTTCCTCCAGCGCCTTTCCACCATAGGGTTACCAGATGCAGGTCAGCTTACCATCCATACATCGTATACATACCACCTGTCCGTACTAAGCGCTTCGCCAGGACTTTTTGAATGCAAGCTGCTAAAGATTGGAATGCCCTACCTGCGAATGCGTTCCCCGATCATTCTTCTTCTTCTTATCAATACGGGCGGTTTCTGCAACTCGACGTCTATTGCGCGTCTGGAGGGTGCGCGGCCAAAACACTCCAGCCAGCGCAGCTCAGCCAGGAACGCTCTAAGAGCTTTCACATTCGTGATCGCTTCCTGAAAGCTGCCCGGCGAGCCGAGGTACCTCGCCCGGTAGGGGTCACCCCCCTGCATTCCAGCAGTACGTGGGCAGTTGTTTCTTCTTCCTCCATTCACCCTCTGCATAAGGGGACTGTCGGTGACATCTAAATTAAAAAGATGACTGTTAAATTGTCCATGACCAGTACTAGTACCAGGCGAAGTTCCGGTCTGCACAGTTGTATCAGTGCCCTGGATAGACGCGCGTCCACGCGCGGTTGTGCGAGTATCGCCTGTCAGCACGAATCCAGCGAGCTCCAGTTAAGTTGGTGTAATTCTATAGTGCGTTTACGGATCTTATTTGCAAACCAGCTTGTCGGGATAGGCGCGATCGGCTCTGGGCCAACAGGGGTCGAGCCGGATGCGCGTCTGGCCATTATAACCTTGGCCTTTTCAAGGTTCATGGTGGTCAAATGCATGCATAAAGCATACCCTGTACAAATATTTAAAAAAAAATCGTCCCGAATTTTATGATGGCCAGTCCTGCAAGTCTGTAAAGGCGCTAAGTTAGTAATCTATACTTACTTAGTTTTAAGATATTCTGAAAAAAATTAAATCTATGATGACTTTTTTTATATTAGATAGGTAACTGTTTTTGTAATTTGGAAAGTACTATTTTTCATTTATTTTAATCCTTCCACATTCTTAACATCTTGTACTCATTGTAAAAATTGATATAATAACACAGTTTCTTGTATTTAATAAAATTATAACAAAAAGATCGAAAAGCTCGAAAAACCCGGTCTACCCGGGTTTTGATTACTCTTAGACCCGAAAACCCGGGTTTTCAAAATTGAACCGAGTTTCGATGCCCTATATATACATATATATATATATATATTAAAACTCACCAAAGACATTGTTTATCAGAAACATAAGAGACTTCTTTTCCTCATCAGGAAAACGAGCAACTTCTGTTAGTTGCCCTAATGCTTGCCCGAAGGGCATAATTTTGCTATTGTACAAGACAGTGTTCTTGTGGAGCGACTGTCAATCTGAAAACTCGTAAATTATTATCAATGATCTGATCTACTAATTTTACATTTGTATGGGTCCGTGTCCTTGCGAAATCAATCTCAGAAACCCATTTTTACTTATTCTTTCCAAAAAATTCATAATTTATCCAATTTATTCATTTTATGATAATGATTTATTAAAAGTTCATAAAAAGATGTCTTTGTAGACCCTGTCAATCTCCAAACTGCATTCATTCTAGCCTGGAAAGGCGTAATTTTTCTATTGTTTAAGACAGTCAAAATCATTTACGTACAAGTACTTTTGACTGAATACATGAATAGTTTATATCACGATAACAAAAGGTTTACATTTTCAACATCATTACATACACAATTACATGAGTTACATGAGCACAGGAAAAATAATATCGGTAACGGTGACTGCTATTGCCCGTTGTAGGTTGATCTGTATTACAGGCAACAAAATATGGTATATATCCCTACCTAGTTTTGCCATTTTAAAAGACCGTGATCGTCAGAATTCGTCTCACAATATAAATCTACGGTGCCATGGATCAGCCTGCCATATTTATACATGACGATGAGTAAGCATAAACAATGCCTGTATCAGATGACTTCACTCTTCTAGACTGCTAAAATAACTATTGCCTATAAATTTTCTAAAACATTCTACTGATGAAATAAAGTAAAGTAATAATTTATTCGGTTTTCTACATTAACAATAGGTACACATTTACTTAATCTAAACTAAATTTAGGTATGAAACAGTCGAAAGGGCAGACCCGATCGGCTCGTGCTGTTGCTTACAGCTATGTCAGACTGTCAGGCTCTTTCAGATACGCAAAACGCCAGACACGCATTATCAGAAATCGCAGAATGTCAGATTACACGAAAAGTCAGAATCGCAATATCCTAACTGGCTTTATAGCATAATTACTTTGACTGCATAGCTTCTAGTCAGTAGGTACCTATTAATCGTTAAAATAGTAATTATTGCCATCACTGGTGCCCATAGGGAGCCACCGCAGTATTTCAATGAATATATGAACTATTAGTGCCAAGCACAGCTTCCAGCGTGCCTAATACTAGCGGGGCTTGTTCGCATATAAACTGAAAGGTATGTGTAGTCGATATACCTATACCCCCCCCCCCCCTTTTTACTAATATTTATTTGAATATACAGTTTCTACTTTCAATCATAATTATTGACGGCACTAATAATATCACGTACTTAATCCAAAAAAATAAAAAGATTATAATGCTTATTGTCAAAAACATTGCACCCTGATACTTGCGTAAGCAGGAAATGCCGCCCGTTACTTGCGTAAGCAGGCTATGTTTTTTTTTTTTTTTTTTTCATATTAATTTAATTAATTTTTTAAAATGTAACCACAGCTTAAAATCTGCATTGAATATCATATTAAAAATGTCAGGGATAGTGAATCCAATTACGTATCCATTAATAAAACATTATCGAACCAATGGTAGGGGGGTTCGGGGGGGCTGAGCACCCCGTCACAACAAAACCTCATAAAGTGACCACCAATGTGGTGGGTCACGTTAGATTAGAACTGTGACAAAAACAAGTAATCACTACGTTAAGTACGTACTTATATAAAACAGTATTAAAAAAAAACAATACCGCAGTACGCACAAAAAATAAAAAAATAATAATATCAAATCATTTGCTCCATGTTACATTACACGACCCACATAAACACTCCCTAAAAGGGGCAAGAGTCAACTGTAGAAAGTATTTAGAATAAACTTTTGCAACAACAGTATGTACTTTTAAAATCAATAAATGAAATACACTATTCCCTTTAAAATATTATTTGCCTTGCACTACTTGGTTAGTTAATACATATATAGCGACGCTTGTTCCCATTTATAATGCAGGTAGCACTCACATACAGACATGGGAGTAATAAAAGTATAACAGTAATCACACACTATGCGCCGGTATAGATACATGATCAAAAACAAAACGTTGAAACAAAAGCAACTAAACAAAATTAGTGCTATACCACTCGACTATACTGACATATTATTTTCGAACTGCAATAATACTTTTCCAATAGACATGATAACCATTATAGAAAATGTCGGTACTTCAAAATGCTTTCGTAACAATAAATCGCCACAAGAAGTCGGTACAAATTGTAAAATAGGATTTATAAACTAAACAAGAGAAAAGTGTGTCAAGGTCAAGCACGGGCGACGACGGGAGCCGAGACCCACTGTATACTTCCCGATCCTTTCAAAATCCCTAAATCACATTGTATCACTATTAAAGGAAATCTATTTGACATAAATAATTAAGATTATGGTATAATCTCTCAGCGCAGATCGCAAAATCTCTCTACGAACTATCACATGAACAGATTTTTCATGGTGAAAAAATATAAAATTTCTTACTTGCTTGTAGGTAAGAAAATAAAAAATCAAAACTTTCACTGACCTGGCGAGGTGTTAAATTACCTCAATTCCTATGTGCCAATAAACCTGATACTCCATCTCGTCGTTCTAAATGCGTTGGATTTCCACGATAGGTACTTTGAAATTAACAGGTGGACCTCGAGCCCGACCCGCCATGTTTTCGCGCGCTCACTCACAGGCACGCTCTTTTAAAATTCGAACAATTTTCATATATAATAATATTACTTTATCCGAGAAAGTAAAATAAAAGAACCACTCGTACAAATTTTTAAATTTCAAATTTCGAACGCTAACAGCGTTTATGACTAAATGTGAACGGTTGCGAAAAATGGACGCCAATGACACAAATCTTCCGCCGTTGCTAAAAGGTGAACTCGTATCACGTGACTTATGATGACGTTACGGAAGTGACGTCACGTTGGTTAGATTGACCAATAGGAAAATTGATGTCGAACGGAAACGGAAAGGGCTTTCTCAAAATATGTTTACCTAGGCTTCGAATAACGGCGAAAGGACACAATAGGCTACTTTTTATCCCGGAAAAATATCGCATTCCCGCGGACGTTAACGTTGTATAGTTCACGCGGGCGAAGCTGCGGGCGGAAAGCTAGTAAATCAATATTTTTTTGCAGAAATGACACACATCCGGGTCTATGCGATATTAAATTATGTAAACGCCATTATAAAGATACATGTATCCAGTATTTTTTTTTAGAAACCACATAATAATAAGTAGAGATTTAAAAAACAGACAGTAATCTGTGCGTGCGATAGCCGTCAGGACGCCCCGCCACCCGCCCTTCCCGCGGATTAATGGACACTTTCGGGGGGGGGGGGGGGGGGGGGTCCAGACCCCCTGGATACGTCCTTGTGTGCAGTAAGATAGTAATGAATCGCATTCGTATCGTACTAGGAATATAATTATAATATGGTTCAAATTTAGTGATATAGTTATATTACTAGATTTGTTTCATGAAATAATTGTAGGAGTGTATTCCCGTAGAACACGTGACGTGATAGGTTATTTTTTTTCACACCACAGACCTCTTGTTGCTTTCGTATAACTATCATACGGTACATAATTATATCCCTAGGGATATAACTATATCACGGCTTTATTTATCTTACTGCGACATACGCACCGGTTTCAAGGCGCCGCTATCTCTAGAGGTGCCGGGTTCGATCCTCGGTCGGGTAAATGTTGAAAACGGACTTTTCAATATTGCCTCGGGTCTGGGTGTATGTGGTAATACCCGCCGTTGTTTCCGATTTCCATAATACTAGTGCTTAAGCTACTATACCTTGGTATTGGAACAATGTATGTGATGGTGTCCAATATTTATTTTATTTATTTATTTTTGATAAAAATTTACACCGCAGAACACAGGAAACACATTAAATGCAGTAAAGTGGGCGGGGCGCTCTGCCACCACTCCATAAATTTTATTTTTGAAATTTGCTCCCTTCCCTGGCCCATGGGCTGACAATTTGTCCTTCCTCCCTTCTGGCCCATCGGCTGGAAATTTGTCCCCCCTCCCTGGCCCATGGGCTGACAATTTGTCCTTCCTCCCTGGCCCATGGGCTGACAATTTGTCCTTCCTCCCTGGCCCATCGGCTGGCAATTTGTCACCCCTCCCTGGCCCATGGGCTGGTACTTTATACCCCCGCTCTGGCCCTGGGGTGGCAATTTGTCCCCCTCCTCCCTGGCTCATGGGCTGACAATTTGTCCCTCCTCTCTAGTCCATGGGCTGGCAATAAGTGCCCCCCTACCTGGGCCATGTGCTGGCAAATTGCCCCCCTCCTCCCCAGTCCATGGGCTGGCAATTTGCCCCCCTCCCTGGGCAATGGGCTGGCAATTAGTCCCCCTCCCTGGGCCATGGGCTGTTGTGTGTCACTATATTGAGTACATTTCCTTACCTTATAAGCGTCCATCTCCATCCGTAGCTTACTCTGCGTCCACTTGAGGCGTCCTTCAAGCTCCTGAAACTCATCGCGGAGCTTCGCCACTGCGCGCTCCGTGTTCGACAGCTCGTGGCACTGGAAATTGTTAAGGTTAATTCGTTTTAACCGCCTCTGTGGTCTAGTGGTTACAGACTCGGAGGGCCCGGGCTCGATCAGGCCTATTTCACTCCCCGTGTCGATGTCGGCTCGAAAACGCGGCGGCAACGCCGGCGTTGTAAATCTATAGAAATTAGGTCCGCAAAAGAGCTAGAATATATGCGATAGAAAGAGATGCAACGACAACGAGTGGCCGTTCGTAATTTGCCTACGCCGTACAAGCTGAATTCTACTTTATTGCGTTATAGTTAGAGTTGCTATTTATTTAAATGACTTAGCGGAGTGAGCTATCTGTTACATAGTAACTATTTAGTAATCTGTGGCTCGATTCCTAGTGGTGGTACATATGGTAATCGGTTTGGTTGGTCTTAGGATTTGTTCTTAGTCCGCATGGCAAGCTACCACCATCTTATCTAAGTCTGACGCCATAACAATGATGTTTTCAGCATTATTGCCCCTAATGTTTGCCGTGCCCTAGCCGGGCGTTACATGTACTTTTATTATTAAAATATGTAACAACTGTCTAAACTTGTGACATGCAAAATAAATTGAAATGAATGGAATTATTGTGTTCGCGTTATTCTGTTCCCGCAATAGGAGATAAGATAGCTAGTTCCTCAGTGATTGAGGATTTCGGGTGTAGTGCTTCCACCTTCAGCCTATCACCACTTAACATCAGCCTGCCTAGCATGACCATCATTATATCACGCGATATGATATAGCACGTCATGCTGTCTTGCCTACACCTTAGTGGGGTAAGTAAGACAGCATGTCGTGCTATATCATATCGCGTGATAAAAGCCGCTCATGCTAGGCCGGCAGGTGTGATGAAGGCTAAGTGCTACGCGAATTTAACACACTATCGACACGATAGAAGAAGAAGAAGAAGCGACGCGGATTGATCCGTACGACCCAACTAGATATCTCCCACGTGCGGGTGGCCCATATGGAGACCCGGACAGCTGTGAAAGTAGTCTAACGGCCAGAATTAATAATCAATCCACAGATAGGGATAGGCATGATCCAGATTAGTTGCTATGCAACGTTTGATATTAACATAGAATTAAAGAAGAACGACAGTTGCCTAGTATAGCCCGAGAGCCAAACTAATTCGCTCTATGGAGACTCAACAATAATTCTATATCAGTAATTTCTTAACATTGAAAATTAGATTATCTGGTTTAATAAATAATTCATTAGTAATCCACCAATATTTACGACAGCGACATTAAAAAAAAACAAATACAAAGCTTTAAAAAATCTATAAAAAAAGGCAAAAATGGTATAAGTGTTATTCACTTTACATCTTAATACATTTATTATTATCTTTCGTAAAAGTATATAATCCCCCTATATTTGTAAATGAAAAACAAATAAACTTAAAAAACAACTCTCTACGTAAACACAGAATATATAATAGTACCAAGGTACAGAAGGCTCACTCTGCAAACTCATTCAAATAAAAATAAATCTTTCTGCATAAAAATAAAGTCCAATTCCGGTCGCTTTGTCATCGCTTGTCTACTGTTATAATAACCTAAAGTTCGCGCATGCAAGCAAAAATGTATCAAACAGCTACGCGCGAGAGTTTATATTTCTATGAAAGTCTCAAACAGCTCGCTCGCTGGTTAGGGATGCGAGCGACTTGCGAGGACGGTTTTGTTGTTTCTACTGTTCTTTCTTTTATTGTGGCACCCGTAAATACAACAGTATCTTTTATACGGATTATAAGAACGTTTAGTAGTCATTGTTCGGTGCACAAAATCACAGAAATGATCGATCGTTTTATGCACAACGTGGAGCGTACGAGCCGAGAGCGGCATCCTTCTGCCATACGCCTGCCCGGCAGGCGCGCCGGCCGAACGTACCTAAACTGCGGAGTGACACCCCCCTGACGTAAACTCAAATTGGCATTACACCTATGTTAAAAATGCTATCAGAAACAACCGACTTCTTCCTAAAGTATTAGTTTCCCGTTTTATATCTTTATGGATTTCGACTTTGGTGCTTAGATATGGTGAACATAAACACATGTTAACGATAAAATTGGTGATAGCATATTTGCTGAAAGAATTGCACCATTTTCGGGGTATTACTTTTTTTTTATACCTTCCAATGCGATTTTATGTTGGATTCCAAAATATAGTCTCTTAAAATTATATTTAAGGGCCGTTTACAAAAATTTGGCCTGTTATTGAATTTTTTACAAAAATATCGGATAGCTCTTGGGGTAGTAGTCTTGCTAGGTGTTGCCTAGCAACTAAAATGGATCATGCCTATCCCTATCTGTGGATAGATTACTAATTCTGGCCGTAAGTGAAAAGATGCTACTACCGCATGGTCTTTTGTACCCAAGTGCCAGCACTAGAAATATGGGAAGGCGATATTCGCCTGATTTTGGATGGATAATAATTCTTCTTAGCGTGTCGATCAATTAGGCTTTAAATCTGGAGATAGATAGAGAATCTGCTAGCTTAAGGCAAGAGGCAGAGTTCTTACCTTATCATCATACAGTTGACAGATCCTATGCTTCTCCCCATGAGCTGACTTCAGCTTGGCACTCAACAGCTCCACCTCAGCCAAGGCCGCCTTCTCAGCACCCGCTGCCTTATCGGCCGCGCGCCGAGCCTCTATGCCCATACATTCCACGCTGGCGTACCGCATAACTGCTGCGTCTTTTTCGCGTTCCGCTTGCTCGACGCGTTTGCCCATCTGAAAGTTGAGATATTGAGCTACTAGCTGTTTAGCGCGGTTTTACCTGCGTGGTACTCGTTATACCTTACAAATTTTAGGATAAAAAGTAGCTTAATAAGTGTTATCCATCCATACTTCCATACTAATATTATAAATGTGAAAGTGTGCTTGTTTGTTGTCTTTCACGTCGATACAGAGTAATGGGTCGACGTCATTTTTGGTACGGGCATATTTTAGGAGCTGGATAGTGACATGGATAGCTACTTTTTATCTCGGAAAAATGTCACGTTCCCGCGGGATAACGGTGTGTACTTCACGCGGGCGAGCCGGCGGGTGGAAGGCTAGTTCTAATGTATAGCCAGCATTGCCAGCATAAGAGTAATAAATATATTTGATGACATATTACATATAGATTTAACTGGATATATTGAGGAAATTACGTACATAGGCAAGAAGAGTCATAAAAGACCAATTAAAATAGAATTTAAATAACTAACAGAAAAGCTATCAATCTTACCGAATCCAACTTATTTTCCAATTCTTTAAACAAATGATCTTTCTCCTGGATTTCATCCAAGTGTTGTTTAACCCGCTCTCTCAACATTGCATTCTCTTTTCTCTGGTCTGACAGTAATTGTTCTAACATCTCTACTTGCGTCTTCAGTACGTCTTTCTTCGAGTCGGCATCAGTCTCAATATTCTCTCTGTCAATTTTCAAATCATTAGACACATTTTGAGGTATCTCTACTCCGTCTTTTGACTTTTCCATTTCATTTTCAGCTGCATGTTGCTCTTGAATACCGTCTTCTTCAAATATATAGTTCATAACTTTACCGTTTGGTATCGGTTTAGTAATACTTTTGACAGGTGTTTTTTGCATGGACATTCGGTGAGTGTTGTTGTATGCATTTTTCAAACTTCCGCTCATAGTGGAGAAAATGCCGTGTACGTTTTTAACTATACTACCCAAGTCTTGAGGTATAAGTTCCTTTGGCAATCTCGCATATCTTACGTCTAGATTGGCTTGGACGTTAGCTTGTGGTTCAGGAATCTTTTGAGTTGCAGTAACTTTACTCTTTTTATTGGAAAACTCTGATAGAATTTTGTCCGTATTAATTTCCTCTGCTGAGGACTTTTTGTTGGTTATATTTTGTTCTATAGTTGATATGTTCTCAGCACTTTTGCTGTATGGTGATTTTGATATAACTACGTTAATGGAAGGCATATTTTCATTTAAACTAGTAGTTGAGGAGGTGAATGCACTATTATGTACATTTTTAAATTCTTTAGTATTATTGTTGAAACAAGGAGTGTTATCTGGAGTTTTTACTTTATCGTTATATAAATCAGGTCCCTTAATAAAACTTTCAATAGTCTCATGGCATATTTCATTTATATCTTTGGATGAGGTTTCAGACTCTGAATTATTGCCTTCTGGCGAAGATAGCTGCTTTTCAGATGAAATATTATCTGTTAACTCATTTCCGTCAGGAGATACAGATATAGGGCTCGATCTCAGCGAATCGCAACCAGTAACAGTGTTGTCAAAGTTAAAGCATTTTTCTCCATTTTTCGGTGACTTCACTGGAGAATTTTTAGATTCTATAGACGCAGTGACGATAGAAGATTCGGAATCGTGCACTGATACACCAAAATCACTAGTTAATTCGCACTCAGAACCATTTTCTACACTTTCTTTATTGACGTCAACACTATCAATATGGATTAATTTATCTTTAGACTCAGAGGTCATTTTTAGTTTTTGATCTTCTTATTAGGAAATAAGACCTCGGAATTTCATAGCAGACATCGAATAAGCCATGGAAGGAACGCCTAAATTATGTTTTTAATTGAAAATAAACATCGGCTGGTTTTGACGTCTATTATTCGAGTCGATTTTTTTGACAGTAACTAGGTGTTTTCAGTGTCAAAGGTATTTCTCCTTCTTTCGTCATTTTATTTTTTAGTACATTTTAATTTTGCGCATGTTTATTTTCCAGTTACATTTATTATGGCATTTAAATACAATCGATATGCCATATTATTTAAGCATTGGATCAAGTGGCTAAAAAAATCTCACTGATCACACTATCGACATCATAAAGAATCTCTTTTCAATAGCAGTGTTAACAGCTTTTAGCAATTTATACTTTAGTAGTTTTTACTGTATTAAGATAGTGTTTTTATTTAGAGCCTAGAGTACTTTTAATCGACCGATGGTTGGGCGATAGCTTAGTGGAATGCAGTGAGTGCACATTACCGACCGGCCGATAGTTTTGCGATAGTTTGGTCGTACAAATATCGGAAGTGCGTGCACTCACGTACAGTGCCATACTGAATGCGCAGTCAACCGATAGTTGGGCGATAGTTTAGATGAATGCAGTGCGCGCGCTCACATAGTCCTTCATGCACATTACCGACCGGCCTATAGTTGTGCGATAGTTTGATCGTACAACTATCGGCCAGTCATTTTCGAGTCCATCGGTCGATAGTTTAATCGTTTAATCAATGCGCGCAATGCCATTTAACTCTATTCTCTATTTTAAATATTTTGTTAACTTTTGGACAACTAATCTGGCCAATTTAATTTGGTTATCATTTTACTCTGTATTGTACTATATTTTACTACCACTGGCTGTTTGTTGTTCCTTAAGCTAAATAAAAATAAAAAAAAAATATTCTGAATCCGAGAATCTTTGAGTATTCAAAACCCGAGAATGGTCCAACTATCGACCGATTAAAAATCACAAGTGCGCGCTGGCTGGCTCGTAAAGTTGATAAAATAATTTATAACCTTCATTTAATGTCTCAACTTAACCCACCCCTTAAACCTCAACTTTTTGGGTCATTCCATAGAATGGCCAATAAATCTAGTAAAAGCAAGTTATTTGTTTGATTGAATAGAAGTCAGCCCTCATGTGGACGGAGGGTTTCAGCATGGCAAGCTCAATTAAACCAACATTTTGAGCCGATTTATCTCGTCAAACATGCAGTTTTTTTTAAAGTAAATTGTTTTCTATATGTAAATTCTCTCCATTTCTTGTTTTACAGTTTTACCATTGGTTTGTAAGTATCCTAAAGTATTTTAAATTATACTTCATGCTTCGTCCTCAAGATTAGCTTGATTTAACACTTGTAGTACGCCCTAGTACTCGCCTATTTCACACTATATTGAGAATATACCTACTTATAAATTAAAAAAGTAATAAAATTATTATTTTTTAAATTTCAAATGTCATCAAGTCATCAAGAGCGACCTGGCTCAAGCGCCCATCATAGCTGTCATTCGCTTTCTAGTGCGTCGCCGTTTCACATCTAGTTTTTAAATTGTGTTAAAAAAGTTGTTAGTTGTTGTTAAAAGTGATTATTTAGGATGCCCAAACGCAAAAAACATAATTGTGAACACATTAAACGAAAATTTATAAGATTGGAGAGGAAGTTGGAGCGAAAAAAGAAGCACCACCACCGGTAAGATTCATCTTGTTCTGAGTTATCGGAACAACTCTATCGCTCGTCGTCCTTATCTAAAATACGTTATGTATTTTTATACAGTCACTGACCTTGACATATTATATTGCATATTGAAGTTCAGTGACCTGGTTTTCTAACGTTTCGCAAAAAAATGCAAACGATAATTACGTTCAACGATAAAACGTTTTGACTATTTAACTACTTATTACTAAGTTTGAAAAATAAATAGGTTTTGATAATCATCATCATCATCATCATTTCAACCGTAAGACGCCCACTGCTGGGCATAGGCCTCCCCCAAGGATCTCCACAACGATCGGTCCTGCGCTGCCCGCATCCAGCGGCTTCCCGCGACCTTGACCAGATCGTCGGTCCACCTTGTAGGGGGCCTGCCCACGGAACGTCGTCCGGTTCGCGGTCGCCATTCGAGAACCTTTCCGCCCCAACGGCCATCGGTTCTCCGCGCTATGTGTCCCGCCCACTGCCACTTCAACTGAGCAATCCTTCGAGCGATGTCGGTCGTTTTAGTTCTCCTGCGGATCTCATCATTTCTGATTCGATCGAGCAGGGAAATACCAAGCATCGTTCTCTCCATTGCTCGCTGGGTAACCTTGAGCCTTCTTATGAGACCCATAGTAAAAGATATAGGTTTTGATAAAGTATAACAAAATTATTAATTAATTTTAACGTTATAATTGAACATAAATGCATTAGTTCATCACAGACTTTTACAAGTTCTCGTATAAGTAGATTTCAAACAGATTGCAGGCAGTACTTTCTATGAACTGGGACTGCTTCTTACTGAAAGAAATTCACATAAGGGACTAAGCTAAAAAGAACTTTGTACTCTAAAGTATTATGCTTATTATGATGTGTTGATTTTCAATAGTTTGCGGACAGTACTTTTTTTTCGAACTGGGACTGTCTCTTACGAAATTTAATTGCATACCTAAGGTTAAAATACATAGTCTCAAATAATGATTACATAATCATCATTATATACACTGCAGTCACTGGGTCCTACAAACAGTACAACGGGATTGTTATAAGGTACTACTAAGTGTTGTTTGCGGACAGTACGTGTTGTTATAACTGGAGACTGCCTCTTACAATATTATACTGACATGCTAAAATTGTATGAACATGAGGCTTACTCTGTCCCTTACATACGACCAAGAGGTCATAGTTGACCTCAACGCACCATGTTCTAAGGGTTAACCTGAAGGACAATTAGAACAAGTGCTGGAGCCACTTTTGGAACCAGTCCCCAGTACATCCCAGTCTGAAAACATTACAAATATACAGGTGGTCATTCGTCGACTGAGGCTCCGAAGCGTGATCTACCTTCAAATTAAACGTCTGCTCTTGAAATAGAAAACATACAGTTAGATAGTGAAGTATTAGAAATATTAGGTACTGACCCTACTTCAGTCAGGAGTGCTGGAGTTTTCCAGCACTGGGTCACAACAGGTATTAACAAAGAATTGCGTAAAGAACTCATAAGTACATGACCCCAGAAAATTGCAAATTGATTGACCCACCTGAGCTTGATCCTAAGATTAAAGCAGCTGTTTCAGATATTATTGCTAAACGCAATAAGGCCATTCAACTGAAACAGAAGGAATCGACTGCTGGAAACACTTGTCTGGTAAAATCTATACTATTATACTGTCTGCAACTGAGAAAAATACAGCCTTGCTAAAAACACTTATGGATTTGGCAAAAATTATGTGTGATTGTCAACATTCTAATTCAATTTACAATTTTTTTTCTGAATGCCGTGAAGATAGATCAAAGGATTCTCTTCAAAATTTTAAAATTGATAAACAATTATTCGGCGAAAACTTAAGGGAAACCATAAAATCAGCTAAAGCTATTAACAAGTCTGGCACAGACCCAAAGCAATCAACGACACAAAAGTTTCCTAATAAGAAGCCAAGCTCTAATCCATACAGTTCTTCGCGAAATTTAAACTGGAGGTGTCCGGGTACTAGTAGCAGGCCGACGGGCCCTTCCAGGACGAAGGAGCCTGCAACGACTTCGACGCGTAGACGGCGCATCAACTTATCGAAACAGTCGCAGTATCCGTGGCAGAGACAGAACAACAGCCGACGTTAAATACGTTAACGCATGTAGGTCGTTTATCATTATTCTATAAAGAATTTTTGATGATTACCAAGGACCCACTGGTTATTTTCATATAAAAGGATATAAGATTCCCTTCAATCTAAAACCGATGCAACCTGTATCATCGTCAACTCGAAAATGTAGTGAAAAGGAAAAGGCTCTCTTCATACACGAAATTAAAAATTTGCTGTCTCTGCAATTTCAGAGATAACAGATCTGATCAATATCTATCAACAATTTTTTAGTACCCAAGCCAAATGGGAAGATGCGCTTCATCTTAAACTTATCACTAAATAAATTTATTGACACAAGTCATTTTAAACTAGAGGATTTAAGAACAAATTATAAAATTGATATCGAGAGATTGTAACCGTGCACAGTAGACCTGAAAGACGCATACTTTTTTAAAAAAACTCACAAGGAAGACCGAAAATATCTATGATACCAATTTGATCAAAAAAACATATGAATTTAATGTCTTATTAAATTCATATGCTCCTTTGGTTTTCACTAAAGTCCTCATGAAACCGGTCATGAAATTCTTAAGATGACTTCTGTCTAATATAAGGGTCTTAAAACTTACAAGATACCGTAAAGTTGCTTGCAAGCTTAGGTTTCATTATAAATACCGATAAAAGTAATTTTATACCTTCTCAGTCTTGTAAGTTCTTAGGATATAGTTTAGACTTAAAGAAATTCTAGGTCACTTTGCCAAAATTAAATTTGCAATACAAAAGTTTTCTAACTTAAAAAGGTGTAAAATTAGAGAATTTGTTAGTTTTATTGGACTGTTAATATCCGCCTATCCCGCTGTGAAATGCAGCTAATACTATACTAAATTATTTGAAATATGTATAATAAGTACATGGATATACCTTGTTATTTGGAACAGGATTCTTATTGGTGGAGCCGCACCAAAATAAAAATAGACAAGTATGACCTAGAAGTTTTTTCAGGTGCCTCAACTACGGGGTGGGGAATTGCATGTGGAGACAACAGAGCTAGTGGTTTATGGAGTGTAAAAGAAAGTAGCAGACAATAAATTATTTAGGAATTCTTGCTGCGTTTATTGGTTTAAGATATTAACTGCCAAGTACTTCTACGAATTGACAATACCACGGTTATTTCCTACGTAAACCGTATGGGTGATATACACTCCCCACACCTGACAGAGATCGCAAAAGACCTCTGGCAATGGCGTAAACGTAAAAATCTTTACGTTTTTGCATCTCATATTCGATCTTCAGATAATACTATGCAGGCAGACCAAGAATGGCAGCTAGCTGATTATGCCTTTCAACAAATTGTTGAAAACTTTCATAGGCCTGACATTGATACGCTAGTCGTTCAAATAATAAATGGCATAAGGATCCGGATGCATACGCCGTAAATGTTTTTTTTTTCAGTGTCGTGGTCGAAATTCAATTTTGATGATTTTCCTCCTTTCACAATGATTCTTAAATGTTTAAGAAAGATTATCTCTGACAATGCCACATATATACTTAATAGTTGTTCCATTTCGGTCCACATAACCGTGGTATCCACTATTTAAAAGTCTTTTAATAAGTAAACAATTCGTTTTCATAGCAGATTCAAACCTAATTTTATCTACAAATTCCAGCCGCAAACAAATGCGCAACTCCATTACTCTGGTGATGGTGATGATACGAAGAGGCGTCAAACAATTTTCTCTGGACGTCATGCTTAACTCCCTTTTAAATAACTCGTATAAACAAAACGAAGTTTGCTATTAAAAGTGGTTTATTTATTGTTAACAAAATAAACTAAACTTGTACGAAAGTATCAATTCCCGATATACAACATTTTTTGCATCTGCTTTTAACAGTGGCGCTCAGTATGGCACAATTAACTGTTATCATTCTGCTTTGGCTTTAATAACTAAAATTAATATCTCACAAAATCAAGAAATAAAAAGATTTATTAAAGGAGTTTTTCGTACCAGACCTCCACCCCCTAAATTTAATGAAGTCTGGAATATAGCACAGGTTCTAAATTGTCTTGAAAAGTGGTTTGCTAACGAAAGTTAGAATCGGGAAAAAATATATATTAGCCATTGTCACCGCCCATAGGTTACGACGAACCCTTTCAAAAATTAATATTTGCAATATTGAAAAGTCTTCTTTAGCAATAAAGATCAAAATTCCCCATTCTCATAAAGACATCTAGTGTTTTTTTTTTTTTTTTTTTTATCCACAACGGGGTAACACTTAGCCTTCATCACACCTAATGTTAAGTGGTGATAAGGCTGAAGGTGGAAGCGCACTACTCCCGGAATCCTCAATCACTGAGGAACTGGCTATCTTATCTCTAACTGCCGGAACACAATAATGCTGGAAACATAATTGTTATGGCGTCAGACTTAGATAAGATGGTGGTAGCTAGCCAGGCGGACTAAGAACAAGTCCTACCACCAACCAAACCGAATACAATATGTACCCCCACTGGGAATCGAACCCGGGACCTCTTGGTCTGAAATCGGTGGTGTGAACCACTAGACCACAGAGGCGGTTAAAGGCGGCGGCGGTGTTGGCGCAGCTCAACCATTGCTCGTTATACCATTCTATAACGAAAAGCCAAGTATTTGTCCTGCAAGAGTTTTGATTACTTACCTTGAAATGACAATGTCTCTCTGTCCTGATTCCGACAATTTATTTATTAGTTACCGAAAGCTATATAAGCCTGTTACGTCACAAACCTTATTCAAATGGATAAAAAATACGTTACATTTAAGTGGAATTGATATTTCTACGTCCACTGCGCATAATACCCGGTATGCTGCTACGTCAGCTGCGCAAAATTTAGGTTTTAGCATAGACCAGATCATAAAATTGCAGGTTGGTTTTCAGAATCACATACGTTTGCCAAATCTTATAACAGGCCAGTAAACAGCAATTGTGATAAAAAATTTGGCACCACTGTTTTGAGTGCTTAATCAAAATATTTTTCGTTTATTACATAAGCGATGTTGATTTTTTTATGTAACAAATAATACTTTTTTATTGCTTTTTGTTTCGATGTTGAGAAAATAAAGAAGCAAGCTATCTTATAATTTCAATCTATATTATTCAGTAGCATATTACAATTTTTGCATATTTTTCGAACACTTAGACTCTAAACTTCTACAAGTGTTAAATCAAGCTAATCTTGAGGACGAAGCATGAAGTATAATAAGAGAACGAACTTACCTGAAGTGAAGTTCTATCTTAATTATACGAAGGCTTCGTCCGAAGAGATTAGCTTCCCTCCCTCCCAAAAGTTATTACCCACTTCCCTAAATTATTCGAAAAGTATAATACTCCAATCTAAATGACAGCTAAGCTATGATCGGCGCTTGAGCCAGGTCGCTCTTGACTACCCACATTTGAAATTTAAAAAATAATAATTTTCTTTTATTACTTTTTAATTTATAAGTAGGTATATTCTCAATATAGTGTGAAATCGGCGAGTACTAGGGCGTACTACAAGTGTTAAATCAAGCTAATCTCTTCGGACGAAGCCTTCGTATAATTAAGATAGAACTTCACTTCAGGTAAGTTCGTTTAATCTCTAAGAAATCTGGTTGTTTTGACCCTCGTGATATCGGATTTTTTGTGTGATTGCGCAACTTTCCTCTAGCAATAGACACCTGTAGCTAGGTGCTCGGCCCACGGGCGGCTGAAGGGGACGCGGTCGCGTGGACTTACATATTTAGTTTCGGTTTTCGTTTGCGCGATCCGGCCAGTGACCAAGCGTTGGAGGCAGGGTTTTTATTATAAAAACTTCTATCGTATAACTTCTATTCTTTTATTAAATTTATTTTACTTTATCTTAGAACTACTACTGTTTTAAGTCATTCATTTTATTTTTTAGAAAATCATTTTAAGTAAGATCGATACTAGTGCCCTCTATGAAAATAATTTTGATGAGAAAAGTATATTTCTATAGACTTTTACTGGCAACATTAACAGAAAATGTCACGTCATTTCCATTTCGCTCTCAAAGGAAATTGAAACGGAAAAAGTAGGTCGTCAGTATTGATTTTTCCAATATTCGGCAAACAAAAGACGTAACTCTTTGTGTCGTACCGTAGAATTAATGTTCTCGTGATCCGGACCATCGGGAGCTGTAAAATATGCCTGTAAGTGATTTTATACGCCATGTGCTTCTTGTTCGTCTCAAACGTTCGTTTCATAATCATTTCCTTTCTTTTGATCCAATATTCTGGATGTTCTGATATCTGTAACGCATTTTTGTATCGTCCCCAACATTTTCTGATTATTGTAAAACAGTTTTTGTGTGATTTTCTCGCGCTTATTATAAAACCAAAGCGTGACTCACTGCTTCAGGGTCACGTTATATTACACCTACCTCCTGCCTTCAACTCAAAGTGCTGATGCGTAGTTACGAAGTCGACACGGCAGCGCGTAAATTTTCCTTACTTTTCATTGTGTTAAACTCGTATTGTGCTAAAAAGTTTTTAAGAGGTTATTTTGAAACCACATTTATTTCATTGCATTAGGGGTTTTCACGGTACGTTTAGATTGTAGGTACATAGATTATAATATGTACAAGTACCACAAGTACAACTAGCTGCGTAAACGCGATTAGTTACACAATGGCTGTGCTCAAGGCATTTGTTGCTGCATTTCTTGTTTCTTATTGGACTTTTGTTTAGGTACCTATTTACTCAATCAAATTTCCTTAGATTTTTTTTTTGTGTGCTACGATCAAATAAGTTATTGTACTTTGCCAAACCATCAGTTTCCACTAATAGGAGAATCATCATTTAGATATTAAATCTTTTTATAATTAATTATAATATGTAACAAAACAGTCAGAAAACCATCAGCATAATTTATTTTCGCTAAAGGACGCCGAGCTCCCTGCACCAACAGTTGAAAATGTCCGGGTGGTCGTCCGAGTCCGTCCCATGGACCAGAGGGAGAAGCTCGAGAACTCCCCTAACTGTGTTTCCGTGGATCCTGTCAACAACACCGTTGCCGTCACCAGGAATAATGTGACTCCACCAGAACCACCAAGGATATACGCTTACGATGCCGTCTTCGATATCAATACTAGTCAGGTATGTGCCTATTTTCATTTCAGCCCAATTGGACTTGAAAACTTGAAGAAAACTGGACTTGTATAAATAAAACATTATTTTTAATATCAAAAAGAATGTTACAAATTTTGTTATTTTTCTATATTATAATTATAGAAAAATGACAAAATTAAATTTATAATACTATAATTTTATATTAGCGAGTTTTAGGTCTAACTAGATAGGTTTTTAGGTTTAAATTTAATAAAGCTAATTTTTATTATAAAACATAACATTTTCAATATTACTATTTTCAAGTATCTTGTTTGTCTTACAGGATAAAACATATTTTGTTTTCTATCGATATAAAAATTGTGAGAATGATTTGTGAAATGAAAATATATTTTGAACTAGGTACATGAGATAAAGCAAAATTTCTTGAAATATGTTGATCTAGGAATCAAATTGTCTGTCTCTTAGAGCTTTTAAAACTGTAAATTAATAAATATTAGGAATAAAAAATCATACAGTAAATATTACAAAAATAACAATTAAGTTATTTAATTCTAATCATATTTCAAATTATTGTCTTTCTTATTATTTTATTTACATAAGTATATAATACTTACATCTTGTTGCCTTAGATTGTTCAGAAAATCATACAGAAAATAAATAACAAAACTTATTAAATTCAAACCTCAATTTAAACTACAATCTTTTTTATTATTAGAAATATGTAACTTAACTAGTACTTGCATTAGATTGTTCTATGTATTATCATATTTCGTCAACACAACAGAACAAGGTTGCTACATAATTATGTATTACATCACTGTTGGCTTTTTGTCATAGTTTCTTTATAATTTATGTGATATTTTAGTAAACTGATTATCATTGTACAAGGAATATAATTTACTTGTGTGACTGCTTGCATGTGGATCACTTAAAATATAATAAATCATCACCTTCAGCCTTATCATCACTTAACATCAATCAGGTGTGATGAAGGCAAAGTGCTACCCTGTTGTGGATAAAAAAAATCTAATATTACACTTTTAAATAAAAAATATGCAATGTGAATACAATAAAAGTTCAAGTGATTTAGAATAAACGACCCAACAGTCTCATTGTAGAATTTCAATAAAAAAATCATACAAATAAATCCATGTAATGTACTGGCTGTATCGCCCGCAGTTGTACAGAAGCTGCTGAACCAACCGCCACCGCAGACGGTGCATCACCACCAATCTTACAACCCTAACAAAAAAAAATACCTCCTTTATTATTTCAGAGAAAAATGTATGCCACCATAAACTTAGTTTTATAATACTTTAGAGTAGACAAACCATAGTACCTATAATATGAGTAATATAGGTCCTCGGTATTGAAATAAACTTGTACGGAATATTATGTGCACTGTTAAAAATTTAGGTTTTAAAAATATTTTATTTCTCAACATTTCTGTATCAGTTTATGAACAGTTGCGTTTTTTTTAATATACTAACAAATTATTGTGTATATTCGATCCACAACAGAAGACAGTCTCTCGGGTACAGTCAAGGAAATTAATTTCCAACCCACTTAAGGTTCAATATTGCACAGCAAATTGCCACCATAAGAGTAATTTTCGACCTTAATGCATTTCCACGTCAAACATCATTTTCAATGGAATGGGAAGTGAATTAAATTCCTTGACAGTGTCAATAGAAGCCCAACTCTGAAGATGGAAGACCTCCAATATACCCCAGTCTCTCCCGTCATTCGTCTCGACTAACGCAGTCAGTGCTTCAGTCTTGTCGAATGGTGGGTGAGCTTGGGGTGCCAGCATCAGACGGTGACAAGAACAAGAATATAGAAGACAAGAAGAATTTTTTTTAGGATGGTGTTAAGCATAACAAAGTTATCAGATTTTTTTGTTAAAATAAACTAAGTATGCAGTAAATTTTCGTATATTTTCGTTGTGTAAATGAATTAACTGTATTCAGAATAGAAGAAAGGCTTAAAAAACAATATTTCTTTTACGCAAAATACATCATTTTGTTAATTTATGTTCTTAATTTTGTTCATTTTCATTTAAGATTCCCAAAACTCATAATTGGTCTCTTAGAATCCTTTTGCAATAATATTGTGATGTGAATTAATAATTAAATAGAGTCTGGTACAAGTAAACAACATTGAACTTTGTCACATTGAAGCATTCTGGAACAAAACTATCTGTGCCACAAAAGTCATTCAATATTGTAATATGACATAGTCCTTAGTAGTTTACATAATTATTACTCGTGACTACAAATTATTTGCAAAATATTATGATGTAATGCAACATTTTCAATGTAAAACATTTGTTGCATAAATCTCTACATGGCTTACAACTAAAAGAGTAAAGTGACTAAATGCATGTGTTATATGATAAAAATAAGGTTTTGTCATATCATATTTTCTGTCGCGCTGCAGCGGAATACTGCCACCGCGCGCGGTGCAGTGTGAGAACCGCCTTGATGATGAAAGTATTTTAGATTTATTAATCTGTATTGATAAACATACAGTAGAATAAAGCCTTAGTAATTTTAAACAAACTATTGTCTTGTCATATTAAATGTTTAAGTGACATCACGCTCATGGTCATCATCAGTAGCCGTGTTTTTACAAGCTTTTTATTAACTTGCCATGTTAGTTAGTTAGTGGGGAACAAATCTTGCAAGCTTAATTTGCCCCATTTCCGTCTGTCCGATGAAGCTGAAATTTTGTATACAGGTGACAATACAATATTAAAGTACAGTCAGCAAAAAAAGCTTGTCATAAAAATGAATTTTTTACTAAAAACTAATTATGTCCCCTCCCCACAGTCCCCACTGCTGGGGCGCAGGCCTTCCTTGTAGACGAATAAGGAGAATTGACCCTTCGCCTGGGCCCAATATGGATTGTGGGTGTTAATGACAACACGTTAGTAATAAAAAAAAACGCAAAATCCGAAACTTCGGTATACCCATCCGTCCCTCTCACTCTCTAGTCGGGACAGAATCGAGTGAAAGGGACGGAACTAAGGATTGGATTTCCACTTAACAAAGATCTTTGTCCAATATGCATTTGACCAAAGAAATTATTAATGAAAACATTCATGAATTCATCCTCGTCCAATTTCTTTGATCCAATATTTCATAAGTGGAATACCACCCTAACCGAAGTTTCGGATTTGCTAACCGAAGTTTCGGATTTTCGTTTCAGAGCACGGCTCCTGATTTGAAGTGATTGTTGTGTTGGAATAGCGTTGCGTCGACGCAACGTAATATTGCGTCGTCATTCATATTGCGTTGCATAGCGATTCCTCTGTCACTTTATTATTATTTATTATTCAGGCAGGCAATACGGTATTTTACTGATTTTTTTTTATTTCTTTAAAATGTTTTTCGAAATATTAGCTACACAAAACAAGTTTTCATTTTGAATTATCTTGAATATTTTCAAAGATATAGGACTTCAAACTTTATAATTAGACAAGGACAGGACGCTATCTTAGTGACGTCAGTGGGTTAGTAGCGTCATAGTCACGCCATAGAAGATTTCGTTTTAGAAAGAGACAGCTATAGTCAAAATCAAACAGACTATAATTCTTTTATTATAAAACAGATTCAAATTATTTTTTCACATTTGGTATTCTTAATTGCAATATTTTTTAACGTCATCATTAAATATCTACATTTCAACAACAGTAAAATACCCTTTGTGACAACTGATAAATGCCTGTATACGATTACATTATTTTTTATTTTGTATTTTTAATACTTTAAAAATACAAAATAATAAATAATGCATCTAGTCTGTTTTATACAGGTTTTTGTTTTCGACTGTGTGTGCTGTGTGACTATTTATTCCACATTTCCATCACTTTTTCGGGACCAATGTACTCGTTCTGTGTTCAATTCCCACCCAGGGTAAAATGTTATGGACTTAATGTCCCCTGCTATTTTTTGTAAATTACTTACATAGGTAGGTACATACTTATGTTATTTAAGTTTATTTTAATTTTAATCCTTTTTTAAGTTCTGAATCTGATATCATATCCGCAACACAAATGTTACTTAAAACCTGAATCAGATCAAATTACCTATATGAAATTGTAAGATGTAATAAAAAAGGTATGCCAGTGAATGGCTATCCTTATGAAGCTGTTTCAGCGCTCTTGGCGCAGCATTCTAGTCGCATCTTGCGTTGCGTAGGCCCCCTGTGCGCCGCAAGACATTAGTTGCTTAGTGCACTATGCTTTTGGAATGTTGCGCCGTTACCCACACACGGCAAGACAGAAGATTGAAGACTTAATTTTTAAGTTTAGTTTTATAAGTTTTGAAATGTAAATTGTGAATTTAGGTTTAGAATTTGATCACATAGCAAATGTTGAAATTGCACATAGAAAATTCACCTTAATCTCTACCGGATTCGGCAAATATGTCCATTACCTTATGGAGATAAGGGGGAATTTGATATGTGCAATTTCACATTGACGCCTCGATTCTGGGGTTAATGTTTGCTTCGAATTATGGTTAATGTAAGCTGTGTACAATGCGACTATTATAAAATGTAAGAATAGGTTATGGACACCACCTTGTTGTGACGTCAAGCTGTCAAAGTGCTGTGAAACTAACTTCACTTCAGTAAGGTGTGCAATAAAAGAAAAATTACTATGCCTCAATAAAACAAAATAAATTGAAATTTTATTTCTTCCCATGTCATGATTCTAAACGCGAAACTAGCAGAAATTTCCACAAATGTGGATTGACGATTACCATTAGTAAAACTGCGAAAAAGGGGAGTAGGTGGATTTAAAAAATAAAAACCCCCGTTTTGAAAGTTGCCGGCAATACCCACGTTCTGCCAAAATAAAAAATAAAATCATTTTTGCACTTTTATGCGAACTGTACCTTATTACAGTGAAGTTTGTCAACAACCCGTCCTATTCTTATGATAATCGCATATGTATTTATTTGATTTATTTGTATGTTTTTGTTTACTAAAATAAGAATAACGAAATTTTTTATTTTATCTCTGTTATATTATGTAGGTAGGTAGTTAAGTTACTGAAATGACTAACGTTTTTATTGGAAAGTTTACAACTTTTAATTAAACATATGATTTTAAATTATTATTTTATGCATTCACAATGAAGGAGCTCGCGCATACATATTTTGGACACCCATCCCGTGAGCGACCATTGCGAAAGTTGCTTAGCTTCAACGATCAGGCCAAGCTCGCCGAACCATTGCGCCACGGGCTCCTTTCTATTCTGTACTACTGTCTACTCCTCATAACTCTCTAGTTACATTACAAAATAAAATAATTATCAGTACTGGACTTTTTGGCGCCATTTTGTCGGGTTCGGTTAGGTGGATAAATTTTTATTATCCGCAAATTGTTTCATAGTGGACTGCGACTAAATATAGGTGTGGTTTTGGGCCCCAAGTGTCTACGCAACTGGACGATTCATGTGTGGAATGATAAAAAAATTGAGTGTTTTATTGTAGTATGGTGACTATTGGTGACTACTTCAGCAAGAATTACCGAGAAGGCTGACTCGACGTACTTGATGCCAAATACTCCCAAGAAGCATTGGAATGTATCACACCTACATTTCTATAAAAAATTAAGAAACTATAATATTCAATACTTTTGCAGTATAGCTTAATGTCTTCGCCTGCCTTACAAAAGGAAGAATTTTTGTACTACTCACTACTATTATCAGTACTTACTGATGACATACACGGAAACACGAGTCTCAACTGGCGTAGCACTCAATGCCGTCGCTACAAGGTCGGTTCGACCTCGCCATGGCGCAATACACAGCTGCGGGCTGATTTTCTAATACCCACTCGTTGATATTTGACGGTTAAACATTCTATTTCTGTCGTAAAATATATTTATATAAAAATAACGTCATTTGTTCAGGAGTTATTGTATGCCAAAAATTGCGCCAGCTAACGACATTTAGACCCGAATTCACCACGTTACGTTAACCGTTGGTTTTTTGGTTGGTTAAGGTGTATCGATGAGCTCAGTGGCGCCGCCAATGGAAATAAATCAATTGCATTTTATTAAAGGCTTGGATTAAAAGTTTCGGTTATTTCGCGCAGGTGAAAGAGTGGAATGCATTTTATAAATATACTTTTGAGAACTCAAACTTACGCAATAAGTCGTGAATCTCAATAGTGCCAAAAGTGGCCACATTTGGCAATATCGAGATCTATAACTTGGTGCTCATACTTAAGGCCATGAAATAACAATAAAAAATTGTATTTTGCTCTTCTATTTGCGCGAAATAACCTAAACTTTTAATCCAAGCCTTTAATAAAATGCAATTGATTTATTTCCATTGGCGGCGCCACTGAGCTCATCGATACACCTTAATGCATTATTTTATCCACAACGGGGTAGCACTTAGCCTTCACCACACCTGATGTTAAGTGGTGATAGATAAGGCTGAAGGTGGAAGCGCACTTCTCCCGGAATCCTCAGTAACTGAGGAACTGGCTATGTTATCTCTAGCGTCAGACTTAGATAAAAATGGTGGTAGCTAACCAGGCAGACTAAGAACAAGTCCTACCACCAACCAAACCCAATACAATATGTACCCCCTTCCGCCCCCGGATAGTCCGCCACTGTGAGCGTAGTACCCAGGGTTGAATAAAATCATGCTTTTTTTATTTCAATCAAAAAAATCAGATTTTTTTAAATAAATCGTGATTTATTTGTTTTTTTTTATTTTTATTAGGTTTTGCTAATATTAAGTAAGTACCATGGTTTTTCTTGTGTGCAACATTTTTATTTGGGTAAAATTGATCTATAGTGCTGTCAACATCACCAAAAAAGTGAATGTTACTTCAACCAGAAAAAATGATTTGAGTTTTGAGTGTTTGTATGTTTAGAATTCCGATTTTTTTTATTTCTTGATTTTATTCTTATCAACAACCTAGCTGGCACCTATCGCATTATTTTCGAACATTACAGTTGATTTATATGCTCTCCCAACGTTTATTTAATTCCTTTTTCGGATTTTGATTTAAATCTGTGATTTTTATTTAAAAAAATCATGCAATAAAAATCGTGATTTAAATCATGCAACCCTGGTAGTACCTACTTACTCAGTGCCATGCCTCTTAACTATTACTTATGGGGTTGTATTGTAATCACCAAACTAACCTAACCCACAAAAATACTAACTTAGCACCTAAACCTCAAAGTAAATATCATGTGCCTAAATTGCAGTATTTTAGATGCTTACCTACTTATTATTTTTTTTGTGGCTTAATTGATTATTTGTCTTACTTATGCCCGACTGTGGCCTGATTTTCTAATGCCTACGTGGAATGGAATTTGGCGGTGATTCTGTCGAAAACATAAAATTTGTTGTTAATTTACTACAGATTTTGTAGGGCAGCGCAGGGGACCGATCTATGCCCAGCAGCTTACATTATAGCCGCTTTGGATTACCTACTTTTTGCCTGCTCCTAATCTAAACATATAAAAATCAATGCCACTTTTCGATGTAATTTATAACTCAAGAACTGGCTCACCTATCCAAACCAAATGTTTAGGCTTTGTTCGGACTATTAAGTAGATGGTTTATGTGAAGTTTGCACAAAATCGGTCGAGCGGTTTTCACATTTTTTGTAACAAATGAATTCAATAAATGGCGGATCATTTTGTTAATGGGGTGGGGATTTTGCTGTCAAATTAAAACTAGGGTAGGGATAAAACTTCTTTGCGATTACCTATTTATTTTATCTGTTCTATTTTTATTACATGTTGGTGATACGAAGTTCACCGGGTCCACTATAATTTATATGGCAAAACAACGTTTACCGGGTCAGCTAGTAAAACTATATTTGAAGCCCTCGGCTACCGAGCGTCACTCGAGCGTATTGAGGTCAGGGCAGTTGCGAGGCCGATAGTTATCGTCTAGTCTAATGTAGGGCGCCACTTGACGTTTGATATGGAAGTTAAAAGATAATCATAACGAGGAAGAAGACTGAGGAGTATTATTATTAAAAAAAGATATTGTATTTCTCAATAATAAAATTCCTCTATCTAAAAAACGACTTATCCTCTATTTCACTAATTATCTGTTTTCAGTCATAAAAATTGTAACTACCTACCTAAAAGTAAACATTAAAATTTGGATTTTTGAATTTTATTGTGAAACTTGTGAAAGTTATCAGCACAATAATGGCACTAAAGCCTAGATACAAAAATATTCTCATATTATACTTCTGAATCTGATGTTATAAAACCTTTAGCTAGTTACTAGTAGAAAGAGTGTCAGTATACACGGTAATTTTTTTATCACCCCGGATAATTTTATGGATTACTAGCTGACCCGGCAAACGTTGTTTTGCCATATAAATTTTATTGGACACGAACTTCGTATCAACTGCCTGACACAATGTCACTTATTAAAAAAAAAAGGAATCCTAAGCGGCAAAAATGTCAGTGATTACATACTCTTTGACATACCTTCTCTTTGGAAGCTGCTAAGAAATGACAGTTGTGTGAAGTATTAAGCTTAACGGTTTTCTATACAAAATTACCATTTTTATTTTATAATTTTCCTGGATAAAAAGTAGCCTATGTTACTCTCCAGCTCTCAAATTATCTCCCTACCAAAAATCTCGTCGATCCGTTGCTCCGTTTTGACGTGAAAGACGGACAAACAAACAAACAAACAAACACACTTTCACATTTATAATATTAGTATGGATTCTACTCATGAAAAAAACAATGCAGCAGATTTTTTCCGCGATTTCAGTTTTGGTCCCATAATAAAAGTTGTTTGTTTTCATGAGTAGAATTATCCCTAAAACTATCTGGGGTGATAAAAAAATGACAAATAATTAATTGAGCCACAAAAAAATTATAAGTAAGCATCTAAGATACTAAAATTGACTTCCATCCACCACTTTGCGTCCGTTTCAGAATGTTACATGCTAATTTAGTCTTTTAGTGGGTTAGGTTAGTTTGGTGATCAATGGGTGCGTAATGAATGATATAATTTCATTTGGTATAATTTCATTTCAATAACGTTCATATGACATAATAAACGTTTGTCATAACAACACTTCAACTAATTTCATTTTGCATAATGTTTATTTCATATAATCATCATTTTATATAATATCATTTGACATAACGCTCATTTTATATAAAAATATTTTATTTAAAACACATTTGCTATAACGGTCATTTGATATAATTTTGTTTCATATAATCATCATATGTAATAAAATCATTTGATATAATTTTGTTTTATATAATCATCAATAAGTCAATCAAATGTATAGGGTAGGCAAAGGAGCAGGGGGCACGGGGGTACAGTGCGCTGGAAAGGGGGGCTCGAGGGGCGAAGCCCCCCGCCATAAAAAGTCACAATGGTCACAAAACAATTGATAATAGGTTAGGTTAGGTTAGAACTGTGAACAAAACAGCGCGAGCCGAGCGAGCGAAGCGAGCGTGCCGCGGCAGCGGCCGGCGAAGCGCCAGAAATAGTTATTCGTTGATTATACTAAATGAACGGTATATGAAATGTTGTTATGTTATATAACCATTATGTGTTTTAAATATTATACGATGTAAGTGTTATAGTAAATGTTTATTATATGAAACGTTTTTATATCAAATGTTCATTATACGGTTTAAAATTATATATTTTTAATTTATATCATTCGTTGATTATACAAAATGAACGTTATATGAAATGATTTTATGTAATGTGTTGTTATATTTTGTGAGTATTATACAAAATGTTGTTATATCATATATTACACACCCGTGATCAATTAATTACACAACCCTAAAAAAATTACAGTGTATATTATACCATTCGGTCGTATTGAGGCACGTACTTTTTTTGGCGGTGTTTCCTTGGGTACTTGACTGAATTTTTCTTATTGACTTAAAATGTTCATTTAATTAGTAGCAACACAACATAGGTATTTATTTTCAAATATCTTGCATATTTTCAGCGATATAGAGCATCAAACTTACTAATTAGACAAGGAGACCGCTATGGAAACGTGACGTCACATTTCTATAGCGCCATACTCTCAGCCATAGAAAATTTCGTTTTAGGAAGAGATAGCTAGAGTCACAATTAAGTAGCTCATAATTCGCTTGTTATAATACATATTGAATTTCTTTTTTCATATTTGTTATTCAATAATGGTATATTTTCGCATGTCATAATTAAATATCTACATTTCAACAACAGTCAAACACCCAATTCTACCTAAATAAAAATGACGCCCACAAGAAAAACTAGGGCAATAATCGCATAATGTAATAAAAATCAAACATATCACCTGCATTTAATGTATTCTCATGTTTGACAAAAAATAAATGATTATGATTATGATTATGATCAAAAAAGTTATGATTTTTGTCAACTATGTCAGCATCAGCATATAGGTAATATGTATTAGGTATAGCATTCGGTCGTATTGAGGTCAGGGCAGGCACGAGGCGCGAGGCCGCCCTGGGCCACCACGTCACCAGTCACCACACCAACTAATGTGAAGTGCCACTTTGTTCTCTAGTAGAGTAGTTAAAGAGTCTGTAGACGTTCATTGTTGGTGCCAACGATACGATATAGCACCAACCCAACGATTTTCCATACAAAAGTACCATTTTTTATTATTTTATAATTTTCCGGAATAAAAAGTAGCCCTTGTCACGCTCCAGCTCCCAACCTATCCCCATACCAAAAATCACGTCGATCCGTTGCTTCGTTTCGACGTGAAAGACGAACAAACAAACAAACACACATTTATAATATTAGTATGGATTTCCAGTGTTTCGAGCCGAGCGTTCAAATCAAACTAACAATCAACCTCTATGCTTTATGAATAGTTATTTGGGTCACTGCTTCATCTCGAACGAGGTCGCCGTTTGCTCTGATTTTTATTATTGCTTCGCTCACACAGTTAACCCTTCATTGAAAAATGACGATTTTATTCAATTAAATGAATCTTCAGATATTATCAAGTTAACCATTGATCGCTTTTTATTATCGAATGTTATGTTTATTATTAGGCACCTATTTCATTTTAATCATAATAATAATTATAATATATTGCCGGTTTGCCGATGATGTAGTTCTTATGGCTAAGACCTGAACACAATGCTCGAAGATCTCGGTAATGCTTCGCAAAGAGTGGGTCTTAAGATGAACATGGACAAGACGAAAATCATGTTCAATGCCCATGTTGCACCCGCTGCAGTTAATGTTGGCAACATTACATTCGAAGTTGCTGAACATTAAGTTTACCTAGGACAGACTGTCCAGTTAGGTAAGCCCAACTTTGAGAAAGAGATCTCTCGTCGAATCCAGCTTGGATGGGCAGCGTTTGGGAAGCTCCGGCATATATTCGCGTCCGAAATACCTCAATGTCTCAAGACGAAACTCTTTGATCAGTGTGTGTTGCCAGTAATGACCTATGGAAGTGAGACGTGGTCTTTTACTTTGGGTCTCATAAGAAGGCTCAAAGTCACCCAGCGAGCAATGGAGAGAGCGATGTTTGGTATTTCCCTGCTCGATCGAATCAGAAATGATGAGATCCGCAGGAGAACTAAAACAACCGACATATCGCTCGAAGGATTGCATTATTGAAGTGGCAGTGGGCGGGACACATAGCGTGGAGAACCGATGGCCGTTGGGGCTGAAAGGTTCTCGAATGGCGACCGCGTACCGGACGACGTTCCGTGGGCAGGCCCTCTACAAGGTGGACCGACAATCTGGTCAAGATCGCGGGAAGCCGCGGGATGCGGGCAGCGCTGGACCGATCGTTGTACAGATCCTTGGGGGAGGCCTATGCCCAGCCGTGGGCGTCGTTCGGCTGACATGATAATTATAATTTATATATTAATTATAATAATTTAATATTTTTTTATAATACTAATAATGATTACTTATTATATATTATAATTAACATAATTATCTATAGATACACTATGAAGCCAATCATTGATCGCTTTCTATTATCGAATGTTATATATTTATTATTATGAGGTTTGTTTCGAATGCGAGGACATTCTTTAAGTGAAAAATAAACTATTCCAGGGGTTTATTTTAATATATTAAAAACATATTCATAGTGATGTCAATCATAGTGACTGCAGGCGAACTGCCAATGCCGGCGGCGCGGACTGATAGTGTGTGGGGCCCTTAAGGGCATTATGACGTGGATACCCAGGTCTAGTGGTACACATCACTGGTATCAAACCCCGAGTTCCCGGGTTCGATTCCTTTCCTTTCTTTACATTTTATTTAGCTTAGCTAAAACGAAGTCTTAACAACATTAAGAACTTGCCCTTAGATTAAGCCCTAGGCACACCAATGATCTAGATTCTAGCACCTATACCTAAGTACGGTGCCTAAATATATTATGTATTCCGTTCAGCTAGTTGCATGATCGTCAAATATTTCATTACATTACATTTACGTGCTGTCTACAACCCTCTCGTTCTAACAACACTTATATCCGTCTCTCTCGCCCTCTGATCGATATCCTTGATGCGACGTATTGCCGACACTACAATCAAGCATAGCCGTTGGAGTTGGAAAACCGACCTAAACATGCAGGCAATAAGGAAGACATTAAAGTGTTTATGTTTAACTTGTTGACTACTAAAATGAAACCCGATTGCAAACCTTAGCGGTTAATATTTAAAGCTGTTACTAGAATGTATGCGTTGCCTCCTATAATAGTTTTGAAGATAGTAGTATCTTTATCGTGACATCTATGATAATAATTATGTGTATAAACATGTACCTACTAGGATTCTTTTTATCTTATCTCTATTTTAGTTGTTTGTTTAATTTGGTTTTGTAATTCTAAAGTTTTCAAACATTTTTAGGTATTAAAATTTTAACTAGAAAATTGTCACTAACTACCTATGTGATAGAGGAATAAATATCTACCTACTACTTAATTACATTTTCAACAAAAATAAAATTTATACTCATAAGAATTTTAAGTTCTATGATTATTTTATTTTGATGTAAGTATCTTACATTGGTTTAAAATGACAAATTATTAACTCGAAACCTATAAAAAAAATCTACAAGCGTTATAAATAAATATTAAATTACATAATCTGATCCTTGCAACTTACTTATATGTAAAGACAAATTATTTTACTGCCTATTTAGAGATAACGACTGAGAATCTTGATTTCGGCGTGAATAACATCACAGATTACTAAATAGTTACTACGTAAATAAAATCTCCTCTTAGGTATATCCAGTCGGGGACAAATTCGTTGAATCAGTTCTTCCTTCTTTTCGTGTGTCTGGCGTCTCACCGTTCATTTGCAGTCCCTATCCCTAATTGGTTATGCATTATACTACCCTCGTTTAATACATAATCAAATAGTAAAAACGCGAGGCGCCACACCAAAAGAAGTGGTTTAACGAATTTTTCCCTGACTGTACCTATAGACCTTTCTGTTAATCCTGTGTAAAAACTGAACACTAGGTATTGATATAAGTACTTACATCTGTCTTTTCAAGTCTAGAATAAGATTAAAAAGAAAGCTGTCCTAGCTATGCTATCTTATGTAAGACATGCAAATAAAAGTAAGAATAGCAAGCACAACAAATTGAATTAAAAACTCGTTCTATAGAAATAAAATGACACTACTGAACTATTATAATCTTTGTAATTCACCGTTCATTGAATACAACTCGTCTATTGAAAGTATTGAAGTATTAACTGGTCAAATGACTGTATAGTATACTAGCAAAGAGGCAGGTATTTATCGTATGTAAGTCTATAGGATCCATAGACTTAAAATCTTGATTTTGTAGATAGGTATGTCTAGACAAAAAATAAAAATTTATTATTTTCCTTTTTGTACCTATTCACAATGCAACCTTAATTATTAAAAAAGAAGTACTTAATCAATAAAATCGACCCGTCCCACAACTAGCTCCGATGGGACTCGAACCCACGATTACGAACGTTATTCATTTAACATAACTTAGGTACAGCTATACCAAAACATTACAATATTTATAAATAATAATAATAATAATGCATTTATTTCAGGCAACAATTATAGTTAGTATAACAATATCTGGCCCATATGATAAATACCTTACAGACTAACATACATAATAATATATTATATATATATTATATTGCTTAAAACTATTTATTTGCACGTATTGTCGGCGGCGACGTGTTGCACAATGCAGTGTCCGGTAGCCGACCTCGAAACCGGCGGAGAAGAACACCCTTCGGTCAAAATTCTTCTTTCATGAAGGTCGACATGATGGACGGTCGGCACCTTCACCACAAATGAGGACACAAAAAGAGAATACATTATAGGGTAGAGACACCAAAGAGCTACGTACGCAGCATGTTTAGTCAGATCGACAAGGATCATTTGGCACTTGGATGACATTTGACAGGAGCGCTAGTTGACTGATTAAATAGCTAGAGGAGGGTTATATTCTATTTCGGCAGCTTGCCAAAAGATCCTTGCACTGTAAAACTGCTCAACACACTGTAAAACTGCTCAACACACTCTTTGGTGTCTACTATATACAAAAAAACTTACTTTTAAATTTTTACTTTTTGGCATTCACAATGCAATTTTTACTATTAAAAAATGGAAATGGAAATTTCTTTTTTTTAAACTTACTTTGGTAAAAATTATTGCTTTTATTATCTTGCATGCATTCAAATTCTCAATATCCAACAGCTAGACAGACATTGCCACTTCTAAACGTTCATAGTTCTACAACTGACCCTCCCTTTGTCCAGCGGACCCAATCCCGCCATTTAATAAACTGGAACCCCGCAGACAGATGAGAGGGGGGGAGGGGGGTGAAGGGGTGCCCACCTTGAATACATTTGCATAACTTTCAGAGGGATCTGATTTCAATTGAACACGGGTATTAAAATTTACTTTGCTGTTAACTTTGTGAACGGGTTAAGGCGCGGCGATTTTGGGAATACAGTTCCAATTTACGACCGCGCAGGGGTACGAATACCCGCCTTCTGCGCCAGAGGTCTCGGGTTCGATTCCCGAACAAGACAAATATTTTTGTGAACATGTCTATTTGTCTTGGTCTGCTGGGTGTTTTCTATGTGTACTAATAAGAAGAAAGGACTGCAGACAGTCTAAGATTTTCATCAAATCGGTTGACAAGAAGAAAACTAGAGAACTCCTGAAACAGAGTAGGAGAAATATAAGAACGATTGTAGGTGTACTTACTGGGCACTGCCCACTAAACAGACACCTATCAGTGATTAAACGGACAGAAGACCCGATCTGTCCGCAATGCAAAGAAAGAGAAGAAACAAGCTACCACTTCATGGCAGAGTGCCCGATGTACGCATCACTGCGCTGGGAGCTCTTTGGAACGGACAAGCTTAAGGAAGAGGATCTAAAGAAGTTAACGATAAGTCAACTCAACAGGTACTGTAAGCGCACAGGTAGGTTCGAGGGTCCGACGCCGGTGGGGTAAATGATAACCCGCCTCCCCCCCTGATTTTTCAGTTTTTAGGGGACTTGGGGAACTGGGTGAAATGGTCCCGACCTAGGTGACTGATCACCCGTCCGGCTTCGCTGGCGTCCCCCCTATAAATAATAATAATAATGTGTACTAATATTAAGATGTTATTTTTTTTATCCACAACGGTGTAGCACTTAGCCTTCATCATACCTGATCTTAAGTGGTGATAAGGCTGAAGGTGGAAGCGCACTACACCCGGAATCCTCACTTACTGAGGAACTGGCTATCTTATCTCTTACTGCCGGAACACAAGAATGCTGAAAACATCGTTATTATGGCGTCAGACTTAGATAAGATGGGTAGCTAGCCAGGCGAACTTATAGCAAGTCCTACCACCAACCAAACCGAATACAATATGTAGGTACCCCCATTGGGAATCGAACCCGGTACCTCTTGGTGTGAAATTAGTGGAGTGAATCACTAGACCACAGAGGCGGTTAAAAATTATATTAAGTATATATAATTTACAAACAATAAGTATTTAAGTATAGGTAGGTATATTTATCCGTTATCAAGTTTTTCATGACCCAGTTTCTTAATGAAAACATGGGCTTAGATTAGATAAGAAAATTGTTGGGTTGTAAGAAGTTATTTATCTATTTATTCAATAGATATACTCGATAGAATTTACGGTACATAATGTAGGTACTTCCACTTAAACACCCTCCTTTTTGGTTGATTTGGAAGGTGGTTATTATGTATTTAATATAATAAATAATAATATAATGTAAGTATGTATATTTAATATGTATTATGAATGTACCTAAGTAGTATGAATTTTTGTATTTGTCTTTTTTTGCACTTTGCATCTCCTACTTTCCTTGTGGCACACGCCCTGGGTTGGCTGGAAGATAATAGAGAGAATAAGATTTTAGAGATAAGCTCACCATAGCAAACTTATTTCTTTATATTGTGTTTTACTGTGTTTTTAAGTGCAATAAAGATTATAACCACTCAATTGTTACGCAGTAGATAAATTTTAAATATATACTTTTTATCGGTATTGAGGGCATAACAAGTATATATTAATGTATTACAACATATTTAGTACAATATATTTAATTATATTTTTATATTTTATTTTTCCATACTTAGCTAACATTGCCTAAATCACGCAATGGTTCCTTGCCTCCTAGAGGCAAGCAAGTCGGCGAACTTTAATCGAATATAATCCGCCAAATTTTTATTAAATTGGACCAATTTCTTGTTCTACGATTAAAATAAGGTGTCTAGATTAAGATTGGTATAAGTTGGATAGGAACAGAGAGTGATTTGGCACAATTAATTAAAGTATTTTAATTAGCTGTCAGCTTGCGTCCAGGAGGCAAGAAACCATCGGAGCGGGTAAAAATACTTGCCTCTGGGAGGCAAGGAACCATTGAGTGGTAAAGTTTCGATGTCTGAGGTACCTAATATCTGGAACTAGGTACTCTACCGATTATTTTCACTTTTTTGCATTCACAATGCAATTTTCATTATTGAAAATAAAGTAAGTACTTGTTAGAAAAAATATGTGAAGAGTTGTGCGACGGGTCGTTTTTATTTCCTAATAAGTACTTGCTTCATTTTCAATACTCTACCGATTTTGGAAATTGTTGCACCAATAGAAAGTTACCTACATTATTTCTGACTGACATACTTTTTCCTGATGTTATTACGAGATCGCTGGTTACCACGCGGATAACTCCGCGGGGAGCAGTTAGTATAATTATATAATTTTGATATATTTTAGTTATCTTATGAGTTATTTAAATTTTTACCTTTTTACATTCACACAATGCAATTTTTATTATTGAAAAATTGAAAATGAAGTACTTATTTAGAAAAAATCGTGGGTTCGAGTCCCATCGGAGCTGGTTGTGAGACGGGTCGATTTTTTCTAAATACTTATTTCATTTTCATTTTTTTTTTCAACGTATGAGTTTTTTATTACTTATATTATACAGGGTGTTAGGGGCACCTTTGCAAAAACTTAAACCATGGCTTCAGACCATCATGCTGAACAACGTCAACAAGAATTTTTTGTCGAAAATGAAAAACAAAACGACTTTTCATACAAATTTAGCAACTAATCGGGACATTTTGTATGGAGAGTCGAAATATTTTTTTCATTTCCGACAAAAAATCTTGCTGTCCGTTGTTCAGCATGATGTCCTGAAGCCATGGTTAAAGTTTTTGCAACGGTGCCCCTAACACCCTGTATAATATTATTATATTTTATTTATTAAATTATATGTAATTTTCGCGCTGCAAACCGTCAAGTTTTCCGCCATGTTGGCTTGAACAAAGGTGGCTAGGGCGTGGCGCGAACTGGGTCATTCGGCCGCGGGGCGTTGCAGCTATTGATCCACCGGTGCAGCGGGGCGGGCGGGCTGGAGGTAGATGGAATGATGGACTGAACTTGTGTATCTGCATTTATATAGGTACAGCTACCGGATCCTCGCGGTTTTACCCGTGTGGTACACGTTCCCGTGGGAATATCGGGATCAAATATTACCTAAGTCAATCGGGAAGAATGTAGCTTTCTAATGGTCAAAGAATTTTCTAAATCGGTCCAGTAGTTTCGGAGCCTATTCGATGCAAAAAAAACAAAGAAACAATCAAATCTTTCCTCTTTATTATACTACTAGCGGGTCCTCGCGGTTTCACCCGCGTGGCACCCGTTCCCGAGGGAATATCGGGAAAAAATATAGCCGATCTCACTCGGGAAGAATGTAGCTTTCTAATGGTCAAAGAATTTTCTAAATCGGTCCAGTAGTTTCGGAGCCTATTCGATGCAAACAAACAAAGAAACAATCAAATCTTTCCTCTTTATTATATTACTAGCGGGTCCTCGCGGTTTTACCCGCGTGGCACCCGTTCCCGTGGGAATATCGGGATAAAATATAGCCTATGTCATTCGGAAAGAATGTAGCTTTCTAATGGTCAAAGAATTTTTTAAATCGGTCTAGTAGTTTCGGAGCCTATTCGATGCAAACAAACAAAGAAACAATCAAATCTTTCCTCTTTATAATATTAGTATACATATAGACTAACCGACCCGGCTAACATTGTTTGCCTTACAAATTATGGTGAAACCGGGGAATTGCATTTCACCAACATCTTATAAAGATAGACAGATAAAAATAAATAATCTCGAAGAAGTTTTATTTATACACTGCCTGCCAAAAATGTCACTCATTAAAAGTAGGTAATCCAAAGCAGCTAAAACGTCAGTGATTAGAAACCTTTGGAAACGGCCATGGAAGAAATTACAGTTTTGTATAGTACGATACTTAACCAATTTTCTGTACAAAATTACAATTTTCATTTTATAATTTTTCGTAATAAAGAGTAGATTATTTATCACTCTCCAGTTCCCCATATCCTACCAAAAATCACGTCGATCCGTGGCTCTGTTTGACGTGAAAGATGGATAAACAAACACACTTTCACATTTATTATATTAGTAAGGATGTATAATTAAACTAAATTGCAGTTCGTTCTCCTTAAAACACAAAAACGGCTTGACCGATTTGAAAAGAAGACTGGGCAAAAAACTATGGAGCTTGGACCATGGACCAAGAAAAAAAAATTGGCGGCCTCTATTTAATGGTAGTGATATGTGCTTACATTTTTTTAAAACCTTACTTCGCTTTCATGGATAGTTTCAGAGTTACAACTTTTTTAAATAGTTTGAGTTTCGCCAAAAAATACGTTAAAAATGATAGAAATACATTGTTTTAACCATTTTTTGTGGTTATATGTGGACTCCAGTAACTCTTAAGGTGCGGTCACATTCGTCTGACGTCACGTGTTCGGTTTTCATAGTAAATGTATGCACTAGAAGCACACTTATCTTATAACACGTCCATATAGATACGGCGTGTTAACACGTGGCGTAAGACAGATGTGAACGCACCCTTAAGATTTCTTATAAGTTCACTTATCCAAGTTCACATAATACAGGCATCTGCCATTTTTTTGTTCTTTGTATTAGATCACTGTTCTTTTGTTTTTAAGCGTTTGCAAGCATCAATCTTATATCATTACCGGAATAAAAATATTTTTAATAAAAAAAATAACATTATCTTCTTAACTATCCACATCTGAGAGTTATGCTCATAAGAAAAAATGAAGCACATATTCATAACTTTCATTTAGATTTAGATTCTTAAGTCGCCGCACACTTTTATTTTTCAACCTTTGGTCCAGACCAGAGGTGCCCAGTCTCCTTTTATTAATTTATGTTTTTTTTCGCTATATTGTAGGGGTGGTGCACTTACATAAAGAATTATGGCGAAAATCCTGAAGAAGAGCTAAAAATATTATAAAATAAAATCGGTTATTTTGTATGGAAAATTGTCTAACTGACGTGCTATGCAAAACTGAAATTTCGTGCATGGCCGCTTCCAAAGAGTACCTATTTGATCACTACCGTTTTTGGTGAATTCAGTTTTGCTTCACGATTATTTATTTTTATTTGTATATCTATCTTTATTAGATGTTGGTGATAGGAAGTTCACCGGGTCAACTACTTAGTATACATACAATATATTGTACAGGGTTATTTGTAAAACACCAAGAATCTCGAAGAAGTAGATTATAACTTACTAACGGCCGCCCGCAGTTTCACCCGCGTGGCTCCTGTTCCCGTGGGAATATCGGGATAAAAAGTATCCTATGTGTTATTCTAGCCTATAATCTATCTCTGTTGCAAATTTCATCCAGATCCATTCAGTAGTTTTTGCGCGAAAGAGTAACAAACATACATCCATGGGGCTGTCCATTAATCATATGAGGCCCAAAGGGGGGAGGGGGGGTCCGGGAAAAAACCAATTATCCCCAAATGCCTCCATGTTTTCTTGATCATATTGCACACAAGCGTCTTTGGCCGCCAGCCCTGGAGGCCCTCAAACGCATCAATGCTCCCTTTATAATATACTAAAGAAGCGTCCCGGGCCTCCAGCCCTAGGGGCCCCCAAAGGCCTTGACATGGCATCTTTTGGCTATGACAAATGCCTCCATGTTTTCTAGATCATATTCTACTCAAGCGTCTTTAGCCGCCAGCCCTGGGAGCCCTCAAACTCCTCAATGCTCCCTTTATAATATACTAAAGAAGCGTCCCGGGCCTCCAGCTCTAGGGGCCCCCATAGGCCTTGACATGCTATCTTTTAGCTATGACAAATGCCTCCATGTTTTTCTTGATCACATTCTAAACAAGCGTCTTTGGCCGCTAGCCCTGGGGGCCCTCAAACGCCTCAATGCTCCCTTTATAATATACTAAAGAAGCGTCCCGAGCCACCACATCTGGGGGCTCCCAAAGGCCTCCATGTTCCTAAGATAAAATCTTAAATGTTTTTGTAGCCACCGTACCGCCTCTGTGGTCTAGTGGTTCACACCATTTCAGACCCAACGGTGGTGAAACCACCACCATTGTTACCTACGTAACAATGGTGGTAGGACTTGTTCTTAGTCCGCCTGGCTAGCTAGCTACCACCATCTTATCTAAGTCTCAGCATTATTGTGTTACGGCAGTTAGAGATAAGGTAGCCAGTTCCTCAGTGACTGAGAATTCCGAAAGTAGTGCGCTTCCACCTTCAGCCTTATCACCACTTAACATCAAGTGTGATGAAGGATGTGTGGATAAAAAAAAAGAAACAATGAATGGTTTCGGGCCCTGTTTGAGTATCTGTGGAGACGATTTCTTTTCATTAACATTCATTAATATTAAAGTAAGAAAAAGAAATAGCATTCCAAATATTTACCAAATTATAAATTTGCTCTATTCCTCCTTCCAGATGGACATCTACGTCCAGACCGCCAGCCCCATCGTAGAAGAGGTGCTTCGTGGTTACAATGGCACAATCTTCGCATACGGCCAGACCGGCACCGGAAAAACGTACACAATGGCTGGGACCAACTCTGCTCCAGAACTACGAGGCATCATACCGAATTCCTTCGCTCACATATTCAGCCATATCGCTAAGGCTAACGATGATGAGAAGTAAGTATATTCCAACAGAAATATTGCGTTTTGTTACTTTAGCATCGACAAAAGATTGAATGGGTACCATGTTGGGCGCCAATTAACAGCTTACTATTATAGCTATATAATTTGCTCTTATATTCAATTAGCCATCGAAACAATGGTTGCCAAGAATCTACTTCACAAGGAAGAACGGTGATATAAGCGAGATAGCTCAAAAAGCTCTTCCAAATAACTTCGCAATGTGCAAGGTAAATTAATGATTCCTTAGAATCTTTAGCACGATCGTCGCGTATAACCAGACCGGCACCTGCAAGATGTACATCATGGCGGGGGCGAACACTGCCTCCTGAACTAAGGGGCATAATATCTATGTAACTCTTTCGCTCATACACAGGTAGTTAAAAAAACAGTACAGACATTTTAGGGGATGATAGTGTCCATCAATACGAACAATTTTTACTATGGGCCGATCACGGAATCGCGAAAAAATATCAACTGTTCCATGCAAAAGTACAACATCGACTCGACTGAAATGTATGGAACAGCTGATTTTTTTTTCGCGTTCCGTGGTCGGCCCCGTAGTAAAAATTTTTCATATTGATGGACACTATCATCCCCTAAAATCTCTGTACTGTTTTTTTTAACTACCTGTATTTAGGTCATATAGCTAAGGCCAACGAGATAACGAAAAGTGAGTACACAAACATATCTTTGAGTACCATGTTGGGCGCCAATTTACAGCTCGGCATTATAGCTATCTTATTCGATCATAAACACAATCTGTCTTCGATCCAATCCATGTTAATCGTTGGTAAGCATCTACTTCAACAGAAGGAGCGGTGATGAAAGCGAGACAGTTCGAAAACTCTTTAAAATACTTCGCATTGTGCAAAGGCAAGTTGAAAAGACCTAGTTACCTATAATGGTGTCTTATTCGCGTACGGCCAGTACAAAATGGCGGAGGCAAACTCTTCTCCAAAGCTACGAGGCAGAATACTGAACTCTTTCGCTCATATATTCCTATCGCTAAGGCTAATGATAACGAAAAGTAAGTAAATTCCAACAAAATATCAGTCTGGTGGAGGAGCCCGTGGCGCAGTGGATAGCGCGCTCGGCCTGCGATCGTTGAGGTTAAGCAACGTTCGCAATGGTCGGTCACGGGATGGGTGACCAAAAACTTTTCATCTCGAGCTCCTCCGTGCTTCGGAAGGCACGTTAAGCCGTTGGTCCCGGCTGCACTTGCAGTCGTTAATACCCACCAATCCGCACTGAGCCCGCGTGGTGGGTCATGGCTCATTCTCCTTATTCATCCATAAGGAAGGCCAGTGCCCCAGCAGTGGGGACATTAAATGGCTGATGATGATGATGATGATCAGTCTGGTGGTAACAAAAATATAATTGGGCACCACGGTGGGCGCCAATTAACAGCTTGAAAATGTAGGTACTTACTTACCTATCTAATTCGCTTTTATATTCAATCTGTCATTAAAGCAAAAGAGAGTTGGTTAGTTAGTTAGTAATTAAGCAGAAAGAGTGGCAACAAGCGTGACAGACAGCTTAAAAACCCCATTTTAACACATACGCATTGTGCAAATGAAGGTTTTATTTGAGATTAATATATTCATGGTTAGTAACACATTTTTCCGTAATTGTCCACAGATTCCTGGTGTGCGTCACATACTTGGAGATCTACAATGAGGAGGTGCGTGACCTGTTGGGCAACAATCCGCAGCAGAGCCTCGAGGTGAAGGAGAGGCCCGACATCGGGGTGTTCGTCAAAGATCTTACTGGTAAGAGACAATTTGATATTGAAAATAAAACAACTTATACTACTACTTACGCGCGGACTGTAAGTCAGCGGCGACCTATCTTAACGTTTGGTCGGGGTTCGGACACGCGAAGTTAATCCATTTGCGTTATCAAGTAAATTCTATATCTGTGTACCATGGGCAACAGCGTCGCTTAACCACTTCTAAGGTTAAAATAGCTTCACGCCGCCGTGCCGTCACAACATACGTTTAGTTCGCGCAGGGGCGATACGCGCGCACACGAATTTTGTTGCTAACTGGTTAAGCGACGCTGTTGCCCATAGTACATACACTATATGTCTCAAAACTTGGTCCTTCGAGCCGGTTAAAAACTCCTCCATTTTGAATCTCCAGGCTATGTAGTCCACAACGCAGACGAGCTAGAGAAGATAATGGCGGTGGGCAACAAGAACCGCCACATCGGAGCGACCGCAATGAACACGGAAAGTTCGAGATCTCACGCCATATTCAGTATTACGGTGGAGTCTAGCAAGAAAGGAAGCGATGGGAAGGTGCACGTGAAGATGGGGAAACTGCACCTTGTGGACTTGGCTGTAAGGTTCAATCTTTATATTTTATCAGCGCAGTATAGCTCTTATTTAACTCGCAGTGTATGTATGTATGCATTTTTGTCCGTTCTGGTCAAATCTTACAAGCTTAGGTAATTTTACCCACTTCCCAGTGTCCGATTGAGCTGAAATTTTGTATGAAAGTATGTTTTAGATGACAATACAATATTAAAGTACAGTAAGCAAAAAACCTTGTCATGAAAATGAAATTTTTACTAAAAACTTATTCTTCCATTAATCTCTATCAAGTGTCTGTCACCGCTTCCTTCCACACATCATCCTTCACATAATCCATTCATATTTTAATCGGTCTTCATCTCCACACATATCCGTCAGTCCGTCCTAAAAATACTTTTCCTGCTATACTTACTTATTTGACGGCTAGTTTCTGGCATTTAAAATGAATGATATTTTTCTCTTAAGTGTTAAAATCTTATCCCATTTAAAATCATGTTATCTATATAAAGGCGCGCTTACACTGGCAACTAAAATTGCGCAATTCCTGTTAAACCCCGCAAAATGTGACGTCACGACCACATCAAGCAATTAAGGGCGATGGCAAAATGTATCAATCAACCCGTTGTTGAGATATGGCCACACAATACAACGAAATATGGAGCCAAATCGCTCCACTTAATTGCTCCAGATTGTTCCATTACAGTTGCTAGGCAATTATTGCCATAAAAATTGCCCATGTACGCGTGCCTTTAGAACACCAAAATCGTCCCCTAAATATTAAGGCCCGATTTCACCACTGACATTTAAACGCGGTCAACGCCTAAACGTGTTTAAATAATATTTCTGTCTCTATCACATTCAAACAGATGACATAGACAGAACTATGTTTTAACCCATTTACAGCGACCGATCGTTATAAAGATAAAAAAAAACATCAATATTACCCTCAAATCAAACATGGTTTTGAGTGGTCAATTTTGTCTCGTTGTTTTTTGTTCGTCGATAAAAAAATAGTTTCAGTAGATAGATAGATAGATAGATAGATGATTTATTTACACCAAACAAGCACACATAACAAAAATAATAAAAAAAACAGCAAAATTAATAAAAAGAAAAATCAAATTAAAATCAATCAGTAACAACTGGGTACACGTTTAGCGTTGATCGCGTTAAAATAGTAGTGGTGAAATTGGACTTAAATTGCAGAGCTGTTGCTCTTTGTCATCAGGGCTCTGAGCGTCAGAGCAAGACCCAAGCCACCGGCACCCGCCTGAAGGAAGCTACCAAAATCAACCAGTCCTTGTCAGTACTGGGCAACGTCATATCGGCACTGGTCGACGGCAAGTCCACGCACATACCGTACAGGTAATGTCACTACTTATTGAAAGGATATTATTCAGTTTTGTATGGAGCCTCGGCTAGGACTTTGTACACTATACCATAGGCAAGCAAAAGATAAATATAATAACTGAAAACTAATTATATCGCTATAAGCTAACGCGTTTGATGGTACAAAAGCATTATCTAGTCTTAATTTTATGCAACCCCGATTCAATATGGCGGTAAAACGCCACACTCACATTAAAAAAAAGGTTAACATTGACAGATTATCATCAGTCGTCATCGTCAATGTCATAGTTTTTTCGTACAGAAACATATGTTTCCGAACGTGATTTAAATATGGTTGCCAGTGTGACCATGGATGGCAAAGAATTTTTATTTTAAAGTTAATTTTTGTACCATTTATCCAGACAGACAATGAGAATTTTAATATTTTATATGACTTTACTATATTTTTTACTATTAGTACGAATAGTGTACAATGTCCTAGCCGAAAATGAAAAATGTCCTTTATATTTATTATCTACTAGCTTTCCGCCCGTGGCTTCGCCCGCGTGGACTACACGACGTTATCCTGCGGGAATCTGATATTTTTCCGGGATAAAAAGTATCATATTTTCTTCTCCAGGCTAGAAAGTATCTGTGCTCTAATTTTTGGCGAATCCGTTCAGCCGTTTTGGCGTGATTGAGTAACAAACATCCAAACATCTAAACTTACACGCTTATAATATTAGTAGGATTACTGGGATACGAAGAGCCCGTGGAGTAGTGGTTACCCCGAGTCCAGCTAATCTATTCTAATATTATAAAGAGGAAAGATTTGTATTTTTGTATATAACGAATAAACTCAAAAAGTACTGGACCGATTTAGAAAATTCTTTCACCGTTAGAAAGCTACAGTCTTCCCGAGTGCCATAGGCTATATTTTATCCCGATATTCCCACGGGAACGGGTACAACGCGTGTGAAACCGCGGGCGGCCGCTAGTTAATTAAAAATAAATACGCTTTTATTACGTACAGAAAACAAGAGATTGATCTGTTCATAGTATCTCCTTCGCTATCAATAAATAAATATATTCTTTCAATATTATATAACTTATGTACATCTAAAAATCAAATATTCTCTCCTGTATTTGCACCCACTCCCCTCTGTCCTTTTCTTTCACCCAAGGTTGCCTGGAAGGGATGCTGCTATTTAGCAATAAGGCTGCCTCGTTGTATGCTTTCTGTGTTTTGTTATGTTTCTTTCTTAGGCACATAGACTACTTTTTACCTTGGGAAATTATCTCAATCGTACGGGAAAACACTGTTTACTTTAGTATTAGATAAATCATTCGTTTATAAATTGTGCTGTTTGATGGTTCTGTTTATTTTTAATGACATATATTTCAACTAATACTGAATTTTTTTTGTATAGGAACTCAAAACTCACTCGCCTGCTGCAAGACTCGCTCGGAGGCAATTCAAAAACTGTTATGGTGAGTTACTATCATTTTTTTTTATTCAACAGGTTAGCACTTAGTCGTGGGCCACACTGGAGCGACCGCGGGGCGCGGAGGCGCCCTGCGGATCCGCAGGACGCGCGAACACGTACTATTCCCTCGGCCGGTCGCGGCGACCGCCGGACGCGCCAGTGTGGCCCCTCCCGTCCGTCTCAATATATTTGTTTTTCCCGCTCAACGCGGACGCAAGACGCGCCGCTCCAGTGTGGCCCACGACTTAGCCTTCATTTCACCTGTTGTTAAGTGATGATAAGGCTGAAGGTAGAAGTGCACTCGTACTCCCGGTATTTATTTTATTTTATTACAAAAAGGCTTACCAACTAAATACAAACAATATTAAAACTAAAAACAGTGATTTATATGTAACTAGCTTCCGCCCGCGACTTCGTCCGCGTGGACATTCGAAAAAATACTTAGGGGACCAATTACCAGGATAAAAAGTATTCTTTGTTTTAATTTCATAAAAATCCAATCAGCCGTTTTTACGTGATTACGCGGGTCCTCCCTCACCAAGCGAGCAGCCTCGCGCGAGGCAGAACGTTTGCCACGTGCGGCGGGCCTCGCACGAGGCTGCTCACTTGGTGAGGGAGGACCCGCCTAATCACGTAAAAACGGCTGATCGGATTTTTATGAAATTAAAACAAAGAATACTTTTTATCCTGGTAATTGGTCCCCTAAGTATTTTTTCGAATGTCCACGCGGACGAAGTCGCGGGCGGAAGCTAGTAAATAATAAGTGTCTGTTTCACAATCAAAAACTTAGTTCTGAGTAGCTTAGGTACCAAAAACTTTTAGGGTTATGATTTAGGTTTCTATACCCTATTTACCCCCTGGGTTTGATTTTCGGAAAACTACGAAATGGGTTGTCTAGGTATTTGTTTTAAGAAGTAAGCCTACAAAGTTTCAAGTTGAAATTTCTATTTTACCCCCTGATTTTTCATTCAAAATTTCACCCCTATTTCAACCTTTTAGGGGTTGAATCATGTTCAGCGTGTTAAACATCAAAATAAATGCCATTCTTGCAATCGTCATCCCATAAAACCTCAATAACGACATCCATATCGATTTTAGGTTTATTTATCCCATTTAACCTCTAAGGGGTAGATTTTCGAAAAAATACGAAATATGTGTTTGCTTATTTGTTTTAATTTCCGACCATAAGCCTAAATAATAAATTCAATGAAGGACTTTCCAGATACAACATTTCGTCCCCCTTTTCACCCCTTCGGGGGTGGAATTGTCAAAAACGCTGACACAGGAAAATATTAATTTTCAATTGCCAGCCTAAATACAAAATTTGAAGATTCTAACTTCAAAACTGACGGACTTTCATACACATATTCATCCCCCATTTCACCCCCTGGGTTTGATTTTGGAAAAATTACGAAATGGCTTGCCTATTTGTTTAAAGAAGTAAGCCTACAAAGTTTCAAGTTGAAATGTCTATTTTACCCCTGATTTGTCATTCAAAATTTCACCCCTATTTCAACCTTTTAGGGGTTGAATCATGTTCAGCGTGTTAAACATCAAAATAAATGCCGTTTTTGCAATCGTCATCCCATAAAACCTCAATAACGACATCCATATCAATTTTTAGGTTTATTTATCCCATTTAACCTCTAAGGGGTTGATTTTTCAAAAAAAATACAAAATATGTGTTTCCTTATTTGTTTTACTTCCCGACCATAAGCCTAAATAATAAATTAAATGAAGGACTTTCCAGATACAACATTTCATCCCCTTTTCACCCCTTTGGGGGTGGAATTGTCAAAAACGCTGACACAGGTAAATATTAATTTTCAATTGCCAGCCTAAATACAAAATTTGAAGATCCTAACTTCAAAACTGACGGACTTTCATACAAACATTTATCCCTTATTTCACCCCCTTAGGGGTGGAATTTCCAAAAATCTTTTTTTAGTGGATGCCTACACTGTATAACGTATCTATGTGCAAAATTTGAAGTCTCTAGGTTCAGCGGTTTGGGCTGTACGTTGATATCTCAGTCAGTCAGTCAGTCAGTCAGTCAGTCAGTCAGGACTTTGAATTTTATATATATAGATAAACTTATAGGTATGCCCAGTATTGAGTAAAAATTTAAACTTACAATTAAAAAAGAAACTACAAACATCGAAGAAAACGAACATTTAAGAACAGTCGCATAAACATGACACAGGCTACTTCTTACTAATAAAGTGAAGAGCAACCGACTTCTTAAAAGATCCTCTTTTTCCATTTTGTGATCAGATGAAAGAGGTCATTGTAACAACTGAGCATTGCACAAAGAGGAGCATTGCGCCCGTAATTCGTTTTATTATATTGTATTGTATCCTCAACCTCTGAGGAACTGGCTATCTTATCTCTAAGTACCGGAACACAACAATGCTGAAAACATCGTTGTTATGGCGTCAGACTTAGATAAGATGGTGGTAGCAAGCCAGGCGGGCTTAATTGCTCCAGATTTATCCATTACAGTTGCTAGGCAATTATTGCCAAAAAGTTGTTATTGTAGTCGTGAAACGATCATTTTTGAGGCCCTAAAACTCATAAATTAGCCTACTGATGAATCCAGAAATTATATATATTAAATATTAATATATAAAATTCAATCTGAGCATTTAAAAAAAACATAGTCTTTAAGATACTATTTAAAAAAAACATTGAAATGAAGCTGTTTTCAACTTGAAATACGCTACTGCTTCTAAACTACAAGTGATATTTTCACGTTTCTTTCAGGAAAAGATTGCTGACTTGTTTAACTTAAAACTGAGCATTTTTCGTTTTAAGATAATACATAGTTTTGACGAAACGTGTGTTTAAGCTGTTTTGGTGCGGGTAGCAGGCGGGAAAATTAGGCCACTTTTCTATGCCCAAGGTCGTTGGCGATCACTTTCTATGGTAAATAATTTTCAACTTTATACGCATATGTAAAAAGACGAGTATTGTTTGAAATGACCGAAAATGCGCGCGGCCGCTCGACTGCTCTCGGGGCTTCGTGACATTCGGTAATTTCAAACAATACTCTTCAAAATTCAATTTCGTTTATTCAATTTAGGTTTGAAAAATGGAAAATGAAGTATTCAGAAAAAATCGGCCCGTCTCACAACCAGCTCCGATGGGACTGGACAGCTGGTTGTGAGACGGGTCGATTTTTTTCTAAATACTTCATTTTCTACTTTTCAACCATAAAAATTGCATTGTGAATGCAAAAAAGTAAAAATTTAAATAACAATTTAGGTTTGTTCTTTGAGTATAAATAAGGGTTTGTTTAACAACACTTATGTACGTTAATGAAGCTACGCCATCGGTTCTCAAATCCTACGGCAGGAGATCTTGTAACGAGAAGAACCGGCAAGAAACTCGTCACGTCTTTTTACATATGCGTATAAAGTTGAAAATTATTTAACACAGAGAAAGATCGCCGCGTCTCGTCGCTGCCATTTCAGTATAGATTGAGCCTTAGTCGCTTCTTGAGCTACAGGCCAGTATTCCATTTGCAGATAGCGACAATAGGCCCAGCCGAGACAAACTACGTGGAAACTATAAGCACTCTTCGCTACGCCAACCGCGCTAAGAACATTGAGAACAAGACACACGTCAACAACGAGCCTGGAGACGCGCTGCTGACCAGGTGAGATCATGAATCGGCATTGGATTTTTTAAAATCTCAATATTGTGTCCTTTCGCCGTTATTCGAAGCCTAGGTAAACATATTTTGAGAAAGCCCTTTCCGTTTCCGTTCGACATCAATTTTCCTATTGGTCAATATAACCAACGTGACGTCACTTCCGTAACGTCATCATAAGTCACGTGATACGAGTTCACCTTTTAGCAACGGCGGAAGATTTGTGTCATTGGCGTCCATTTTTCGCAACCGTTCACATCTAATCATAAACGCTGTTAGCGTTCGAAATTTAAAATTTAAAAATTTGTACGAGTGGTTCTTTTATTTTACTTTCTCGGATAAAGTAATATTATTATTTATGAAAATTGTTCGAATTTTAAAAGAGCGTGCCTGTGAGTGAGCGCGCGAAAACATGGCGGGTCGGGCTCGATGTCCACCTGTTAATTTCAAAGTATCGTGGAATCCAAAGCATTTAGGACGACGAGATGGAGTATGAGCTTTATTGGCACACAGGAATTGAGGTAATTTAACACCTCGCCAGGTCAGTGAAAGTTTTGATTTTTTTTTATTTTCTTACCCACAAGCAAGTAAGAAATTTTATATTTTCTCACCATGAAAAATCTGTTCATGTGATAGTTAGTAGAGAATTTTTGCGATCTGCGCAGAGAGATTAAATCATAATCTTAATCATTTATTTCAAATAGATTTCCTTTTAATAGTGATACAATGTGATTTAGGGATTTTGAAAGGATCGGGAAGTATACAGTGGGTCTCGGCTCCCGTCGTCGCCCGTGCTTGACCTTGACACACTTTTCTCTTGTTTAGTTTATAAATCCTATTTTACAATTTGTACCGACTTCTTGTGGTGATTTATTGTTTCGAAAGCATTTTGAAGTACCGACATTTTCTTTAATGGTAATCATGGTATCATTGCAGTTCTAAAATAATATGTCAGTAGGTATAGTCGAGTGGTATAGCGCTAATTTTGGTTAGTTGCTTTTGTTTCAACGTTTTGTTTTTGATCATGTATCTACACCGGCACATAGTGGGTGATTACTTTTATACTTTTATTACTCCCAGGTCTGTATGTGAGTGCTACCTGCATTATAAATGGGAACAAGCGTCCCTATATATTTATTAGCTAACCAACTAGCGCAAGGCAAATAATATTTTAAAGTGAATAGTGTATTTGCAAAATTAGTGAATTGTATGCAAAAGTTTATTCTTAATACTTTCTACAGTTGACCCTTGCCCCTTTTAGGGAGTGTTAATGTGGGTCGTGTAATGTAACATGGAGCAAATGATTTGATATTGAAAACTTACTTAAATGTTTTTTTTTTTTATGTGCGTACTGCGGTACCTATTGAATTTTATATATGTAAACAAGTACTACCGTACCTAACGTAGTGATGACTTGTTTTTGTCACAATTCTAATCTAACGTGACCCACCACATTGGTGGTCACTTTATGAAGTTTTGTTGTGACGGGGTGCTCAGCCCCCCCCGAACCCCCCTACCATTGGTTCGATGATGTTTTATTAATGGATACGTAATTGGCTTCATTATCCTTGAGATTTTTAATATGATATTGAACGCAGATTTTAAGTTAAAACATAACCTGCTTACGCAAGTAACGGGGAGCATTTCCTGCTTACGCAAGTATCAGGGTGCAATGTTTTTGACAATAAGCATATGAATCTTTTTATGTTTTTGGATTACGTGATATTATTAGTGCCGTCAATGCCATAATTATGATTGAAAGTAAGAACTGTATATTCAAATAAATATGCTATATATTTATATTTTATTCCTTCCGTCGAGGAAGTAAAAAGGGGGGGGGGATATAGGTATATCGACTACACACACCTTTCATGTTTATATGCGAACAAGCCCCGCTAGTATTAGGCACGCTGGAAGCTGTGCTTGGCACTAATAGTTTATATATTGATTGAAATATCGCGGTGGCTCCCTATGGGCACCAGGCAGTGATAGCAATAATTAAGTATTTAAACGATTAATAATAGGTACCTACTGACTAGACTGCAGTCAAAGTAATTATGCTATAAAGCCAGTTGGGATTGCGATTCTCACTTTTCGTGTATCTGACATTCTGCGATTTCTGATAATGCGTGTCTGGCGTTTTGCGTATCTGAAAGAGCCTGACAGTCTGACATAGCTGTAAGCAACAGCACGAGCTGAGCTGGTCTGCCCTTTCGACTGTTTCATACCTAAATTTAGTTCAGATTAAGAAAATGTTAATGGAGAACACCGAATAAATTAGGTATTACTTTACATTATTCCACAGTAGATTTACGTTTTAGAAAATTTATGTTCGTTAATATAGGCAATAGTTATTTTAGCCGTCTAGAAGAGTGAAGTCATCTGATACAGGCATTGTTTATGCTTACTCATCGTCATGTATAAATATGGCAGGCTGCTCCCTGGCACCGTAGATTTATATCGTGAGACGAATTCTGACGATCACGGTCTTTTAAAATGGCAAAACTAGGTATATACCATATTTTGTTGCCTGTAATACAGATCAACCTGCAACGGGCAATAGTACCTAATTACCGTTACTGATATTATTTTTCCTGTGCTCATGTAACTCATGCACTCATGTAATGTATGTAATGTTGAAAATGAAAAACCTTTTGTTATTATGATATAAACTACCTATTCATGTATTCAATCAAAAGTACTTGTTGACTGTCTTAAACAATAGAAAAATTATGCCTTTCCAGGCTAGAATGAATGCAGCTTGGAGATTGACAGGGTCTACAAAGACATCTTTTTATGAACTTTTAATGAATCATTGTCATAAAATGAATAATTGGATAATTTATGAATTTTTTGGGAAGAATAAGTAAAAATAAGTTTCTGAGATTGATTTCGCAAGGACACTGGCCCATACAAATGTAAAATTAGTGGATCTGATCATTGATAATAATTTACGAGTTTTCAGATTGACAGTCGCTCCACAAGAACACTGTCTTGTACAATAGCAAAATTATGCCCTTGCATGCATGCTAGCATTAGGGCAACTCAAAGAAGTTGCTCGTTTTTCTGATGAGGAAAAGATGTCTCTTATGTTTCTGATAAACAATGTCTTTGGTGAGTTTTAATAGTTTTTTTTTTAGATCATTATGTTAGAATTTATTATTTTTATTACCAAGGTATATTATGTGCCCGGTTAACCCATTTTTACTAAATGGATGGGTATAATGAGCCATAACTCACTCCGTGGGCTCAATGCGCATTTTTTAAGTTTGTATATATGTTTCTTTGCTAGAGTGGATATAACATTTAAGGTGTTCCGTGTAACTAAATTGGCAGTAATTAACGGAGTTTTTTAATTGAGTCGATAGTAATTAATAATAAGAGAAACGCGTCTTTAGAATGGCAGTCTATATAAAAAATTGTGTCCTGCAATGCAACTTGGGACCGTGTCGGTAAAATATATGAAGTGAAACTGTCATTATCGGCCATTACTAGTCATTTTCGTTGTTATTATTATATTTATATGTATAGTTACAGTTAAAAAAGTCTTGAATGGGTGCTAGGAAAATATTGACGATTCAAATTTTTATCCTTAAGGACCTACATGCTTATTATAATAATATGTCTATGTGAATAAATCAATATTGGATTGATTGATAGATATAGTAAAAGTTATGACAAAATTTTGCAAATCTTTTACAATTAATCTTTTAATTAAAAGAGTTTAATGAGTTACATTAATTCGATTTGTATGCAAATAAGATTTGTTACAAAATAGCAGATGCTTTAAAGAAGTTACTTTTGTTTTGATCTTGTAAAATAAGGCATGTGCTTACATTACTTTCAGAAATTCACTTGATTTTTATACATGGTCGCGCTTTTTGTCAGACCAGTAAGACAAGCCGGCACAAGTAGTTTAGGATGTTATATGTATCAGCGATCCTATTTATTCGAATAATGTTAACGTTAATTTTTGCAATCAAACTTTAATACATCTTGCACTGCACAAACGTAGCAATAGTTGACATTTTCTCTAGCACAAAGCTTTAAATAATGTGTTTTCTCTTTGAATTTGGTGTAGTGATTCAACAGTTGAACTGATCGTCGTGGGTTCGATATTTTAAGTATAATATTATGTTTAGTTGATCGAAGTGTTTTGTATGTAACATAACCATGTATTTACAAAATACATGTTTATTTATTTATTTAATTCTTCATGCACAAATTACAGTACATAGGTGGACTTAATGCTACGCACCCTACAGAACCATAAGAATTACGACTTGGGCATCTTGGCCATAGGACAAGCTTTGCTTAGATTGGGGCTACACAGTAGTATATTAAAATTCCCCAAATTATTTATTTTAGTAAATTTCCTATGAATAATAATTTCCCTATAGCGGTAAAGGATATACTGAGAAACAGTCGTCAGCTTCATAACAATGCTAGTGCTCGGGAGTTTAGCGTGTCACTAGTATAAAATAATAATTTAAAGCAACATGATTTTACAGTTAGGGAAGATAAGAGTCTTGTGCTTATGGTTTCTTGTGCCGAAAGTTTTTACAATTATTAAATTGTATTTATATTTTTCTTTATTATGTGTTTTCAGATCATATCGTATCGATGGTATGTCAGAAGAGACTTAGCCAAAAGATTTTCAGATGTTTTTGCTTCAAAAATATATAAGGGATAGCACAAGTTGTGTTATTGTAATGTTTGTTTCTTTTCAGATTTTGAATATTTCAAGAATATGTAAATGATTTATGTAACATAGTTTACATATTTATGAATAAGGTTTGATAGATTGAGCATAAGCACTTATACATTTTATTTCAATCATATTCAGACATCCGTGCTCATATTTTTATTATATAGGTACTTACGTACTATTGTAAGTATGACATACTTGAATGTTTGATAGTAATAGCATAACGTTTCTGATATCAGTATTAATTTGTGATGTTGAGTTATAAAGTTAAACAATTAATTCGAGTACCTACCCCAAGTACCTGTCGAATTTGTCAAAAGGTATAAGATTAATGTCATAATTGCTGATACATGTCACATTGGCGTCCTCGTTCACCAGGCGATAACAAACAAGGTCTCAAAATATGTTTACCTAGGCTTCGAATAACGGCGAAAGGACACAATAGGAGCGTTTTACCTACCATTAAAACGCATATTGTGTCCGGAGCCTTATTCGAAGCCTAGCTTTAAGACCTGCCTGGTGTAGATTTTATCCTTAATGGTTGTCAAGTGTTTCAGATTTTGAGACTACAATGACACAAATCTTCCGCCGTTGCTAAAAGGTGAACTCGTATCACGTGACTTATGATGACGTTACGGAAGTGACGTCACGTTGGTTATATTGACCAATAGGAAAATTGATGTCGAACGGAAACGGAAAGGGCTTTCTCAAAATATGTTTACCTAGGCTTCGAATAAGGCTCCGGACACAATATGCGTTTTAAATGGTAGGTAAAACGCTCCTATTTGTTTTTTTTTCTTCATAACAGGATAGCTACAGGCGCGGCTACAAGGAGACACATTTTTACCTACATTTTTTATTTATCATTTCAAAACCCCCCCTCAACAACATCCTAGATCCACACACCTTAGCATTTAGCCTTCATCACACCTGTGGCCCGATTCTGCTAACGTTAAGTCGTAATCGTGTCTCAATCGTGTTTCAATTGTTGCACTTTTTTACACACTAGTTACAAGAATTATGACAGTATGATGTGATGTGAATGTAGTGTGTGGTGTGACCATCAGTAGTATTGTGAAAAAAGTTCACATTTCTTGTAACTAGTGTGTAAAAAAGCACAACAATTGAAACACGATTAAGACACGACACGATTATGACTTAACGTTAGCAGAATCGGGCCACTGGTGAGATCATGAATCGGCATTGGATTTTTTAAAATCTCAATATTTGATTTTTTATTCATAACAGGATAGCTACAGGCGCGGCTACAAGGAGACACATTTTTACCTACATTTTTATTCATCATTTCAAAACCCCTCTCAACAACATCCTAGATCCACACCTTAGCATTTAGCCTTCATCACACCTGTGGCCCAATTCTGCTAACATTAAGTCGTAATCGTGTCTCAATCGTGTTTCAATTGTTGTGCTTTTTTACACAATAGTTACAAGAATTATGACAATATGATGTGATGTGAATGTAGTGTGTGGTGTGACCATCAGTAGTATTGTGAAAAAAGTTCACATTTCTTGTAACTAGTGTGTAAAAAGCACAACAAATGAAACACGATTGAGACACGATTATGACTTAACGTTAGCAGAATCGGGCCCCTGATGTTAAGTGATGATAAGGCTGAAGGTAGGAGCGCACACGTACTCCCGGAATCCTCAACCACTGAGGTACTGGCTATCTTATCTCTAAGTATCAGAAAACAACAATGCTGGAAACATCATTGTTATGGCGTCAAACTATAAGCACTCTTCGCTACGCCAACCGCGCTAAGAACATTGAGAACAAAACGCACGTCAACAACGAGCCTGGAGACGCGCTGCTGACCAGGAGCCGTACTCTGAAACGCAAATCCGAAACTTCGGTTAGCCCCGTCTCTTTCACTCGATTCTGTCACAACTGGAGAGTGAGAGGGATGGGTATAACGAAGTTTCGGGTTTTGCGTTTCAGAGTTGGCCCTCAGGTGAGATCATGAATCAGCATAGCATCTCAATAGCCGGAACTACACCAAACGATCCGCTTTCCACGATCAAGAGGGCCTGTTTCGAAACAAAAACAAAAACTTCGTTATACCCGTCCTTCTCACTCTCTAAGTCTACAGTCTATTCTGTGGAGCAAAAGACTTTATTTACCTAAACAAAATAGTTTTTATTGCATTATTAAATCACTTAATTGTTTTCTATAGATTCCAACAAGAAATCGACCAACTTAAGAAACAACTGGAGGAGACTGCTAACGGTATGTTAATTGTTTATTATAATAGTCAAATCTATTCATAGTAATTTAATAAAACCGAAAAGTATTTGCAATGATAGGTATTCTTTCTCATTTTTTTTTTAACTAGAAAATAATCAATTTACCTCCTGACTTTCGTAGCGCTAGTTTGGAGGCAATTTATTTCTAGTTCTTAAAAAAATAAGTGCGGAAAGTGTTTGTTAAATAATAAATCCATTTTGATTTCATTTTCGAATTTGATGCACTAAAGTATTCCCGATGAGAATTTTTTTTGATAAGTTCTTTAGATGATACAATACAAGGTTTGATATGATAACGTTAAAACTTATCATTTTACGCACCAGACATCGAAGACGAAGAAGAAGACCTAGCCAAGTCTGAAGAGGAGCTATCAGATGACACTCTCACTGAACCTGAGCTGGACAGCCTCGACCCTGAGGAGAAGAAGACGAGGAGGAAGATGAGAAGAGAGGAGAAGGTTTGTTTGACCCATATTGTGCCTCTTGATTCGTGAATTAATTGATACTTCATCTGCCCAGAACTACTTTGTTGTAAATTTTTGATATGTTAGTTGTAATCTTCAATCAACATTAATAAAGGTTGTAATCTATACTAATATTATAAAGAGGAAAGATTTGATTGTTTGTTTGTTTGCATCGAATAGGCTCCGAAACTACTGGACCGATTTAGTAAATTCTTTGACCATTAGAATGCTACATTCTTCCCGAGTGACATAGGCTATATTTTAACCCGATATTCCAACTGGTACCATGCGGGTAAAACCGCGAGGAACCGCTAGTGTGTCTATATTTACATTAAAATGAGTATTAAAGCGATCGAGATTGGGTTATTAAGATTTTTTTAAGAGCCCATAAACGGTGTTTATAAATATAAAATTTTCACCATTAGAAAGCTACATTCTTCTTGAGTGACCATCCATACTAATATTGTAAATGAGATAGTGTGTTTGTTTGTCCATCTTTCACGTCAAAACGGAGCAACGTTATTTTTGGTATGGGGATAGTTCGTGGGCTGGAGAGTGAAATCGGCTTCTTTTTATCCCGGAAAACGTTCCTGACAGCAGAATGTATGCATTGGCACTGTCACTCACTTCAGGACAGACAAAGACACAGAATTCTAATCCGTTTCCGTTTCCGGTGGTTTGTGAATCAGGGGCTGGAACGTTCTACCTACAGTATCATTTCTATTTACAGGAAAAACTGAATCGGGAGAAAGCCCATCAAGCTAGGAAAGTCCTGGAAGAAAAGAAGGCTGAATTGCAGCGCACTAAGTAAGTCAGATATGAAGATCACTCGGGAGCTCGGGACTAAATAATTTAAACTGCTCAAACAATCTAAATCTAAACACCAAACAAATAACAAAGAAAAAATAATTTACTGCATTTTTATGTCATTTTACAAAAAAAAAACTGATTTTAGTGACGTAGGGACACAGTTTTTGGGCTGATTATCTGATAAAGTCTTTGTACAGTTGTACCATTTAAATCGAAACCACCGTAAGTTCATTTTCTAACAGATATTAAAATTCAATAAGGTGTACATTCAAAGTATTTGTTGACACTGACAATGACCTTAAATTTATACGTGTTACGTGTAAAAGATACCATTTTTTTATAAAACAACCCTCGGAACGTGATCTCCACTGGCACTTCGATATTTTGTAAAATACAGTTTCATTTATCTTCTCGCCTGTATCAAATTGTCAAGTCGCAATGGGAATGTCTGATACATTGAGAAAATTAGACCTTTCGCATTGCAGTCATTTTGGGACTTGGTCTTTTTAAAAATTATGCAATGAGGCTCTAAGATATTTTGAACATTGGTTGTTATAAACCGGAGGGATAGTTTTGACGCTTTGAAACAAATTATTAGTAAAATGGGTTACGAAATGATTCAATTGGTTCGAATGTACCTAAACGTGCGTCGGTCGATATCCTACAGTATCTCTAACACCCATACACTTTCAGGAAACAACAAGAAGAGCTCAAAGATAAACTGCAACGCCTCGAGTCCAAAGTCCTGGTCGGTGGTGAGAATCTGCTGGACAAGGCCGATACCCAGCGCAGGCTGCTGGAGCAAGCTGCCAGCGAACTGGAGCAACGACGCTTGAATGAGCTGCGTCTCCAGGAGCATCTGCAGCAGAAGGAGGTAACACCTAGGACACCTGCATGAGACGATACCACAGATAAATAAAATTAAATAAAAAAAAGTAACAGAAGCTGCACTCTGCGAGACCATTAAACAAATAGCAACTCTTAACTTCAACACGATAAAGTAGAATTCAGCTAGTACGGCTCTAATTACGAACGGCTAGATCTCTTTCTATCGCATATATTCTATCGCGCTCGGGCGGGGGCGGCCCGCTGTAAATTGTATTGAATTGTATCCCGAGATATACCCGAAGCGGTAGGCACTTCTCTCGGGTCCTTGAGAGAGTGACGGACGCCTGACGTTACTCAGTATAGCTTAAGCTGGAGCAAGCTGCCAGTGAGCTGGAGCAAGCCGCCAGCGAGCTGGCATATAATATGCTAGCTACTTGCTATATAATCAACCGGGACATTAGAAGCCTCGTGGTTCTAAATTATTCCATCAAAATGTATTAAACCCCCTTTTTTATCCACAACGGGGTAGCACTTGGCCTTCATCACACCTAATGTTAAGTGGTGATAAGGCTGTAGGTGGAAGCGCACTACTCCCGGAATCCTCAATCATTGAGAGACTTGCTATCTTATCTCTAACGACAGGGACACAACAATGCTGAAAACATCGTTGTTATAGCGTCAGACTTATAGATAGATGGTGGTAGCTAGCCAGGCAGACTTTGAACAACCAACAACCAATACGTACCCCCACTGGGACTCGAATCCGTGACCTCTGGGTCTGATGCCGGTGGTATGTGCCACTAGATAATAGAGTCGGTTAAAAACTCTCAACTTACTTCACTTCATTTTCATTCTCCATTTCCAGGCTGAACGTCTAGACCTAGAAGAGCGTTACTCCAGTCTCCAAGAAGAGAACGCCGCTAAGACGCGCAAGCTCAAACGCGCAGTACAACTCCTGAACTCAGCCAAGGCGGAACTGGCTGACCAACAGAGAGAGCAGCAGAGAGAGATGGAGGGAATCCTGGACAGTGTCAGGGCCTTAAAACGAGAGATACAACTGGCTGACTTGGTGCTGGACTCTTACATACCCAAGGAGTATCAGGTATGTTATTTAAATTTTTACTTTTTTGCATTCACAATGCAATTTTTATTATTGAATAATTGAAATGAATAATTTTAGAAAAAATCGACCGGTCTCACAACAGGTTAGAGCAGTTGCCCGGATAGCGACAGGTCGTGGGTTCGAGTCCCATCGGAGCTGGTTGTGAGACGGGTCGACTTTTTCTAAAATACTTCATTTTCAATTTTTCAAGAGTATCAGGTATGTTTCAATAGAGCTAGAATCTGGCATAATTAGAAATAATGATGGAAGCAGAATGAATGGAAGCGGCTTCAATTTTTGCTCAATCTGGCCAATTAGGTCGTCCTGCTAAAATAAGCCAGATAGTGGGAGCTGGAAGGTATCCTAGACAGCGTCAGCGTCCTAAAACGAGAGATACAACTGGCTGACTTGATGCTGGATTCTTACATACCTAAAGAGTATCAGGTACGTTTAAATAGAGCTAGAATCTGACATAATTGGAAATGGAAGCGGCTCCATTCAATCTGGCCAATTTGGTCGTCTTATAATAAGCCAGATAGTGGGAGATGGAAGGCTGGATAACGTCAGGGCCTTAAACGAGAGATACAACTGGCTGACTTGGTACTGCCATCTTACATACCCAAGGAGTACCTGGTAATATGTCAACAGGACTGGGGTGACGCGATGTTGTGACGTCATAAAGCTAGACAGAGAGAGATGGAGGGCATCTTACATAGCGTCAGGGCCCTAAAACGAGAGATACAACTGGCTGACTTGGTACTGGATTTTTACACACTCAAGGAGTATCAGGTATGTTTAAATAGAGCTAGAATCTGGAATGGAATCATAATTGGAAATTATGATGGAAGAAGAATGAATGGAAGCGGTTCCATTTTCTGCTCAATCTGGACAATTTAGTCGTCCTGCTAAAAAAAGCCATATAGTGTGAGATGGAATGAATCCTAGACGCGCAAGCTCAAATGCGCAGTACAACTCCTGAACTCAGCCAAGGTGGAACTGGCTGACCAACAGAGAGAGATGGAGGAAATCCTAGACAGCGTTAGGGCGTTGAAACGAGAGATACAACTGGCAGACTTGGTGACTTGACTCTTATATACCCAAGGAGTATCAGGTACGTTATAATAGAGCTAGAAACTGTCATAATTGGAAATAGAAGCGGCTCTATTATTTTCTGCTCAATCTGGCCAATTTAGTAGTCCTGCTAAAATAAGCCAGATAGTGGGAGATGGAAGGTATCATCCACATCGTCAGCGCCCTAAAACGAGAAATACAATTGGCTGACTTGGTGCTGGACTCTTACATGGTAACAGAGTATCAGGTATAGACCATTTTACCGAATCTGCGCTATTTTGTGATTTCCTACAATATGACGATAAAAGAATGACAGGGGTGGCGCCATATTGTGACTTCATACTGCTAAATAAAACTAGATAAAGAGAGTTTTGTTTTAGGTACCCTAGCTTGTGTCATTGTTATTCGTAACCGCAAATCTCTATCTATTTTTTAGAATCTCGATTTTTGCCAAAGCGTTGTAGAAATTATGAGATTTTTGTACCATTTAGAAGTACAGTTTTTTCATAAGTTATAAAGGAAACTACGTAGTCCATAAACAATCTTGACGTGTCTTCTAGTAAAAAATGCAATAGTAAAAATATGAAACACTTATTTATTCATAGAACTCCATATTATAAAATGGATAATGTAAGTATGTAAAAATACATCTTTTTTGTTTTTAAATGCATTTCTTAGATAAGGAGACATATCAAGTTATATTTTGTTTCGCTGGGTGAAGTGTAGTTTCCTTTAATGTTAACTTATGTTAGAAAAACTGTCAAGTTCTACCCTCGTGGGTATAATCGCGCGCACAGCTAGTAAGTACGTAATTTCCTCACGTAAGTTTTCATCTTTCAGGCCCTGATCGAACAATACGTCCACTGGAACGAGCAACTGGGCGAGTGGCAAGTCCGCTGCGTGGCGTACACGGGCAACAATATGAGCGCCGTGCCACACACGCCGCCACAGAAACACGTACGTATACGTATACGATAGCAGTCAATAAAATCAAAATCATTTATTCATTTTAGGCTGATACAGCACTTGTGAACGTCAATGAAGCTACGCTATCGGTTCGCAAATCCTACGGCGGGAGGCCTTGTAACGAGAAGAACCGGCAAGAAACTCGCCAAGGGCTTTTTTTTCTCCCTGTCATATTTCATATAGAGTCGTCAATCAAATTGAAAAGTGACTTTAACATAATATAATATGTAAAGTCACTTTCCATCACAAATTCATCTTATATTTAAAAACAAAATAAAAAAACCCGGTAATCATAGCAGTAAATATTTTCAATAACTTAGGAAATAGACATCCAAAAGGTAGTTTCTTATAAAGAGGCGATGGCAAGTCCGCTGCGTGGCGTACACGGGCAACAACATGAGCGCCGTGCCACACACGCCGCCGCAGAAACACGTACGTATACGTATATGTTAGCAGTCAATAAAATCAAAATCATTTATTCATTTTAGCTGATACAGCACTTGTGAACGTCAATGAAGCTACGCTATCGGTTCGCAAATCCTACGGCGGGAGGCCTTGTAACGAGAAGAACCGGCAAGAAACTCGCCAAGGGCTTTATTTTCTCCCTGTCATATTTCATATAAAGTCGTCAATCAAATAGAAAAGTGACTTTAACATCCTTACTTATATTATAAATGCGTCTCTGTCTGTCTGTGTGTTACACAATCACACCTAAACTACTGAACCAATTTGAATGAATTTTGGTACAGAGATAGTCTAAAACCTGAGAAAGGACATAGGCTACTTTTTATTCCTGAAAAATATTACCTTCCCGCGGGATAACGTCGTGTAGTACACGCGGGCGAAGCCGCGGGCGGAAGGCTAGTAATATAATGTAGAGGCAGGATGTTTCGCCAAACATTCAGCGAAAAGGGAAGTACTTCCTCCGAGATAGGTGTCTGTGCTCGGGGACCGCGGCCCAACTGTTAGTAGTTGGAAATTGTATTTATGCGACGCATCTGATAAACTCTGTTAGCGCGATTCATGTTTCCATACAATTCTTCAGTTCTGTCTTGACGTAGTGTGTGACGTCAGGCTTGCGCGTCGATGTTTACATTCGTACTTTTCGCTGATCCTGCATTTCTTCAATACTCGGCGTCTTGCTTACGTTGCGATGTGAGTGCGTCGCTACAATAATATGTAAAGTCACTTTCCATCACAAATTCATCTTATATTTAAAAACAAAATAAAAAACCCCGTAATCATAGCAGTAAATAATTTTCAATAACTTAGGAAATAGACATCCAAAAGGTAGTTTTTTATAAAGAGGCGATGGCAAGTCCGCTGCGTGGCGTACACGGGCAACAACATGAGCGCCGTGCTACACACGCCGCCGCAGAAACACGTACGTATACGTATACGTTAGCAGGCAATAACGACTTTTGTAAAGCAAAAATTTGCCACTTACAATGTTCCTTAAAAATAAAAAACAAATTTTTTAGTACATTACAGCGATCTTAACACCAACTCGGGCGCGGATCCAATAGGGGAGGGGGGCAATAGGGCAATAATTGCCCCCTGATTTATCCCCCCTGGTTTTTTTATTTGTAACTTTCTGGAATGTTAAGCAGGTGAAATGAGCTACAAGCTCCCCTTCCCCCACCTGAAGCTAAGATTACCCGCCCATGAACCAAACCACTTAGACCCAGAGGTCTCGCGTTCGATTCCCGGTGGTAGGAATTTTTCAAACTCCGCCTGGCTAGCTACCACCATCTTATCTTAGTCTGACGCCATAAAAACGATGTTATCAGCATTGTTGTGTTCCGGCAGTCAAAGATAAGATAGCCAGTTCCTCAGTGATTGAGGATTCCGGGAGTAGTGCCCTTTCACTTTCACCCTTACCATCACTTAACATGAGATGTGATGAAGGGTAAGTGTTACCCTGTTGTGTTGTGGACTAAATAAACACCTTCTAAAATGTGTTATAATAAATAAATAATAATAAAATAAAAATAGATTTATTTCTCTCGTCACAAATAGGGTCCTTAATATAAATACTTAGTGCTAGTTAGGTGGTAGTGTAACACCATATTTGTGCGAGACTGGTGCCCGAAATAGGTTTCTGTAATAGAAACCTGGGTTACAGGTCGCCAGGCCCACCCAAGGACAGTAGGTAAGTACGTTCTAGTCGATTTGAAGACATGGACTGGACGTAATGAACAAAGTAGAACAATAAAATAAAAAATAAAAGATATAAACTAGTAAACAATAAATGATTAATGCTAGCATAAAGAGCTATAGTGTGTTATGTATACGAGTGTTTATGGTGACTATGTGTGCATGTGTGAGTGAGTGTGTGTAGGAATGTGTTTGTGTGTGTTAAACGTGTATTATGTAACGATCTGCGGAAAATAGAAGCGGAGAGTAATCCTACTGTACTGCCGCTACTTCATATATTTATTTATTATTATTTAATCACTGTAGATGGAGCCACCGGACCTATCGAGTCGCTACTTATCATACGCGACGGTCAACAGTCGGCCGACTACGCGACTGGCGCGACCGCACACTGCGGTTCCAAGACCGCACACTGCACTGAGGCAGCGCCAGTGAACTACTAGCGAAGATTACATGGATGGATGGATGATACTATACTAAGACCACCAAGAGATATTGCCAGGGGGCCAAGTCTGCTAACGTTAAGTCATAATCGTGTCTCAATCGTGTTTCAATTGTAGTTCAATTGCAGTGCTTTTTTACACACTAGTTACAAGAATTATGACAGTATGATGTGATGTAAATGTAGTGTGTGGTGTGACCATCAGTAGTATGGTGAAAAAAGTACTCATTTCTTGTAACTAGTGTGTAAAAAAGCACTACGATTGAGACACGATTATGACTTAACGTTAGCAGGCTTGGCCCCCAGTTCGACAGCTGTCAAACCCAAAGAAAATACAGGGTGTTATTTGGTCAGTTGCAAGCCCGAAACCACAGCTTGTACTCATGAAATTGAACAACTTTTCCCAAATAAAAGGGTCGAAATATGAAAAAAAATTTGGTCCCTTCATACAAAATCGATCAGCTGACTATGCAGTTTGTATGGTAGACCAAAAAAGCCCGAAACCACAGCGTGTACTCATGAAATTGAACAACTTTTCCCAAGAAACATGGGTCGAATCGAAATCTGAAAAAAAAAATATCTCTTCATACAAAATACGATCAGCTGACTGTGCAGTTTGTATGGGAGACCAAAAAATTTTTTTTAACTATTCGACCCGTGTTTCTTGGGGAAAGTTGTTCAATATTAAGAGTACAAGCTGTGGTTTTGGGCTTGCAGCTGATCAAACTAACACCCTGTATACCGTTTCATTCAAAATTGAACTTTACTCCAACGAAATAACGTCAAATCGGAATAGGGTATTTTACTGTTGTTGAAATGTAGATATTTAATGATGACGTTAAAAAATATTGCAATTAAGAATACCAAATGTGAAAAAATAATTTGAATCTGTTTTATAATAAAAGAATTATAGTCTGTTTGATTTTGACTATAGCTGTCTCTTTCTAAAACGAAATCTTCTATGGCGTGACTATGACGCTACTAACCCACTGACGTCACTAAGATAGCGTCCTGTCCTTGTCTAATTATAAAGTTTGAAGTCCTATATCTTTGAAAATATTCAAGATAATTCAAAATGAAAACTTGTTTTGTGTAGCTAATATTTCGAAAAACATTTTAAAGAAATAAAAAAAAAATCAGTAAAATACCGTATTCTTTGAGTGGCCTTGGTATAACTAGTCTAGTGGAGCTATCAAAGTAATTATTTATACTCACTTATAAATTAAACAAATAAAGGAGAACACACTGCTGAGTCAGTGAAAATATAAAAAAAGTATTTAACAAACAACATTAACTAAAAAAAAAAAAAAACAAATAAGTGTCCCCACTTCATATGGCTGGCTTTATATAGTCGGAGTGTGTCTGAATTCATGAACTGGGCTATAATATATCATTTAATTAGAAACTTCAATTTGTAAACAGTTAAACGCATTGACGCCGGACCGGCCGAATGGGGCCGGGACAATGGAAAATCTATTAATTAACCTCTTTTTGCAGTCGGCTAAAAATAATGACGCACAATGTGTTAGTTTGTAATCGGTTTAGAGGCAAATACCATTCTTTAGTATTATTTTCTCTGGGAATCTATGGGAGGAGTATTATTGTACTAATATTTTTAGCTTAAAATCCAGATGGAAATGTATTACAAAAATATATTAAAAATAATTGATTAACGATCTCAGTATATAAAATAATACCTTTAAAATATAAAAAAAATATTCTCACCATTAGCTTGATACGTATTTTTATAAGCTAATTATTGTAGATTAATTTAAGAGGCTTTTAGAAAAAGAAAACTATGGGAAAGTATTTAAAATTTCGTGTTTTTTTATCTTACCAATATACCCCAAGCACGGAAATATCTCGTTCTGATGGAAATCGTAAATTATACCATACTTGCGTCAAAATGGTACCAGATCCGTTAAAGTGCTGCCTATGAATTTTAGTTCCGTAAATGACCGTAGCGGCGCTGCTATGGTTTTCATACAAATTAATGCGCTAACGAGTTTTCGTACTTGGGGTTGAGTTACAGACAGTCTTAATTTTATTATGAGCTTGATCTTGACCTTTTTGATTTTGTTTAAACAATATAATGTTTATATCTATAATTTTATTTATTAATATGCTAGTCACATTCCATTGATTTTTTTGTGATTTGTCAGTATTTGAAGGATATACGATACGTTTTTTTTATACGAAAGTGTGTGTTTGTTTGAGTGCAATATTTTATAATGAAATAAAGGTTTTTTGTATGATATAAGTTTTTAAATTTCAGAGAAAAACCTTTCCCGCATCTCAATAATATCTAACAGTTTTATTTATAACAAAAAAGAAGTTTAAATTGTCACCAATTGATTTAAGTGATATTTAATAAGAAATACTATTTTAAGGGGAAGAGAACTCCACTAATTTTTATTTAGTATATTTTAGGTTAAAAAGTGACCTTCAATTCAAACAACTTTTACTCAAAGTCAAAGTCAATAACTCTTTATTCATAATGGTTAAATAAAAATCCTTATGAATAGTCCTAACATTTTGTACCTACCACCACTCGTTAAGTGGACATCTTTTAACTGATAAGAAAAACGCGCGAAAAAACCTCATCAACTTTGACAGAAGCAACGCATTTACAAATAATTATCTACCTACTTATGTCGTTGCTAGACAAATGGTACAATAATCAAAAATAAAAAAAGGCTTTTTGTAGCGATGGTGTCGCGCGTAATAGCGATGCTGTCGCGCGTGATGCTGTCGCGCGTTTGTAGCGATGCTGTCGCGCGTTAGTAGCGATAGTGTCGCGCTTCTATGCAAAGTCGCCGTGGGCGAGGGCCCTAAATGCAGCATGACCTAAAAACACTCTTTCTCATACTCAATACAATAATCCTATACAGCCACTTCCAAGTATTTATAAACATAAATCCCCATATTACAAAACGTGGACTAAAGTTAATAAGACCTGGTTTAAAATTGATGTTAATTCTGTCTTACATTTGGAAAATGAAAGTGACAGCACCAGTTTTAAACCAGGACTATTTTAGTCCACGTTTTGTAATAAGGTGGAATAAGTTTTTACTCATTTCCAAAAGCCACACTGATTTAATTGTCAGTTTTTTACTTTGTCACTTTCGGTATCAAATTGAGGATTTGTTTTGAGAAATTTTTGTAAATAATTAATCTACAAAATAATGACTATAATTGGAGCAATATTGGAAAAAGTCAAATCGAACACGAGTGTCAATAAAAAATACTTTTCGCCCCCGCCTGAGATAGAAGAAATAGAAATGGTTGTTAAGAAGAAAAGGAAAAAATATGTAGACAAAGTAAGTAAACAATATTATAGTTACAACAGCTGTCTTAGTTAACAATATTTTTTATGAAAGAGAGAAGATACACGCCACTGGGAACAACTGGGAAATTTTCGTAGTAAGTAACACAGTAAGTAATTGTCACGGGTGACAGTTAGAAAAAAGATAACAGTTGTCCCCTCTGACACGTATTGGAAGTGATCAGTTGGGAGAATTTGTTGAGATTATTCCCAGTTGCCAACTCAGGGCCCAGCGTTAGGCTGCCTGTCTATTGACGCGGAGTGAGCTAGCGAAGCGGAGAAACGGAAAAATTTTAACCAATAGGATTGCATAAAATCTCCCCTCCGCTCCAGTAGACAGGGATTTGCGAGCTAGTTTTAAAATTGTGGTGCGAGGCGGCGGAGCGGGGCAGCGGAGTGACCGTACAGTCAGCAATACTCGCTCGCTCTGCTCCGCTGCCTCGCTTCGCGACAATGGATAGACAGTCCGCAACTCCTCTCCGCAACACTCTCTCGCTCCGTTCCGCCGACTACCTCTGCGTCAATGGACAGGCAGCCTTAAAGAGGACTCCTGCTATAAACCTGCCCAAATTCTTGAACTCCATATTGCAGCTCTCCCATCCACACGCCTCTAAATTGTCTACTGCGCAGTGGCGGACTAACGGGGGGCGGTTCGCCCTGGGCTCTCGATCCAGAGGGCCTACTCTGAAACGTAAATCCGAAACTTCGGTTAGCCCCGTCCCTCTCACTCTCGAGTCATGACGGAATTGAGTGATAGGGGCGGGGCTAACTGAAGTTTCGAATTTACGTTTCAGAGTACGGTCACTGGATTCATCAAATCCTAAATTAGCGCTCCAACCGTCGGGGGCCCCAACCGCATCCACCTTCAAAAGCGAAAGCGCTCCGGGGCACCCCAAAATGTGAACTGATCAGGGGGCGGGGCTTACGTTCTGCTTGCTGCCGCCCCGGGCCTCCGACTTGCTTAGTCCGCCACTGCTACTGCGCATCGTCTCGCACTATGTTCACAGAAGTCAGTAGGTATGTTTGAATGGGACTGTAGGGTAGGTATATAATTGTCTTTTTGTTAAAGGTATGTTTGCTTTGTTACTTTCTGCATGTGTTATGTGCTTGGTGTGTTTCTTATTTCCTTTCTTCTTCTTTCTTTATATTTATGTCTAGTTCGCCCACGTCCGGCCCAAAGTGGACACCTCGCCCCCGCTGTACGACCTGTCGTGGCGCATGCGTCACCTGCCCACGTTTAAGAGCTGCATACTGCAGATCAACTGTCACAATATGGCGTTGCTCGCTGCTATCAAGAAGATGCATTATAGCCGGGTAAGTTTTAAATTTCATTTAAATAGCCGGTAGGATAGGTATGTGATGTTTTTTTATTTATTTAAAACTAGCGGCCGCCTGTGGTTTCACCCGCTTTGTTCCCGTTCCCGTGGGAATATCGGGATAAAGAGTATCCTATGATTTATTTTAGCCTATAATCTATCTTTATTGCAAATTTCATCTAGATCCGTTCAGTAGTTTTTGCGTGAAAGAGTAACAAACATCCATACATCCATTCTCACAAACTTTCGCATTTATAATATTAGTAGGATGTTTTTCGAAATTTTAGCAACAAAAAACAAGTATTTATTTTGAATTACCTATCTTAAATATTTAAAAGTTATAGGGCATCAAACTTTCTCATGAGACAGAGAGAGAACGACTATCTTTGTGAAGCACCAAGTCATGCAGTCGCGTCTAATCTCGCCTTAAAAGATTTCGTTTTAGAAAGAGACAGTCTGGTAAAATTTAAACAGCTCATAATTTGGTTCTTATTCAAATTATTTTATTTACATTTGTTATTAATGTTTTTACTTCATCAGTAAATATGTACCTAAATTTTAATAATATATGGACATGCCATATTGTGGTATCATACAACAGAACGAAACAGGTTAAGTAGGTATGATGATGTCACGCATTATGGAATCGAAACCCCTACCAAATCCTGGATCCTGGATCCGCACCTGAGAGGAATCGATGTCTCTACCTACTAAAAATCTAGAAATAGATCACTAACGCTATCCGCACCGTTCTGTGGAATTAATTTGAATTAAATTAATTAGAGATTTTATATTATTTTTATGCATTCACAATGCAATTTTGTAAGTAAGTATAGTAAAAAAAAAACACGAGCCCCATAAGTAGCTTTCAGGCGGGATTCGAACCCGCGCCTCCGGGAATCCGGCCCGATGCTCTGTTTGAATGGTTTTTTACTATCACATTTTTCCTATACTTACTTACAAAATTGCATTGTGAATGCATAAAAATAATATAAAATCTCAATATGGCTGTTTCATCTTAATCGATTGTTAAACATTTGTAAAAATGTTTCTTTCGGATGCGAGGGTTTCCTCACATTGATGAAGCAACGCAGGCCTACAGCGTAACAAGTGATAGCAAAATTCGACGAGTCGTGTAAGCCTTTCGGTAGCTTAGTTGGTCAGAGCATCGGGCCGGATTCCCGGAGGCGCGGGTTCGAATCCCGCCTGAAAGCTACTTATGGGGCTCGTGGTTTTTTTTTTTATTATCGCATTTTTCCTATACTTACTTACAAAATTGCATTGTGAATGCATAAAAATAATATAAAATCTCAATATGGCTGTTTCATCTTAATCGATTGTTAAACATTTGTAAAAATGTTTCTTTCGGATGCGAGGGTTTCCTCACATTGATGAAGCAACGCAGGCCTACAGCGTAACAAGTGATAGCAAAATTCGACGAGTCGTGTAAGCCTTTCGGTAGCTTAGTTGGTCAGAGCATCGGGCCGGATTCCCGGAGGCGCGGGTTCGAATCCCGCCTGAAAGCTACTTATGGGGCTCGTGGTTTTTTACTATCACATTTTTCCTATACTTACTTAAATTAATTAATTTGAAATAATAAATTTTCAGGGTAAAGTAGATTGCCGTTGGGACAAATACCCGGAGAGAAGCCTGGTCAAGTACTACAACAGAGTTAACTTCCACAAGTGCGTAGAAAGGGAAAACCAAAAGCTGTACAAGTTATTATTGGATCAAGTAACTATTTTCACCTCACTATTTACAGCTATTTACTTTTATAGGGAACTAGCCATCCGCCTGCGGCTTCGTGGACTACACGACATTATCCCGCGAGTGTATGATACTTTCCAGGATAAAGAGTAGCCTATGTCATTCTCCAGCTCCCAAACTATCACCATACCAAAAATCGCGTCGAGCCATTGCTCCGTTTTGACGTGAAAGACGAACAAACACAGTTTTGCATTTATAATGCTAGTATGGACTAGCGACCCGCCTTGGCTTCGCACGGGGGCAATAAATAAATATTGGACAACATCACATGAATTGTTCCAATGCCAAACTATTAGTAGCTTCAGCGCTAGTGTTACGGAAATTGGAAACAACGACGGGTATTACCACATACACCTCCTGAGGAAATATTGAAAAGATTAATTTTCAATATTTGCTATTTACCCGGCTAGGAATCGAACCTATGGTACCTCCAGAGATAGCGTAGCACTGTTTACATTACAATAATAATGTGCAATTTATTTTCGTTGGCCGAGACTTTTACTTTATTGGTCCAATTTGACTGATCTCCTTTTACGTAAGTATTTGTAAGGTTAGATTCACGTTGTAATAAAAATCTAGGGTCCTAAAGTGGTCACGACGGCAGAACACCTCCGCGACTGGGAGCGGAACCGTCAGAAGATCATCGAGTGTGCCCAGGCCAAGTTCGTGTTGTTCCCGCCGGTGCCACAGGAGCTAATGGAGGATGCTGCCTTCGCTACTCCGCCGGGAGTCACCAGACCTAGGTAAGATCTAGAAAAAACGCGATAGTGGCGTTTACCATCGCGCTTGCCAAGAAGCGCGCGCTTGAATGTTTACGAAATAGTACGATTATATGAGATTTGAGGTTTTCAAAGCGCACGTAACCAAAATGCAACCTTCAAAGCACCCAATGTGTAGGTACAGGCAGGCAGACAGACGGGGAGGTGTGGTTCTAGGGCACTCTACTGCGGATAGCCAATTTCACGATCGCCAATAAGTTTGAATCCCACTGTACACGGTCTCTGTAGCGACGGTAGCGTGTTAGAAAGAAAGAAAGAAAATTTCTTTCTTTATTGACATGATACATGATGTTAGTCTGCGGTCGTAGTAGTTAAGAAACTTTCACCATGGTCGATCACGAGATTGGCTACCGAAACTTGTACAGTGTATAAATTTGTTTAAAGATAGGATATAGGTACTTAGGGGGTGAAAGTATCAATCAATACATACAACTTTTACTAAGGGACCAAGTGCGATATCGCGATAAAAAAATCGCCTGTTTCATACAAAAGTGCAATACCGAATGGGCCAAAATGTATGGAACAGCAGAATTTTTTTTTTTGCATTGTGGCAACTGGTCCCTTTACCCCAAGAACTATCCGATATTTTTGTAAAAAATTCAATAACAGGCCAAATTTTTGTAAACGGCCCTTAAATATAATTTTAACATTCAGAGCCCGTGGTCCTACTGCGTGGTCCTATTAGTAGTACCACGGGTATTTTTTTTTGCCCGTAGTTCTATCAGTAGGACTATATCAAAAACATGATTATTTTGTATGGGCAATGGTCCTACTGGTAGAACCACAGGCAATTTTCTTTTGTTCGTAGTTCTATCAGTAGGACTGTAATAAAAACATAATTATTTTTTATAGGCAATAGTCCTACTCATCAAATCAACGTCAATATTATGAAATGTTACTGGCTCTGAGGTCCTGTGACTCTGAATGAATTTTAAGAGACTATATTTTGGAATCCAACATAATATCGCATTGGAAGGTATAAAAAAGAAAGTTATACCCCAAAAATGGTGCAATTCTTTCAGCAAATATGCTATCACCAATTTTATCGTTAACATGTGTTTATGTTCACCATATCTAAGCAAGCACCGTCGAAATCCATAAAGATATAAAACGGGAAACTAATACTTTAGGAAGAAGTCGGTTGTTTCTGATAGCATTTTTAAAATAGGTGTAACGCCAATTTGAGTTTACGTAGAGAGTTTTTTTTTAAGTTTATTTGTTTTCCATTTACAAATATAGGGGGATTATATACTTTTACGAAAGATAATAATAAATGTATACAAATGTAAAGTAAATAACACTTAAACCATTTTTGCCTATTTTTTATAGATTTTTTAAAGCTTTGTATTTGTTTTTTTTTAATGTCGCTGTCATAAATATTGGTGGATTACTAATGAATTATTTATTAAACTAGATAATCAAATTTTCAATGTTAAGAAATTACTGATATAGAATTATTGTTGAGTCTCCATAGAGCGAATTAGTTTGGCTCTCGGGCAGTAAAAGTTGTTTGTATGGGTACTTTCACCCCCTTCTTTAAACAATTATCCTGTATATTTTCTAACTTTATCCATCCATAAAGCGAGCTAATGTCCCAATAGTGGGACATCCATGGCCCATGGTGATGTTTCTCTCCTGTACTTCCAGAGTATACATGACTCTGCGCGTACGAGGGTGGGCGGAGATGGGCGTGCTTACATTGGAGTTGTTCCCGGACATATGTCCCGACACCTGCCGCCTGTTCCTGGAGCTGGTTGACGGCGACGGGCTGGGGTTCGGCTACGCGGGCACTTGCTTTTTTAGGTAAGTGCGCTCACTAAATAATCCTCGTCTCCATTAGGCAGCATTTGACGCGCTACACGTGACTCTTTTTTTTTAAAGTGAGGGTAATGCGTTTACGCATACCATACCCCGTCCACGTTGGTGTGCGGACGGTGGTTATGTGGGACTCGCCTAGCCGCTTCCTGACCTTCCATCCAGTCGCGGGGACTCGATGGGGGGTCAGAAAGGAAAAATACCCACTAAACCCCTCACTACTTGCTCTCACCGCCGTCGGTGGGAGTCATAATGTGGAGGGCCCGGTATGGCAAGCACCCCCTACGACGACGGCCGGCCCAGCTTTCCAGGCCCCCAACGCGGTGGGAGGTGGCCGAGCAAGTGTGCCATCTCCCCAGGCTGGTGCTACACGTGACTCTTAACATGTCCGGCAACTTTGCACAACATCACTCGACATTGCTAAAAAAGCGGGCGTGCAACAAGTCGCGCCTAATCAAAAGTCCAGCATCATGCTGCGCAACATGTTGCACGACAAATGTTGCCAATTAGGGACAGAATTCTTACTTACCTACATTCTTATTGTGTTGTGACATACGTAACACAAGTGCTCCAGCTACCTACTTATTTATCTAGCTTGGAGTTTATCCAACGTATGTGAATCTGTTTAATATATACTTATTATGTATACCTATTTTGTTAAATCGAATAATGTCCATATGTGTAAGAAGAAAGAAAGTAATCACTTAGGTACAATGTAAAGTTTGAGAAGAAGCGATGCAAATGCGATTGAAAATTCAATATTCGATGACCCAACACCAGTTTGCGAATTACCAAAGAGGCTTCATACTAAAATTACGATCAAAACTTTTTACCATTGACAGCAACTCCGCACTGACAAAAACAATATGCCTATGACTTTCCGTGTCACAAACGTCAAACGTCCACAAACATTGTGCACGTAATGGTCAAGCTCATATGGTTTTTCACGTTTTTCTTTACAAGTCTATTTCTATTTTTATTCCTCATTTACATGAGAGTTATCGACTTAGAAGCTTTCTCTATTAAAGGTAAAGGCATCGACGGCGAGGAGGAGGAAGATAATGCTCCTTACAGAATCAGGATTTAACGCGTCGGGGGAACTACTGGTCAAAGTAGTTAGCCCTGAAGGGCAGACGTTCAGCGCTTACTTCTCAGAAGACACTCTTATAGAAGAAGTGAAGAATAGAGCGATAGATTTCTTCTACCCAAGCGGGGAAACGGGATCCAGTCGCTATAAACTTGTGAGGGTTTTTGATACGAGTACTCTACATGAGTTTTTGACACTCGGCCAAGAACAGGTCACGATGCAGGAGGAACTTCTTTTAGTGGAAAGGAGGACACCTGAAGCTGGCACGCTTTGGGACTTGGGCGCCGTTCGTGCTCCCCAGCAAGGAACCATTGCTGCGGCTACAGCCTCTTTACCAGCACCGCAAACCACCATGCGTCAACCGAACCTCCAGTCTTTACTCTCAACGAATGAGCTGTCCCACGAATTGAGGAAGATCTTGATATCTCTGATAGAAGCGGGGGCAAGGTTAGCGGCATCCGGCAGGAATTACGAGATGACACTAGCACAACTGTCGGCAGCATTTGATGAGCCACAACGTGTCCAGCAGACCGTGATCCAAGTGATCACGCCTGAGGAAATCGCTTCTAGATTCCACCCCATTGAAAGTCAAGTCGAAGAGGCAACCTCTACTAAAGCAAACGCTAACAATGAGTTGTTTAGGCGTGCTGAGCATCTGCAGAGGTTTATGGAGAAGTTCCGAGCATGGAGACACAAGATAGCTCAGCCTCCGAATTCCGAGGCTCTTTCCACGATGAAAGACTTGGGCTTTTCTCCAACAGATGCTGACGAAGCGCTTCGGAAGACAGGGTGTAACGTCCCAGCTGCTGCTTCGTGGTTGATCGGGGAACGAGGATCTAGCATCTTCGAGCTGATTAACGGGTTGCCAGATGGCATGATATTGCAGACGTTGTTGAAGCAACCACAGATCCAACGAGGACTTTTGAATACTAGGATGCTGATCGCGTTTATAGCCATGGTGGGGCAGACGGGAAGCGCTACCCTTTGGCTTAACTCTCCACATGGTAGCCCCCTGTTGTCTCAGATATCGCGCACTTATCATTCGGAGAAATACTGCCTTGCTGTCAACCAATTTTCTGAGGAAAGAAGGGAGAGAAACTCCTCCTTGCCGTCAACTTCTAGGCAAAGATGATAGCGTGGCAATACCTAGTTTTGGAATCATTTGTGTTGTTGTTTAGAATTGAAAGTTTTAAATTAGTGTTTTTTTCAATAGAGTCTGTTTTTCTTAACAGCTTTACCGTGTTTTATTTTATTTTTTTAGCATCTTTACACTGAGCATTCAAAGAAAAGTAGAGAAGGTAATAGAAATAAATACTTAATAAAAATAACCTACCTACTCTAGGCAGGCTTATACCAGATTGTCCCGGGTGGCAGGAGTCGAATCTATGGGCCCCCCGTCTGTGAGTAGGTCACAGTCACAGTACGACGCAGAGTACCTACCATCGAGCCTCTTAAATACTTTATTACGGCAGGTTTATTACCGATCTTAAAGTGACAGTTGCAATCGCGACAATTAACAATTAATCGCTCCCAAAACACTTATTCGTATTACGGAACGTAAATCGCTACGATAGCGCCACAAGCGAGCGAACTGTGAACTAAAATTGCATGAAAGGTACCTTACCGACCTGTACCGATTGCAAACCAACCGCAACTAGTAGCAGTCGCGTTGCAATTGTACAATTAGCAACTGGTTGCTTTTTTGGTAATAAGCCTACGGTTGTGTTATTGTGTCGTTGAGTGGACCCTATTAGCAATTTGTCATTTTCCCCGATGGTTTCCATCCAGGAAAGTCCCTGGGTTGTACTGGAGCGGCGGTGACGTCACCCACAACAATGGCTTTGGATGTTACGCGCAGCAGGGCCGCCGGGTGCCCATTGGCGCGGAGAATTACCACTTTTCGCACTCCATGCCTGGTGAGTCACATGGGAACCACTTACCGTCCGTGGCACAGCGGTAAGTGCGCGCTAGCGATTTTTGAGGTTAAGCAACTTTCGCAATGGTCGTTCGCGGGATGGGTGACCAGCAATTGGGTATATTTGACTGTTGTGGAAATGTAGTAGAAATATAACATTATTGATGTACTTATAGCAAATGTGAAAAAAGAAATTAAATTTGTATATAACAAGTGATAACAAGCGAATTATGAGCTATTTAATTGTGACTCTAGCTATCTCTCTTTCTAAAACGAAATTTTCTATGGCGAGAGTATGGCGCTATAGAAATGTGACGTCACATTTCTATAGCGCTCTCCTTGTTTAATTAGAAAGTTTGATGATGCTGTACATCGCTGAAAATATGCAAGATATTTGAACATAAATACTTACCTATTATGTGTTGCTACTAATTCAATAAACATTTTAAGTCAATAAAAAAATCAGTCAAATACCCTATTAATGTATCTCGAGCTCCTCCGTACTTCGGAAGGAACGTTAAGCTGTTGGTCCCGGCTACGTTTGCAGTCATAAAACCCACCAATCCGTATTGGGGCCGCGTTGTGTATCACACACACACAGCTTATTGTCCTTATCCATCTTTAAGGGTTGGACTACATTAGCAGCACGGAATTGCACTATTCTATGCTCATACATAAGGCGATACTCGGAAAAAATGTGCTGAAGCGAGATAGCAATGAGAAAACGACGCGCGCGGGAGCGAGACCGATTTTGCAGATTAGGCAAAAAAACACAAAATCACTTCGTATTAAAAAAACTACAGCGATTTTTTAAAAAATGCTTCTATCGATCCTCAATATTATTGGTGTCCACTAATTAAACCAATTTCCAATAGTGTAAGTAACCACATTTAAGAATAATCTTGACTTTGCGTATTTTTTAGAGGTCTTTTCGAAAAGAAAAAGTGTTGAGGCAAAATCATAAAATCGTGTTTTTGAAACTATACGAATCTAGATAAAGGTATGAAGAAATATATATCTTATTACCAGATTAGTAACAACTGTAACCGTCCTATAGTTTTAAATCAAAAAGTCCGTATTTTTCCGAGTAGCGCCTTAAGGACAGGAAGCGATAAGAAATAAGAGCGCACTTTTGAAGTGCGTTCCTATTCGCTCGGCCGTTTTTACACTCCAACTAAGTGGCATTGTTGATCAAAGTCCGTAATCACAAAAACCTAAATCATAAACTAACAATCTCCGTCATCTTTCAGGGTTGCTATCCATGCGGGTGACGAGAGACAACGAGATGTGCGGCATATTCAACATCACGTTCAAGCCACTGCCTCAATTCGACTTGCGCAACGTCGTGTTTGGGAGGGTAAGTACCAAGATTATTTTTCCGTGTTCTGTGGTAAGTACAGTCAGTTCATAGATGTATACCTACCTAGTTTCTATGGATTTGACAGCTGTCGAACGGGCAATCTCTCGGCGACGTTGGTCAGGCCGCGTTTCCACCTGCAAGTAAACTTGCGGAAGTCTTGCGTGAGTTCTTGCCATGAAGCTCGACTTAATACTGAGGTAACTGGAGAGGGCAGTACGAAAAATTTTTTGTGACCACAAATTACACAGTAGCTGTCTTCCGCCTCACCTACACTTTAAAAAAATACGTATGGTCATATGAGACAACTGACAGCCACTACATACTACAGTGCCACAAACTTTGCTGTGCCGGTGGCCAAAATGTGAAACTAACGTAATTTTTTTTTAATGTCATTTTGCTGTCAAGTTGATGTCCAACCATAGCGCTGCTGGCGGCTGAAGTTCTTAGAAGTCAGGGCCGGTTAAATTACTACAAAAAGAAGAAAAACGTACGTAGCGCCGCTGTCACCGGCACAGAAAAGGTTGTGGCACTGTAAATGTCAAATTTGCTGGTATTCACTTTTTTATTCAGGGTGAGAACTCCAGATACCTCAGTATTAAGTCGAGCTTCATGGTTCTTGCAAAATCGTTGACATATCATACTGGCAAGCTGACTAGCAAGTTGCTGTCGGACAGACCTGTCGGACATTTATCGCAGAAGTTTACTTGCAGGTGGAAATGCGGCGTTATTATATCATAACGTAAGGGCCCTACAGACTATCAGTCCGCTTGCAGTCTTAGATCGGATCGGCCGTCTGCTGTTCGAGATCTCTATCGGCCACACACTAGACCGACCGATCATTGCCTGTCGGTAATAGTCGAAAACCGGCTTTGAGGCCACACATTAGCAGTTTATAGTCGTCAGTTTTAGTTTTTAACCGACTTCAAAAATTGAAAAGGAGGAGTTTATCTATTCGTCGCGTTTTTTTTTAATATGTATGTACACCGATTACTCGAAGACGGCTGAACCGATTGAAATGGTTCAAACGTTATAACATCAGGTTTTTTCCCAAGTTGGTCCCAATTTTTTAAATTTTGAAATCGGTTCAGTAGTTTTCAGGAAATCTTGAAAATACTGTTGTTTTCGTTACCACTTTATGTGAATTTATAACGTATCTTTAAGCATAACTCCTTTGTTTATAAACCGATTTCGATGATTCTTGTTTTATTGGAAAGTGGATACCTGAAGGTACTTTAACCGACTTCAAAAAAGGAGGTTCTCAGTTTGATCACATACCTATTTACCAGAATACACATAAATTGCCTGCATGATGCACTAAAGAGTGAAATAAAAATTATTTTTATAAAAAAATAAAATCGCCAAAAAAAATTACATAAATTAAAAAAGTAACTATTAAAAAAAAGAAATAATCCCTCACCAAATAACGTAAGTACTTTGAAGTCGGGCGGGTTTTAACAAAAACAACAAAAAATTGTACATGTTTCACTCCCGACTTCAAAGTACTTACGTTATTTGGTGAGGGATTATTTCTTACTTTTTAATAGTTACTTTTTTAATTGATGTCATTTTTTTGAAGGCGGTTTTATTTTTTTATAAAAATAATTTTAGTTTAGACAGAAACTACGGTTCTGTCCGACCGATAACTGTCGAAATTGGTCCGCGCCACCCAGCGGCCACACACTATGCCTGCACATTAGCCAAGCCGTCAGTCCTAAATCTTAAAGGGAACTGCGAGTGGGTGGACGAACCAACTGACAGACCAACAGGCGGACTGATAGTCTGTGGGGCCTGTCTGTTAGTACCTATACTTATCCGCGTTGCCTCGTGGACGTCAAGATGGCGGGAGCCCCAGTAGGTTATCTTCGTTCCCAACCAGTTACACCAGGGGGCGTCACCAGCCCATCACCCGGTGGGGCAGAAGGGGGCAAGTTAATATACTTTGGAAGACGACGAATTTTAGGTAATTTTGAGTCCCTATGGGGGGGGGGGGGGAGCAGACGCCCACCGACCCCCCGAATGATGCTCTTACAATGCTGTTCATTTTCAATAATAAAAATTGCATTGTGATTGCAAAAATAGTAAAAATAATTTGAAATATAGTTGTTACAACAAATAGTGATTTTATTATTTCTTTCCCTCAGATAGTCCGCCCATGCGCTACCTTCGACAGCATATCTCAGCTTGGCTCTCCAATGAGCACGTGGCCGATAGTGGAAGTGTGTCGCACGCGGCGGCGCGCCGACGGATGGGTGTGCGGCGAGCCTAACACTAGGATCATTGATGTACAGAAGCTGCATAGGAAACGATATGTTTGATGAATTATTGTTGTAACAGTTGATACTACATAGTATAGTTGTGCGTCCAGATTGGTGTAATGTAACATGAAATGAAAGAATTTACCGTCCAAATGGCTGCAATGTATCATGAAACACACTTTGTAACAATTTCTAATAGTTTGGACACAATAAATATGGTTTGGACGTCTAATACGCACGAAATGAGCATTTCACGCGCACGCTATGAGCATTTCCAACCGTGCGCGGAGCGATTTTCGGCGAGCACAAAGCGTACCGCAGACATACGTGGGAGGTTCGTAGTGAATGCGTGGAACGTGCGCGCTACGCGTCTACGCTTGCAACGAACATGCAAAGAAAGGCAAATGCTACATTGCATGTCGTTTCACCAATGAGGACGCACCATGAAAAACTGTAATGTGTAATGTTTGGAATAAATTATTGGTTCTTATTTAGTGTTTTTAATTGGAGATAGGAAGCACAGAACACGAGATAGACTCATCGATTGTGCTCATCTAGCGCATATAATATGTCTATCAAAATTTATAATAATTTGCCAGAAAATTTAATAAATGAAGAAAATAATAAATTGTTTTACAAAAACCTCAAAGAAATATTATTGAATAAATGTTACTATACTATAGAAGAGTACTTAAATGATAAAATAAAAACCTAATTTATTTAAAAATTACATACCTACATACATCCACTTATACACTCAAACATTATACAATATCCAATTCAATTATTTACAAATATTATATAATTATTATGCTCTGATCCTAAACTATTCTTAACTTAAAAGCAGACTTTATTCTATTATTTTTTAAGTAAAATAGGACGTCCTCTCCTCATTCACTTGCTATACCCTGCTGGGTCCATAAATGTTCTTTTATAAAATAACACCTTATGTAATCACTTTATGGTATGCAAATAAATTTGAATTGAATAGACGTTAGAATGAGCTTGGCACGCATTTTGTAGGTACTGAATTATGTGTGGCACCGTGAATAGGCATGTCGCCACGAAAACGTTAAGAAATTAAAAACGACACAAAGGGAAAATGTATGAGAACTTTGCTGATTTGAGCAAAGGGCTTTCCAAATACGCCCCGCCTACTTTCTAACCTCATTTTTGTGTTCTTTGGCACGTACCACACGTATATTAATTTTACCTACGCCAAAGCTATTTCAATGGTAGATATAGACGAGAATCCCGTTGCCGATAGAAAAGTGACATTAGACTACTTTTTATCCCGGAAAATATATCACATTCCCGCGGGATAAAGTCGTGTAGTCCACCCGGGCGAAGGTGAGGGCGGAAGGCTATAGTAGTTAATACACCGATCAAGTTTTAAAATAAAAAATCAAGTTTTCGTTCACAAAAAATATATTTATATCCAGTCAAAAAATCCGTCTTAAAAACGATTAACGAATCTTACAAAATACTTATATAATATTGTATTTATTATATATCGACAAGATAACACCGCCAAACTTGTGATTAAATACTTGACAAAACATTATTAACTTTGTATTTGGGTTTTATTTTACTTAATAGTCTTGTCAACAAGTTACAGAACCCGACTTACAAAAATACTAAGTTGACATCTAAAAATACAGGAATACACTGAAATTATTACTAATAAGTATTTTAGGGTCCCTTTGGCTTTATTAAGGTTAATAATTTTTGCAACTCAAATGAAATAATGTTCAAATATTATCAATTATGATAACTCACACAATTTTAAGTAGTTTTGAGCTTATGAAACGAAATAATTTTTAACTTAAACATACATTCTAAAGTTCTAAACGAATACCAAGAGACTTACTAAGGAATATTATACTTTTACAATTTTTTCGAGTGTAGAATTATATGATTGTAATTTTATACTTGGGTATTAGTGTTTAATCTATCAGTCTTTGTAAATGGAAATTTAGTATTGGATTATTTAAATGTTTGATTTGTGTACAGTACACTCAAGCACATTGAATAAAAAAAACTATTAATTATTTTCTCTTATGGGACATAAACTTGAAAATAGTTTGAAAATATAACAGTTACAAGTCATGATTTAATTAATAATTAACGATATTCAGAGGGTGCAAACCAACGGAATGGAATGTGAAGAGATTAGTTGTCAATCGAATTCAGACTTTAACACCGCGAAGAAACACTCGTCGAATAGCGAGGAAAGTGGGCAAGGATGTAGCATGGTCGATATTCGTCATGCTACTCCTGGTACCGCAAGCACAGATGACTAAATAGTTACTACGTAGCAGATACTGCACTCCGCTAAGCCATTTAAATAAATAGCAACTGTAACTATAACGCAATAAAGTGGAATTCAGCTTGTACGGCGCAAAATTCCTGACGGCCACTCGTTGCATCTCTTACTATCGCATATATTCTAGCTCTTTTGCGGACCTAATTTCTATGGATTTGCACCGCCGGCGGTGCGGGTGAGAGTTGCGCGCAAGTACATCGAGTGACAGATGCCTGCCGCAAGCTAGTTTGACGGGTTCTTGACCCGAGTCTGCAGGGGTTCTTGGCACCAAAGGAGCAGCAATGCGAGCGTCAGTGAGCGAGCCTTCTAAAACATTATTCCGTGCCATGTACCGAAGGCCAGACGTTACGTCATAACTGGTTTTCAGATCTTTAGTAGACAGTTAAAATACTCGTTTTTACTATGGAGTAGGCGAGTGTGTGGCCGCTAGGGCAAATATTCGCGGCAACGGGAACGCGAGAAGCATAGTGTGGCTGCGGCATAAGATCAGCATAAGAAAAGATATGATGTCACAAATTTCCACCACTATAGTTGCCACCCAAATTCAACCATATTTTTAAGCATATAAAGTTCAATTTCGATTGACAACGAGTGAGAACTGCCACTACGTTGGTCTGCGCTCACTTATATAATTAACGTACAAAACTATAACATTATTTTACGACAGCCCTAACAATTCATCGTCTCTCGTCTTGTTCTTGAGGTATCTGAAGATTTTCCTGAAAAATGGAATTCACAATTTGTAATGTATTATTAAGCGTTTATCATTTTTGAATCAGAGTAAGGAAGCATGTCACCCTGTCATCCGTCGTGCAGTTTTCGGGACAGACCGGCGCGGATCCAAGATTTGGTTAAAGGGGGGGACAATGTTAGCTCATATCACGTGGTAAAAATATGAAAACAAAATATGTAAAAATCTGTGTCATAGGGGGGCAGTTAAACCCCTTGCCTGTAATCTGACAGAGTCGTCAGTCCAGAACATGGTAACCTAGATCAGTGAGGAGGTACTATAAGAATAGCAGTTAGAACCATCAATGGACTTACCATGTCGTTCTTGGCAAGGTGTCTAGCATTTTCTATCCATCATTTTGAGAGACACAGCTGTTTAAGAGTTTACAATTATGGATTATTACTCACCATATAGTCCTCGGCACATGCCAATGCTTCTCACCCTCTTTTCCATAATTTTGACGTCAGCCACGCCCTTTACTAGCTACCACCATGCTTGTCACTCACCATATAGTCCTCGGCACATGTCCCCAATCCCTCGGTACCTTGGCTATCAGTTTCTCAAACTCCTTTTCCATCATTTTGACATCAGCAACACCCTTTACTAACTATCACCATTCTTCTCACTCACCATATAGTTCTCGGCACATGCCAATCTCTCGGTACATTGGCTAGCAGTCTCTCAACCTCCTTATTCGTCATTTTGACGTCAGCCACACCCTTTACTAGCTACCACCATGCTTCTCACTCACCATATAGTTCTCGGCACATGTCCCCAATCCCTGGGCACGTTGGCAAGCAGTTTCTCCACCTCTTCCTCCGTCACTCTGACGTCGGACACGATGCGCGTCACGGTGACGTCACAGGCGCGCGGCCAAGGAATCGAAGGTGGCTCCGTGACCAGCTGTAGACGCATCGTGACTTCCCACACGGAGCGGAGAGGGATGTTCGCCACCTGGGAAATAAATAAATAATAATAAATAAATATTGGACACCATCACATACATCTTTTTTTTTTATTCACGTCGGGGTAGCACTTAGCCTTGATCAAAGCTGATGTTAAGTGGTGCTAAGGCTGAAGGTGGAAGCGCACTACTCCCGGAATCCTCAATCACTGAGGTACTGGCTATCTTATCTGTAGCTGCCGGAACACAATAATGCTGAAAAGATCATGTTTATGGCGTCAGACTTAGGATAAGATGATGGTAGATAGCCAGGCGAACTAAGAACAAGTCCTACCACCAACCAAACCGAATACAATATGTACCCCCACTGGGAATCGAACTCGGGACCTCTGGGTCTGAAATCGGTGGTGTGAACTACTAGACCACAGAGGTGGTTAAAATATTATCGGTATTTCTCTTGGTCACGCCATCACGCGTGAACGGCTGGACCGATTTGGCTAATTTTGGTCTTGATATGTTCGTGGAAGTCCAAGGAAGGTTTAAATGGTGAGAAAATAGGGGAAGTAGGGGTAAGGTATAGGTAGAGTAGGAGAAGGGTAGGGGTAGGGTAAAGGTGGGTTGGGGTAGGGTAGGGTTAGAGTACGGATAGGGTAGGGGTACAGTAGAGGTAGGGCCAGGGTAGGATAGTTTTTTTATTTTAATGATGATGGGTCGTGGGTTCGAGTTCGGATCAATCGGAGCTGGTTGTGAGACGGGTCGATTTTTTCTAAATACTTCATTTTCATATTTTCAAGATTTTAAATGACCATCGTCCTTAAACAGGGTTGAATAATTTCATGATACCTGGAGATAAGTACTCGAAAAATTGAGATAGCAAGTTTCACTTGAAGTAAACATTCCTTTATTTTCTTTTTAGTTAACCAAATATACCGTACACCGGATATTTACCCTTATAGACACCTACCTTAAGAGCTAGAGTCCCATCTTCCTTCATAGTGTACGCTAGATGCAGCCTCGCTTCATGCATGGCTCAATATATACCTAACATTGGATATTGACCCTTATAGACACCTACCTTAATGGCTAGAGTCCCATCTTTCTTCATAGTATACGCTAGATGCAGCCTCGCTTCGTGCATAGCTCTATAAATACCGTACATTGGATATTGGCTCCTATAGACACCTACCTTAAGAGCTAGAGTCCCATCTTTCTTCATAGTATACGCTAGATGCAGCCTCGCTTCGTGCATAGCTCAATATATACCTAACATTGGATATTTACCCTTATTAGACACCTACCTTAAGAGCTAGAGTACCATCTTCCTTCATAGTATACGCTAGATGCAGCCTCGCTTCGTGCATAGCTCTATATATACCGTATATTGGATATTGGCTCCTATAGATACCTACCTTAAGGGCTAGAGTCCCATCTTCCTTCATAGTATACGCTAGATGCAGCCTCGCTTCATGCATAGCTTAATATATACTTAACATTGGATATTTACCCTTATAGACACCTACCTTAAGAGCTAGAGTCCCATCTTCCTTAATAGTGTACGCTAGATGCAGCCTCGCTTCGTGCATAGCTCTATATATACCGTACATTGGATATTGACTCTTATAGACACCTACCTTAAGAGCTAGAGTCCCATCTTCCTTCATAGTATACGCTAGATGCAGCCTCGCTTCATGCATAGCTCTATATATACCGTATATTGGATATTGACTCTTATAGACACCTACCTTAAGAGCTAGAGTCCCATCTTCCTTCATAGTATACGCTAGATGCAGCCTCGCTTCGTGCATAGCTCTATATATACCGTATATTGGATATTGGCTCCTATAGATACCTACCTTAAGGGCTAGAGTCCCATCTTCCTTCATAGTATACGCTAGATGCAGCCTCGCTTCATGCATAGCTTAATATATACTTAACATTGGATATTTACCCTTATAGACACCTACCTTAAGAGCTAGAGTCCCATCTTCCTTAATAGTGTACGCTAGATGCAGCCTCGCTTCGTGCATAGCTCTATATATACCGTACATTGGATATTGACTCTTATAGACACCTACCTTAAGAGCTAGAGTCCCATCTTCCTTCATAGTATACGCTAGATGCAGCCTCGCTTCATGCATAGCTCTATATATACCGTATATTGGATATTGACTCTTATAGACACCTACCTTAAGAGCTAGAGTCCCATCTTCCTTCATAGTATACGCTAGATGCAGCCTCGCTTCGGCATAGCTCTATATATACCGTATATTGGATATTGACTCTTATAGACACCTACCTTAAGAGCTAGAGTCCCATCTTCCTTCATAGTATACGCTAGATGCAGCCTCGCTTCGTGCATAGCTCTATATATAAGATGGTGTAAAACAAACTGCAAATAGAGCCGGAGGTGTTCAGGTCAAGTAAACCAAGTATAGAACATAAAAAAATAGAAAAAAAATATCCCAAATTTTTCTTTTATTATTTAATTTTACATAAAACTCTAATATTATTTTTTGATATCAATTCAATATGTACAATACCAAACGTTTTAATAAAATTATTTCATTTTACGATGAAAACAAGTAACTTCAGAGCGCACGCGGGCTGGGCGCCGCGGTCATCAACCCCGGCGGTCCAACAGCTGATCGGCCAGCCACTATAGCGACACTCCTACCGCGCTACAGCTGTATGCGCCCAATAGCTTCCGGATTATCGTTTACCTGTCTCGTGGTTAAATAAGTAATTTTGTTTTTACGTTTGGTATTATGTTAAATATTGAATTGATATCCATAGATAATATTAGAATTTTTTGTAAAATTAAATAAAAACAACATAATTTTAGGGATTTTTTTTCTATTTTATTTACGTTCTAAACACTTAACCTGACCATCCCTTGCTCGTTTTGCAGTTTGTTTCAAACCATCTTATATACCGTACATTGGATATTGGCTCCTATAGACACCTACCTTAAGAGCTAGAGTCCCATGTTCCTTCAAAGTATACGATAGATGCAGCCTCGATTCATGCATAGCTCTATTTAAACCGTACATTGGATATTGACCCTTATAGACACCTACCTGAAGAGCTAGAGTCCCATCTTCCTTCATAGTATACGCTAAAAGCAGCCTCGCTTCATGCATAGCTCTACATATACCGTACATTGGATATTGACTCCTATAGACACCTACCTTAAGAGCTAGAGTCCCATCTTCCTTCATAGTGTACGCGAGATGCAGCCTCGCTTCGTACATAGCTCTATATATACCGTACATTGGATATTGACTATTATAGACACCTACCTTAAGAGCTAGAGTCCCATCTTCCTTCATAGTATACGCTAGATGCAGCCTCGCTTCATGCATAGCTCTATATATACCGTATATTGGATATTGGCTCCTATAGATACCTACCTTAAGGGCTAGAGTCCCATCTTCCTTCATAGTATACGCTAGATGCAGCCTCGCTACGGCATAGCTCTATATATACCGTACATTGGATATTGGCTCCTATAGACACCTACCTTAAGAGCTAGAGTCCCATCTTCCTTCATAGTATACGCTAGATGCAGCCTCGCTTCATGCATAGCTCTATATATACCGTATATTGGATATTGACTCTTATAGACACCTACCTTAAGAGCTAGAGTCCCATCTTCCTTCATAGTATACGCTAGATGCAGCCTCGCTTCATGCATAGCTCTATATATACCGTATATTGGATATTGGCTCCTATAGATACCTACCTTAAGGGCTAGAGTCCCATCTTCCTTCATAGTATACGCTAGATGCAGCCTCGCTTCATGCATAGCTTAATATATACTTAACATTGGATATTTACCCTTATAGACACCTACCTTAAGAGCTAGAGTCCCATCTTCCTTAATAGTGTACGCTAGATGCAGCCTCGCTTCGTGCATAGCTCTATATATACCGTACATTGGATATTGACTCTTATAGACACCTACCTTAAGAGCTAGAGTCCCATCTTCCTTCATAGTATACGCTAGATGCAGCCTCGCTTCATGCATAGCTCTATATATACCGTATATTGGATATTGACTCTTATAGACACCTACCTTAAGAGCTAGAGTCCCATCTTCCTTCATAGTATACGCTAGATGCAGCCTCGCTTCGTGCATAGCTCTATATATAAGATGGTGTAAAACAAACTGCAAATAGAGCCGGAGGTGTTCAGGTCAAGTAGACCAAGTATAGAACATAAAAAAATAGAAAAAAAATATCCCAAATTTTTCTTTTATTATTTAATTTTACATAAAACTCTAATATTATTTTTTGATATCAATTCAATATGTACAATACCAAACGTTTTAATAAAATTATTTCATTTTACGATGAAAACAAGTAACTTCAGAGCGCACGCGGGCTGGGCGCCGCGGTCATCAACCCCGGCGGTCCAACAGCTGATCGGCCAGCCACTATTACCCCAAGAACTATCCGATATTTTTGTAAAAAATTCAATAACAGGCCAAATTTTTGTAAACGGTCATTAAATATAATTTTAAGAGACTATATTTTGGAATCCAACAAAATCTCGCATTGGAAGGTATCAAAAAAAAGTTATACCCCGAAAACGGTGCAATTTTACAGCAAATATGCTATCACCAATTTTATCGTTTACATGTGTTTATGTTCACCATATCTAAGCACCAAAGTCGAAATCCATAAAGATATAAAACGGGAAACTAATACTTTAGGAAGAAGTCGGTTGTTTCACTAACTGCACAATGTACTCTAAGAAAATAATAATAGCAGATTTTTTTAGGTTATATTCTACATCAAATAATGTTTCAATCAACTTTTTTTCAAAATCCAACATTATTTTTATTTGGGTAGTAGGTAATTTTTATTTATCTTTTTACACAGGCAGCAAAAAACTAACAGTTATGAATTTAGGTAGACTTTAAATATTGAGCTTAGATAACACCATGATAATTAAAATCCACCGAAAATTAATGATATTTGTAAATTTCTAAAAGTACATAAACTGATTTGGACTTTAGCGTTTTACAGTAAGTATCATTTTAGAACGCTCGCCACTCGCCACATCGCGCCCCGCCACCGCGTCGCGCGCCTGCCGCGGGCGCATTGGCACCTACGTACGAGGAGTAAACATACAGGGCCGGATTCTGTATTTAAGGGCACGATCTTCGAAATGATCGAAATCAACCTATTTTTGATTCAAAAGTAAACAATCAAATGAGTGAATTTCTCAGGCGAACATTTTACGCGCCTAGGCTGAAAACGCATTACTGCTTTACAGATGTAATACCATGATTTTTTCTAGACATTAAAGATAGGTAAGTACACGTATCTCAATGAGGACTCTTGAATTAAATTTATAAAGCAATTAATTTTTATGGGAAAAATCAATAAGTGGCGAATTTTTAGTTCTGTGGCTTGTCCACAATCACTTTGACACACTATAATAATTATTCACCTCACAGAAAAAAAATCCTCAACAAATACATAAAAAAGATTTTTATTTATGTTCAGTATTAGGTAACATACTTACAAGAAAATAAGAAAATTTTACTTTTTAACCCATATTTTTATTAAGACAAGTCAAGCAAGCTTTGTCCGAGCGAAAGTAGCAATTTCTATGCTCATTTTGTTTCGTCGTTCTTACGTTCCATTTATAGGTAGGTATATGTATATACCTACATTATGTCCTTGCGCGGTTTGAATTTGAATAAGTACATGATTTTAGTTTACTCGGAATAAAAAATTGCAATTTCTGTGTGATTAGATTTAGACAGTTCTTTTTTAAATAAAAATATAGTTTTTATTTATGATAATAAGCCTTTGTCACATGTTTAAGATAGCAGAAAAAAAGTCATGAACTTCATATCTATACTATCTATACTAATATTATCTATACTAATATCTATAGGTACTAATATTATAAAGAGAAAAGATTTGATTGTTTGTTTGTTTGTTTGCATCGAATAGGCTCCGAAACTACTGGACCGATTTAGAAAATTCTTTCAACATTAGAAAGCTACATTCTTCCCGAGTGACAGAGGCTATATTTTATCCCAATATTCCCACGGGAACGGGTACCACGCGGGTGAAACCGCAAGGATCCGCTAGTTTAAAAAAAAATACACCTCGTTTCTAATTTCCGTGTACAAATTTCTGTGGTTTCCGTGGCTTCTAGGTGTCCACGGAAATTGCACGGTTCCACAGAAATTGTACCGATTAATTAGTTATATAAAAAGAACATTACGAAGACGGAACGAAAAAGGCCCGATGCTGGCAGACTTCCTGGAGAGGGAGAATATCTATATGATGAACTCTTTCAAAAAGACCTGGATCAGTCCGTCAGGTAAAGTAAAAAACGAGATCGATTTTATCATGTCGACGAAGAACCACATATTCAAAGTGATCACCGCATGGTCAGAAGCACATTGAATATCGACGTCAAGCTTGAAAGTTCGCGACTGATAAAACCCACGCTCCTACCAATACTAGCCCAAATTCAAAACCCCAAGTGCTTTCAGCTTGAGTTCCAAAACCGCTTCAAAGCCCTTGAGAATACCATGTGGAGAATCTACTCAAACACAGTGGTGGATACTGTCAGCACGGTAGGGTCCAAGTACTTTAAAACCCGCCGTCTAAAATTAAATAAACTCTCCAGCCAGGCTCTCCCACTCATAGATCAGAAACACGAAATGAAGCTACAGAGCTCAGCGCATGCCCATCGTTATTGGCAGTTCAATAGACAGATATCAAAGTCCTTGACGAGGGGAGGGACCTTCGCCAATTTGATACCAAAGCATATTAAACAGGCCATTGAGCGAAACAAAGGCTCTAAAGTGATCGCGAGAGATTTGTCTATCGGAGAAAGTCAATTAACGTGGTGAAAACTGAGGAAAGCATCATTTCACCTGAAATCCTGAGGGAGATTGGGAGTTTCTATGGACAGTTATATTCCACGCAAACACCTGTTGAAAGCAAGGCTAAAGACCCTGGAGCCAAGCTTATCCGCCCATATATATATGAATATATTGAAGATATCCCGGACGTCAGCCTGTACGAGATTAGAATGGCTCTCAAGAAGCTTGAATACATCAAGGCGGCGGGTGATGACAGATTAAAAACAGAGCTTCTGAGAGCGGGTGGAAAGCCGATAACTCAAGTCCATCAGAAACTTTCCAACTCTGTCATCCTTGAGGGCAAACCCCCCAAGGGATGAGGCAGAAGCGATGTGATGCTGTTTTTCAAGAAGGGTGATGAGACCCATCTCGCTCCTGTAAGTTGTTTTCAAGGGTCATTACGAATCTTCTCACTCGTAGTTTCGACGACTTTCAACCTCCAGAACAATCTGGATTCCGGTGAGGCTATAGTACCATAGACCACAATCATACGCTGCAGCAAGTTATACAGAAGACCGAAGAGTACAACTAGCCACTTTGATTCGATTGAGACCTCGGCACTGCTGCAGTCTCTCCAGAGGTGCCAAATAGACTACAGGTACATCGAGATGCTAAGGTACTTTTACAAAAATTTCACCATATCAGTCCGGTTACAGAACCAGAGCTCTAACCCGATCCAACTACAGCGAGGTGTGAGACGGAGACTTCGTCTCTCCGAAACTGTTCACAGCTGCGTTGGAGGATATTTTTAAGTTTCTGGGCTCGAAAGGATACGGTATCAACATCAATAGCGAGTACCTAACACACCTGCGATTTGCCGATGATTTAGTTCTTATGGCTGAAACCTTGGAGGACCTGAAAATAATGCTCGAAAATCTCACCAGTGCTTGCCAAAGAGTGGGTCTTAAGATTAACATGGATAAGACAAAAGTCATGTCCTGTCCAATGCCGCCCCATGTTGCTTTCACTCCAGTTAATGTTGGGAACATTACAATCAAAGTTGTTGACCATTATTTTTACCTGGGATATATAGTCCAATTAGGTAAATCCAATTTGAGAGAGAGAGCTCTCGTCGAATCCAGCTCGAATGGGCAGCGTTCGGGAAGCTCCAGCATATATCCGAAATACCTCAATGTCTCAAGACGAAAGTCTTTGACCAGTATGTGTTGCCAGTAATGACCTATGGGAGTGAGACGTGGTCTTTTACTATGGGTCTCATAAGAAGACTCAAGGTGACTCAGCAAGCAAAGGAAAGAACAATGCTAGGCATTTCCCTGCTCGATCGAATCAGAAATGAAGTTATCCGCAGGAGGACTAAAACAACCGACATCGCTCGAAAGGGCCTATTTGTTCGAATTTAAGTATAAACTTAAACGCTGTTAGTTTTTAAAATAAAATAAAAAAAATAAATGAAAGATTGCTCAGCTGAAGTGCCAGTGGGTGAGACAGATAGCGCGAAGAACCGATGGCCGTTGGGGAGGAAAGGTTCTCTAATGGCGACCGCGTACCAGACGACATTCCACCGTGGGCAGGCCCCCTACAAGCCGCTGGACCAGCAGGACCGGTCGTTGTGGAGATCCTTGGGGGAGGCCTATGCCCAGCAGTGGGCGTCGTGTGGCTGATGATGATGATGATTAAAAACGTTAGATATAATTGTATAAAAACATTATTTTTAATAACATGACAATTTCAGTGGACATAGCACAATTTCTGTGGCATGTTAACTTTTAGTAATATAAATTATGTACTACCCCTTTTGAAAATGTATAATTAAGTAATATGGGTATAGATTATGATATGTATGGCACTACACTATCAACGTTTGTGTAAAAACCTGAAAATGAAAATTTCCATGGAAATTAGAGAAAAAAGTCAGTTGTTGAAATTGACTCAATATTCTTTATTTTGAGCAGATAAAAATATATGTTGAAGTTTCATTAACGATCTTGATTATTTTGTGGCTAGAAACACGATACTCGTATCTTCACTCGACTATAAAAATTTTCAAAAAAAAGAATTTTTTTATTACTTTTATATGTTATTTAAATTTTTACTTTTTTGCATTCACAATGCAATTTTTATGGTTGAAAAAATTAAAAATGAAGTATTTAGAAAAAGTCGACCCGTACTTCATTTTCCATTTTACTTTTATATTTTTTTGGTTTTATTCCTAGATTATTATTCCTTTTTTACGAATAATATATAGAAAATAGGTAATGACTTATAGTGTATTATTCTCAGGCTACTTTTCCAAAAAATGAATTGATGCTTAAAATAACAACAAAAACATTGAAAAAATTATAAAGTGAGGTTATTTTCATTACTCTTCACACGTAAAGAATAAGACAAAGACAGAGTTTTTAGAAGATCCTGCCCTTTATACAATTTGATACGGTATTCTTGAAACGAGGTATACCTTGTAGACTGAATGTTTTTTAACCGACTTCCAAGAAAGGAGGAGTTTTTTTGTAGTGGAAAGAAAATGGTTTCAGTTTGGTCCTCATTCTTTATAATGGGCTTAGTACTTTGATTGTAAAATCAATAAATGAGAAAGAAACATCAATATAAGCAAATATTTCTTACATGCATCAATGATTTCTTTCGTTTTCAAAGAAAATCATTTCTTGTAGATACTAGAATAACATTATAGGTATTTGCAATCACATCATCCGTGACTGTTGTCGGCTTTCCACGAAGAAGGCATTTATAAATTACTTTTAAAATAAACAAGGGGAAGGTACTTTGTGGGGTCTATTTTTTAATTTTGCCACTACTCGTGTCGAGCGCTCGCTTACTCTTTGTCATATTTTACCACATTTTACTCATATTTGACATGAAAAAGAGTATGAGAAATCGAGCGCTCGATGCGAGTGGCGAAATTAAAAAAAAGTCCCAAGGTCACTGAACGGTCAGTGCAAATTTTAAATGATATTTTTTATCTATAGACACTAATTAAAGCGATAAATAAAAACCTTTTTTACAAACAAATAAAAACCGAATTCCAAAACCAAAACTCAAAATGAAAAAATTTTATGTTTTCTTTGAATGGTCCTATTCTTACCCTTAAATGAAAGATTGGCAGTAACAAGGGCAACAAACGAAAATAAAAACCGACTTCTAAATGATTTATATTATAAACCATTTTGAAGTCCACCCCTGGTAGTTGAGTAGGTAGGTAGGTAGTAGGTACAACATTTTTACAGTAGAAGTTTCGAAAAGTACCTAGGTAGTCGATTTAGCATAAAACCAAGCACTAAATCAGTTCTTCCTAAAAACCAAACAAAATAGTGACAATATTAATAAAACTACAAAATACAAATACCTTCATTATATGGTTAACTAATATTAAAGTATAAGTTTCAAATGATTTTTTCTCGAGTTTATTACCTATTTGCACTAATGTCGAATTACGTAAATTAAAGTAAACAGTGCGCTCGCGACTCCGTAATCAAACAAAACAAGTATGAACACACGCCCCGCGCCCCGTCCGTTTTGCCTTGCTCTTCCCCGCGAACGCGCTCTCTACCCCGCGCAACCCTTTGTTTTGACAATTCGATTTGTACATTGTTTCCTAATGTTTTTTCGGTGGATTTTAATTTTGAATGCCTTAATATGACCCATAAGAAAAGTCTACTTAGTTTTTCTTCTGCTATATTTTTTTCACTAGTATTTTTTCACCACTAAAGTCATTTTCCATTATCATTATATATTTAAAGTGGATTTAGTACAATACGTGTTAATGGAAGCAAATGAAAGAAAAGTAATTAAAAACTGATCTGATAGCATTTTTAACATAGGTGTAATGCCAATTTAAGTTTACGTAGAGAGTTTTTTTTAAGTTTATTTGTTTTTCATTTACATATATAGGAGGATTATATACTTTTACGTAAGATAATTAATAAATGTATTCAAATGTAAAGTGAATAATACTTATACCATTTTCGCCCATTTTTTATAGATTTTTTATAGCTTTGTATTTGGTTTTTTTTAATGACGCTGTCATAAATAGTGGTGGACTAGTAATGAATTATTTATTAAAGTAGATAATCTAATTTTCTATGTTAAGAAATTACTGAAATAGAATTATTGTTGAGTCTCCATAGAGCGAATTAGTTTGGCTCTCGGGCTACTATAGCGACACTCCTACCGCGCTACAGCTGTATGCGCCCAATAGCTTCCGGATTATCGTTTACCTGTCTCGTGGTTAAATAAGTAATTTTGTTTTTACGTTTGGTATTATGTTAAATATTGAATTGATATCCATAGATAATATTAGAATTTTTTGTAAAATTAAATAAAAAAAACATAATTTTAGGGATTTTTTTTCTATTTTATTTACGTTCTAAACACTTAACCTGACCATCCCCTGCTCGTTTTGCAGTTTGTTTCAAACCATCTTATATACCGTACATTGGATATTGGCTCCTATAGACACCTACCTTAAGAGCTAGAGTCCCATCTTCCTTCAAAGTATACGCTAGATGCAGCCTCGCTTCGTGCATAGCTCTTCCCCATCGCAGCGCCACTCTGGCAGCGCCCGCACAACGCCTCAACAACGCGGGGACTTCCCCCGCCTTGCTACAACCTCGGTTGACGTACTGACGCATTGTCTCCGCTGCGAAGTTCACGCAGAGAGATGCTACTGTGTTCTTTTTGTCTGTAAAGACAAGTTAATAATGATTAATATGCTTCTAATGAACGATCTGATCAAGGTTGCGGAAAGCTTTTCCCTGGTTAAAAAGTAGCCTATATGCTATTTTAAACCATAATGTATCTTTGTGCCAAAAATCCAGATCCGTTCAGCCGTTTCGCCGTGATTGGGCGCTTGTGCACTTCACGGAATTTTAGCGTCCGGAAAAAAACGGATGGTTGTATTTTAATCATTAATTATTTACAATAGTAAGAATTTATTTTTTTCGTGTAGTTTAGAGTTTGAAACATTGAAACTACACGAAATAAATAAATTTGGCGCCCATTGGGTGACAAACATCCAAACTTTCGCTTATAAATATAATACTAGTAAGATTTGGTTCAAGCCATCGGCAGTGGGGACATTACAAACAGTTGTTTATGATAATGAGGCTGAGGTTCGCTCCAATGTCGCATAAGATTAATTTAAATTATTTCGCGACCTTTAGTTTAGTAGGACAGGCCCATTACTGGCCCTTGCGGTATCCCACATTAATAGCTAACAGCACTCTTTAGATGGCAATCTTAACGATATCGACTTTTTAAACCCATAACTTAGTAAAATGCACAAAAGCAACCTCGACTACTGCTTTATCCTATAGTTTGTAAAAAGTCATGAGCCTAGTATTGACCCTTGCGGAGCTCTTTAATTAACTTACCAGAATGCGCGACATCCAACGCTACAGCGAGAACAGGCGTATCGGCCCGTACTCGCGTTCTAGTCGCACTGTTATGGCGTTGAGCCAGCCGCATCGTGAGAGAGCTATACCTAGTTTGTAAACACTCATGAGCCTAGTGTTGAACCTTGCGGCATCCTTAAAGATACTTACCAGATTACGCGGCATTCAACGCTATGGCAAGAACAGCTCGTGCTCGCGTTTTCGTCTCGTTGCCATGACGATGGGTATATTGAAGCGGACGCAAGAAAGCAACCTCGACTACTGCTTTAACCTATAGTTTGTAAAGAGTCATGAGCCTAGTACTGACCCTAGCGCAATTCTTAAAATACTTATCAGAATGCGCGACATCTAACGCTACATCGAGAACAGGCGTATCGGCCCGTACTCGCGTTCTAGTCGTGTTTTTATGGCGTTGAGCCAGCCGCATCGTGATATAGATCTATACCTAGTTTGTAAAGACTCCTGAGCGTAGTGCTGACCCTTGCGGCACCCTTAAAGATACTTACCAGAGTACACGAAATTCAACGCTACAGCGAGAACAGGCGTATCGGCCCGTACTCGCATTCTAGTCGCGTTGTTATGGCTTCGAGACAGCCGAATCGTGAGATAGATCTATATCTAGTTTGTAAAGACTAATGAGCCTAGTGCTGACCCTTGCGACATCCTTGGAGATACTTACCAGAATGCGCGACATCCAACGCTACAGCGAGAACAGGCGAATCGGCCCGTGCTCGCGTCATCGTCGCGTTGCCATGACGATGGGACGCATCGTGAGGCGGACGCACGAAAGCAACATCGACTACTGCTTTAACTTATAGTTTGTAAAAAGTCATGAGCTCAGTACTGACCCTTGCGGAGTTCTTTAAATTACTTACCAGAGTAACTTAATAGTAAATTAATAAAGATAATGACATATATATTTATATATATTCAAATTTAATTGGACTTATTTCATACTATTTAATATACATCTGTCTTTAAAAGGCGCTTCCTCTCCTTTTCCACCAAATTGCGTGCCCGACAGGGTCCATGGTGATCTTTAGATTTGCTTTTACCACCTTATGTATGTACACTTATGTATGGTTTGCAATAAATTATTGAGTATTGAGTATTGAGTGCGCGACATCTAACGCTACAGCGAGAACAGGCGTATCGGCCCGTGCTCGCGTCATTGTCGCGTTGCCGTGACGATGGGATGCATAGTGAGGCGGACGCACGAAAGCAACCTCGACTACTGCTTTAACCTATAGTTTGTAAAGAGTTATGAGCCTAGTACTGATCTTAGCGGGATTCTTCAAATTACTTACCAGAATGCGCGACATCCAACGCTACAGCGAGAACAGGCGTATCGGCCCGTACACGCGTTCTAGTCGCGTTGTCATGACGATGAGCCAGACGCATCGTGAGGCGAACGCGCGCGTGAAGCAGGCGGAACGACCATGTATCGCTGCTTGAAGGTTCCCATTCGCATTCGTGGCTTCTGCGATTAAAATACAAGCGGTTGAATAAAAGTGATCAGAATCACAAAACTAACTAAGCTTTCACACGTTTGGATTTTGACTTTATTGTTTTTCCTGACGTTTTAAGTTTACAAAGCGCATGTTTGCCGAAACATTTAGAATTTTTTAGTTGCACTATCTATTACAATTAATAGCAAAATTTAAGAAGTGTCCATTTAACAAAAATACCGTTGGCATATAACTATACTATTCACTGTTAATATTGTAGAACTCAGAATGTCATCTAATAAATCAAATTCTCAATAATGATAATAGGGATTAAAGAATGAAATTACCGTTTTTTTTCTTTTGTACAATTAACTTAACAACTTCTACGATATTAGAAATATAATATATAATTTCTTTAATGCGTTACATTAAGATCGTATCGAGCAACTGTTGATAATTTAATAACCACGCTATTTGATTATTTACAAAGAAAAAACTTACCTCGAAAGTTACGACTATTTTTGTTTCCAGAATTTCGTACTTTATTAGTTGTAACTTAGTGAAAAAAATTTTTTTCACTTAATGTGTCATTTAGTTGTTCAAATGTCCATAAAAACGTAAAATTTTGTAAAGTTACATATTTGAATTAGTCGTTGAAAAAATTTGAAAAACGTTAGTACTTATGGGAAAAAATTGTACAAAGATCTCCATACAAAACGGCAATTTTATACTTTAACCTAACTTTTATTCTTTATCTTTATATCTTTATCTTTATCTTTAACCCCTAATATAAGAATCCATGGAACAAAAACTTTAATATTTAATGTGTTATTGGGTAAGTAAAAAGAACAATTTTCAAAGTGTTGCTAAATTATGTGTTATATACAAATCAACTTACCCCATAAAAGGCAGCATGTCGATTTTAGCGACAACGTTGACAGAGGAATCGCACTCAGACACCGCCGCACTCTCATTTTCTTTTACCGGTTGCCATTCAGAGCGACAGCTTCTTGCACTAGACTTAGTATCAGTTGTCGTTACGCTACACGCATCACGCATTTCCATCTGATTCTTACTACTCGTAAAGGAACTGACGACTTCAAGACTTTTAAGCTCGAAATCTGGTATAGACGTTGTATTAGGAATCGACGAACTTCCAGACTGACTTAAGGCTTTAATAATGTGTTTACTCAAATTTTTTTCGTCGATATTGCCTCCGAAATCATAATCGGTTATCAATTGTTGAACTGTGATGTCTTTTACATGCTTTGATTTGCGAGGCGATGATGCTTTCTTTGGACTGGGTGATTTTTTAGTGTTGAAAGAAGTGTCAACATCCATTACTGAATCATCCTTCTCTGCTTTAAGTTTTTCAGGCTGGTAAGGGCTAGTAGAAAGTTTTTGCATTTTTGAAATTTGTTTAGGGGTATTGTCTATACTCGATCGACTGCTATGTTTGGTCTTATCTCTTTTTGTAGGACTGTAGTTGCGCTTTTTAGGTTTGTTGCCTTTTTCTTGCTCCTTTTCATCAGATTTAGACATGTTGCTGTCTTTTTCATCGATTTGGTAGATTAATGTGACTGGAGATTTTTTGTTACTGGGTGACGTTGAATTCATTTTTTTTTGTGATTCCTTAATCATATCTAGGTCTGTATTGTATTCATACTTTATATCTGCTACTGTATCATCTACTAAGGTAAGCGAGGAACTTGTTTCCAATAATTCTTTGTTCTGTTTCATTGCTATAAGCGTATTAACTTTAGTGTCTTTCAATTCCCGAACTCTTATAGATTCCTGGTTAGACGTACATTTGCTAGCATTATTAAATGAACTGTCCATAGATCTAGATAACATTACGCTTTCTACGTTATATTGCTGCATTTTTCCGTCGAAATTGTCTGTATTAATTGAAGATATTTTCTCTAAACCATCAGATTCGCTACCTTTAGCACTGATTACGGACAAATCAGGTTGATATCTATGCACGTTTGAATAATCTGGAGGCACTAATAATACGTTATTCAGTGGATTATTGTGGTCAAAAATTAAAACTTTATCAGAGACAGTGTGACTTGGCGATGCCATATTGGGACAGATAATATTCAGTTTTAAATTATCCGGTTTCTCTGCCTTCGAAGATTTTAAAGAACTTTTAAGAGATTTAGAGTCAGTACCAAAAGAGGGGGTAGATACATTCCCAAGATTGTAAGAAGAAGTGGAAGCGGAATTAGAATCTTCGACATTAACATCGATTTGACTGGAAGTTATCAAATTAGCTTGTATTTGAGTGCTACAAGTTGAAGGATTCTTTTGTAGTTGTCCTTTGTTGACACCCTGAAGCGGAATCACATCTGCATTTGGTTTGACTAAGTCGTCCATCAACGCTTTTATATCCTCAGATACATTTTTCAAATAGTCAGGTATGACTTTAGACTTGTTTTCCTTCGTGTTAGAGAAGTCTCCAAGCGCGGTCTTTTTTAAGGGTGATGATTCTTTATCTGATTTAACGCTCATTTCACTTACAGACTCATCTTCAAATTGAAGTTTCTTTACAACTTCGTTGCTAAGACGAGTGGGCTTAGGCGGCGAGTTATCATCTGTCGGGGTAATAGACGTGTCTTCTAGACTATCATCTATCGCCCTAGGTTGTTGTAGACCCGCTTGCGCCATAGAAATATTGTTAAACATGTCTTCTCGGCTGAGAACGACAGATAATCTTCTTGGCGCAAGGCTCGGTCTTCTCGGTTCGTTCGCTTCGCTAACCTGACTCGTTCTCCTGCTAACGGGTTCTTTAGGTTGTTTTGGTTCTTCAGCATCTATGATCGCTGTTTTGTCAGTTAAATCAGATAACATTTCCAGCAATTCATTAGTGTCATTGGCATCTCTGAAATTCTTTGATTTCGTTGAATTCAAATTCTCTCCTATTACAGACTTATTTTGATTCATCGATTTATCTTGATCTACATCTGACTTGTGTTCTTTTTGGTGATGTTTCGCTGAACCCTTCTGAATATCACTGAGTTTTGTCTTCAGAATTTTCTTGAGAACGTCGAAAGACATATTCGAGTTTTTTTCCTCTTTATACTCGAGGGCTGAAGGTTCCTCCGACTGTTTTATAGACATAGTATCTTTGATAAACATATCTTCAATTTTGTCTGTCTGTGTTTCGTTATTCATATCATTTGATTTCATAGTATCGTTGGACTTACTGTCGGCGGAATCAGTGGTTACTATTTCTTTTTGTGGTATAGTTACGGGTGCATCATTATTATTCAAAGTAGCGTTGAGAGAACTTTGCGACATATCTAGTAAATCATCTATGACCGTGTGTCTACTTTTTTCTGCGAGTTTTGTATCGGTAGTGTTTGATTGAGTTGCTTTAGCCGGAGCGTTCCAAGCATCGTTTGAGTCATTTTCTTCATCACTTACAAGGTTTTCTGGTGGTTCCTCGCTTTCTAGGGTTAGTAATCGCGGTTGGCTCATCTGAAGACTCTTATTCATTTCTACGTACGATTCATTGCTATCAGCCTTAGCAAACGAAACAGATGTCCTTTTTCTAACAACATCAGCATCAGAAGAATCCTCGCTTTGAGATTGTTCAAGTTTGTTACTGTTTTTCGCGACTATATCTTCTAACATTTCCGCTTGATATATAAATAAATCTTGTGCGTTACTATTATAAAGTTTACTTTTGTTCATGTCGTTACCAATTTTGTTTGTTATGTTTAGAAGTTCGTTTATCATCGATTCCTGTAAATCACCACTAGGTTTGGTCACAGATATATTGCTCAAGTCATTTTTAGAAATGTTTCTGGATTCATTTTTGTTTACAATCTTATCAGTTCTGTCGGGTGTTATTTCAGAATCTTGCCTATCAATAACTGCTGTTCTGTTGTTAACTTCCGAACTATCAGTTGAAATAATTCTAGCTTGCGGTAAAACTTGCGTGAATGATATATCATTTATTTCATGTTCAGACTCCGTTTCGTTTCTGTTCTCCAGAATTATGTTTGTGGGTATTGCTTGTGTGACTGAAATATCTCCTTCGCTTTGATATACACTTTTGCGTGCCTTTTGTAACAAAATACCGGCCGGCACTGCCTGGGTCATAGATACATCTGCCGCATCAACGTCGTTATCTATAGTCTTTCTTTTCTCGGTATTTCTAATTTCACTAGACAAGACTATATTTGTAGGTATAGCTCGTGTAATAGAAAGGTTTCCCATATCATCATCATTAACGATGGTTTTTCTTTTCTCTGTATTTTTGCTTTCAGTAGATACAATTAGGTTTGCTGGAAGAGCTTGTGTAATGGAAAGGTCGCTCATATCATTATCATATGCCATAATTCTTCCTTTGTCGTTATATTTGCTTTCAGTGGGCAAAATAATACTTGCAGGGATAGCCTGAGTGATAGAAAGGTTTCCTAAATCATTATCATATACGATAGTTTTTCGTTTCTCTGAATTTTTGCTTTCAGTACGCAAAATCAGGTTTGCTGGAATAGCTTGTGTTATGGAAAGGTTGCCCATATCATTATCGAATACAATTGTTTTTCGTTTCTCAGTATTTTTAATTTCAGTGGGCAAAATTATATCTGCTGGGATAGCCTGGGTAATAATAGAATTGGGCAAAATTAGGTTTGCTGGTATTGCTTGAGTGATAGATAGGTTTCCCATATCATTATCATAAACTATAGTTTTTCGTTTTTCTGTTACCGGGTTCTTTGACAAAAGAATATCTTCCAGAACAGGCATATTTTCTCTAGTTGATTCTTTTACTATATTGTTTGCTATGGTATCGTTATTAATTATATTTGCTGACTGTTCGTAGTTTCCTTGTTTCAAAAACTGTGTTTTGTCCTCATACCTGTTTGGATTGACATTTTCGTAAGATTCTTTGCTCTCTGAATCTGTATATGTGGTTGACTCACTGTCTGTCGCCTCACATTTTAAGAAATCTTTAGTACCTTTATCGTTGTACGATGCTGATGCTTGATATACAAAAACATTTTGCCTAGTTGACGCGGACATGTTATGATTTTCATGTTTAATTTCACTTAGAATATCTAATTGTGGTTCTTTGTAATTTCCACTCAAAAAATGCTTAGTATCTATAGGTTTAGTTATAGACATGTTATTGTCAAAACCGGAAATTTCTAAAGATTCATTACCATATATTATTGTTTTATGTCTGTCACTATCAACTGACGGTGCATTAGATATAAAGTCGTTCGTAACTGTAGATTTATGAGAAACTTGAGAAACATTACTGGAAATAATTTTCACCATTGGATTGGCCTGCGTTATAGAAATATTTCCAAGATCGTCTTGAGATATAATCGTTTTGTTTTTGTCTGGCAATATTATATTTGACGGTATAGCTTGTGTGACGGATATGTTTCCAGTATCATTTTCATAAATTATTGTTTTACGCTTTTCTTTGTCCTTATTTACTATCATTATATTAATAGGTACAGCCTGAGTAACGGATATATCTGCTGAATCGCTATCGTAAACTATCGTCTTTCTTTTCTCTGAAGATTTGCTTTGTTCAGGTATGATAATGTTCACAGGAAGAGCCTGAGTGATAGATATATTTCCTGTGTCATTTTCGTATACTATAGTTTTCCGTTTATCACTGGAAGACTTAACAGGAGACGTACAACCTTCGAAAACAGCAATATTCTCTTTATCTGCGACCCAATCTTTGTTAAAAGCAGGTATTTTATCAATTTTAATCGAACTGCTTTTGGATACATCCTGTACTTTAGGACTATGAATCGTATCAGTGATAGACATATCAGACTCGTCGTTTTTCATTACGACTTGAGTAGAATTGAAATCAACCTCAATATATTCAGAAAGAGATCTCCTATCATTAAAAGGGCCAGGGCAGACTACGTTACTTTTAGCGTTTCGCAAATCTTCTTGTATTAGATCGAGATCATCTTTAAGCTCAGTAGAAGTAGAACCTATAGCTTGTACAGCTGAGAAATTCACGTCAATTCTACCAGACATCTCTCCCATAGTCGGGATGGCGAAATCTTCACCAAATACATTGCTTCTACAATCAGTGAAGGCGCTCATTTCTAAATTAGCTTGTGGATTGAGAAGAGACTTTTCGCCTGTCGTACATTCTAGAGAGGCTATCTGTTGAGTGAAGTTTACTTTGTTTAGGGAAGTATTGATGTTCCTAGAGGAATGGTTATCGATTGATGTCATGAAGTCGAAAGCTTCAACTTCTTGGAACTGTTGTTCGAAAATCCGCTTGCCGAGGTGGCCGATGGTCGGTTTCGGGGCGTGCGCAGCCGAATCGTTTCCAGAAGATTCTAGGGATTTGTTGTGTTCTTCGTAGAAGTTTTTCCATGTTGTGGTTGCTTCGTTTGTGACGAATTCGCTGAAATTTAAAGATTACATAAGGATTTGTCCCAATTTTTTCTGACATTAAACTGAATTCATAAATAAAAGGGTGTGCCTCCCGTGCCGGTGCCGGTTCCCAAAAATAAAATTTGAACGCGGTCTGTCTTGTTTTGTGTTCTTGCTACTACCGGCAGCGGTCACAGTTGCCGGTACCGGCAGCGGAGCCACATCCTAAATAAAAACTTTCGAATAAAATTGCGAAGGGCAAGAATATTGCAAGAACTGTAACATAACTTTCCGGTGACAAGGCGGTTTTATAAGGGGTGGGCAAAGTCGGTAAGATAATTTAGTTTGACATATTGAATGGTAGAGTTGGTAATAACCACGGAACACAGGGAAGACGTTATAAGTAGTAAGTGGGCGGAACGCGCGTGTGGAAACCCCTTTGCTCAAAATAGCAAACCCTCTATACATTTTATATTACACCCCCACGCGGGCCCAGTGCGAATTGGTGGGTATTAACTACTACAAACTAACTACTTACTAACGACTGCAAATGCAGCCGGGACCAACGGCTTAAACGCACAGAGGAGCTCACGATGAAAAATATTTGGTCACCCATCCCGTGACCGACCATGCGAAAGTTGTTTAACCTCAACGATCGCAGGCCAGAGCGCGCTATCCACTGCGCCATGGGCTCCTCAATGCCCGATTTACTGAACAAGAATTTATGCGAATCCGCTTTGCACGCATAAAAGCTTGAGCAATCGCAGGTCAGAATCAGCGCTGTTTGAATGCCGCGCAAGTTGTAATACAAGAAACTCTATGAACTACGTCTTTCGATCATATAAACCCTAGATACAGCGTAAACGCACAGAAAGTGAAGCCGCCAACGAATGCTGCATTCGAAAGGGAGCATTAGATCACTCTCAGTAGTCATTTGACCGCCCGGCGAAACTATGTCTAAATGTGCTGAGAAGATGCGCAAAAACAATTCTAAAATAGGAAAGAAAGAGATGTAATATCATATTTTCAGTCAGTATTGAACGTAAATATGATTGCACAATTAATTTAAAGTCAAACATGTACTGAAACGATCATAATTTCATTATTTATACTAAAATATTGCAATATTCCTTGCCGCGCAACCATTTCTTCTATTTGCGTTAGTAAGACAGAGATGCAGACATGACGAAATACGATTCGCTGTTCTAGTGTCGGCCGACTGTTAGCTTTCCATGTAATAAGATCGTAAGTACTACCACTGCCGTTCGAATTTAAATTCAATTACTGTGGCTTAGGGTCGAATACCAAATGTGGTGACGGCAGTATTCGGAATCGAAATATCTATAACTATAACTACTAATGACAGCGCTCTGTTGGCATCACTTTTTCAAGCGCATTTAGTATGGAATTGTGTATATAGGGTTTATATGATCGAAGACTACGTCACACAAAATTTGAACACGGGCCCGCGTCCAAACTGCTCTGCGCCTTGCCGCGCCACACTGCAACTGCCGGACTACAAACCGGCGGCGGCGACACGGGAGCGGGGCAGAAGCAGCGCAGGCGCGGCGCAGACCAGTTTGAGCGCGGGCTCGCGCTGTTGTATAACTATGGCGGCCATGTTCGCATGACACACCGAGGCAGGGCGTGCAGTGCAGCGCAGCCCGTCGAAAGCAGTTGACGAGAGTTGTATTATGCCTACTGCCTGCCTAACCCGTCACATTAAATGCGGTTAGACGCGGCCGCGTTGCAACTGCTTCGAAACTGTTGCTGCATTCAGTGTACCGACTCCTGCGCTGCTACTGACCTGCTCTGCTTCTGACCCGCTTTTGGTGTGCTCCAGCCTTAAAGATTATAACCCATTCATCTCATCCATCTTGAAGGAGGTGTCATTCCCCAGCAATTGGGACATTACAATGACTATTGTGAAAATATAAATATATGTAGCTTACACACTTACATCTTTATCAGTTACGTGGCGTGCATGTGCAATTTTTTGGGGGCGGGCAGGCGGTGCATCTTTCATGTTGTGTTTTTTGCGAAAGTAAGCTACATATATTTGTTTTTTCACTAGGTTAGGAACTTCCGCCAAGTGAAGCCTAATTCAACCAAATAATTAAAATCACTGATAGAAAAAATTACTTACGCTACTCCAGTGCGTTTAGAAAAGCTGACACGGCGACTCTTAGCCGTGTCAGTGGGCGTGGCAACGTGGAACTCCAGCTCTGAGAACGGAGTGCGCGGAGCACGTTGACTTTTCAGAATCGATGATCTACGCTTGCGCCTGGAACATGGTTAACGTTAATTAAATTAAAAAACAAGCTATTTGCTTGTGGCTTTGCCTGCATGATGACTTTTTTAGGGTTCCGAACCAAAATGGTGCGACTTTCTCTGTCTGTCACAACTGGCTATCTCAAGAACTACTAATGCTATCAACTTGAAATTTGGAATAGTTTTAGATGACATAGCACAGACAATAATCTTCTTTATGAAGTTATAAAAATACATACATACTAACCTGAAAAGCATTAAGACATTATAGACATTACAGATTATCTTTATAATGTCTAAGATTATATCTTTATAATGTCTATAATAGACATTATTTATTGTAAGTATTTGATTGAATCAGGCGTCCCTTGCAGCAAGTCACAAAATTACTGTACTTATACCTATGTATATTAAGTATGTATTTACAAACAAAAAGTATTTAAGTATATATTTATCTGTTATCAAGTTTTCCATGATACAGTTTCGTAATGAAATTAAAATGGGCTTAGATAATTGGTGTGAATGTAAGAAGTTATTTATTTATTTATTTATTTATTTATACCTACTGTAAGTGATAAAGTTTGACTATAGTTGCTTTAACATTTAATATAATAATAAGCTTTTATTACAAAGATGCAGCTTGGTGGGCAGCCTGCAGTACACCACTTTTGGTCAAACTGCAACTGTGTGTCTGTGTCTGAATTGTCTCTTTATTCTGAGATAGTATTATAATAGTCCTGCAAGTGAAGCCTGATTCAATCAAATACTTACAATAAATAGGAACCATTATTTATTACATTAATTGAATTAAATTTGAATGAATTGTTTGCTAATTAATTCACATTATTTAAAAAAAGTGAGTTCTTAGTTTGATGAAAGTGATTCATGAGATATGTAAATAATTAACACATTGAGATTTATAGAGATCCCAACATTAATCAATTGCGTTATTTAATCATTAAAACTTTGTTAAGGTGATTAGATCACAAATTTGATGCATAACAGCTCTAATCGAGATACCTAAATTATGTGAACTGGTAAAAAAGAGAAGTTTAAAAATTTCGCCACATAGAAATTATGAGGAAACTCAACTCATTTTATTTTTAATCGTCTCAGCTCCAAACAACTGGCTCTACACAACTTTTAGGGTAAAATACAGTCGATTATTATTCAAAAACTTACGTAGCCGCAGCGGCCGCGTCGGATGTACGACTTTGCTGCGTATCATCCATATTTAAGTTATTATGTTTCAATAAACTGCAACCTTAACCATAGTTAATATATTTGCACAAAAAACTTTTCACGATATAACAGAAATCACTAAATAATGATACAAACAATCTTCAAACAAAAAACACTAAACGGCAAAGCGTTTGAATGTTTGAATCTGACTTTGACAGTTCTTTTCTAACAGTTGCACAAAAAAAAACATACGATGTTAATGGCTTCGAGTTCCGCGTTTTTGGCTTACCAGTCATATAAAAAATATCTACGATTAAAGCCGAATCAAAACGCGATTAAATGGCTTACAGCTGTTTTATGCGATTAAATTAAGATAATTTTCAGTTATTTTAGATGAACAAAAATTATGCTATTAATGAGCGATTTTCTGGGAGGCCATTTAAAAAAAAAAAAGCTTCCAATTGCTTCACTAGATGGCGTTGAATAAGTATGTACATGTCTATGGTATATTTTGGTATGAAACATATTTAAATTAATTACTTTTTAAAAACTCAAAGGAAACTAATAATATATTAAATAAGTACTACTGTGAGGAACAGAAACGAAATAGGTAAATTTAAAGATTTGGGTAAATAAATAACATCTGTCTGACGTTCCGTTTTACGTAAAAAAGTCGCGTCAAAGTAAAATTTATAACGTTCCGTTCCTTCTAACTGCATAGGTGGGACAGCGCCATCTAGTGACTGAGCTTTCAGAAAATCGCCCATTATAATTACTACCGCGTAACTTTGTGGATATGAACTTCATACGTTTTTTGGAACTTTCAGTCAATTTTATAAAAAAAACAAGCCCCTATCAGTTCCCTGTTTAGTGACGTCTGGTATAACAATAGCTAGCTATAGCTAGCAACGTTCAACATAACAAAGCAGCAAAAATCTATTAAAATAAGGAATTCAAATAACAGCAGTAAGTAAGCCTAGCATGACCACCCAAAACTCGATATGTATCGCATGATAAAGCGATTTATTGACATTCAAACGTCAAAACCCATACTCTTTACAACAGAACAAAGCAGCAAAAATCTATCAAAATAAGGAATTCAAACACAGTTGAAGCCCATACCCATATCCTTGAAGCCCGTACCCATATCCATATTTCTTAGCCGGTACCGGTAGCCCCCCTGGGGGGCTACCGCGTAACTTTATGGGTATGATCTTCATACGTTTTTGAGAACTTTAAGTCAATTTTATAAAGAAAATAGCCGCTATCAGTTCCTTGTTTTGTGATGTCGGGTATAACGATAACTAGCTAGCAACGTTCAACAGAACAAAGCAGCAAAAATCTATCAAGATAAGGAATTCAAATGACAGTTGAAGCCCATACCCATATCCATATTTCTTAGCCAGTAGCCCTCACATTTACTCCAGCGCAGTTTTATCAATGTGTTTTCCATATTATCGTCATCATCAGCCTTTTAATGCCCCCCCCCCCCCCACTGCTAGGGCTGCTGTCCTTCCTTATGGATGGATAAGGAGAATGGGCTATGTATGACCCATCACGCGGGCCCAATGCGGATTGGTGGTTATTAACGCCATGTGTTGCCGGTGCCAGGCAGCTGCTTGACATGCTTTCCATTATACCACGGAGGAGCTCGAGATGAGTTTTTGGTTACCCATCCCGTGACCAACCATTGTGAAATTTGCTTAATCTCAAGGATCGCAAGCTGAGCGCGATAAGCTCCTCAAATTCACCACATATGAAAGTTACTTTACCATGGAATTATTTAATAGGTAAGTAGGTACATACATTAGGAAAATCAGGTTTATTAAAAACTTAAGCAGATACTTACAAAATAAAAACGACGGCAAGTGCGGTAACAGTAAGCAATGTTGTATACAGGGAAAAGATTCCTAGCCAGACAAGAATAACTGCATAGTCATCTACACTCGCAAATCCAGACATTACATCAGAAACTCTACATTTCTTTAATAATTTTGTATTGGAAATCACTAAAAATTTTGAATCATCTCACACGAGATGACTTTGACATTTAAGAAAATCTTGACAGATTTAGCTAGAATAATAAAATCTTTTTGAAAGGCTTTTATTCTCTTTTTATGAGTGCCCTGAAGTGCCCACTAATAATGTTTGTAGAGGTCAGTGTGCCCACTACATGCCCTCTACCGTGCCACTCACTCACTACTCATTAAAAAGATTTCGCAAGGTAGGTAACTTGGTTTAAAGCGATTTATGTTTTAGAGGCGCTTGCTTGCTTGCTTGACCGGTGGTCGGAATCAAGGTGAAAAAAGTAAATCGCTGCAATATTTTTAATATTTTATAAGACGACACTTAAGCAGGAAAATTATCGCACGCGTTATATTTCCTTTTGTTTAAACCACTAGAGGTCAGTGGTTTAAACTCAAATGAAAGAGCAAATAGTGCACTCGCTCTTTATTAAAACAGAAGTTGGACAAGACAATGCTCCACAATACATGGTCGCTTGAGTATCTATTCCAATTTAAGAGTGAACATAATTTAACTTCTGGCTAAAATATCTTGAAACAAACACCTATTAATGCAACATTATTCGATCTCCAGACATCAAATTGAAAAACGATTACAAGATTAACAATTTATTACACTCGAAAACGTTTAATTTTAATCATTCATCCATTTCTGAGGAACTGAAACATGACGAGTATGTTGATCTCGATGTAGTGCTGCGAGATGTTGACGCCGATGGCTGCTCTGTGCGTCTGTAATAAAAGAAAAATAAATTGGATGCGAGGATCTAGGCTAGGTACTCCGAAACATAAAATCCGAAACTTCGATAGACCCTCCCTCACTCCATGACAGAATCGAGTGACAGAGGCGGGGCTAGCGAAGTTTCGGATTTGCGGTTCGGAGTACCAGTCCCAGGCTTCTCTGCTTTGGTAGCACAAGTTTGATCGCAGATCTTATCATTCCAGAATTCCAGTACCTAAGTACTTCAATCAGAGCAACATCTTAAAATGCTGCGTCTGAGTTTATAGCTTGCTATAAACAATGGGAACTTTATAACTTGCTTTAAACATTGAGATCTTCTCTATTGCAAAGTTTTAAATTAGAGCCACCTGCGAGTTTTCGCCTTAAGCCTACGAGGCCTCGACTTCCGTCTTGGGTTGTTTCGGGTTTTCTTCTCGATGGTCTTTTTCTGTCTCCGTTTTCTATCTTCAGCATCATTTTCACTGTCTGTTGTGATCATACTGTTGTCGTCGGTACACTCTTCATTGCGGCCAGACTCGGCTTGGCGCTTCCGTCGCTCTTTGTAAACCTCACAAGAATCTTTTGGTACGATTTTCCAAGAGCCTTTCCCTTCAGCAAGGTGGGTCTTCTAAAACATATAAGTTTTATCAAACTATGCTTACTAGGTAAGTATGTATTTTTCTTTCATTATAAATAAATTACAGATTGGCATTTATGTATGAAGTAGGCTACTAGTACTGACATGAACTCGAAGCACTTCGTTAATATTTTCAAGATCAAAATCAGGTAAGGTCTGGGAACACCCCAAGCACGTCGTCGCAGTACTTCTGGATTTATATCTTCTTTTGTGTATCGTCTGTCTGTAGTTCTTCTTCGTAGTTTTATGACTTCGTGTAGTCCGCATATTAAAAAGTTGTTTAAACTGTATCACGAATCACGATTCACGATGAGCTACGACTAAATCGTAAATTAGTTAGGTACCTACCTATTTTAATTTAAAAAAATATTATTAATTTTGATATCATTTTGACTTTTTGTCAAAGAGCATTTTATCTTCTTCTTCCATGAGTACCTTTTATTAAATTATATTCTTCTTTGAATTTTGGCTATTCAAACTAAAACGGGGGCTACCGCGTAACTTTATGGATATGAATTTCATATTACGTTTTTCGGAACTTTAAGTTAATTTTATAAACAAAAATAGTTGCTATCAGTAGTTCCCTGTTTAGTGACGTCGGGTACTAACCAAGTTGGGTCGGGTAGTAACATAGAATAATATTACTCACAAGGAGAAGAATGTCAACTCCATACAAAAAAATGGTAGACCATTTCGACTTACGCCATCTGTCGTAATCCCCAAGGGAACTAGCATGGCGGGGAATTTCAAAAAATAGTAGGCGGGAAATTTGAAACCCAACAACTTAAATCTAGAGTTTCAAGCGTTTCTTCCATGTACTATTCTTCCGTTTGAGGTATAAGTTATACCTCAAACGGAAGAATAGTACATGGAAGAAACGCTTGAAACTCTAGTAAAAACAACATAGTAACAGTTAAGGTTATGGAAAACAAGTGCATGTAAATTTTATATGTTTTATTACATTCATTTTTTCCTAATATTGTGGATGTCGCTTCCTTGAACAGGCGATTTTTTAGAGAAGAGTGTCTTCTGTCATATGAAAATTATATTATTTACATTAAAATGAAAATCGAGTTTCTTCTTGTTTTAAAGTGTTCTGCAACTTCCATATTCTTTTGACATAAGAGTCTACACTTCTTAAACAATTCTTGCTAGTTTTTTGATTTCCCTTGATTTCTGGAACTAATATACTGAAATAGAAATAAATAAATATTAACTTTGATGCACACTCGGGGACACAAACAACAAAATAAGATAAGGGATATCAAAACTATGGTGCACAAAGTTTCTAATACTTCATGGTTTGATGGTTATAATTTATAAGTAACTAGCGGCCGCACGCGGTTTCACCCGCGTGGTTCCCGTTCCCGTGGGAATATCGGGATAAAAAGTACTTATAAACCTTCCTCTTGAATCACTCTATCTATTAAAAAAAAACGCATCAAAATCAGTTGCGTAGTTTCAAAGATTTAAGCATACAAAGGGACATAGGGACAGAGAAAGCGACTTTGTTTTATACTATGTAGTGATTGTTAATTAGGATGAATAATTACTTTTACTTTTTGCATTCACAATGCAATTTTTATTATTGAAAATGAAGTAAGTATTAGAAAAAGTAGTTGTGAGACGGGTCATTTTTTTCTAATAATTTCAATTTCATTTCATTTTCAATAAGTTGAATAATTCAAATTATTACACTCAAACAACAAATATATTTTGAAATGTAAACAGAAACTATAGAAAATAATGTGTTCCTTATAAAGTTAATTTTAAACTTGGATTCATGCCTTTCCTACCAAAAGACATATTATGGACAAATCAATAAACAGCAATTGTCATGAATAGTAACTCTATTATTATTAAAATTTCAACAATAACACTTAGTTCTATAATTCAGTAAAAAGGCAGTTACCTCCACTCATTGAACATCTGGAACAGCTTGTCACTTAAACTTTTTCATTGCAAAATCAATAAATAAAAAATATTTTAAATGTTTGTTGCATAACAGTTTTGATGAACATCCTCGGACTGCCTCTCGCTGCCATGATAACAAAACTTGGCTCATGCTACACAACTAAAACAAAACAAATTTAAACATAATATTATTTTAGAAAAATCCAACTACTTAACTACTATGTATTGATCTAACTATGTATTGTAATAAACTCTATGTGGAGTTAGTGCAGTCAAACCGCCAACAAAATAAATTATTTAATGTGTAATGGTGCTCCCACGGGGAGGCCTATGCCCAGCCCAGCAGCGGGCGTCGTTCGGTTGACATGATGATGATGGTGCTCCCACATCGGTACCTACCTATTTGCAACTCTTGCAAAGTTTGCAAGAGTTGCAAATAGGTAGGTACAGATCGCGCGGCGAGAGTTTGGCTTTTACCGTTATTGCGCAGAAATCAGAAATTGGGTATCAACGGGCAATTAGCGGGGTAAATGCATGCGCAGTAATCCCCTCCACCCGAAGGTCAAAGCCAAACTCTCGCCGCGCGATCTGTAACGCAAACAGATTCCAACTTTTTTGTTTGCTATGAAAAGTTTATGTTCATGCCCCGGGTGGAGCTCGGATATTGTTAACAAATATAATATGTGGGAACTCCAAATGATAAACGGTTAAACTAAAAAAACAAAATTGTTTAAAAATCATATTGAAAATTGATTGAAAATTTTTGTATTCTCCTTATCGCAACTTGTTAGTTGGTCCAGTCCAGAGTTTGGAATTCTATACAACTGAATGTCCGAGTCTTTTTTCGGTGTTCAGCCACATTTTAAACATATTTGTATCAGCCTTATTTACAATATAGAAACTATATAACAAAAGAAACAACAAACGCCCGCCATTTTATTTGCTTGAAAATTTCAATGTTGCCATTGTACTATGCAAATAACATACTACGAAAGGTAAATTAAGTAAATATTATTAAAATACATGTTTTTTAAACCTATTACTGTAATGGTCCGATACAGCCATTTAATTTCCAGTTAAATTAGTTTAAATTGATAAAAAATAATATCAAAAAAACCAAATTTAAACTACCAATTTCACTTTAATAAAATAATTCCTTTAGATTGCCACCCAGAACAATCCCCAAAGGAATGTCGCCAAATTCCCATACCAAGTTGACCCCCCCTGGGTAGTAATACTATATGATATATCTATGAGCTAGCTAGCAACGTTCAACATAACGAAGCAGTCAAAATCTATCAAAATAAGGAATTCAAATGTCAAATGAAGCCCATATCCGTACCCATAATTTTTTGCCGGTAGCCTCCTCCCTGATTCAAACATGATTAAAACTCTTGTAGGATTTTTATGGCTCTTACAATAGTTTGATCCCATTATATTATTCTGACTTTTGCGCTATTCCATAATGGAAATCTTAAAGTTAAATCGAATAATACGTCTCTTCTTGTGGAATAACGAAACGCAAATTGTCATATGACTGTCAGATCAGTAATGCCAACATTACAAAGTAATCCACCATTTTGGGGCAGGTGATGTTTCTGTGAAATATTTTATTTTGCAAAATATTGTAAATAAAATCTCAGAATGGGCGCTTCTTTTGTCCCTATTACTGTATTCACTGTTCTATGGGGCGTAGTTGGTATTGTGTGCCCTTTCTTTGCTCCTAAAGGCCCGAACAGAGGGTAAGTTATGTTGGCTTTATACATCTTTTTCGACCTTCTCTAAATCATTTACCTTGCGTTAAATAAGTCATTACTCTCTATTTCCAGGATCATCCAAGTGGTGTTAATGTTGACAGCAGCTACGTGCTGGTTATTGTAAGTAAATTCATTAATTTAAACTTAATACACGTCCCATAAGTTCTGCATTGTATTTTACAAGGATGTCCTGTCCTTGCTATTTATTCGTCTCATAGAGGACTCTTCGTTCTAAAAGCTTTATGATCTGTGCTCAAATACAACATGGTATCAATAGGAGCTACCTACACCATATTTGCTATATTCATAGAAAATAAGATAAGTAGTTGGTATAGTCCATTCGCTTAGATAGTGTCGCTCTGCCACAATGCCGTGCGGGTGTACCGACACTATCTAACCGAACGGACTATAAATTAAACTGTATTCAAATATATTTTTACACCTTTAAGTATATTCTGAATAAACTAAATATTTGTGGTTTAGTTTATGATGTGTCTGGGGCAATAATTTTAACTGTTTCCTATTTCTATTGATACTTATATTTTTTAATGACTGTTTTCTAAGTTTTCTCTTTCCTCTTTTTACCTTTAACCCATATTAAAGTACTATATCTATGTTTCCAGCTGGCTGTGCGCTTACATGGCGCAGATGAACCCCCTGATTGGGCCCAGACTCAACAACGAGACACTCATCTGGATCTCCCGCACTTGGGTATGGATACATTGTTATTTAATACATTTTATTTTTAAATTTAATTTCAAGCGTAACACTGATCTGATCCAATACAACAGCCATAAACTTGCCCTCAATGAAATTTTCAGTTTCGCATTGGTTTATTTAGCTACCAAAAAGTTGCCTCCAAGGTACTGATTGAATCATCTGATATAGTATTAAAGATGCAAAGGCCTGAAACCTAAGGTCTGAATTACGATTGATAAATTGTAAATGATTACTTACGAAATAACTTTTTAAACTTTCATGGTCATTAACACTGTAAATATTGAAAAATGGTAAATGAAGTATTTAGAAAAAAATTGACCCGTCTCACAACCAGCTCCGATGGGACTCGAACCCACGACCTTTTGCTTTCCGGGCGACTGTTCTAACCACTTTCATTTTACATTTTTCAATCATAAAAATTGCATTGTAAATGCAAAAAAGGAAAAATTTAAATAAACTGTAAATATTATGAGAAACAGGATGTTTACCATGTTTTGATTTGTCGTCGAGACCCCGATAATTATTGTATTACTTACGACTAGTTTTAATCGATAATTGGATTAACATTTTGGCAACACTGCCTTGTAACAAAAAGAACCGGCAAGAAACTCGTCAAGGCTTTTTTTTTTGTCATCTCGCCTTCGATCAACCACACTACTAGATAACTGCAGTCCTACTCTAATTCGACGAGAAACGAAAGTTCGTTATTCCCGTCCCTCTCACTAATTGTTTTCAGTTCAGTTCTTGATTAGCTATTAGCAAGACCAGACAAGACAGAGAATGTAGTAAAAGTTTGAAACTTTGTACGTTTTTATTTTGGAACATGAAGTCAATGTCAAGCTACGCGTATACTCTTGGGGAACGCGTGTCTCGCGAACTGCCTCGCGTGCGAGCCGCCCCGGGAGTCGGTTTTTGCTTGCGCGTTAAAGGGGACGCGCTCGCCCGGGTACGCTAGCTAGATACCTGGACTAGACCATTTTCCCGTCTGGTCGGACAGTGACGCGTGTTCATTGAGTTTCACTGACTGGCGGGGCACGCGTAGCGCTGTGGATCGATTGACCTCGCGTTCAGGTTCGCGGCGGCCCGTACAGAAGCTATACGCGTATCCGACATACACGTGGCCAACGTATCCCGACTACGCGTAACTCAGGAACGCGCAATCCGTACGCAGCTTAATAAGTTCATATGCATAAGTCACGCGGTAGGCGCCAGGTAGTGGCGTAGGGACTAACCGGGCGGTGAAAGTGGCAGGGCATTTCATAAACTTTCAGTATTTGCTGGAAATCTCGAGCTCTTCCGTGCTTCGGAAGGCACTGCCGTTGGTCCCGGCTGCATTTGCATTCCCAATCTGCTCTGGGCCCGCATGGTGGGTCATACATGGCCCATTCTCCTTATCCATCCACAAGGAGGGTCAGTGCCCCAGCAGTGGGGACATTAAATTGCTGATGACGATGAGATAATATTTAAAGTAGATTCTATGCTTTCCTTTCTTGATTTGGTGAACTCAAGTTTATGCATGTTTCACTGAAGATAGCAGACTACTGTATAGTCTAAATTTTTTCATGATACCTGGAGCAAAAGTATCTAAGTATTCTTAACAATGCAGATAGCAAATTTAAATTAAAGGATAACCATTCCTTTATTTTTATAAAGAAACTAAAACTGAATTCAGAGATTTTCAAAATATGCTATTTTGCAGCGATTGATGCCATAAATCTACAGGAGTAGTTGAGGATTCCGGTAGTAGTGCCCTTCCACCTTCAGCCTTATTATCACTATCCTTCAACACCCCAGAAATGAGACACAATAGATTTTCCATTGTTCTCTGGCCCTTTTTGGCCGGTCAGGGGTCAATGGGTACATCAGGTGTGATGAACATTGTGGATTAATAAAAAGAAACAATTACCTACAGAATTATTTTTATTTTTAGTTTTTTTGCATTCACAATGCAATTTTTTATAGGGAAATGTAAACTTACATTACAACTTTTTTATATTCAATGAAGATAGTGTATTACAATAGTTCATAAGTTGACTTCTGCTTACATTACCCCTATTTCCAATTAAAATGATTAAATTTGTATCCGGAGTAAACTTATAATAATAATATGTTTTACCACACTTTTCATTATTTCATCAATAGTTGTGCCCGGCACGGCATGCAATAGTTATTAATGCTTTCCTTTGATTGTTTTTGGAACAATTGGCCTAGATTTTTTCCAATCTCGACACTGAACATAACTAATTTATTACAGTTGTGTTGTGTAAAGGAATTATTTTCATCTGTGCAAACTAAACTATTACATATGTGAGCAAACTAAACTATTACATATATACAGATGCGAGCTCACACACTGATTGATTTTGTAAACTAATTTAGTAATTTCTATCCCAGGTTGAATGTTCCACCCTGTGTTTTCCGTAGCGCGCGTGTGGTCAACCGTTATCAATATCATAAAACATTGATCACAGACATCATTAAGTATCTGTTACATAAGCCTTATTAATTAGGTAATGATGTATGTAAATGAGATATTTTTTATTAAATACGTCAGCGTCTCGATGCTTGTTTTAATCAGTCTAATTAAATTGTACTACCTATGTCCGAGATATTTTATCGACACGCTTTATCTTAACTTGAGTTTTATGTTTATTTCAATAAATTATTAAGTATAATAATTCTCGTCGAATACAGATCGGATGGGCAGCGTTTGGGAAGCTCCGACATATATTCGCGTCCGAAATACCTCAATGTCTCAAGACGAAAGTCTTTGACCAGTGTGTGTTGCCAGTAATGACCTATGGAAGTGAGACGTGGTCTTTTACTATGGGTCTCATAAAAAGGCTCAAAGTCACCCAGCGAGCAATGGAGAGAGCGATGCTTGGTATTTCCCTGCTCGATCGAATCAGAAATGATGAGATCCGCAGGAGAACTAAAACAACCGACATAGCTCGAAGGATTGCATCATTGAAGTGGCAGTGGGCGGGACACATAGCGCGGAGAACCGATGGCCGTTGGGGCGGAAAGGTTCTCGAATGGCGACCGCGTACCGGACGACGTTCCGTGGGCAGGCCCCCTACAAGGTGGACAGACGATCTGGTCAAGATCGCGGGAAGCCGCTGAATGCGGGCAGCGCAGGACCGATCGTTGTGGAGATCCTTGGGGGAGGCCTATGCCCAGCAGTGGGCGTCGTTCGGCTGACATGATGATGTATGTGATTTAGTTGGAATTGGATAATATTTCAGATAGCGTTCTATTTAAGCTTCCAAGCACGTGTGCTAAATTTCGTAATTTCAGTTCACGAATTTCTCGAAAACTAGAAGTCCTATTGAGATGATAGATATTATATGAGTATCTATATATATATAAATGAATCTCTATTTCCCTTGGTCACGCACGCCATTACGCGTGACCGGCTGGACCGATTTGGCTAATTTTGGTCTTGAAATGTTCGTGGAAGTCCAAGGAAGGTTGTAACGGTGAGAAAATAGGGGAAGGAGGGGTAAGTAGGGGTAGGGTAGAGTACGGGTAGGGTAGGGTGGAGTAGGGGGTAGGGCCACGGGAATGAAGTCGCGCTGGGTCAGCTAGTACGATATAAAAATCACGTCGATCCGTTTTGACGTGAAAGACGGACAAACCAACACGTTTATATTTAGAATATTAGTATGGATATAAATGGATTAGGGCTTGATATTTCATTTTCGTCTGACGTCAAGAAAGGAAGTTGTAGATATTATTTATTTAACCATAACTTTTAAATAGAGTCGAAGAACAATGTTCCAATTATTCGTTTCAGCAACTACGAATTCAGCTGACCGCAATGTCTCGAGTCTTAAATGGCTTCATTGTTTGTGTAGGTGTAGTGTGAGTGTGATTAATGCAGCAAACAACACATGAAGTTTACTATGTTGGACTTTGGCCACAACTTGATCGCATCTAAGCCAGGGGGATTTTACACACTAGTTACAAGAAATATGTACTTTTTTCACAATATGTACCTACTACTGATGGTCACACCACTCACACCACACAGACACTAAATTCACATCACATCATACCGTCATAATTCTTGTACTTAACTACATACATAGTGTGTAAAAAGCACTACAATAGGAGAGTTTCGTACAGTAATTTTTCGATGCACTAGATGGCGCTGTAACTGTAACACAACCTACTTTTTTCAGCATATTATGGCAAAGGACTCGTTCATTCAGCCTAAAAACACCTCCCACCTCACCTTCTGTTCAGAGAATACTCTCTGTGCAACTTTTTGATCTTGATATTCGGAAACGATATTCGTATATTGATGTCAGACTATTTTCTTTGCTATTTTCTACTAGGTACTTGTTCGTTTACTTCTTCAGATCTTTTATCATACCCGTAATGGCATATTTGGTGCGAATTGTTGCGCCTAGATTGTATACTCTGAACTTATCTGAAAAAGTTAGGTCGCTATAGTTGGGTAGCGTCACCTAGTACACATTTTTGAACTAACGATGATGTAACGTCAAAAGAAACTCTCTCATTGAACTACAATTTTTTTGTAACACGATTGAGACACGATTATGACTTAACGTTAGCAGATTCGGCCCCCGGCCCCTGTGGCCCGCTTCTGCTAACGTTAAGCCGTAATCGTGTCTCAATCGTGTTTCAATTGTTGTGCTTTTTTACACACTAGTTACAAGAATTATGACGTGTGTGGTGTAACCATCAGTAGTATTGTGAAAAAAGTTCACATTTCTTATAACTAGTGTGTAAAAAAGCACAACAATTGAAACACGATTGAGACAAGATTATGACTTAACGTTAGCAGAATCGGCCCCCGGGCCCTGGCCACACACGAGACACCGACCACAACCACAAATCGCCGCCACCGACCTATTTCCTGTAAGCAAAAAAGCTTGTCATAAAAATGAAAGGAGACTGGGCAAAAACTATGGAGCTTGGACCAAGAAAGAAACACTGGCGGCCACTTCTAAAAGTAGCCTCTATTTAATGGTAGTGATATGTGCTTACATTGTTTTAAAACCTTACTTCGCTGTCATGGATAGTTTCTGAGTTACAACTTTTTTAAATATTTTGAGTTTCACTAAAAATACGTAAAAATTATAGAAATACATTGTTTTAATCATTTTTTGTGTCTATATGTGGACTCAAGTAACTCTTAATAAATAAATATTTTCTTACAATCACACCAATTATCTAAGCCCATAGTAAATTTCTTAAGATACTGTGTCTATGTGAACTTGATAACGGATAAATATATACTTATATACTTTTTGTTTGTAAATACATACTTAATATACATAGAAAACACCCAGACCAAGACAAATAGACATATTCATGCACACAAATATTTGTCTTGTTCGGGAATCGAATTCGAAACCTCTGGCGCAGAAGGTAAGTAGCTTACCCCTGCGCCAAATCGGTCGTCAAAGTCGTTAAGGTGCGGTCACATTCGTCTGACGTCACGTGTTAGTTTTTCATAGTCAATGTATGCACTAGAAGCACACTTATCTTATAACACGTCCATATAGATACGGCATGTTAACACGTGGCTTAAGACAGATGTGACCGCACCCTTAAGATTTCTTATAAGTTCACTTATCCAAGTTCGCATAATACAGGCTTCTGCAATTTTTTTGTTCTTTGTATTAGATCACTGTTTTTCTGTTTTAGGCGTTTGTAAACATTCACCTTATCAATCTTATAGCATTACCGAAATAAAAATATTTTTAATAAAAAAAAACATTATCTTCTTAACTATGCACATCTGAGAGTTATGCTCATAAGAAAAAATGAAGCACATATTCATAACTTTCATTTAGAATTAGATTCTTAAGTGGCCGCACGCTTTTATTTTTCAACCTTTGGTCCAGAGGTGCCCAGTCTCCTTTTATTAAAAACTTATTACATTGCGTTTGCGTCCTTTTGAATCTATGCAAACAAACGAGCGATTGACAGCCGCGCACGGCAAAAATGATTTAATTTTTTTAGATCAACGTGACGTACCTTGTAGGTTCTTATAACTTCAACTTGATTGAAGCTTAAGGCCCGTGGCAGGTAGTCCATGGAAATCGTACATTTTGCCTTGCGTTAAATGAGGTAGTTCTGATTTTTTTGTATGTTAGTAGTGTTAGCATCCGATTCCGAAGTGAGCAACACCGGGCGGCCGCCTATTCTGACGGTGGTTGTAACGTGAGGTGCACGCCCATAAGATAGTTGATTTGACTCTGTACTCTTTACTAAAATCGTATTAAACTATATGTAAAAGTTATCGGATCTTTCATTGTTAATAATTCAGAAGTGGGATAATAAAGGAATCCATAGGCTAGTAAAGTGCTGACATCGGTATGTATAAATTTATCTTAATTTTTCTAATATTTTACGACGAGAACTAAACGCACTCGATACTTATTTTCGATATAGTTCAGTTCCAGATTTTAAACTAAGTAATTTTATTACTGTTATATTGATATGACTAATGATATTTTATTTAAAACACGATGATTAGGATTAAAATCAAACTATATACTTACAAAGTATTTTGAAAATGAAATACGTGGTTATTACTTTAGTTGGGTACTTATGGTATTACTTACCTAAATAAATACCTACTCATAAATTAGATTTTTTTTCCACATTGGGAGCTCAGATTATTTTGAATGAATGAAAGTAATAGTGATGAAAAGATGATGTTATTTTGTTCTAAACTCGGTTAGGGAACAGTACCTAAGTACATTGCGGGATGTAGTGTTTACGTTACGCGTCTCACAAGTTATGTTTACGTTACGGGTGTCGTATGTCGACAAGTCGTAGCGACAAACACATATTTTAAATAAGTCATCATCTACACGGACTACACAGATAGGAAACGTAGTTGGGTTGATAAAATTATTACTAATTAATAAAAATATAAAAACTAAAATCTAACAGATTTAAGTTATGTATCGGACTTTTAAACTGTTATCTATTTTTATGAAATAAATAGTTGGGAAAATAAGATAAAAACACGATATTATTTAGTCTATGATGCTGCTTAATGGTGACTATTATGGTCATTCATATAATATATCATGAACTTATTTGGTTTTGTAAGCGATTCATCTTGGGTATCTCTCAATAGGTGTACCTGTGTAGATATATTTGAATCTACTAAAAAAAAAAAAACTTTTTATTCTGAATAACAATGGGCTGGTATATGATCTCCATTTCTTTTACATTTACTATACCAGTCATGTTTGTATGCACAATGCATAAGAATTATTGTGCATATGATTTCATGAAAATATAAACTAATTATGATACCTACCTTCAATTTATTGCTTTATAAATCTTAAAGATTAAAGATACAAAATAAAATAAAATAAATACTCTATGCTACCTCTTTAACTTTCATTTGTTTTTATTTTGCATTAGGTAATTTCTTTCGCTAAATACCCATAGCCACAATACGAATAAAGAACTGATTATGTTAATAGATTTATTACTAATGAAGTCTTACTTTTCACCTCTCCTTTTCCCCAACTAAATATACGTATACATATCCTATACTTATGAATTATTTAGTATTTACAATAATATATATTACACATTAAACTAAAAAGAAACTACTTACCGAGAGCGCAATGTCGGACCGCTCTAAGAGTAGATACACCCCAGAACTATCCGCTGAAATGTGTAGAAAGAGAAAACAATCACCATCTCCTGTACGAGAAGAAACACGTAGACGATCGAGATATCACACCATAAAATCACGTAAATCCCGACGTAATCGCTCCCGAACTAACCGTGTACCACGGAGTCAAAAGAAACGCACGGGTAGAAGTCGCTCTCGATCAGAGAAAATGCGTTATCGAACTAAAAGATCAAGGAGTGTGATCTTAAGATATCCTAGTTCAGGAAGTGATTCTGCATGTAATGGATACTCAGTACGGACACAATCCTCAAGTAGCGACCGAAATAGCTCTTTAAGCAGCCTTTCAAGCTCTACATGCTCTGGCCGATCTAGGTCGAGATATAGACAGCCTAGTTCAAAAAGTCGACGCAGGTACCGTCACTATAGTAAAAATAGCAATAGAGATCGTAGTGTCATGGAACGTTTCATCGATGCTATTAGTTCACATGGACGGAACACTTTCGTAGGTGCACAAGACGTCATACCCAATTTTGACCCGAGCCATAGGAACCAATCGACAAAAGCTTGGCTTAAGAAGGTGAATGAGACGGCCTCCATATATAAATGGAGCGATAAACAAACCATCTTTCACGCATTACCGAAATTATCCGGGTTAGCTCGACAATGGTACGAGGGCTTATCGTCTGTCAAGTTTACTTGGAAAGAATGGCAAAGAAAAATGCTCGCAAGTTTTCCGGATAATCGCAATTATGCTGATAAGTTATTCGATATGCTTTCACGTAGAAGCCGCAGAGACGAGACACTTGAAGAATATTTTTATGAGAAGGCGAAATTAGTGAGTCATTGTAATATCAAAGGCAAAGAGGCAGTTGACTGCATAATCCACGGCATTTTTGATCAAAATATTAAGCTAAATGCCCAAGGGGCAAACTTTAAATCTCCAAACAAACTATTGAAATATTTACGTAACATTTCTGCGAAGCCAATAAATCTATACAAAGACGCCAAAAAAAATTTACCCATGAAATCCGATACACCAATTTCAAAAAATACTAATTCTACTAGAAATGTCAAGTCATCAAACTCTACTATACCTATTTGCTACAACTGCTCTGAACCTGGGCACACTGCACCAAAATGCCGAAAAGAACAACAAATGTGCGGCAAATGTTCCCGTATGGGCCATCGTTCTGAATATTGTAGACGTGAACCGAACACAACTAATTCTAATAAAGCTACGTTAAATACAGACAACACTAGCGGCTCTAATAAAGTACAACGCATTATTACTGAACGCGGTATTAGTGACGTTATATACAACAAGACTATCAAAGTTAACGACAAAAGAAAACTAGCATTTGTAGATTTCGGCAGTCAGTGCACTCTAATAAAGAAAAGTGTAGTCGATGAACTAGGACTCCAGATAGAGCATTCAGATATTCCACTGTTAAAAGGTTTTGCCTCCGGTACTCTGAAACCTCTTGGAAAAATAACCATCGATTTAAAAATCGATTACGTTGAAACTGATGTTGAAGCTTTTGTAGTACCTAACGAGTTTCTGAATACAGATCTACTTATTGGGCAGAATGTTACTGAGCTACCAACTGTTACCGCATTCAAAACAAATTCTAGTTTGGTACTATACTCAGATGATTCAGTACTGGAGAAAATACGATTATATCTTGCCGAAGATGTTACCATCAACAATATGCAGATAGTGAAGATTCATCTTGGCAACGAAAACTACACGGGACATATTTATGTACCTGGAAACATATCATTTAAAGACAGTGAAGAAATTATTACATTACCAGGCGCCTTTTATGTTGAAAACGGTGTAGGGTACATACCTGTAGTAAGTTTTGAAAAGAAAGGCGTTACTCTGAGGAAGGATAGACTTTTAACACGAGCTCGACTTCTACCAACGATAACCAAAGCTACACCTTTGAAGACCCCTACAGAATTTGAGGTAAAAAAAATAACTCTTTCCAACTTTGATCCAAACCATATCACTAAGTATGACAAGATGATCACGATTGATATGCTGAATGTAGGAAGTGACTTGTCACAAGAACATAAACAGTGTTTATTGGATTTAGTTAATGAATTTAGAGATTGTTTCGCACTAGATTTGGGTGAGTTAGGAACTACGCATATAACGGAAATGCACATTCAACTGAATGACAATACACCAGTTTCATATAAGCCCTACCGCCTCCCTCACAGTGAGAGATTGGTTGTGCGAGATATGGTTAAAGAACTTTTAGATAACCAAATAATTCAAGAATCCAATTCATCATACTCAAGTCCGATCGTATTGGTCAAAAAGAAAAACGGTGAATACCGCTTGTGCATTGATTATCGTGCCTTAAATAAGAAAACTGTAAAAGATTCGTATCCAATGCCAGTTATCGATGACCAATTAGATCTCCTCAGTGGGAAGTCTTATTTTACTAGTTTGGATCTAAAATCTGGATATTATCAAATTCCTATGGCTGAGGAGTCTAAACATCTAACTGCATTTATAACACCAGACGGGCACTACGAGTATACTCGTATGCCCTTTGGCCTAGTCAATGCCCCAGCTGTATTTCAACATATGGTTAACAAAGCCCTTGGAAAAGACAGATATAGTTTAGCACTTCCTTATATGGATGACCTGTTATCGCCAGCAGCTTCCATTGAGGAAGGCCTTCAGAATCTGCGTCAAATTATGGTCTCCTTACAAAAGGCTGGTTTAACCCTAAACATATCAAAGTGTCATTTTTTTGAAAGAAAACTCAATTACCTAGGGTATGAGGTGTCAGATGAAGGGTTACGTCCTGGAATCAAAAAGACGGAAGCAGTAGCTTCCTTTCCTACTCCTAAGACTGTACATCAAGTCAGGCAATTTGTAGGTTTGGCAAGTTTCTTTCGCCGATTCATACCTGGCTTTGCAAGTATCGCAAAACCTCTCACAAGACTTACAAAATCGAATGTACCTTGGGCATGGGGTAGTGAGCAAGAGACAGCTTTCCAGACAATAAAATCTAAACTGGTGGAAAGACCCATATTAGCCTTGTATGACCCAACATACTTGACAGAGGTGCATTGTGATGCAAGCAAGATAGGAATTGGCGGCATATTGCTACAAAAACCTGATGAAAAGTCACCATTAAAACCGGTAGCCTATTATAGTAAACAGACGACTAAAGAGGAAGAACATTTACATTCATACGAGTTAGAAACACTCGCCGTCGTACTTTCGTTAAAGAAATTCCGCACCTACCTTATTGGTATAGCATTTAAAGTATATACAGATTGTAACGCAATTAGAACCACCCTAACCAAACGGGATTTAATTCCAAGGATTGCCCGGTGGTGGCTGCTATTGCAAGAATACAATTTTAGTATTGAATATAGGCCGGGAGAAAATATGCGTCATGTCGATGCACTGAGCCGTAACCCCGTTCAAAATTCTGATCATAGTGATTTAGATGAAATGCGCGCATACGAGATAATGAACATCACAACTTCGGATTGGTTACAGTCAGTACAAATGTCAGACCCTAAACTTAAACTAATAAAATCAATAATACAAACTGAAAGTAACGAAATTAAGGATATCATAAATAACTACAAAATAAAAGAAAATAAGATATACAGAAAGGTAGGTAACAGCCTTAAATGGGTCGTGCCTAACAGTGCTCGGTGGCGTGTATGTCAGCTAAATCACGATGAAGCAGGACACTTTGGTGCAGACAAAACATTAGACAAAATCAAGCAAGATTATTGGTTCCCAAAGATGAACCGATTTGTACGTAAGTACGTGTCGGCTTGTCTAAACTGTGCATACAATAAGGCTTCTACTTCCAAAAGTAGCGGTTTTCTTCATCCTATCCCCAAAGGGAACATTCCATTCCATACGTTACATATGGACCATCTTGGTCCATTTGTTAGGAGTAAGGCTGGGAACTCATACATATTAGGTATCATTGATGGTTTTAGTAAATTTATCTTTATTAAAGCTGTTAAGAATTTAAAAAGCAAAACTACCATCAAAATTCTAACTGAGATTTTCAGTATTACTGGATGTCCGAAAGTTATAATATCAGACAGGGGGACTAGTTTCACATCTTTGATCTTCGGGACATACGTTAAGTCTATCGGAGCAAAACATGTTTTAAATGCAGTAGCCACACCTCGCGCTAATGGTCAGATTGAGCGATATAACCGAACGATACTGGAATCAGTTGCTACATCTAATCATGGATGTGATGAAAGATGCTGGGATGAACACTTAAATAAAATACAATGGAGCCTGAATAACACCCGAAATAAAAGCACCGGTACATCCCCTTCAGAGATTGTATTTGGTTATAGAACTGTTAATCCTAGTGAAGGTCCTGTTTTAAATTCCATTCAGAACAGCCTTAAAAATCCTCAAGACCAATTATTAACGTCGTCTACAAACCTGAATATAACAGATTCAGATACTCACGTGTCTGATAAGAACATAGCCGAGGTAGACTCTTGTGTGGGGGATTTGGATTCTGCTAGGGAATCTGTTCGGAAGCTAGCCGAACAAAATCTAGAGAAAAACCAAATAGCAATGAAAGCTCATTATGATAGTAAGAAATCACCCACCAAATTCTTTGCACTTGGAGACCTCGTTATGATCCCGAACTATCATACCCCCGCAACTGGTAAAAGCAAAAAGTTATTACCCAAATTTAAAGGGCCCTATAAAATCAGTGCTGTTCTTAATAATGATAGGTATGAGATCACAAGTATCGAGGGCCATGCGAAGCGGAAATATAAAAGTATTTACCCCGCTGATGCTCTAAAGAAGTGGATTACTATGACTATGTCTGAAGGCGATGACAATGATAATATTAGTGACAGTAGTAGCGACACAAATGAATGTATAGAGAACTGAAGTAGATACATACATTTATCTAGTATTATCTAACATTCCTTTATTTTTATTTTTATATTCTTACTTTATTTTATATTATATTATTTAGTATGAACCTACCAAGTTATATCTCCTATCCCAACAGAAAATGTTTCAGGTCAGCAACTAGACCAAGATATTCGATGTGTTGTCTAAAAGTTGATGTCTGAAGCATTGTGGAAAAATATGCGTAAGTGTCGCTTTCCTTATTCATAAGTGAAACATGCCATGTAATTGTGGTGATCACTAATCTATTTAGCGATATACTAATATTGAAACATGCCATGTAATTGTGGTGATCACTGATCTATTTACAGATGTAGTATTAGTGAAACATGCCATGTACTTGTGGTGATCACTATACCTATTTAGAGATGTATTAATAGTGAAACATGCCATGTAATTGTGGTGATCACTAATCTTTTTAGCGATATACTAATAGTGAAACATGCCATGTAATTGTGGTGATCACTAATCTATTTAGCGATATACTAATATTGAAACATGCCATGTAATTGTGGTGATCCCTAATCTATTTAGAGATGTATTAATAGTGAATTGTTAAAAGTGAAACATGCCATGTAAATTGTGGTGATCACTGTAAATTTTACATTGTACTTTTCACAATTTTTACATTTAACGCATATTTTGTTTACAGGCATCCCAACCCAACACAACCAGACATGGAACTTATTTGCTAACTACGTACTAAGAGGACGTGGGACCTTATTAATTGGGATTGGTTATTACTTTTATTTTCTCTCACCATTTCTTTATTATTGTTGATATTGTTTTTCAATTTAACCTAATTTTGTTTTATTTTTGCCTATGTTATGTTTCATTTAATGATATTGTATAAGTACTTATTGTTTTGTATAGAGACATACAAACCACTCGAATGGCCGAATCGGAATAGGGTCATTCCTCCTTAAGGATGGCCGACTGTTAGCATCCGATTCCGAAGTGAGCAACACCGGGCGGCCGCCTATTCTGACGGTGGTTGTAACGTGAGGTGCACGCCCATAAGATAGTTGATTTGACTCTGTACTCTTTACTAAAATCGTATTAAACTATATGTAAAAGTTATCGGATCTTTCATTGTTAATAGTAGTGATGAGATAGTAATGACAAATCCAAGTTTTCCACCTCGAAAGCCCTCCGGATCATTGTTAAATATTAAAAAATCCAATAAATTTTTAGTTTTTTTTCAGTTTTTGTAAATTTTTACCACCAAGGACCTGTGTTACGGCAAAAGTTACTATGCACGCTTTAAAGTAGACTAAATTTGAAATAAAAAGAGAATAATTTGGTTCTTGTAAGTCAAATAGTTTTTAAGATGGGGCTACTTAAAAGTTTGCAAAAATTCAAAAAAAGGAAGTATTACAGTTTTTTTAGTTTTCGACATTTTGACCCATAGTCGTGGGTTTATGGCAAAAGTTAAATTATTAGTTATTAAAGTCTATTGAATTTCCAACAAAATGAGACCAATTAGTAATACCAACTTGCACTTGATAGTTCCTGAGACAGCTGTTCAAAGTTATTGAGGTAAGTAAACAATTATGTAATAGAAGTGTTTGCAAAATGAAGTACGCCCTAAAGGAAGGAGGATCTGGGAGGTGGTGGGATCAATTATGTATATTGTATGTATAATTTTGATGGACCAGGCACGTCCTCTGAATCCACAGCACACTTTTTGGGGGCAGCTTGATGAGGTATAATTTCTTCATCGAACTGCTCAGGAAGGTCAAAATCGTCCTTTGATGGTGGGTTATCAATCAATGGTTCATCAATGTCATCACACATCAGGTCTGGTATGTTCTCGCATGATTGGCCAATGCAGTAGCTGCAAACAGCCGAACATTTGAGTTCTGCTTTCCTGTAACCACATCTGCTGGTACAACCTTACATCTTTGGTATGCTTTCAAGGTGATTAAGGTTTGCGTGTCATTAACAGGGTAGAACGGGAACGTCTCCCAGATCCTTCTTCCTTTAGGGCTTGCTACCTTTTGCAAAACCTTCTATTACATAATTGTTTACTTACCTACCTCTATAACTTTGAACAGCTGTGTCTTAGGAACTATCAGGAGTAAATCGACATAATTAATCCCATTTTGTTGGAAATTTAATGGACTTTAATAAGTAATAAAAAAACTTTTGCCATAAACCCACTACTAGGGGGTCAAAGTTGACGAAATATGAAAAAACTGTAATACTTCCTTATTTTGTGATTTTGCAAATTTTAAAATAGCCGTATCTTAAAAACTGTTTGGCTTACAAAAACTAAATTACTCTTTTTTTATTGCAAATTTAGTCTACTTTAAAGAGTGCATAGTAACATTTGCCGTAACTCAGATCCTTGGTGGTAAAAATTTACAAAAACTGAAAAATATCCGAAAATTTTATGGATTTTTAAGTATTTAACAATGATCTCTCGCAAGATCGCGCTCGCTCGCAACGCTCGCAACCCTAACCAGCGAGCGAGCTGTTTGAGACATTCATAGAAATAGAAACGCTCGCGCGTAGCTATTGGGTACAGTTTTGCTTGCATGCGCGAACTCTAGGTTATTATAACAGTAGGCAAGCGATGACAAAGCAACCGGAATTGGACTTTATTTCTACGCAGTACGATTTATTTTTATTTGAATGAGCTTGCAAAGTGAGTCTTCTGTGCCTTAGCACTATTATTTATTCTGTGCCCGTGGTATCGCCAACGACCTTGGGCATAGAAAAGTGGCCTAATTTTCCCGCCCGCTACCCGCACAAAACAGCTTAAACACACGTTTCGTCAAAACTATGTATTATTTTAAAACGAAAAATGCTCAGTTTTAAGTTAAACAAGTTAGCAATTTTTTCCTGAAAGAAACGTGAAAATATCACTTGTAGTTTAGAAGCAGTAGCGTATTTCAAGTTGAAAACAGCTTCATTTCAATGTTTTTTTTAATAGTATCTTAAAGACTATGTTTTTTTTAAATGCTCAGATTGAAGTTATATATCTTAATTCAATATATTTAATATATATTAATTCTGGATTCATCAGTAGGCTAATTTATGAGTTTTAGGGCCTCAAAAATGATCGTTTCACGACTACATGCACCTTAATAGCTTACATAACTTAGCCCATATATTTTAACTGACCGTCACAATCCACAAGGTGTTTTCACAATGTCGCTATTGTGAAGCCTGACCAGTGACCAGTGGCCATTATTGTGTCATTTAATGACTTAACGTTTTATATAACAAGTATTACAACTGTTGTAAAGTGATCGTTGAAATCTGTAACCGTTCAGGGGTCTAATTGTGTAACTGGAACTGATAGTCTGATAGTCATTATTGATAGCAAGCGTGGATACTGGATGTCTATCACGATTGCTATCAGTAATGACTATCAGACCTAGATCTTACAACAATTTTCCGAATTCACCGAATATTGTTGGCAACTCTTATCACCAACGCGGGTTGACAACACAAAAGTTTGGCCACTTTTTAATCGACTTCAAAAAAAGAGGAGGTTCTCAAGTCGTCTGTTTTTTATGTATACGCCACGATAGCTCCGCCATTTTATTCATCCAAATTACAGTAGACAGTTCAGAAGTTTTTTCAGAATACTGAAAAAACACATGGTTTTCGACTGGTCTTCCTGCATTACGCGTCAATATCTTCGCGAACTATTAACAAATTTCGATTATTCTTTTTTTATTCAAAAGAGCATACTCCTGAGGTAGTCTCATTGTAACCAAGTTAGGATATAATAGTGAAATCCAGGGGAAATCGAGGAAAACCCCATAGTCAAGATTTGAGGTAAGGGCAAGCCCGTAGCTCCTAATGTTGCTGTTTTCGTTTCATGACTTGGAGAGTTCCAAGTTTACTGATTACTATATTATAGAGTTCGTGAAGTCGACTAAATTTGAAATAAAAAGAGAATAATTTGGTTCTTGTAAGTCAAATAGTTTTTAAGATGGGGCTATTTAAAAGTTTGCAAAAATTCAAAAAAAGGAAGTATTACAGTTTTTTTAGTTTTCGACATTTTGACCCATAGTCGTGGGTTTATGGCAAAAGTTAAATTATTAGTTATTAAAGTCTATTGAATTTCCAACAAAATGAGACCAATTAGTAATACCAACTTGCACTTGATAGTTCCTGAGACAGCTGTTCAAAGTTATTGAGGTAAGTAAACAATTATGTAATAGAAGGGTTTGCAAAATGAAGTACGCCCTAAAGGAAGGAGGATCTGGGAGGTGGTGGGATCAATTATGTATATTGTATGTATAATTTTGATGGACCAGGCACGTCCTCTGAATCCACAGCACACTTTTTGGGGGCAGCTTGATGAGGTATAATTTCTTCATCGAACTGCTCAGGAAGGTCAAAATCGTCCTTTGATGGTGGGTTATCAATCAATGGTTCATCAATGTCATCACACATCAGGTCTGGTATGTTCTCGCATGATTGGCCAATGCAGTAGCTGCAAACAGCCGAACATTTGAGTTCTGCTTTCCTGTAACCACATCTGCTGGTACAACCTTACATCTTTGGTATGCTTTCAAGGTGATTAAGGTTTGCGTGTCATTAACAGGGTAGAACGGGAACGTCTCCCAGATCCTTCTTCCTTTAGGGCTTACTACCTTTTGCAAAACCTTCTATTACATAATTGTTTACTTACCTACCTCTATAACTTTGAACAGCTGTGTCTTAGGAACTATCAGGAGTAAATCGACATAATTAATCCCATTTTGTTGGAAATTTAATGGACTTTAATAAGTAATAAAAAAACTTTTGCCATAAACCCACTACTAGGGGGTCAAAGTTGACGAAATATGAAAAAACTGTAATACTTCCTTATTTTGTGATTTTGCAAATTTTAAAATAGCCGTATCTTAAAAACTGTTTGGCTTACAAAAACTAAATTACTCTTTTTTTATTGCAAATTTAGTCTACTTTAAAGAGTGCATAGTAACATTTGCCGTAACTCAGATCCTTGGTGGTAAAAATTTACAAAAACTGAAAAATATCCGAAAATTTTATGGATTTTTAAGTATTTAACAATGATCCGGAGGGCTTTCGAGGTGGAAAACTTGGATTTGTCATTACTATCTCATCAGTACTAACATATAAAAAAATCAGAACTACCTCATTTAATGCAAGTCAACACCACTTATTTGGTACGATTTCCATGTACTAAGGGGGGTGTCACTCCGCAGTTTAGGTACGTTCGGCCGGCGCGCCTGCCGGGCAGGCGTATGGCAGAAGGAAGCCGCTCGGCTCGTACGCTCCACGTTCGCGCGTAAAACAATCGATCATTTCTTTGATTTTTGTGCACCGAACAATGACTACTAAACGTTCTTATAATCTGTATATAAGATACTGTTGTGTTTACGGGTGTATAAATAAAAGAAAGAACAAAATATAAGATTTTAAACTTTCGCGTTCCATTATAATTATAAACAAGAGTAACGGGACTCAACGCGACATTTATTATAAAGTACATATTATTATGTACTTACAGCTTGACGTTTCGGCTGTGTTGCAACAACCGTGGTCACAAGCAGACTGGCGGTGCGCGACGACGTCTGTTCGGGCGGGCTTGGAGATCTTCGGCCACCCTCAAATTGTCACTTTTTTTGTTTTTGTCATCGCTAGTGATGGGATTACGGCACACAACACTCACAGTATCGGGGTTTGTTTTGAACGGTAAAACTCGCGGCTTACACTTGTTAATCACTGGATTCCACGCTGATGACAATTTAAACCCGTCCTCCCGATTGAAATTTTTATACTTCTTGATTTCAATCGCTTCTCGTACCATCCTAGTATGGTAATGACGATCGGTGGAGAGGATTTTTGGATCATGTAACTCCATCCAATGATTAACTCCAGCTTCCAGAAGATGTTCAGCTACCGCGGATTTACTCGTCTGTCGATTTTTAACAGCTGCGATATGTTCTTTGACACGTTCTGCGATGGTCCGCTTTGTTTGTCCAATGTATGAACTACACAGCCGAAACGTCAAGCTGTAAGTACATAATAATATGTACTTCATAATAAATGTCGCGTTGAGTCCCGTTACTCTTGTTTATAAGAACAAAATAAACAACAAAACCGAACTCGCAAGTCGCTCGCAACCCTAACCAGCGAGCGAGCTGTTTGAGACATTCATAGAAATAGAAACGCTCGCGCGTAGCTATTGGGTACAGTTTTGCTTGCATGCGCGAACTCTAGGTTATTATAACAGTAGGCAAGCGATGACAAAGCAACCGGAATTGGACTTTATTTCTACGCAGTACGATTTATTTTTATTTGAATGAGCTTGCAAAGTGAGTCTTCTGTGCCTTAGCACTATTATTTATTCTGTGCCCGTGGTATCGCCAACGACCTTGGGCATAGAAAAGTGGCCTAATTTTCCCGCCCGCTACCCGCACAAAACAGCTTAAACACACGTTTCGTCAAAACTATGTATTATTTTAAAACGAAAAATGCTCAGTTTTAAGTTAAACAAGTTAGCTAGCAATTTTTTCCTGAAAGAAACGTGAAAATATCACTTGTAGTTTAGAAGCAGTAGCGTATTTCAAGTTGAAAACAGCTTCATTTCAATGTTTTTTTTAATAGTATCTTAAAGACTATGTTTTTTTTAAATGCTCAGATTGAAGTTATATATCTTAATTCAATATATTTAATATATATTAATTCTGGATTCATCAGTAGGCTAATTTATGAGTTTTAGGGCCTCAAAAATGATCGTTTCACGACTACATGCACCTTAATAGCTTACATAACTTAGCCCATATATTTTAACTGACCGTCACAATCCACAAGGTGTTTTCACAATGTCGCTATTGTGAAGCCTGACCAGTGACCAGTGGCCATTATTGTGTCATTTAATGACTTAACGTTTTATATAACAAGTATTACAACTGTTGTAAAGTGATCGTTGAAATCTGTAACCGTTAAGGGGTCTAATTGTGTAACTGGAACTGATAGTCTGATAGTCATTATTGATAGCAAGCGTGGATACTGGATGTCTATCACGATTGCTATCAGTAATGACTATCAGACCTAGATCTTACAACAATTTTCCGAATTCACCGAATATTGTTGGCAACTCTTATCACCAACGCGGGTTGACAACACAAAAGTTTGGCCACTTTTTAATCGACTTCAAAAAAAGAGGAGGTTCTCAAGTCGTCTTTTTTCTATGTATACGCCACGATAGCTCCGCCATTTTATTCATCCAAATTACAGTAGACAGTTCAGAAGTTTTTTCAGAATACTGAAAAAACACATGGTTTTCGACTGGTCTTCCTGCATTACGCGTCAATATCTTCGCGAACTATTAACCAATTTCGATTATTCTTTTTTTATTCAAAAGAGCATACTCCTGAGGTAGTCTCATTGTAACCAAGTTAGGATATAATAGTGAAATCCAGGGGAAATCGAGGAAAACCCCATAGTCAAGATTTGAGGTAAGGGCAAGCCCGTAGCTCCTAATGTTGCTGTTTTCGTTTCATGACTTGGAGAGTTCCAAGTTTACTGATTACTATATTATAGAGTTCGTGAATTCAATCCAATTGGGCAAGTAAACACAAATAAGTACTAGGTATACCTAAGATTAAAATTAGTGAAAACTGAAAAATTTATAATGAAGTAAGTAAGTACTTATTTAAAAAAAATCGACCCGTCTCACAACTTTTCTAAATAATTAAGTAAGTACCTACTTTATTTTAATTTTTTCAAGAATAAAAACTGCATTGTGAATGCAAAAAAGTATTTTTTTTTTAATAATTAGTGAAAACTGCCAAACAACTGTTTAAATTGAAAATTTAGAAACAGTATCTTTCAAGCTGAAAGACATTGCTATACTTAATAGCTGAAGTTACACAATTCGGAACCAGATCGAAATACACATAGTAATTTGAACGTTAGTGTTATGTCGTATCAAAGTCAACTTTCACGCTCAACTCAAATTACTTGACTTTGGTTGCTGAGCCGTTTAAGTAATTGCAACCTTTGATCCCAGTAGTTTCATTGAGTTGTTCCATCATGGAACTAGTGGGATTTTTTTCATTGTGTTGCTACTTGTACTACATAATAAATGTCGCGTTGAGTCTCGTTACTCTTGTTTATAACTATAGTGGAACGCGAAAGTTTAAAATCTTACAAAAAAAAACTATTTAGTTTTGTCAGTTTCCTACTTCAGTAATGTGACCGCGACATTGTTTCACGCATCAACGAGCTATTTTTAAATTAAATGCCCCTATGGGGAACTTAATGGTAGTAGCCAAGCTATTTGGCTTAAGAATTTGTTTCATGGATGTCGTAATATTGCCAAACTACCGCGTTGTGTATAAAAAATTCAAGATGGCGACTTTTCCGCCATTTTAATGGCCTTAGGGGTTGTGCGGTCAGGTCAGTGACCTTAGGTAGGAGCCGACTGTAGAAGCTACGCCGGTGAAAAAAGTGGTTTGTTTTGCTTGGAATACCTAACTGAACCACAGAACGGGCGCACGGAGAATAGGTAGGTACCTTATGTGACTAACTGCAGCAAACCTTCCATAAATTTAGCCTTTGGTTTTGATGGAAATTTCTAAATTGTTAAAAAATCTGCATTTATTCATGTTTTCTCGTAAACTCAAAGTAAATTGCTAAACTTGAAATTTCCAAATCAAGAAAACAAGATGTTACCAAATTATATCTTAAAAGCATGTCACAGTAAAGTTGTTTTTAGGGTTCCGTACCCAAAGGATAAAAACGAACGGAACCCAAAGAGTAATTTTCACAGATAATGTATTTCTGTTGCCGCTATAACAACAAAGGAATTCTAAAATCAGAATTAAATAAATATTTAAGTGGGGCTCCCATACAACAAACGTGACATTTTGCCGTTTTTTGCTCGATATTAATAATAGCAACAGGTAGACGCTTGAAATATTCACTGAATATTAAGTTGTATACTCACTTTAAAAATAAATAATTAAATTAATATTTAAGAGGGGCTCCCATACAACAGACGTGATTTCTTTGCCAATTTTTTCTCGTTCTTGAATAAAGTGTCTAATATTGTATGGATTAATATTGTACTATATAGCACTGTCTAATTTTGTATAGATAATGCAAATGGTACGGAACCCTTCGCACTTGGCCGGTTTTTTACTAACTAATCTGAGTACTTTCTGCATTATGATTTTGAAGGCTAAATGAGCATGGCTTTTCGCCAACAACGCACTCTACCAAATGCAAAAGGAATTATTGCTATTGTCTGTAGACTATTTTAGTCTCGTGATTATTTCTCATAAGTTGTATGTACCTACCTATATGTGCAAACGCTACTATCAGGTTAATCAGGTTCCTATGCGTTAAAAGTATTACATACTGTGAGGAAACGCTTATAGCCTTCATCATACGATGTACCTACCACAGACTATCGGTCCCTTTGCAATCCTAATTCGGATAGGCCGTCTGCCGTTTGAGACCTCTATCGGCCACACACTAGCTAGACAGATCATTGCCGGTCGGCAATAATAGTCCTAAAATCTTTGTACTAAATTAAAAAACATCGAACTTATAAAAATATGAAGCCTGGCACACCTAGTTGCAAGTACCTATGACATATTTTGGTGTACTTACTTACTTACACCTATGAAACATGCGCCAATCAACCGAGAAAAAATTACAAACGATAAATACTATTGACAAAACGATGTAAATGATATATCTTCTGAAATATTTCAGTTCGAAGATGTAAAATCTTTAAGAGATGAAATATTTAAAAAAGTATATCATTTACGACATTTTGTCATTACTATTTGTCGTTAGTAATTATTTTCTCAGTTAACTGGCGCATGTTTCATAGATGTACCTACTTACACCAAAATATTTCAAACTTGCAACTTAGGTTGGTATGTCAATAAGGTTCGATGCCTTTTATGGTGTAGGATGTAGGTATGATGTTGTTTTGATATTTAAGTGCTAAAATGTATGTTTTAATTGTTTCAGGGTAACCCCATCAACAGAACTAAGGTTTGAAAATCTTAAAAACCAACATTTAATTATAAATAAGTAATTTATTAAGAGATTTTCCTCTTAAGTAATACTATAGTAAGAGATACAAAATGTTATTGATCGTAAAACATACTTAGTTGACGCTAAAAACATTTAAATTGTAAAAATAATATGATAAATTGCTTAATGCGAATAAAAATCGTTGAATATTCTTATTAAAGTAATTTTCTCTAAAAACTTATATATTCTGTCATTCCAAACGCGTTATTGTATGGATTTTGAGTATGTGTCTGTAAAAATGTATTAAACTGTAGATAAAATTATTTTATTTCAATAAATTTATGTGAGTTAAAGTTGTTGTTTTTCATTTTATTTAATTATTCCCTTAAGTTGCGTCTTTTGAGAAAGAAGTTAACGAATAGATCTTAAGTGTTCTGTCTGTGGTTCTGTTCATGTTTTTTGAAAGGGTCTAAAAGTGATTTGACAAATATTTTTTTTTATCAATACCTTTGATCAACACTATCACTACCACAAAATATTTAATAACCACATCTATGGATATTATAGTATTATTTGTCTATGGTCTAGTGGTTCACACCACTGATTTCAGACACAGAGGTCCCGGGTTCGATTCCCAGTGGGAGTACATATTGTATTCGGTTTGGTTCACATAGTAAAGTTCACCTAGATAGAAAAAGTCCCAGGCGGCACTAAGTCAATCACTCGCCAAGGACATTGTCAAGTACGCACTGAAAATATCGACGCGTGTATTTCTGGTTGCATAACAAAGGGCAGCGAATACTGTCCCATAACATTAGCGACGGCTGGCCGGCTGGCGGGGCGCCAGGTATTCCACGCACTGGCACCAGATAGTAAGGAGAGGACGCAGAATCTCACTTTTTTCTACAAGCTGTTTTTTTATACACGGTATTTTTTTTATCATCCCGGATAATTTGAAGGATTATTCTACTCATCAAAACAAACAACTTTTATTATGGGACCAAAACTAAAATCACGTAAAAAAATCAGCTGTTCCATACAAAAGTGCAAAAATATTTAATCAAAATGTATGGAACAGCTGTTTTTTTTTTCGCGATTTCAAATTACCGTGTATACTGGTTAACCATTTGACCGCCATTTTGCAAACCAGACAGGATGCAGTCTACGGGTGTAGCATGCTTACCCAGTAGGTGCCCATTCACTCTTGCCTTGAAGAGGCCACGGTTGTAATGATCGGGGAACACATGCGCAGGCAGCGTATTCCAATCTTTAGCAGCTCGCATCAAGAAAGAACTAGCGAAGCTCTTCGTACGGATGAGTGGAATGTCTACTATGTAAGGATGGTCAGCTAACCTGCCTCTGGTACCAGTGGTACCTCGATGGTGGTAAGGAACAGGAGAACAAGATGGAGTTCCTGTGCGCACTCTCCAAAGTGTATCCTGTAGAATATATAAGCTAGCAACTAGCAACTCCACGGTCTACTGAAACTCTGTAGTTTATCTTTATCTAAAGTTGTGTCTCCAAAGAGGTGTAGGGTACGGCGAATCCGAGAAAAGTTTTATCTACATCGACTTGCCTTTGACAGCAGTAGCGTAAGTAACCCTCTAGTAGCAGTAGTTCAAATCACCGAACTATTGGTACTAAAAAGTTGCATTAGTTCGGTCAACCGGACAAACAACCGAACTACTGCTACTAGAGGTAAGTAACCTATCCGTAGTGTAGGCAAGTTTATCGACTCGCAAACTAGATAGTAACGTTTGAAATAACATTTGGAAAGATGGATTGTATGTAGGCCACCTGTGGCCCGATTCTGCTAACGTTAAGTCGTAATCGTGTCTCAATCGTGTTTCAATTGTTATGCTTTTTTACACACTAGTTACAAGAATTATGACAGTATGATGTGATGTGAATGTAGTGTGTTGTGTGACCATCAGTAGTATTGTGAAAAAAGTTCACATTTCTTGTAACTAGTGTGTAAAAAAGCACAACAATTGAAACACGATTGAGACACGATTATGACTTAACGTTAGCAGAATCGGGCCACTGGTAAGTTTCTTGTATAGTCCATTCGCTTAGTAGATAGTGTCGCTCTGCCACAATGCCGTGCGGGTGTACCGACACTATCTAACCGAACGGACTATAGTGCCCACTGGGCTCCAAATTAGGTAATTTGTAATTAAGTACATAGTCTCCTTATCCATCCATAAGGAAGGCCTTTGCCCCAGCAGTGGGGACATAAAATGGCTGATCTGATGATGATGATGACATATTCAAAAAATATTCTACCGAAGCCACTCATCACATGTCATTCTAACCTGGCCTCGTTGATGCCACAATAGTTCCATAATTAGACATACTGTTTAACCTACTAGTAGTGCCAAGATCATATGTGGCGCAAGGTCGGCAGCCGGTACTGCAGGTCAAGCCTAATATTTAAAATAAAAAAAGTTATGTAAGTAATTGGAAAAAAAAGACTGGAGTTTGGCCGACAAGATGATGTTACGTAAACGAACAAAAAAGTGTGGGAGATGATTGAATAGGTAGGTAGGTCTGTTTAGTTGTAACGGAGAAAATGTGTTTGACTTTCATTGCAGAAATGTCAACTTATTTTGCTTTGTACTTCCAGTTTGTGTATTTATATTATCTGTGGCGTAAACGCGCTATCCGTACGCAGCTTCATGAATTAACGCGATCGGTGACTTAGTCGTGGGCCACACTGGAGCGACCGCGGGGCGCGGAGGCGACCTGCGGATCCGCAGGACGCGCGAACACGTAGAGCGTTTGTGCACTACACTGAATTTTACCGATCCGGCGGTCCGTTTTTTTACGGACCGGCGTGGCATGAAAAACACGGATGATTGGCTTGTGCACTTGTCCGGTTTTTTACTGGCCGGGGCAGCGCAGTGATCTCTTTGAAACTACACTCTACGGACGCGTTTTAAACGAGAGGAATAATGAGTTCCTTGGAACGTCGGCAATTGCTTGCGTTAATTTATTTGCGATAACTCCTAAGATATTCATTTAAATTATATAGTGTAAAAGAGTAAAATAATGTGCATGAAATGCTTAAAGCAACTAACATATTTAGATTGATAAGGGTTAATACTGTATCCGTTTAAATAGATTTCCAAATTACCGCATTGTTCGTAACCATTTTTTAAGAGATAATAATGGCTATAATATGCTATCCTTAAAAGATAGACATATGCTATCGCGGACTTTTTTTTAGATCTATAGAAGAGGAATATCCCAACATGCATTATTTTTTTAAACCTCGAAAGGATGAGGCAGCGTTTTTGCTGAAAGCTCCCGGGCGGCTTGCCGTTTGCCGGCACTTTCGACAATTATCGTTATATTTCAACCAATTTACACAAAACTTTCATAAATTATATATTAAAACCTTCCTGAAGAACCATGCTACCTATTAGTGAAAACCGCATGAAAATCTGTTTCGTAGTTTTAAAGATTTAAGCATATATAGGGACAGACAGACGGGAAGCGACTTTGTTTTATACTATGTAGTGATTTATGATTAAAATACAACCATTCGTTTTTTTCCGGACGGTAAAATTCAGTGTAGTGCACAAGCGTACATATGTTTTTCATTGCCGTCATCTCGGAACGGAAAAAAACGGTCCGGAATGGGGAAAAGTAAAATGACGGACGGTAAAATTCAGTGTGGTGCACAAGCGCCCATATGTTTTTCATAGCTGCCATATCGGTCCGTAAAAAACCGGACCGCCGGATCGGTAAAATTCAGTGTAGTGCACAAACGCCCTTACTATTCCCTCCACCGGTCGCGGCGACCGCTGGACGCGCCAGTGTGGCCCCTCCTGTCCGTCTCAGTATATTTGTTTTTCCCGCTCAACGCGGACGCAAGACGCGCCGCTCCAGTGTGGCCCACGACTTAGCCTATATTAAACCTGATGCTAAGTGATGATAAGGCTGAAGGTGCACTACTGCCGGAACTATCCTACTAACATTATAAATGTGAAAGTTTAGATGTTTGTATGTTTGTTAGGTACTCAATCACGCCAAAACGGCTGAACAAAATTGGCTGAAGTTTTGGACACATATAGGTACTTTGAAGCCTGGAAAAGAACATAGGCTACTTTTTATCCCGGAAAGCTGTCACATTCCCGCGGGATAACGTCGTGTTCGTGTAGTGCACGCGGGCGAAGCCGCGGGCGGAAAGCTAGTCTTATCTTAAACTGCCGTACGTAACACATCCATGGTGAAAATACCGTTGTTAATACGATAATACGTCAGACGTAGATAAGATGGTTGTATGTAGCTTAGTCAGGCGGACTTTGAATAAGCCTATAATTCCTAAAGGTATAACTGGCAGAAGCTAAGGTAATATCTGTGGAGTACGTGGTAGGTATCTAGAGAATTTTAGGATATTTTAATCTCGAGCGATGATAGCCGCCCAAGCTTCTTTCCAATAAGGTACACCTAGTTGGTTTCAATCATTCAATCAACGCAAAGCCTTTTACATGTAAGCAGTTGATCAGCAAACAATAAACGAATCACCAAGTCTTTTTTTTGTTCCTAAGTAATTGGCAAGTTATCTCGTCAATTCATGAAAATGCTAGGTACTTTGACGCGTCGTCGTCGTCGTCACGTCACGTCACGTGTAATCTACGTCTGTTATACAATCGGCACGAGATACTTCCCATACCAAGGCCGGCCGTTGCCAAGGCTCATGCATGGAATACCGCAACCGATGCCGGCGGTGGAGCCAAGTTTAGCAGCCAACTTGCATACAATACAATTTACGTAACGGGAAACTCTAAATACAGTTAAGAGCATTTTGTTATCTTTCCTCTTTTTAACCCCCCGACTGCAAAGAGCTGCAAAAACACGTCATAATCATAAATGAATAAATAAATCTTTTTTTTTTATAAATCATTTATTGTTATTATTCATAGTATGACGTGTCTTTGCCATTACATCGTCTGCTGGTGCTGTGCTCTGAGTACGGTCTGTCTGTGGCATCGTGGCTCCTGCTCCTGAACGAATGGACCGATTTTGAAGCGGTTTGTTTTTTTTCGAAAGCTGACATTGACATCCCCCTGATTCATGGACCGTCGGAAAACGGACGTTTTAATGAACCAGCTTTTGCCCGCTACTTCGTTCACGTGAAAATTTTGATTTGTACGTGTGATGTGACTGTGACAACTGAAGTGAAGCTGATGAAGATTTATGCGTACATAGACGGTGGGAAGCGACTTCGTGTTTAAAATACTAGTAGAGACGTATAGAGAGAGATAGAGACACTTTAGTATGTTTGTCAACATTGATGAACTGGCGACTTTATGACGTACAGACGTGTCTTTATGTTGCTTACATATATTATTGCTCGTGAGTGACTGTACCACAGAATATATAATAGTACTAATGTACCAAAGAATAAATAATTGTACCTACTAGGTAGTCCTACTAGAACTTATCTGGGTCACGGAGGCTCAATGTCACGTGCGCTAGGTGCTAAGTGGCGCAGTCGTCAGGAAAGTGAATTATCTGATTTATGTTTATTTCGATAACTAATAGGGTTGTTTGTTACAAACTACGAGAAAAATAAGTTTTTTTTTTATAAAAAATCATTTTTATGACTTAAGCTTTTTGCTGACTGTACTTCCTCATCCAAACCAAACCTGTAGCATCCTGTAGGTATGCAAAATTTCAGATCAATCGGACACCGGTAATTGGGTCAAAGGACCACGCAAATTAGTGTCCCCATCCACCAACAGAAATCAAATGTACCTACCTATCTCAGCTCAGTAAAATAAATGCGTCTTAGGCTCTTGCTCTTGTTGGCACGCGAATGTTTATTGTATGTCGACAATTACCACAGGATTGGGCATTTCATACAAATCGAATTTCAAATCAATTTTCGAATTCAATCAAATTCACAAGTTTTAATGCCTCCTCTGGCCAATCCTGAGACGATCCAAACTAGGACAATCCGATAAAACTGGGCATTGTCGACCGAGCAACTTAAGGCGCTACTCGGAAAAATATGGACTTTTTGATTTAAAACTATAGAACGGTTACAGTTGTTACAAATCTGGTAATAAGAAATATATTTCTTCATACCTTTATCTAGAATCGTATAGTTTCAAAAACACGATTTTATGATTTTGCCTCGACACTTTTTATTTTCGAAAAGACCTCTAAAAAATACGAAAAGTGAAGATTATTCTTAAATGGGGTTACTTACACTATTGGAAATTGGTTTAATTAGTGGACACCAATATTATTGAGGATCGTATAGAAGCATTTTTTTTAATCGCTGTAGTTTTTTAATACGAAGTGATTTTGTGTTTTTTTTTTGCCTAATCTGCAAAATCGGTCTCGCTCCCGCGCGCGTCTTTTTCTCATTGCTATCTCGCTTCAGAACATTTTTTCCGAGTATCGCCTTAAAACCATTTATTGGATTGTTTCGAGCAGACAGAGTATTTTTTATATTTTTTCTCTATTGCACGCTTGTTCGCAGCAACTTGGAATATGCTTCACAGGTGTGGAACCCTAGATATGTTACTTACATAGATAGGTTGGAGAACATCCAAAGAAAATTCATACGTTACTTGTGCTACCGGACCTTTACCCATTACAATCGAGAGATATACAACCAGATCTGTAAAAAACACCACTTCAACACGCTCGAAAACCGTCGCTGTATCGCAGACGTCGTTTACCTAATGAAAATTGTCAATGGTTCTTTGGACAGTCCCGAGCTTCTTGAGTTGGTCAACCTGAATGTCCCAAGTAGATTATTTCGTGTTTATAAAACAATTTCATTGCCACGATGTAAAACTAATTATAAACAGAATTCGTACCTCATACGTGCAGGCAGGTGTTTTAATGATCTTTGTGATAAACTCGACATTGATATCTTTAACACCAGTGTTAATTCGGTGAGACGGCAACTTAATGATTTGTTTTTTAAGGTGTGATGTTTATTGTTATGTTAGCATATTTCTATTGGTATTATATAAATTGTTCATTTTAAGTATTGTTCAGTTTGCTAATACGGCTAGCTAGCCTAGTGTCTTAAGCTCATCGCTTTTGTTTAAGCTATGCTGTTGTATAGGTATTGGTGTGGATCTGTAATTGGTTTACTGTAGTTATTTATAATTTCACATTTTGTATTTGTAACTGTTGATCCACCGAATAAATAAAAATAAAATAAAATAAAAAATAAACTACCTATTCCAATTTATTTTATAGAGAAGTGAAAATCACTATAAGTACCTGCACTTGATAATAGGTCTGAAGACTCTAACTAAATTAATCATAAGGGGAGAAACAGGGAAAGCCTTTTGTAGATTGCGCTTTTGTGAACTGATAATTTTTTAATGATTTTTGGTCTAGTGGTTCACACCACCGACCGGTTAGAGACCCAGGGGTCCCGGGTTCGATCCTGTGGGGGTACATATTGTATTGTGTTTGGTTGGTGGTGGGATTTGTTTTTAGTCCTCCTGGTTCTTAGTCAGCGCAGTCCTGGCGCCATAACAATGATGTTTTCAGCATTATTGTTTTCCGGCAGTCGGAGATTAGATAGCCAGTTCCTCAGTGAATGAGGAATACGCTTCCACCTTCAGCCTTATCACCACTCAACAGCAGGTGTGATTAAGGGTCCTAGGTAATATAAGTGTTATACCGTTGTGTAAATAAAACAAATAAAAAAATCGGCCAAGTGCGAGTCGGACTCGCTCGCTCATGAAGGGTTCCGTACCCACTTAACGTACCGATTACGTACACCTAGCAAAAATACCACTGTCATTCTTTGCCAGAAAAAAATAACTTTGTTTTTCATAGTATTCGTAAGAATGACAAAGTTATATTTGCGGTTTTCGAAACAGTGTTATATCTCAAAAACTTGTAAAGCCTACTTGGCTGTGATAGTTTTCCTTTTAACTTCGTCATATGTACTACTATCGTGATTTTTTTCACGTATCCAGAAACAACCATTTGGCTGGTAGGGGGGGGGGGGGCGACACTTGACTCTAACAAAATTTTGCACTTTAATTAAAGCTTACTAATTCACAAACAGATGGCTCAATCAAAAAACTGTCTTCACGAACCCACAACGTTTTTAAAATTGCTATCCAACGACATCCATCCATCCATCCCTGTTACTATGGATGGGGTAGACAAGAAAAAAAAATTACATACCCACTTCACGTGTAGAGGAGGTAACAAAAAAAATATTTTTCAAAATTTTACTTTACCACTTTGTTGGCGTGGTAAATTTGTATATTCATGCCAAATTACAGCTTTCTAGTACTAAGAGTCTATGAGCTAGACTGGGGTCAGACGGACCGGACGGACGGACAGACGGACATGGCGAAACTATAAGGGTTCCTTGTTGACTACGGAACCCTAAAAACTGAGGTAGGTATAATATTGTTGATTAAAATGTGGTGCAAACGTTACTAAGTATTTAAGTCGTAAGATATTTATTAAATTTAAGTATCTTATTGTTAACAACCCTACTATAACTACCTACGACACGTCTCGACGACGGAATCACATTTACGCCTTTATCAGCGCTTGATTGATAACTGAATTCAACGGTGCTATCCTTATCAATAATTTCAATTATTTATTCTCCGAATTAACCAATACATTTTGTATGTTAATAGGCGAATAATTATGCACAGTACCTATTCACCATAAATACGTAGGTGCCCGCTGTTCTCTACATTCATCAGCATCATCAATCATCAGCCTATCAACGTCCACTGCTGGACATATAGGCCTTTCCAAGAGTACGCCATCGAGCATTCCGCAGCTGCTGTCATCCAGCTCTTGCCAGCAGCCACCTTGCAAAGAGCTTATTTGTTCGATATTTTTTTCTATGGAAAGTCTTCTTTCCGATGTTGTGATTGCTGGAAGTGGCTGACTTATAACAAGTCCTACCACCAACCAAACCGCATACAACAGGTACCCCTACTGGGAATGGAACCCGGGACCTCTTGGCCTGATACTGGGGTGTGTAGTGTACCACTAGACCGCAGAGGCGGTTAAAATATTACGAAAGTTCTCCGTGCTTGGGATTCTTCACTAGTCTATTTAATTTGTGCTGTTAACTTGACAACACTTAGGTATGACTCTGATTGAAAACCAAACATTCGAGTCATTATAATACGCAATAAAATAGCGTGAATTGTATTTTGAGCAGGTTTCTTTTCTTAGCCATTAATTACAAATTAAATAAAGATCCTCACCTTGATTCCTCACTCCATGCTGCGTGGTGATATGGAAATCCCAATGGGGTAGGTTCTAGTAGGTATAACAAGCAAATAACATTATTAATAAATTATTAGTTTAACCACAATAAATAATGTTAGTTGTAATATAAATAACATTTTGTTTTAATAAAAAACTGGGACTTCCGCCACAGCCTGTAGCCCACAGGAGACGCCTGATTCAATCAAATACTAACATTTATTTACTGTGGTTTTGTTTACTGTATAGTGAATACCCACCAATCCGCATAGGCCCGCGTTGTGGGTCATGGCATGGCCCAATCCCCTTATCCATCCCAAAGGAAGGCAATGATTTACTGTATGTAACTATAGTCATCTTACCGCCGGTTTCTGAAACGCCAATCAAAATTAACATTAGCTAACAGACTGTCACAATTAATTCCCAATTAAAAGCACCTTGGGTTTCTGAAACGAAAATTATCTAACAATTAGGTTTAGATTTGTATGGGCATTGACAGACTGTTAACAGACTGTTGACAGTCTGTCACATTTTTCTTTCAGAAACCCAAACTACAATTAATTGGAGTAATTTAGTTTTAACTGGCGTTTCGGAAACCGGCCGTAAGTATTAGAAGACCGTAACGAACTGAATCTTATTAAGTACTTATTGATGCCTTTTTCTGGAAATAGTCAACTACACACGTATCTTTAGTTAAGCCTTCGATCACCGAAGTTAAAAGATTTAAAGTAATTGGTATAAGTTTAAGTATAACTAGAGATAACACATACCTACCTAAGTTACAACCTACAAACGTTAAGTACTTATCATGTCTCATTTTTATTCACAAACTCAGTAAAATAGATCTATTTTCCGCAGCGCCCAAGGTTGCTTGCACTGAGTTCACCGATCAATGGCTGCCTGAAAAGCTGAAAGGTCACGACCTGCTGTTGTTATGTAAGAGTATTGATAATCCATAAAAGGATATCATTAATAGATTTAGGAAGAACATACTACAGTTACAGACAGATTAGACACACCTATGGATTAGAAAAACCACAGAATAATGTAAAATCTCAAATAAATGGCAAGATAATGTTTTTTCTCCCAAACTTATGGGCCAGACTCCACCAAAGCGGAGAGGAGAGAAGAGGATTCAAACCACCAATAAAATTTCGCTTGGTATTTATTCTGAGCGGAACCGGAAGTATGAATAAATGTAAGTACCTAAGTAAAAGTCAAAATAATGAAAAGCTTAAAAGTTATGGCATGACATATAGGTAAGTAGGTTTGTTAGGTAATATATTGATAATCCAGAATATAAATTCTATACCATCAATCAACCTGATAAGAATGAGACACGTATTTAGATTTGATACAGCATCTTCGTTGTATTTCGTTTTCCAAAGATCCCGTGGCGCAGTGGTTAGGGCGTTCGGCTTGCGATCGTCGAGGTTAAGCAACGTCCGCAATGGTTGCGTGGTTACAGAATGGGTGACCAAAAATTTATTAAGTATCTCCAGCTATGCTCCAGCTCCTTCGTACTTCGTAAGGCAGTTATGTGGTGGGCCTGGCTTCATATGCAGTCGTTAATTTAATACCCACCAATCCGCATTGTGTTGTGCCCTCGTGGTGGGTCATGCTCATGTCCCATTCGTCTTATCCATCTCCTTATGGAAGGTCACACGCGCGCTTCAGCAGTGGGGACATTAAAATTTCGATGATCACAGTGGCGTTTTACTTCCAATCAACCAAGTTCGGCTTTAATGTTTTCGACCAGTCAGCATTTATAAGTTGTTGTTGGTTGTACCTAATTGAAACAATTAATTCAAAGTGTAGGTATAAAATTGCTACCTACTGGTAGGTATTAATTTAGGTTACAAAAATGCCCACATCAAAAGGTTACTGATACACATATCTCTTATATATGACGTCATAAGTTAGTACCAAACTAAGAAGAAAATTAAGAGTGACTCGCTCTTAAGTTTGGACCTAGTTAAAATTATTTTCTGTCTAGAAAGCTAGCAATTAAAGTTAATTAATTAAAGTAGTAGGTAGTAATCTATACTAATATTGTACAGAGGAAAGATTTTATTGTTTGTTTGTTTGTTTGCATCGAATAGGCTCCGAAACTACTGTAAAGATTTGGAAAAACTCTTTGACCATTAGAAAGCTATACTTTCTTCCCGCGTGACAAAGGCCATATTTTATCCCGATATTCCCACGGGAACGGGTACCTACCAATTGTTTTTTAACAATTGGGTACCTAATAATTGTTTTTTATTTTTTATTTCATTTGGTATTGGTATCTATCTGTATTTAGAAAACGTGATTCGCACAGGCCTTGCCAGAATAACAGCGTTGTTGTGGGATGAGATGACCTCTCACTCTGCAACAACATTATGCTGAGGCAGGGTCCTGATTGGCGCCCATCACAGCCACTGTTTTAACAGTGTTTTTTATTTCATTTTTTTTATTTGTGTATTTTGTAATGTATTTTAATTTTTTTGGTTTTGTAATTTGTGAAAGTTTGTGATGTGTCAATAAATGTCTTTCTTTCTTCTTTCTTTCTTACCACGCGGGTGAAACCGCGAGGATCCGCTAGTGTATTAGGTATGTAAAATAAAATTTCAAATTTCACTCAGCCCATCTATGCCACCAACGACCTTAGGTACTATTGCAGTATTGGTAAAGTATTAATAGTATTGTAAGATAAACTTGCCTTGCGGTCACGCACATACCTAACCGATGCAATGATGAGTCATTTAAAAACTTGTTAGCTACACGTGGTTCGCTTAACGGTAGTATGACTAGCTAGACTCAGGTTAGCCATTTTTAGGTTAAGTATAAAGTTATAATTAAGCGTTACTTTATGTATTAAGTAAGTAATATACAATAGAGCAGCTAGCTACCTACCCATCAAAATTTATTCATTCTTATTGATGTTCAAACCAAAAAAGGTCGTACCTACCATGTCTATTTGTCTTGGTCTGGGTGTTTTATATGTAGGTAAGTAAGTACCTATACCTACTAAGTATGTAGGTAATTACAAAAAAAAGTACCTACATAAAAAGTTTATCCTTTATCAAGTTTCCACACAGTTTCTTCATGATTACTTTACTATGGGTATGATTAAATCTATAAAATGGTGTAGGTAATTGTAAGAAATTAATATATTCGTCGAGTTAAGGTTGGGTTGGGCGATTCATGAGCATTAATTTAGGTTGAAGTTGGCTGGAATCACACCAAACGATCAATCTTGGATTGGCAATCCGCGTTCCAAGATCGTGCATCGAATTGGTTCACTATATGACTAGGATCTCGCGAGGCACGTTCAAACCAACGGCTCCTATGACGCTCCAGTGACTTTGTAGAAAATCCTGGATCAAGGATTAAAGTCTTTCTGTTCTGTGATTAAAGTGGACATAAGAGTGCAAGAAGATCCATCAATGGATCTTTGCAAAGGATTTAAGGCGCTACTCGGAAAAATTAGGACTTTTTTATTTAAAACTATTGGACGGTAACAGTTGTTACAAATCTGGTAATAAGATATATATTTCTTCATACCTGTATCTAGATTCGTATAGTTTCAAAAACACGATTTTAATGATTTTGCCTCGACACTTTTTCTTTTCGAAAAGACCTCTAAAAATACGAAAAGTGAAGATTATTCTTAAATGGGGTTACTTACACTACCTATTGGAAATTGGTTTAACTGGACACCAATAATATTGAGGATATATAGAAGCATATTTTTTTAAATCGCTGTAGTTTTTTAATACTTACGAATTGATTTTGTGTTTTTTTGACTAGGTAATCGGCAAAATCGGTCTCGCTCCCGCGCGCGTCGTTTTCTCATTGCTATCTTGCTTCAGCACATTTTTTCCGAGTATCGCCTTAAGTGGGTCGAAGGAGCCTTAAGGAGCGCATTCCTGCCGCGCGCGATTGGATCGTTTGGTGAGACTCCGGCTGTCTTGAGTTCTTGACCACGGAACGCACAGCTCTTGTACCTAGGCTGGCGACGTACTATACCTACTGTGCCTTTTTTTTATAGTAGGGGGAATGCGGTTATTCATCCCGAAGGTATGTGGGACTCGCCGCTAAAGCCCTACCCACTAAACCCCCTACTGCTTCCCACACCACCTAACACGCGGACCTACGGGAACGTGGTATCACGCACCGTATGGTCCTGGTGTTGACGTCCCAACGTGCCCGGCACTTGGAGGACCACCGAATGGCACTCGTCCCCTGACAAGGACTAAGGAGGAACGAGGCGCGCATACCTACTGTGCCTGCGTACTTGGTTGTACGTCGAACGTAAAGGGGGTCGAAGTTCATATCAATAAAGTAACGCGTTAGACCTCCCAATTTCCATGAACCTATCTCGTTGCATACAAAATACTCTTCACAATCTTCACATTCATAGCTCATCTGAACTATAAATAGGTCACTCGTACGTAGGTACTGGCCGAATCGTTACATAACCGAGTCCAAGGTTACTGGCTGGCAGGCGCGTAGGTATCTACGATAATGTCATCAGATTCTAACTGATAACTCAAGTATATACCTATCTAGGAGAACCTAACTAACCATGTAATTAAGCAGTCATGAAATTAATGCGTTTTATTGATAACTATTATAGCACATACTACAATCTTTACACATAGGTACCTTAAACAAACAGTATGAGTAGTGTACAGGGGAATTCTGGAAAAAGTTAACGAACAAGCGACTTTTTTATTTAAGGTTTTGTACGTGTGCAGTTTTGCAAAATTTCCCGGGGATTTTCCAAAGGAAAAATTTGCGGGTCAGAAAGGAAAACGATACAAAAAATACAACCTTATTTCAAGGCGGTCTTGTGTAGTTAGTAATTTAGCTGTTAGGTAATAACAAATTACCTACCTACCTTTCATTCAAGCCGCAATTGATTTGTTTATAAACAATGTTTTTTAATAGGGGTAAAAAATATGGATATGAACATGGACTTCATTTGACATAATATATGGTTAAGATTTTGTTTATACAAAAAGTCAATAGATACTGCTTTTTAGGTCTACAGGAAATTACACAACTACAAGGATAACTATTTGGACCTGCAGTCTTACAACTGGATTCCACTAAATTAAATTCAGTCGGCGACTTAATCCAAACTGGATATGGCCGGCAAATCCGGCTTACTCGAAGGACCAACAAATTGGTACAAGGGCCTTGCTATAAAAAAAAAAGTTGTATGTAAGCGAGATGTCGCCATACGGAGAGTATAACCACGTATAACAGCGTCCTTTACAACATTACTTCGCTGGTGGTAGGCCCCGAGATCACATTCAATATGACTACGGTCAAGTTACGTCACAAGAAAAATCAATTTCGACTATTCTGTTACGTATGGTGGTAAGGTAACCGTGACGTAGCTTACTAAATACCACAGTCGCGGTCACCCATTACGTCACAGCTTTATAGCTTAATCGTCGACCTCATGGCTCACTACAGATTGGAACCTTGCTTTTTCGTAGGTACAGTACTCACGTCAGAATAATAGCTTCTTCCTACTTAACGGTATCTTGGGCGTTTCCAAGCCCATCCCAGCTAGCTCTTGAAATTGTGTTCCATTGAATTCCACAGTAGGTAATTTACTGTCAGATAAAACATGAGTGACGTAACTTTGTCATAGTGACGTCATTGTAGATAGGGATTTCCATATTTCAGAAAGGCGAGATTGTAAATCATAATTCTCAGCGTGTCCGTTACGCTGGCAGGAAAGTAGCTTCTAGAGGGAAGCGAGTTTGATGAATAGTTAGTGCGCAATTTGCTGTAAATGTGCGCCAAATAAAAAATTTGTGGACCTAATACTTTTGGAATAAAACGGGAAAAACGAATTCTGCTGGAGTAACGGTGCTCCAGCAGGAAGATTCTAAACTAATGATCGGAGAGAAATAAAAAATATGTGGGCGGGTAGCTTAGATTCTAGCAGGAATGTGCGCCAAATATGAAATTTGTGGGCCTTACAGTTTTGGAGATATTTGATTTTCTGCTGGCGTAACGTTTTGCCGAGTCCCAGATCTCGGGAACTACTGGATGTGCGATCTTACAGTAAAGGAATATAGGTAGCGCCTCATTTGTGCTATATGCACATACAGAAAACATTTCAACAATATTCACCGATTTGAAGTAATCAGACATTTTCAAAAAACAAAAAAAAAATTCTAGCGCCTAAACTACCACACAAATATAGAAATCAAAAACGTTGTTCTATTCTTCTTGCTATTTCTAATTACCATAAAAAGTTTGAGAATCCCACAGTTACGCGTTTTTTAATAATACCCACATAAAGGTGATACAGACAGTGTCATGACTTTGACGGTCAGCAGGATAAAAATATCAGAGATTATTTAGATCCTAGCCCAATAAATAATTTGTGCTGTTACTAAAGTACATGTTCTGAAAATTTCAGCATAAAATTTTTCGTAATAAAGTAAATATTCATTAAAATACAAAACAACTGTCAGTATTCTGATTAACCGACCAAATTCGATAGACCACAAAAAAGCGACGCGCTCATACATATTGATGACCTTCTTTAATGTGTCGTATTATGCAGAAAAATTTAATGTACAGTCGCGTTCATAACTTTTTTTTGGCAAATGTAGGTGAATAGTGCTTTAACATTTAAATCAATAGTTTGAGCCTTTATTCATACCAGCACAGTATAAGAAGGAACCATTTTTCCATACAGTAGTCCGACGGAGACGTCTAGAGAGACAGGTCAATCGTGCGGGGCGTGATTGGTGAGACGGGGGAGGGGCGAGACGAGCCCCAGTTGCATACTTCGCCGTTGTATGTAACTTGGCTTGGGACTTGGGACATTTCTTCTAGGGCTATCACGTCTTTACCGTGTTAATTTCTTATTATATTAATATTATAGTGCATACTATTTGCATACGTGCAAATCTTGATCTCGCATATTTTATAGAACTACATAAAGGAGATCAGTCAAATTGGACCAAAAAAGTAAAAGTGCCGGCCAACGAAAAAAAATTGCACATTACTATTGTAAACGGTGTAATGATCATTTTTTGTTATGGCGTCAACAGTGTACGATTAGCGGCCAAGCAGTTATTCAAGTTTGAAAATGTCATTATTTTTGGTATAAATACGATCGCAAAACGGATTGAGTCACCACGTAAAATGTAATCGTTTATCAGAATATCAGTTATTACATTGAGATCAGTTCCTCGTCGCATTATAACTGACCCACGAACGTCCCACCTGCTGGGTACGTGAATCGACTAAACAATAATGCAATACTTTTAGCTAAATAGTAACTTTAACTAAGGTCTAGTACACTACAGAGCCAGAATAAGAAAATACCCTAAAATAGATATTGACTGCAACACAAAGTGACTTTGGCCAAGCTGTATTCAAGTTTGAAAATGAAGAAAAAAATGTCATTTTCAAACTTGAGTAACTGCTTGGCCGCTAATCGTACACTGTTGACGCCATAACAAAAAATTATCGTTACACTATTTACAATAGTAATCTGCAATTTTTTTTTGTTGGCCGCACTTTGGCCAAGCTGTATTCAAGTTTGAAAATGAAGAAAAAAATGTCATTTTCAAACTTGAATAACTGCTTGGCCGCTAATCGTACACTGTTGACGTCATAACAAAAAAATATCGTTACACTGTTTACAATAGTAATGTGCAATTTTTTTTCGTTGGCCGCACTTTGGCCAAGCTCTATTCATGTTTGAAAATAAGGAGAAAAAAAAATGTTATTTTCAAACTTGAATAACTGCTTGGCCGCTAATCGTACACTGTTGACGCCATAACAAAAAATTATCGTTACACTTTTTACAATAGTAATGTGCAATTTTTTTTCGTTGGCCGCACTTTGGCCAAGCTGTATTTAAGTTTGAAAATGAAGAGAGAAAAAAATTACATTTTCAAACTTGAATAACTGCTTGGCCGCTAATCGTACACTTTTGTCGCTATAACAAAAAATGATCGTTACACTGTTTAAAATAGTAATGTGCAATTTTTTTTCGTTGGCCGCACTTTGGCCGAGCGGTATTCAAGTTTGAAAATAAAGAGAAAAAAAATGACATTTTCAAACTTGAATAACTGCTTGGCCGCTAATCGTACACTGTTGACGCCATAACAAAAAATGATCGCTACATTGTTTACAATAGTAATATGCAATTTATTTTCGTTGGCCGATACTTTTACTTTTTTGGTCCAAACATGTATGAAGCGTGACTGATCTCCTTCCTAAAATCCAAGATGGCAGCCAATTTTTTTGTTTGTGGGCCAATTTCGATGAAACTCGGTTTTTGGTACTATTTGGACAAGAAAACAGCAACGCAATGTTAAAAATATTAAAAACCAAAGATGGCGGCCAACTTTTAAGTTTGTGGGCCGATTTTGATGAAACTCGGTTTTGAGTACTATTTTGACAGGAAAACAGCAACACTATGTTAAAAATTTTAAAATTCCAAGATCGCGTCTAACTTTTTTATTTGTGGGCTGATTCTCGCAACAAAATAGCAACGCAATGCCAAAAATGTAAAAAAAATCCAAGATAAAAAAATTCATCAGCTCACAAACAAAAAAAGGGGGCCGCCATCTTGGATTTTTTTACTCTTTTGTCATTGCGTTGCTATTTTCTTGTCAAAATTGTACTAGGATTCGAGTTTCATCCAAATCGACAACAAACAAAAAACTTCGGCGCCATCTTTGATTTTTAATAAAGATTGGTTAAAATCAAAATATATTTCTCAAATTTTAAGTAGCGCCATCTTCCGAGAGTTAATGAAAAGGCGTAGCTTGAAAATTGCTCAAACGTGCTTCACGTCGACCCTGAGCCTGTCCACTGGCTGAGCTGTCACGCCGTGTACGTGTCACGCCAGTGACAAGCAGCCAGTGGACACTCGCACATGCCCAGCATGCTTGTAGTAGTGTGTAACGATGTCGATTCGTACCAGTCATTATGGATGGTTAAAAACTCCATGATGGCTGCAAACTCCATCAAGTTCTACATACTGGCCATTAGTTTTATCGAATCCTATCCTGTTCTTTCAATTCAAATTCAAAATCTTCGTTTCACGTGCCCTGTTCAGCATTTTTTATTCAGTTATACCAAAACCACCAAGCTGTACAGAGCTCGCGGAGCATTACCAGTTTTTTTTAATATCAGTTTGAGTTGTTTGATTATAGTTTTAAATAAGTGGAACCCTTGACCCTTGGAAAGGGGTAAGTTTTCATAATCATACCCACTACTACCTACCTACCTATTTACTTTTTGTTATTCATGTATTTTTTATCTTGTTGTTACAGTTCCTCTTCTTCCTATTCTTCCTATATTTTCTTTATTACTAGTTACTACCTTTACAATAAAAAGTCAAGTCCCTATAAACATCTTTTTATTTATAATATCTATCTAACTAAATACTGGGCGGCGACTTCCGACGTTCCGGCTAGTGTACTACACTAATCTTTTCACACCGTTCTATGAAGTCGTTTCTCTGTAGTATTTTTTTCCCTCTGTGCCACAACTGAGCCGGGGCCCAATGTATTTTAGTACTCTATGGCCGGGGCGCAGTTCTTAACCCCGGCGGGCGGCGTGTCGGTGAACCCGTCGGTGAGAGGTCACGCCCACATCGCCGCGCTATGTGTGGGTGTACCGACAGCGGGCCGCATATTAAGGCAGCTTGGATTCTGGTGGAATATTTATTCATGTGAGATCACTGTCTAATGTCAATTTAATCACATTGTACATTAGGTAATTATGTTTGAAAAAAAAAACGAAATAAAATTACAAAGCAACCGTTATTTTCTTTTTTTACTTAAATAATGTAAGTACTTAAATAAGAATTTAAATCATTTTAGATTTAAATTCTTTCAATTCAAGTTAAAAAAACAAAACAGAAATAGCTTCATTCGTCATTAAAAAATTAAATAAAAGTACTCAGTCAAATCACTTTTTTACTTAAGTGTACACAAACGTGACGTGTACAAATCTGGTCGGCAAAAAAGTTAAGGAGGTCATTAATATGTATGAGCGCGTCGCTTTTTCGTGGTCTATCGAATTTGGTCGGTTAATCAGAATACTGACAGTTGTTTTGGATTTTTATGAATATTTACTTTATTACGAAAAATTTGATGCTGAAATTTTCAGAACATGTACTTTAGTAACAGCACAAATTATTTATTGGGCTAGGATCTAAATAATCTCTGATATCTTTATCCTGCTGACCGTCAAAGTCATGACATTGTCTGTCTCACCTTCATGTGGGTATTATTCAAAAACGCGTAACTGTGGGATTCTCAAACTTTTTATGATAATTAGAAATAGCAAGAAGAATAGAACACAGTTTTTGGTTTCTATATTTGCGTGGTAGTTTAGGCGCTAGAATTTTTTTTTTGATTTCTGAAAATGTCTGAAAACTTCAAATCGGTGAATATTTTTGAAATGTTTTCTGTATGTGCATACAGCACAAATGAGGCGCTACTTATATGCCTTTACTGTAAGATCGCACATCCAGTAGTTCCCGAGATCTGGGACTCGGCAAAACGTTACGCCAGCAGAAAATCAAATATCTCCAAAACTGTAAGGCCCACAAATTTCATATTTGGCGCACATTCCTGCTAGAATCTAAGCTACCCGCTCACATATTTTTTATTTCTCTCCGATCATTAGTTTAGAATCTTCCTGCTGGAGCACCGTTACTCCAGCAGAATTCGTTTTTCCCGTTTTATTCCAAAAGTATTAGGCCCACAAATTATTTATTTGGCGCACATTTACAGTAAATTGCGCACTAACTATTCATCAAACTCGCTTCCCTCTAGAAGCTACTTTCCTGCCAGCGTAACGGACACATTCTCAGCAGGGATAATTTTAACCTGGCTGGAAAAATGACGTTTTCGTCGAAATATTTGGTGATAAGATGTTTCAAATAATGCTAAATTATGACCCACAGGCTAGCTAGGTATGCTATGCTGCATACAAATCTTGCATACCGTATGCAAGATTTTTATGAACATTACTAGAAGTACTTATTACAAAATTCATTCAGAAATTTCAGACAAAATAGCTGAGGGCAGCCTTCAGAAATGTGACAGCCAAATCAAGAAAAAAAGCTATTTTTTTTTTCTTCACAAATCTTTACTTTGCTTTGAAAAGGATTTGTTTATTACCACTTCAGACCAACTTGATACGGCATTTCACTAGAAAATCCAGCAATTTGAGAATGAGCTAACACAACTAACACGGCTAACACCCTATAATAAAGATATAGGTACTCCTAAAACCTGCCATTAATAGATTTACTCATTTAAGGACAGAGCCAGATGTATACTATTTGCCATAATTTATTGATAAGAGAGCCAAGTAGGTCAATTTGATGCGACCTTTTTGTTCCATTATCTTTTGTAACACGAAATAGTTCAGTTATGTAACTTCTGTGATACATACATATAAAATTGGCTTAATCATGACTAGATGAATCTTGATAAAACATGTGGTGGGATAGACAATCAATGAAAAACAGTAATTTTTAACATTTCTATATTTTAATTCCTCGTACTATGACTTTTTCTTAAAGAAAAACTCACACCGAGCCGACATGCTTACATTACAGCTTGTAGCTTCACCGTTACCAGATAAATTACATCTTTTCTACTTAGAATTCCATTAGCACATGATTTTACTACACTGAACCACTGCACTGTATTGAAGTAAAATTTGCCTATTACACCACAGCATACACAAAACATAGGTACATCTGAAAAGTTACATAACTTCATAATCACATGATTTCAAAGATATTCCACTGTGTTAAAAGAGAGTTATTTTCACAAGGCTGGATTTCAATTAAAATTAGAACAAGGTCTCACTCCCAACATCACATAGGTCAATTATTGATTACATGGCCACTGGTGAAAAGCTTAATAATTTACTGAATCATGTCACACACAACTGCCTTTTAATTTTGAGTTAATAATTCAATCAAAAAGTTTTACATCTGCATTGGCCTCTTTTCCATTTTGCAGATGGTTACATAACTGTCAGTCACTGGTTGGCAAGCAAAATTTTCACAGAAAATTTGTATAAAAGTGACATTGAACCTTTGAATTCAGAACAATTTAATGCAGTTTTAATTGAAATATTCACTTCTATCACAAATTAGGCAATTGTTTCACACACATGGCTATGTAATAGCAAATTATGTAACACTCACTTCTTCAATTTTAATAAAACAATAAGTATTGGAATTGTGTATAACACTTTATTTAACTAAAAATAAGTTACTAGTTCGATTGTTTCGCTTCTAATAATACATGATTTCAAGGGAGTGGCTATTAGCGGTGATGCGGAATCACAATTAGTTTTTTTAAGGTAACAATTCTTACGTTTAGGCTTACAGGACTTTCTTGATCTCATCATATAAGACGAGTACGAAGGCACCACCTGTACCTCTGAGGACATTGGAGAACGCTCCCTTGAAGAAGGCTGCACCACCCTCTGACTTGGCAATGGTCGCCCAGCAGTGAAGGGTGCCCTTGTACAGCATATCGCTCTTGGCGCGTCCGGACTGCATCATCATGCGCCTACGCACGGTGTCGAAGGGATATGACATGATACCGGCGACGGTGGTGACGGTCTGTGCGATAGCCCAGCTGATGACCAGGGGTGTGTTCTTGGGGTCGGGCAACATGCCGCGCGCTGTGTCGTAGAATCCGAAGTATGAGGCGCGGTAGATGATGATACCTTGTACGGACACACCGAAACCTCTGTACAGACCGACAAGGCCGTCAGATTTGAAGATTCTGGATAGGCAGTTTCCGAGGCCGCTGAATTCACGCTGGCCGTCACCCTTGCCGACATCGGCGGCGAGACGGGTACGGGCGAAGTCGAGTGGGTACACGAAGCAGAGGGAGGTGGCTCCGGCGGCACCACCGGAAGCCAAGTTTCCGGCGAACCAGCGCCAGAACTGGGTGTTCTTGTCTACACCACCGAGGAACACCTGCTTGTACTTGTCTTTGAAAGCGAAGTTGAGCGCTTGAGTAGGGAAGTACCTGATGACGTTGGCGAGGTTACCGCGCCAGTACGAGAGCACGCCCTGCTCTTTGGGAATGCGGACGAAGGCGTCGATGATACCTTTGTAGCGCTGATCGGCAGAGATCTGTTTGCTGACGTGCTGCACCTGCAGCAGCAGTTTGACGCGCTCGATGGGCGCCACCGCGGTCTTGGATACGGCGGCCGAGATACCACCGGCGAGGAAGTCCTTCGCGAACGCGACCGGATCGGCGAGGTTCGTCATTTTGATCAATTAGGTGGGTTCTGCACTTGGTAATTTGCCTCGCGGCGTAGAGTTGGACGTCTACTTGATCACACACGGGGATGGAGAAATCACGAAACACTAACTCCCGATTTTTTTATCAGGAGATTTTAGAGTAATTTCGTGATCACGGGAGCACAGGGGTAAGGTGTGTGCCTTTTTTGAAATTCGATCGATCACGTTCTCTCGCAGTTCTGCCCGGAGGAGCGGCGCAAAAGAAGGAAGGAAGGGGCAGATGTTGCCAACTTAACGATATAGTACCACGAGGTCAGTATGCCCATTGCAAAAAAACTATATCCCCTATTTATATAAAAATTAAATGTTTCTTCTTGTACTTGATTCGTTTTGAAATGATATATTTGCAAATACTTAAAGAGTATGTACGTGAAAACTGTATATTAGTTCACAATTTTGTTTACATCGCTCATTAGACTTTAATTTGTTACAATAATGTAGCAATTTATTCAGTTAAATTTTACTATCTATTTTAGTCAACAATCTCATTAGGAATTAAACAAAAAGCTGTTTATTTGATTTAAATTTGTTTGTCATTTGCGAAGAATTTGAATAAAGTTCCCAGATTTATAGTAAAACTATTATTGCAGCAACACCAAGATGACGTAAACTAATTGCGTTTCGTTTTATCAGTTTATGATCGATAATCTGCAGTGATTATAACTGTAATATTATGATCCGAAATGGTAAACTTTAAAAAATATCATTGTTCTCTTAATTCTGTATCATTATTTTAGGGCTACCATCTACACTGACATTGTACAAATAAAAATACAAATTTTAATATAAATTAAGCGTTAGTAAATGAAACAAAACGATTTCAAAACTACCAACCGTGAGAAAATAATTTAAAAAAGAATTTTGTCTATGATATATCAGCAACCATAGATATTTAAAAATCAGCAACAAGCAAAGACTGCAAAACGCCACAGTCAAAGCCATCTTCTATCTCACTCGTTGCACTTGCAAGCAGCCGAGAAATAATAGCGGGCCATGCCACAGTGCAAAGCACAGGTGGCTTACCACAAGCTCTTAGCAAACAGAACAAATGCAGGGCAGTTTTATTGCAAGGTTTAAAATAAACTTCTTGCTTATCGTACCATAAGCCAAAATTAGCAGTCTTTTAGCAGGCCTGCTGGTCGGGTAGCATGACGACCTCGAGAGCGGTTTTGTCTACGTTGAAATGTCAAAAATGACATCCCAACGTAGACAAACTCTTTGTTTAACTGTCAAAAATGACATTAAGGGGTAGACAAAATCTTTGTCGGGTTCGTCATGCTACGCCTGCAGCACTGCTGTTGCTATTGAATGATTGTCTCTGGCCTGTCGAGCCAAAATGTTGTTTGCGTTCGAAAACTAATTATCATTTTTACCGGTAAATACCGTTTCGTATTAAAGTAACATTTTATAAATAAAATACAATAACAATGCAAAGGAAAACCTAAAACAAGATGTTTTTATGGAAATAAAATTGAACGGCAGTGTAAAAAAATGGTTTTAAATATTATTCTTGACAGAGTTTTATAAACAAGCGTCACTTCTAGTTTCCGAACGTTACTCGCAACCAAAGATATTATAATATAACAAGATTGCGCACTCATGAGTTACAGCCGAGCCGAGCGAGATAGGCCTATTAAGGTGTGCGTCCCTCTCTAATGAGAGAGACGTGAGTGACTACACGATTTGGTTTTTTCGAGGACAATTTATAGTTAACCAGACTTGGCTCACGTAGGATTCGAACATCACGCTTCCTAGGGAGCTCTTGTAGCTAAAAGAAACATACATTTAAACATCCGAAATCACTTTCTATTTATAATATTAGTTAAGATGAGGACTCCGCGAGGCAAAGCATTTGCACCACTTATGAGGCAATAATGTGACAATCGACACATACATACATACGACGCATACATATGCTTTATAAGCATACTTACTTTTGAACCGACTTCAAAAAAGGAGGTTGTCAGTTTGACCTGTATGTACTTATATGAAATGTATGTCTGTATTTCTGATAGGCGTATTTTGCTAAAATGGATAGAAATAGAAAGTCCACGTACAGTAATAAAAATCTGTTTATTAGTTAGACTATACATTGCTAAACAAAATTTTCTTGCGGATCTTTTGACGCATGGAGGCTTTGTGTCCAATTAATTTTAAAGATTCGTTTTTTGCGTACCTACTTTTTTAACCTTAAATTAAGATACAGATGTTATAATACATTTAATAAGTTTTGTTTCATGCCTATTTTCTGATAAAGTTCTTCTTTTTTTTCTTCTTCCGCTGGGTAGGTATTGTGTAATTTTTTCAGATATGAGGTTAAGCCAACCTTTTTTAATTTCTTCATCTTTAGGAAATCTGAAACAATGAAAATTAATGTTTGGGTTAAGTAAGAAAGTAAATTCCAGTCTATAGACTAAACACGAAATGGACACCCTACTATACGCAAGAATAAAAGTTTGGCTAAATACTTACCAATGAAAAGATACACCGCTCCGTTTAAATGATTCGCTTTTGCATCCTTTCACACATCAAGTGAGAACCATTTTTATTGATTTAAACGTAATTTTAAAATGATAATTAAGATCCACACACTAACTTTACACACATAAATTAATTTGCCGTCGCCATATTGATGATGTTTTTATTTTTATTAAAATTGTCCAGACGCAAAGTGTTGCAAATTTATTATAATTAAAACTACCATAACACCGACTCTTACATTAAAAAAATAGTTTTTCAAGGTTTTGAATAATACAAATGATATGGACTTTATTATTATCAGCTTAACATTCCTTTTAATTAATTAATATTTTGAAAACGCTCGAGAACAGGAAATATGAATTTGAATTAAGTTCTACTACAACCAAAAATATTTCATGGTGGCAGCCCAGTAGACAGGGATGCAATCCTATTTAGGAGCCTCTCGCTCGGCTCGTTTTTCCGTTTATCGAAATGTCATACGAAAATAAACCTTATTGTAACTGCATAGAATCGAATTGACATTGCTTTTATTTTCATAGTGCACAATCTTGTTATATTATAATATCTTTGCTCGCAACTAATGTTTTTTTTTTACAAATGTGTTTGAAGCTTTGGTTTCAAGTTGGAAAAGTGACTAATTTCAACAAACAAAGTTATCACAGTTACTTAGACCCGTATTCTAGAACGATACTCAAGTGGAGATCTCTTCTCAAGCTTAGTTAGAAAGGGATGCGAAAACATGCACCGAATACATTCATCCCTTGCTAACTATACTTGAGAAGAGATCTCCACTTGAGTGAGTGTCGTTCTTTAATACGGACATCTCCACGAACGCAGCGTTCGTGGAGAAGTTCGTATTAAAGAAAAAAGCGCTCGGAACGCTTCACAATAATGCAGCAGTAACCTACTTGACACGGTTTGTTGTGCCATGGAATGCCCCCAATGTCCCCCACAGCCACAGGTTTTTCAGAGAAGCCGGTGGCAAAAAAGGACAAAGCAGACAATACCTAAAATAAAAAATTTAAATGTTACAAAGTTCGAGAAAATAAGAATCTTGTAAGACTCTTGTTTTAATTTTTGAATGGGTAGAACTCACTCACTCTTGCCTGAACGGATTAATCTATAGATTTCGTTGCTGCTGCAGTATCAGCCCCCGGATTCACAAACCGTTGGAAACGCTCCCGACAGCGGAATGTATGCACTGTCTCTGTCACTCACTATAGAATAGGCAAAGACAAAGCACAGAATTCAAATCAGATTCTGTTTCCGGTGGTTCGTGAATCAGGGGGCATCAGAGGTCTAAAGGGCCCCGAAACCAAAACCAAAACCTCCGAATAAAATTCATTTTGTCGTAAACTTCCAATGGATTGCTTTGTTCTCGTATTAGTTTACGCCACGCTTTTTTCTATCTATTAGTTTACGCCACGCTTTTTTCTTTCTATTGCGGAAAGCTTTCGTCCTCCAAAAACCACAGAATTGCTTGATCATTCATTTAATACCGAACAAAATTATCAGAGGTATTCCACTTATCAAAGATCTTTAATCGTCCTCGTCCAATTTCTTTGATCAAATATTTGAGATAAGTGGAATACCACCCTTAGCAGGCTTTTTAAAGCTGCTTGAAACCAACTTTTTAAAAACTGCTAATTATGACAGTTTGGCAGGCCTGCTGGCGTGCTAAAGTGAGCTCAAGTGAGCTCATGGTAGAGTGCTCGTCAGATAAGTCTGCGCGCGGTAAAAATCGAATACTAATCTTTTCTATAACATAAGAACAAAAAAATGCACTGTAACTAGCGCCAAAAACGCGCCATTCACGCGCAGAGTTATCTGACAAACACTCTACGCCAGGGACTAAAATATCGATAAAAAAATATATCGATATAAAAAAATATCGATAAAATTTATCGATATTTCTATTATCGATAATTATATCGAAAAAAATATCGATAATTAATAATCGATAAGGCCTTGCTGCGTCATATCATGTATGCATGTTGCCAACTTTACGTCCGTCTGGATATTGATTGTCTGGTGTGGTGTGGTGTGTGTGGCTCACACACTCACACGCCACACACATGGGGCGCACCGTTGCTGTTATTTATCTTTTACTTATATTCTTTTAGCGTACTATCGTTATGATTAATAATTATGTTAGTATTGTTTTATAATAAGTGATTGACATGCGTTAGAAAATGAATCCTTATAACTGAATAAAAAAATTACCGGATAGTCAACCATTTTAAAAAAAATTTTGATGTCGTTTTTTTATTTTACTTAGTGCTACTTTTGGCGGCGCATCAGATATTGAAGATGACCATAATTATATTATGACGTGCCAGATTCTTTGATGGTAGATTTTTATTGATGATATCCACCATATTCCACCCAATCATCCTTAGAACGTATGAATCTGCTTGGGGGTGAAGCTGATTGCGAAAACTGAATAAAAAAATTACCGGATAGTCAACCATTTTTTTTTACTTTTTTGATGTCGTTTTTTTTATTTTATTAGTGCTACTTTTGGCGGCGCATCAGTTATGCCCGAGCTTCACCTGCGTCTAATGCCATTAATTATGGAACTCTATTTGATATAATACGCAGTTGCAGCCGGGTCTTAGCGCACTAATTTGATACAATTAGCGCGCTAGATTCTGCATTCTGCTAGACGCGCATGCCCCAGCATGATTGAAGATGACCATATATTGGGAGTGAAGCGGATTGGAAAAGTGATGTTTATGAAAACGGTGTCCCCTTCACTCCTGTGTGGTGCAAACTGTATCTATAGTCATAAACGAAACCGATTATAATGCTTTACTCTATACTTACATAAAGCAGGTACGTATACAAGTACATATCGCGAACTTATGCGATACCGCGTTGTCGGTACGCGATATCGCTGTCATCCTCGGTAGCCTCACCGCTATACTGTAAAAACGTACTAAATGACATTTTACCGAAAAATGAATTAAATACATGTCTGAATTTAAAATTTTGTTCTTTCGTCTGGTAAAATGGAATATAATTTATATCATCAAAACGATAGTTTAGAAGTTATGTAGAGGAAATACGTACTTTACCTCAGTTCCGTTCAGCAAAAACGTACAAAACAGAATTAATTGCATGATTGCCTTATTCCTAACAATGAGTAGGGGAAGCCTAGTGTGGGTAAAACGAATACTCAATTTTATTAAAAACCTACAATAGATGGCACTATTGGACGAGCTCGGGTCGGTAAAACAGTCATTCTAAAGCGCCATGACAACCAAAACAATAGTTGCGGTAATTCGTTGTCAATGAAAAGAAAAATAAAGGCTTTTTGCTGTTTTATTACGATTTTTTTGCAAGGGTTGAGTATTTATTTTTTGTATTATCCACTCAATGGCTACGCACGCTTAAATATGCTTACGGGACAATGGTTGCTAAGCACAGCTCCGCTCCGCTCCGCTTTGCTCGCTTGGCTTTAAATTAAGTTTTACTCAAAAACTGGAAGGATTTTCATTCTGGAAAATTCCCATCCAGTAACTCTGTTACTCGTTGGGACAAGTTTGAAAGAAAAGCAATCCCTACCAGTCACACAGTGACTCGTTGGGACAAGTTTGAAAGAAAAACAATCCCAACCAGTCGTTGAGTTGAGTTGAGTTAACAGACATTAGAACTTTATTGGCTATGCATGCCGGCCAGGGTCTATACAAAAGTGCCAATCATTCTTTGGTTGGGAGATTAAAATTAAAATATGTTTTATTTTAATTAATAATGTCACGGAAGTATTCATTTAAACTTCGTGTCCTTAACAATTAAGAATTGTCCTATTACACCAAAAAATGTATTTAAATTAATATTTTAAAACATAAAAACTTACAAAACTTTATTTTAAAATTTCGCTTTTTATTAACCGGTAAAAACGCTCTTCGCCATGTTCTGACGTCATTAAATTTGTAACCAACCACTTGACAGTGTTGACAGTGTCAAGTGGTTGTTTACTTACCTTAGGGTAGTTCCACTTAACAAAGATCTTTCTCCAATATGCATTTGATTAAAGAAATTGGACGACTTTGACATTCAAATTTATACATTCAACATCCATCTTTGATAAGTGGAATACACCCTTACTTATATGTGATATAAGAAAAAGTGAAAGTACGTTTATTTGTTTGCAAATTTAGAAATCCAATGACGTCACAACATGGATGATAGTGTTTTCATCAGTTCAATTCAAATAATAAAAAATTAAAAAATATATTTTTAAAATTATTTTTACTTATCAATAGATATTGTACTTTTAGATACAAGCGGATTCATGGTCGAAGATATTGTCCGAGTGTCTGCGTTTTTGTGAGAGGATATGTTGAATGCAAGGGAATGTAGATCAATATATTAATTTTGTGTTTTTTTTTAATTATTATTGTAGTAGTAACGCCTAATTGAATTGAATGATGTCTTTAATTAATGTTATTGGTGTATGTAACCGTTTTAATTAAAGTAAATAAATAAATAAATAAATTTATTTCATGATATCGCCATATTACGTTTTCCTAAGCCAAATACTAAAGGAAATATTTATTCGATGTATCAAATTAAGTATGAGTCAAGTAGCCTATTAATAAATTATTTTTTGTTTTAAGTATTAATGATGACATTGAAGTATTCATTTAAATTGTAATAGCATTTATTTATTAGAATTTTTTTGATTGGTTAGAAAACAAAGAATACTTATTTTCATTAATTATTGAAGGAGGTAATTTATTATATATTTTAATAGATGAATGTTATGTACTATTAGATGTAAGTTTTAATCTGCAACTTGGCAACATTAATTTATTTTTGTATCGTGATGGATATTTCAATGGAATATCTTGTCGTTTTGTGTAAAATTCGCTATGTTTGCGTACAAATTTGCAAACTTCGTAAATATACAAACACGGCAGGGCCAGTATTAAATAAATATTTTCTTACAATCACACCAATTATCTAAGCCCATAGTAAATTTCTTGAGAAACTGTGTCTATGTGAACTTGATGACGGATAAATATATACTTAAATATTTTTTGTTTGTAAATACATACTTATTATACATAGAAAACACCCAGACCAAGACAAATAGACATGTTCATGCACACAAATATTTGTCTTGTTCGGAAATCGAACCCGAGACCTCTGGCGCGGAAGGCAGGTAGTTTACTCCTGCGCCAAATCGGTCGTCAGGTATCGTCAGGTAAATATATTTTAAAATACTGTTTGCAGCTTTCAGTTTCTTCGATGTTGGCTATAATGCGAATCAATTTCTTTTGCATGGTGAGTAGCACCGCCGCGTCCCTACAGCACCACTCCATTCAGGCATGTATTTAACAAATTTTTCGGTAAATTGTCATTTAGTACGTTTTTGCAGTAGGTATAGCGGCGATATGTCCTACCGAGGATGACAGCGATATCGCGTACCGACTCGGTACTCTACGTTGTACGTTTAGCAACGCTGTTTGACCGGTGAATAACAGCGCTGCTATTGTTATGGTTCATGGTACCGATAAGCAGGGCAGTTTTTTTTAAGGCTTAAAAATAACTGCTATAAGAGCTTGTGGTAAGCCCCCAGAATATCAAAAAATTGTTTTAGTCTGTTAAGTCAATGTCAAGTCTGTCAATCATTCATTCATTTTATTGTTTGTTCTTTGTTCTTGACGTTCTTGTCTGTGCTTGCTTTGCGAAATTTCTCGTCTCGTTGTTTGGGTTTTGTTTGTCGATAATTTTATAATTCGAGCTATGCAGATGAGTCGTATGGGATCGCCGTCTGTAGCGATGGACGAGGATACTGGCGTTGGTCATGTTTTGAGTGATTTCCTTCTACAGCTTGAGAATTACAATCCATCAATACCCGATTCTGTGGTGGCCCATTATTTGAATATGTCTGGCTTCGAATCTCAGGACTCCAGGTATGAAATTCTGGTCAATTCTTCATAATTAAGCCTTTAGCATCATCTATGTAACTCTTCAAAGGGGTATTCTACAAAATTGTAACTCCTATTTAGTAACAAATTTCTACCAATATGTACTTTATTCTTTCAAGATGCTTATTACTGTTTGAAACACCAACAAATCATTGAACCATGTCCATCAAGATAATTACTATCTTACTAGGTACTGTCACTATACACTAGTCGATTTAACAGAGGGTCTCTCAAATTGAACCATCTTTTCACCAAATCACATCTTTTGTAGTCCTTGTTGAGAACTGATTTTAAATTAGGGTTGGATCTTAAAACAAGTCGCCTTCTTTGAGGTTAATTGAGGCTGTGGAGGTGTTTTTGGGCTTCGCCTAAAATGCTTTAAAGCAAATTTAGCTCACCTCCCCCCCCATCCTCCTCCCTCCCAAAAAACTCCAATTGAGGCGACTTGTAACGATTTTCATACTAACTTCTATTGCTCATAACTCGAAAACTACGCATTTCCGGCAGGTGAAACTTGAAGAGGGGGGGTCCCCTGACCCTCCCCTCCCCCACCCACCTCCTAAAAAAACCCTAGCGAGGCGACATTTTAAGATTTTTACCTTAAATTATTAGTGGGCATGGATAATGAGACCGAAAGCTAACAGCAACACAATGTGATTTTCATACAATGACAAGTAAAATTAAGAGATAAATAATAATAAAACTCTAATTATTATTAGAGTCTCGCGCGAGCTCCCGTGCGGTGCGGAGCGGTTCGGCTCGACGCTTGTAGCAGTCAGTCATTATGGCAACGGTTAAGTGCAATTCGTGTAATGTAGTAATAAATGAAGTTTTAGCATTTGTGCAAAATAAACATGATGTCATGGATGAAGTGAGCTTATTACAGCTATGTTCAAAAGGATTTAGTGCTGAAGAAATAAGATGTGCTAAAGATTTGTTGTTCGGTGCTCTTCCAGAGAAACGAAATAAGAGGCGTAAAGGCGACGCTAAGTCTCAGCGTGATTTAGAGGATATTATCAGCGTGATAAAGGAAACTGATCCAGATACTATTCCTATTTTTGTGGCGCGGGACTTACAAAAACTACCCCCGGTAACGTTCGACCATATCGACGTTACGAGATTATTGAAAGACCTTATTATTATGCAAAAGGAACTTAACTTTGTAAAGGAAAACTATGTTACCAAGAGTCAGTTAGAGGATTTTAAAATGTCGGACAATAATATAATATCAAGTGCACATAAAATCAATACGAAGCGCGGGGCACAAATTATGGATAGCTTTGAATTGGATGACAGCAGCGGCCCGATGGGACTACCTCACTTTTATAACGATACACCCATCACGGAAACAAACAACGCATCGAAAAGTATTATTACTTCGAGTGAATCGTCATCGAACGAGGTAGTGAACGCACAGCGCGTGGAGGCCCAAACTGCGGTTTCGACCGCCCGGCACGCGCCTGAGATCCCACAAGCAGTGCTGAGGGATGCGCGTGGAGGCCCCACCGCGGTTTCGACTGCGTCACAGGTACAAGCGCCTGCGACGCAAAACCGCGATAGTGCGATTGCGCCTACAAAACCGACAATGGCGGAAGTTTTGAATACTGGTACCTGGCCAGAAGCAAAGGCAAATGACGAGTGGATATTATATCAAAGAAAAAGACTCCGTAATCGTTTAGAAGGGATGACCGGTAAGGCTGAGTTGAAAAATTCGGATACTTTTAGAGCTGCGGAAATAAAAGTCCCTTTGTTAATCACAAATGTAAGCAAAGATGTATCTGAAGAAGATATCCTGAACTATTTATTACAGAAGACACAAGAAAAGGTTCAAATAGAGAAAATTAATATAAAAAGAGAAAAACCGTATAATGCATATAGATTATTTGTGCCTAAACGGAAACTTAATATTTTTCTTGAAGATAACTTATGGCCATCAGGAATAACTTACAGAAGATATGTATACTTTAATACAAGAGGGCCAGCCGAGGCAAACAGCGATAAGCGGTCCACCACTGTTGACCCTTCAAATAAGTCATAATGCTTAACAAAAATGACAATTTAAAATTAATAACTTTTAATTGTAAAAGTATTAAGCGTTCTGTTTCGGATGTATACGCTTTATGTGAGAAAGCTGATTGCGTGGTTCTACAGGAGACTTGGTTACTGCCTTGGGATATTCCGATGTTGGGAAAAATTCACAGCGACTTTAGTTATACAGGAAATTCGGCAGTAGATGTCGGCGGTGACATACTTCGAGGAAGACCATACGGAGGAGTCGCTATTTTATGGCGGAAAAGTGTTTTTCAGTGTGTGTCGGTAATTAAGTGTGTTAGTTCTCGGATAACGGCAGTGAAAATGACTGTAAGTAGCAGATCTTTTCTTATTATTTGTGTTTATATGCCAACAGACAGTTATGACAATTTATTTGAAATGACGCAGTGCCTAGGTGAAATAAATGCTATTGTGGAAAGTTCTGAATTAGAGACTGTTTATATTTTAGGAGATTTTAATGCGCACCCGGATGAGCTTTTTTGTAGGGAAATGTTGAATTTTTGTGCAGATCAAAACTGGATTTGTGCCGATTTTGATATACTAGGTGTTGACTCTGGATCGTATACGTTTGTGAGTGAAGCTCATGGTAGTAGGCGATGGTTAGATCACTGTCTCGTCACTCAGTCAGCTCGGAAAACGATTGCAAACGTATATATAGACTACGGTGTCTTCTGGTCGGACCATTATCCACTCATAGTAGATATAAATATACAATGTATAAGAACTAAAGTGCAGCTTAACGCAGGCAACGTTCATAGTAAAATCATATGGGGGACGAGACAGTCAAATCAAATTCACGCGTATACAGAAATTTGTAATAGTAAATTTAAAGACATTCATTTTCCTAACGATTTCATAAAATGTGGTGATAAATTTTGTAGTAACTCGGAACATAAAATTAGTTTAGATAAGTTATACCATAACATTGTTCATATTCTAAGCGAAGCGGCAGAACGAACGAGGGGGGACCTGAGAGGGTATAATAATAAAAAGAAGCATTATGTAACAGGGTGGAACTTACACGTCAGTAGCGCGCATAGGGAGGCCCGGCTAAAGTTTCAGATCTGGTTGCAGCATAACAGACCTAGATACGGACCTGTATATGATGAAATGGTAGAAAGTAGGAAAATATTTAAATCAAAGTTACACTGGTGTCAAAATAATCAAGATAAAATTAAAATGGACATTTTAGCTTCATTTCACACAGAACATCATTTTGGAAAATTTTGGAAACAAACTAAGCAATTAAATGTAAAACCGGACCTACCTATGAGCGTTGACGGTGTGAATGATCCAGAGACTATAGCTAATATGTTCAAGGAACATTTTAATGTAGAATCTCCTCTCAGTTCTTCACAAGAGATGGTCTACGCTGAGATGAGTCACGTGGAAAGACCTGTTAGATTTACCGCCAAGCAGATCAGACAGATAATTGCAAGTACTTCTCGGGGTAAGTCACCGGGGCATGACGGTCTCAGCATAGAACATCTGCAATATGCTGGCTATCACCTTCCACGCGTCCTCTCTATGTTTTACTCATTGTGCATAAGTCACGCGTATCTGCCCAGTGATTTGATTAAGACCATAGTTGTGCCAATAGTGAAGAATAAGACTGGAGACATTTCAGATAGGAACAATTACAGGCCCATCTCCTTAGCAACAGTGACTGCAAAGGTTCTCGACAGGCTTCTAACTCATGAATTAGAGAAATGCCTTCAGCTGAATGATGCACAGTTTGGTTTTCGGGCCGGGCTATCAACCGAAAGTGCCATTCTAGGTTTAAAACACACAGTTCGATATTACACTGATCGTAGGACTCCGGTATACGGATGCTTCCTAGACCTGTCGAGGGCCTTTGACCTGGTGTCTTACAACATTCTGTGGAATAAGCTTGCAAAATGTAATTTTTCTCCTGATCTCCTGGGAATCTTTCGCTATTGGTACGGCTATCAAACCAATTATGTCAAATGGGCGGACAAGTTTTCTGAGCCTTACGAATTGAAATGCGGAGTAAGACAAGGTGGAATTAGTTCACCTCAGCTGTTCAATTTGTATATAAACGAGCTACTTGAGAGACTCAGCAGCACACAGGTCGGTTGTCATGTGGATGGAAAGTGTGTTAACAACCTGAGTTATGCTGATGACATGGTGTTGCTGAGTCCCTCGGTTAGCGCGCTCAGAAAGCTTCTAGGTATCTGCGAGATTTATGCCAATGAACACGGTCTACTTTATAATGTAAAGAAAAGTGAGTTAGTAGTGTTTAAAGCAGCCAATAAGTGCCCCACCCAGATACCACCTATCAGACTCTACAACACTACCTTGTCGAGGGTCTCACATTTTAAATACTTGGGTCACTATGTCACCGAAGACTTGCGTGATGAAATGGACATGGAGAGGGAGCGGAGGGCTTTGGCGACCCGGAGTAACATGCTGGCCCGTAGGTTTGCACGATGCAGTAGAGCCGTTAAAATAACACTTTTCAAGGCCTACTGCCAGTCATTTTATACGTGCGCCCTATGGGTCAACTATACACAAAGGGCGTTCAAATCATTAAAGGTGCAATATAATAATGCATTTAGAGTGCTGTTGGGGCTGCCCCGGTTCTGCAGCGCCTCAGGCATGTTCTGCGAGGCCCGCACAGACGGGTTTGACGCGATAATGCGCAAAAAAGCCGCATCTCTGCTAAGCAGAACGAGGAGCAGCGCCAACAGTATTATTGAGCTAATAGCCCAAAAATACGATTGTCCTTTAATAAGGCAACTAGTAAAGATCCTGTGCGACTGACCAACATTATTTGTGATGAAATGTGATGTTTAGTCGTTTTCCGTTCATCTAAATGTATTGTTTTGTTTAATTTTAATTTTAATTTCCCTTGTAAAAATATGGATTATCCGAAATAAAGATTTATTATTATTATTATTATTATTAATCTCTAATTGTTAGAGACTTGGTATGTACCAAAGAGTTTCTACAAGAAGACTGGAGTTTTCAGCCTGAACAAAAAATTGTACCCAGCAAATTTGACATTTAACTATGTAGTGGCTGTCTGTTGTCTCTTAAGAGCATATGGTGCAACAAGCTTTTCTGTTCCGGTGACAATCTTTGGAACTAAAACAGTTTTCATATGACAGTCCATTTTGACAGCTAATTTCGTATTGCAAGTGGCTCCACTGTTACGGCTGTCACTGGAACAGACAAAAGTGTGGGACTGTATGTTTTGTTTCAAAGAGTAGGTGAGACGGAAGATAGCCACAGTCTACAAAAAAGTATTAGTATACTATCTCCAGTTACCTCAGTATTTAGTCTGAGCTTTTTGCTATGTACTTACAGATTTATGAAAGATAATGGCTCACCAGCCAATAGCATACAGCCCTAAATTACAAATTTAAGGTGTGTTGCGGTGTGAACAGAATATTGTATTTTTTACTTAAACTGCAAAGCGAACATGCCATAATGAAAAAAAAAGTTCCGCAGTTGACGGGCTGTTATGTTACAAAACTATAAGGAAAGCTAGAAATTTGTTACCAAGTTGGATATTTTCCATTCCCACAGTCGGTGTGATTAAAACTGATGGCGGAGAGCAAGTAGTGCGGGGTTTAGTTGGTAGTGGTGGCTGGTTGGGATTGTCCCATCTAAGGCCCTACCGCCCATTTTACAGATGGATGAGACACATTGCTACTACTTATTTGCACCAATAAACACTTTTTTTTAAATTATATTAATATACAATCCGTCGCCAGACTATAAGTAATGAGGGATTTTCTGACAGATGATTAAAAAAGAAAAAAGTTAGTACCAAAAAACTCAACAGATGGCGTTCATCAGACATGGGTCTGCTTTTTTTATTTGCTGGCACGGAGTCTACGTAGACTCCGTGCCAGCAAATAGTCCGTCTTAACGTTAAGACGGTCAATTAAAAACACTTGCAGAAGGAGAAAAAACATTTACAGGACTGAAAAGGCTTATCTACAACTCGCGGTATGGTCGGTATGGTATTGCAATGCAAAACAAGAGGAATAGAATTATTTGACATTTCTTTTCTTCCGTCAACATCAACTTTTTTTTGGCCTTGCACCTTCTTGCACAACTTTGAAATACAAGTGTAGGTCAGATCAGATGAGATACATGTCAGGTCAGCGCCATCTATCGAGCTAATAAATAGTTTTTTTATTTTATTTGCTGGCAGAAAATCTCTCATTGTGATGAGTGCTATTCATGTTCAAGAGTGAAGAAAGCCAGTGCTTCAGCCTCTTCTTCTTCTTAACATTACGGGCGGTTTCCGCAACTCGACGTCTATTGCGCCTATTTTGCGTCCGGAGGGTGCGCGGCCAGATCACTCCAGCCAGCCCAGCTCAGCCAGGAACGCTCCAAGAGCTTTCACATTAGTGATCGCCTCCTGGGGCCTATTTCTCAAAAGCTTGTAACTTGTAATACAAGCGGATGTCACTTTTTGACAGATATTGTTAGAAAGGGACTTCCACTTGTATTACAAGCTACAAGCTTTTGAGAAACGGGCCACTGGACGCTGCCCGGCGAGCCGAGGTACCTCGCCCGGTAGGGGGCCACCCCCCTGCATTCCAGCAGTACGTGGGCAGCTGTTTCTTCTTCCTCCATGCATCCTCTGCATAGTGTCGACTGTCGGTGACACCAGCACAAAGGCAATCCTTGTGTTCATTATTATATTTGGTTATCTCTTCTCTAACCCTCGGTATTTCCAAATATTCGTGTATTTCAGTGTTTCTGGTATACCATGTGGCACTAGGGTTTCGGAATTCACTTGGGCGGTAGCCCCACTGGTCAGTCCTCCAGTGGTTAACCTTATGGGGAGATTGGGAGGAGGCTCCCTCGCTCTGTCCGCCCCCTCTCAAGCTTTCGAGCTCGTTAGGGGGCGGGACAGTGGTTAGAACCGCCCAGCCCCGGGGCGAAGCCTATTAGGCTTGGTGGGAAGGCTGGGCGCGGCGAGGGACAGGTCTGACTGACTGAGACCACTATGCCATTTGGTATACGTAAAGACTGTATTTGCCCTCACTATAAAAGAGAAAAGACCATATAAAAGACCATTGGACAATCAATCTGCAGACAGAATCTGTCAGTTCAGTCTGTGACTTTGTGTATGGTACTTGATTGATGCCAGATTGAAATCATGTATTATCCAGAAAAATTGGTTTATGTCATCAATCCGAGGTGACAGATTGAACTGACGCCAGATTGATCATCTTGGAAAAACCTGTATTTCAATGCTGTTTTGATCTGTAAGGCAAGGCGTACATTAGACGGTCATGCAACCGTCATTCAAAACCATCATGCAAAACTATATAACCAATCCATATACTAGATAGAGGAACATCGGGCAGCGTTATTAACGGTTCATTTTGATTGGCTAAAGTAGTCTTGCATGATGGTTTTAAAGGATGATTGCATGACCGTCTAATGTCTATACCTAAATCCATATTATTATGGCTTACTTATCTTGTAGTTTTTCACTCGTATTTGTTAAAAGTACTGATTGATATGTTCTTGGTCAATCTTTTGCAATAAATAAATAAAATTCTGTAAATATTCCAGGTTGATTCGTCTAATAGCCCTTGCATCGCAGAAGTTTCTGTCGGACATTGCAAACGACGCACTGCAGCACTGCAAAATGCGAACTTCCAGCCAAATAACTCAAAACACCAAAAACCAGAAAGGACCTAAAGAGAAGAAATACGTCATGACAATGGAAGACTTGGTGCCCGCTTTACAGGAATACGGTATCACCGCAAGAAAACCGCACTACTTTGTTTGAGATAAAAGCACTGATTTAAGTAAGCAATACGTTATTTTGCAGTTACTGAGTGTTGTAACTGTGAAGAATTTTATTGTAGTTGCTATTTCTAACTTGTTTAGGTGCTGCGCAACCGACAGTTTTGGTGGACACTTTTGGTGTCTTGTGTGGGATACCTTCCCTGCATATACTCAGACATTTTCTTGTGTCCAGTTACTATAGTCTGTAAAATATATCTTGATTAGAATGACAGCTCATTCGACCCTGCCATCTCCCTAGCCCTTTCTTTCCATTCCTTCTTTCCTACCCAATACCCATCACCTAAACATTTTTAGCCTTTACCCCGTTTGCGCGCCCGCTCGCAGGCGCTAGCTGGGCTTCCCCAAATGGGGTCTCACTCGGCTGGCTGACCGCGCCGAGGGCCGCAAACTTCCAGTGGGGCACACCTTTCGTCTGAGGACGGCCGCGTAAGCGGCACCAAACATCGTGGGACAGCAGCCCCACGAGATGAAGCCCGGGCAAGGAGCGTAAGCTCGAACCCGCACCCGTCACATCGGCGGAAGAAATCCAGAGAGAGCTCATTCGTGCAAAGCAAAAAGTTCTTTGTGCTATTGGAATAAAGCTCAAGAAAAACAGCATCAGACATTTTTTAATGTAGCTTATGCTTGGAAATTAGACCCTATTCCTTGTGCAGAAACAACGTTTTGCTTTGCACGAATGAGCTGTCATTCTAACCAAGCTATATTATACAGACTATACCACTGATTTCATAGAAATGTAGACACTTTTGTAGTTGTCGCAAGGTTGCGCAGTGCCTTAGGTTAACAATTTTTTTCACATTTCTGAATAAATAATCCAACTTTTTTGTTCTGATTGTCCGTCATTACTTTACTTTAAGAGTCATTTTGTATAATTTCAATTTACACTAGCCCCATGAAAAATAATCTAATGTGAAAAGAAATTAAAATCCGAGCTAGCACTACGAAAAAATTGTTTAATTATTAATTAGTGTATAATTTATGTTACTAAAGTAGTCGTTTTATTAATTGTAAACGGAAGGATCTAGGTTTCGCTATGAAAAAATAATTAGGTATTAAGAATTCAACTTGTTATAGAAATTATGTTATATTTTTGTGTAGGTATTTCATTATGTCAGGAATGTTTATCATTCCTGAAATAATGAAATTAATGAAATATTCAATGAATAAAATATTTATTTTACTTTGATTGGTCTACCATTCAGTTGTATGGAATTTAATGATTTTCAGTTTATGATTATTGTCACAATAAGGCGATAGCTCCACGAAATCGCGAAGACTTGGAATCACTATAGGTACTTTATACAATGTAGCATGGGTCCTATTATGACTATGACAGCCCTCTCGTCTGTGAGATGGCTCAATCGAGCCACAAAAAATAATAATTATACAGTGTGTATGTAGGTATACTATTGTAATAAAACTATAGCTTGCGGCAAGCTCGCTTACCGTTATTATATCGTTACTTACTGTAAAGTGCATCTACAGTGCGCGATATTAAGTCCATATTTGGCTGCTCATACTTTGGTTGGGTGGGAACGGTGCGGGCGGTATAAGGTGGGCTCCGACCCTTGAGACTACCCTACCCCACCCCACATCTCCAAATCCCGTGTAGTTTTTGTAGGACCTACAAGAGAGCTTAGTAGGAGCTGAAGGAAACGCTCACAAAAAGCCTACAAAATTTGAAAACTTAATAATAAAAAAAATACACTTCAAATTTCACTACACCCCCCCTCTCTCGTGTTATATGGTGATTTTTCCGAACTCCCTTTCGAGCGTCACAAAACGCCTCCACCTCATGCCGCCCCCGACCTATTTAAATGAACTCGCGGTGCTCGCGGTTAACGCCGCTAGTCGTCACTTGTATCTTATTCTACCTTCAAGTGGCGGCGTTTGTGGCTGTCGCGTGTGGCGACGAGACGGTAACATTTAAAATTATTATCTATTGTTTTAAATTTCTTATAAATATTTACTCTCACGTGACTTTACTTGTCTTTCACCCAGTTGCAGAAAGCTCCATTAAAGTTAAAATTGCTGTCACTTTTTATTTCTTGACAAAGAAAAGTGACAGCAATAATAGATTTAATGAAGCATTTACTTTAAGGCGATACTCGGAAAAAATGTGCTGAAGCGAGATAGCAATGAGAAAACGAGGCGCGCGGGAGCGAGACCGATTTTGCAGATTAGGCAAAAAAAAACACAAAATCACTTCGTATTAAAAAACTACAGCGATTTAAAAAAAATGCTTCTATACGATCCTCAATATTATTAGTGTCCACTAATTAAACCAATTTCCAATAGTGTAAGTAACCCCATTTAAGAATAATCTTCACTTTTCGTATTTTTTAGAGGTCTTTTCGAAAAGAAAAAGTGTCGAGGCAAAATCATAAAATCGTATTTTTGAAACTATACGATTCTAGATAAAGGTATGAAGAAATATATATCTTATTACCAGATTTGTAACAACTGTAACCGTCCTATAGTTTTAAATCAAGAAGTCCATATTTTTCCGAGTAGCGCCTTAATGGAGCTTTCTGCAACTGGGTGTTTGTCCGTTTATTTACCATCTCAGTTATAATATAAAATGTAATTTGATAATTGCTTATGAACTTAACAAGTATGCTGGTACCGTGTTGAACTATACATTGTTAATATTTTTTAAAATAATGTTAAGTAATATGATAAGCTGATAATAATAATAATAAAAGGTTAAACATTAAAATTGATTTTATTTTCTAATCTGTTCACTCCGAACTATATTACCTTTGCTATACCAGTTGATTAGAAAAAAGAATAATAGGCATTTTTTTAATGTATTATACCTATGTAGGTATAATTAAATTTTATGCATGAACTATAAGCCTTCCGCCCGCGGCTTCGACCGCGTGGACTACACGACGTTACTTGCGGCAATGCGATGTTTTAGCCAATGTCATAATATGGATTATACAACATGAGAATATAGCTTACTAGCGGATCCTCGCGGTTTCACCCGCGTAGTACCCGTTCCCGTAAGAATATCGGGATAAAATATAGCCTATGTCACTCGGGAATAATGTAGCTTTCTAATGGTGAAAGAATTTTCAAAATCGGTTCAGTAGTTTCGGAGCCTGTTCGATGCAAACAAACAATCAAATCTTTCCTCTTTATAATATTAGTAAGTATAGATTTGTAGGCAAGCCTTTATCACAACACAACTGATGTTAAGGGGTGATAAGACTGAAGGTGGAAGCGCACTACTCCCGGAATACTCTATCATTGAGGAACTGGTTATCTTAAATCTAGCTACCGAAACACAATAATGTTCAATCTTAAGGCGATACTCGGAAAAATAATGCTAAAGCGAGATAGCAATGAGAAAACGACGCGCGCGGGAGAGAGAACGATTTTGCAGATTACGCAAAAAAACACAAAATCAATTCGTATTAAAAAACTAGCGATTTAAAAAAAATGCTTCTATACGATCCTAAATATTATTGGTGTCCACTAATTAAACCAATTTTCAGTAGTATATGTAACCCCATTTAAGAATAATCTTGATATTTCGTATTTTTAGAGGTATTTTTGAAAAGAAAAAGTGTCGAGGCAAAATAAAATCGTGTTTCTGAAACTATACGATTCTAGATAAAGGTATGAAGAAATATATATCTTATTATCAGATTTATAACAACTCTAACCATCCTATAGTTTTATATCAAAAAGTCCATACTTTTTCCGAGTAGCGCCTTAATGCCCTGACTAAACAATATAAGTTTTAAAATAACTCATTTTTTTTATAAGGCAACAGTATATTTTATTACACAACCATTAAATAGTAACAGAAATAATATAACAGATCAATCACATTCAAATTAACATTAAGAGATTCTTCATTTTGAACACCTTGAGTGCTTACAACAATACGATGATTCGAACTGCGCGTAGATCAAATTGGTTTTATGTTTTTCAAATGATTTTGAGTAGCTAGACGCTTATATCAATTTGACGCTGACTGTACCTACTCGTAAAGCCTGTCCAGAAAAATAAAAAACCTCGCCATGTTGCGGAAATGTGACGAACTAAATTTTTCTATACAATTTGACATTATTTTCTAACAATGAAGAGGCGAAACTGGCGCCCCAAGCTAGGTTATTTTTCTGGCCAGGCTTTACATCGTACATTTTCGTTTAAATAAACGAAGGCTTACCATTGCAAAATCCCTAACTAAAACAATAAGTAGGTACACTTGAAACTGACAAAACAATACAAGCATCCGTTTTTTTCCGGATCGGTAAAATTCAGTGTAGTGCACAAACGCCCATAGTGTGTGGCCGCTGGGGGGCGTGGTCAATGTTAACTACCGATTAGTACTCAAACTGACGGCTATCAACTGCTAGTGTGTGGCCTCAAAGCCAGTATTCGACTATTGCCGACAGGCAATGACAGGTCCAGTGTGTGGCCGAAGGAGGTCTCGTACGGCAGACGGTGATCTACGACTATTGCGACTACTCGATGTAGGACTGCAAGCAGACTGATAGTCTGTGGGGTCTTATAGAACGGCAAGTTCGCGTCAGTAACGCATTTTGCAGTTTCAAGTCTGTTGGCGGGGTGATATCGGCATTAATGTCTGAAATTCGACTACTACACTAGTACAGTCAACAGCACATCGACCAGCTACTGCCTTTACGCTTACAATGACGTTGAGCCTTACGTAAAAAGGGCGATTTCCATATAGCAAGCATTTTTTTTGTAGTATACTATACAGGCCCTGGCTTCTTACGTGTATTGATGTGCTGTCAACTTAACATATAAAAGGATCTATTTCTTCTTATAAACAGCTTTCAAATGCTCCGACAAAGGAGTTTTATCTGTCTCCATAAACAAAGTTATTTCCAAAGTGTCTTGGTCCAACAACTTCAAGACCCGTTTAAATTTCTTCACATGAGGTGGTTTTGCGAACGACATCCTAGTTACATTGACGGTTTCTAGAACAATTTCTTTCTTGTCAGTGTCGCAGTGGCCTTCTTCAAGGGAAGTCATGCCGAAGTTATGGCTGATGACAAATGCTAGGTTGTTGGTGCCCGGTTCGATGCGGAGAAAGCCGCGTTCCTGATGCATTGGTGCTTGGGTTTCAGGGTTTGAAGACTTGGATGAGAAGTTGAACATTGGTTGACCTGAAAAGGGGTTGGTTAAAACATTAATTTTGTACTGGCAATAATTAATTGAACTGTTAATAAAAGGTTTCTAAAATTACAAAAAATCATTTTTTTGTCATTATATTGCAGACATTTAGGTATACGGTTGGAGCGTAATATTTAACTGATTTTGCATGGAGCCAGGATAAAAAAAAATATGGTCTTTGATCTTTTTCATTAGCTTCTTTCCACCTAAAAGGACTTAAAACAATTTTGATGGACGTAGTATGCAGCAGCGATTAAGTACTTCTTTAGCCTAAAGATGGCCTAATATTTTTGTTATTTTTAAACTATTTGAATTACTTAATTTGTAGCATAATATCATGTCTCCAATTCCCATTCTGCACCCCACAGATGGTCAGTTTGCCTGTCGGCAACGGCCTGTCAGTTGGCCGCAATCGGCCACACGCTCACAGTTTCGTAAAAGGTTTTGAACTGACGGCTAATGCGCAGGTATAGTGTGTGGCCGATGTTGACAGTTATTGGCCGGACAGAAACTACCGATTAGTACTAAAACTGACAGCTATCAACTGCTAGTGTATGGCCTCAAAGCCGGTTTTCAACTATTGCCGATAGGCAATGACCGGTCTAGTGTGTGGCCGATGGAGGTCTCGTACGCCAGACGACCGATCCGGTCTAGGCCGACAGGCGACCTGACCGTCTGTGGGCTCCTTTAGTTTCAATTTACCATAACATGCAAAATTCGTATATTTGCAGAAACTTCATTGGCTTTTGTAAGACCTTATTAATACGAAGTTAAGTGTGTTGTGATGTATTCAGGTGTTTGTTTTACTAAAATTAATAAAAAACTTGCATAAATTTTATATTCTCTGGCTGTATTCTATCAAAAAGATATCGATTGATCAAAATGGAATACGTAAAGTGAACTGTTTTTATTCATGGTTTTCCTTACGACCGGCTTTCGTCGCGTTTTTTTCTAGGTTTTTTTATGAAGCCACAAAGAAAATAATAAATTGCAGTTAATTACACTCTACAGAATATATAAAGTACTACGAACTCATTTTTAGTGCTGTAAGTAATGTTTGCTTACCGATGCATGAAAATTCCAGCTCTTCGTGGTATTGAAACTCCGGAATATTGGGGTAATATCCGCGGCCTTCTTTAGTGGTCCAGTGCCCAGCCAGCCACGATACTGGCGCTAGAGCCTCATGAACTGTTTGCACCATTATAACGCTAAATTATAGTTTAGCATTCAATCGGCTACAGAATATGGGAATTTCTCATAAAACTTCCCAAGTTCCCAACATTCCCAAATACAAATAAATGTCTAACTGACATTGACATGACGAGGACATGAGCACCTGCGTCCAAAGATGTACTCAAAGATGTAGTATTAAACATAGATGGATACTAAAAAGTTGAACCATACATCTATGAGTTGAACAACGAAACGATATATCTTTCCTATCCTCCTAAATGACAGTTCAGCGTGCATTGACAAGAGATAGCAATATAGGCAACGCTCCGTATTGAAACCTAGCGCGCCACCAGCCGAGTTTCTGTAGGCCAGAGTGGACTACATCAGTGTTAATCAGTGTTCGTGGTTTTTTATTAATTGTGGTTAATTTATGCAAGATTAGCCACTCAATGGTTCCTTGCCTCCCAGAGGCAAGTATTTTTACCCGCTCCAATGGTTTCTTGCCTCCTGGAGGCAAGCTGACATCTAATTAAAATACTTTAATTAATTGTGTCAAAACACTCTCTGTTCCTATCCAAATTATACCAATCTTAATCTAGACACCTTATTTTAATCGTAGAATAAGAAATAATGTCCAATTTAATACAATTTTGTCGGATTATATTCAATTGAAGTTCGCCGACTTGCTTGCCTCCAGGAGGCAAGGAACCATTGCGTGATTTAGGCAATGTTAGCTAAGTATGGAAAAATAAAATATAAAAATATTATTAAATATATTGTACAAAATATGTTGTAATACATTAATATATATTTGTTATGCCCTCAATACTCATAAAAAGTATATATTTAAAATTTATGTACTTACAAAAAAGAAGTCGATACGAAATCGATCCATACTTTTGTAGCCCGTAAGATTGATTCTTTACTTACATTTTTATATCTTTAATTAAACAATATTTTTCTAAAAGAGAGTTATCTTTTTTTACTTTTATCTAATAACAACATTATAAACTATTATTTAAACACAAATTGGTCTGTAATAATTGTTTATTTATTAGTATTTATTGCATGTTTTAACAAGAAACCGGTAAAATATTTGCTTTTCTGCAACTTCAACTCGCTGTTTCTAATTAAATCGTAATAAAAATCCATCTACAAATCATACAATCTTATTGCAAATTTAACTAGCATTATAAATCAATAATTTGTTTTTATTAAATCCTTATAGTTTTTGAGTAAAACTTAATTTAAAGCCGAGCGAGCGAAGCGGAGCGGAGCGGAGCTGTGCTGAGTAACCATTGCCCCGTAAGCATATTTAAGCGTGCGTAACCATTGAGTGGTTAGTGAAAAAAATCTTTCTGTGTGTATTGCCAAAACACCATGGCTTGTGCTGTAAAGAGCTGCAAAAGTTCCTACAGTAATTTAAAGGACAAACTCGGAATAATATCCTTTCATCGGTGAGTGAACCTCCGTTTTTTCCAATTATTCAAATAACTAGGCCATTTTTGGTAAGCATTTCTTTGCAAAAATACTGTAGAAAACTCTTATCTTTTATTTTCATACACGTAACTATACCTGATGATAAAACAAATAAATGAAAATCTTTTGTTAGATATCGATCGACATTTTGTTTGACATTTCATTTACTCGCCATTGGTCTTGTAGTGTTGGTACTTTACGAATAAGATATCGATAATCGAATCAATAGTTTTTCGTTCTCAGTATTCAATCATAGTACTTTTATTTTATGTCTGTAAGTACCTATTTTTTCGTTCGTTTGGCAAATTTAATTTAACAACAATATGTATAATTTTCAGCTTTCCGTCAGACTCCGATTCAAAATTAAGGTGGTTGAAAATATAGGAAGAGCAGACTGGCTTCCCCTAAAAAAATGCAAGAGTACCTATGCAGTTAGCATTATGAAAAAAAACGAGTGCTACAAACAATATGCACGGATTTATGCTGATACGGATTTTTAAAAATCAACCAGCAAACGTTCAGCAGGAAATTTTTGTATTCTGAATTTATGTTATCTATAAAATTTCATTCTGTACCTAAGCTATTCATTTTAGAAGTGTACCTAAGTATATGATGTAGGTACATAGGTATGTATAGATAATGTATGATTATTTTATAAACAAGATTTTACAAAAAATACCCGTATTTTGTTTTAAGAAATAATAGTTATTTTTAGTAAAAAAATGATAAAGTACTTGCTAAAGCGCCTACTGACATAGCCCGGAGGACCCATTCGTTTGCACAACTTTGCTACTTTGCATGGACGGCCGATCTTTTAGTATCCTTTATGTTTCGCTGTCGGACTAGGCGTAGCTTGGCACGTAGGTATGGGTGTAGGTAGTAATAAAAAGTGCCTTCGTCTGACATAGTAAGGAACCTGCTCACATAATAGAACTAGAAAGGTTACATTTTTATACCTAAAATAAGGATTTTAGGTATAAAAATGTAACTTTTTCCAATCCGGCACTTAAATATTTTAAAAAATCTTCCTGTTTTAACTAAGATTGGTTCTATTATCTTATGGCCCTCTTGTATTGGGCTCACTCACGTCAGGTTGACTGATCGTCACTAGAGTTGCAGTGTAGGTAACTGCAATTTTTTTGATTTTTGGTTAATTTTGTAACATGTTTTATACATACTTATGTCTAACTTTTTTCTGTTAACAGGAAACATAATGACACACGATCACGAGTACCACGATCAATGAGAACATTGACATCGACCATTTCGGAACCTACCAGATTTTCTTCACATAGTCAAGCAAGCCCCAGAAAGATTCTAATTCGTTTCTTATGAATAAAATTTTGGTAATGTTTGCTCACATACTCATTTTAAACTTATGTATTTTACTATTTATTTTACAAACCTAAAAAGCGGACCCATTCAGAGACAATTTCATATAATGTATATGTCGCAGGCGGATGGTTGAATCCGCCGGATGGTTAAGTATAGCAGCATGTACCTCTCGAAAGTCCTGTAGAACACGTGATAGGGTAGAAATCTTAGGCGATCGCGAAGCGCAGCGAAGCGATCGTCTTAAATTTCGCGGTTATTTTTTTAATGACTCCGTCAACTTATGGGAAGATAAAATAGCTTACGGGAAAAATGATCAGCCTGGTAGGCGTTTAATTGAATGGCGAATTCAACCATTTGGCTGCGATATATATAACTGTAATAATAATTAAGTAAGATTGAGAAGATGTAAATTTGTTTTAAACATAAAAGTAAAAAATAAACTGATGTTTGTTTTATCTTTCCATTACTAGAGTTTCCATTAGTAAAGTATTTATATTATGAAAACAAACGGTACAGTTCAGTACAGTATTTTTTTATTTATTTTCTTTTTCCTCTACATCTCCTATAATAAACAGATACACAAATTCACCTTTGCATCGTTATTTTTATCCAAAAAAGGTTTTAGATTGTAGAAAACTAGCTGCCCTTCCGCTTGTAATTCCCGAGGAAACTCTTGAAATTTCCGGGATAAAAGACAGTCTAAGAAAGGATTAACTAGCTACGAGGTCTTCATTTTGTTAACTGATAAAATGAAGTTATCGATACTTTTCATTACGAATGGTGCATCACTATAGCTCTATATCATAATAAGTAAGTATGTATAGACAAAACGGTGCCACTTCGATATTAAGTAGCAACAAAGCTACTATGTTTGTCTCTTTTTTTCAAATGACTTCCATAGTGAGTTAAAAAGAGATGCAACCTGCATTGTACATTTCACTTTCTACTATCCATCTACGTTTATTAGTTGCATCGCTTCGCTGCGCTTCGCGATCGCCTTAAATTTCTAACCTATCACGTGTTCTACAGGACTTCCGAGAGGTACATGCTGCCATACTTAACCATCCGCCTGCGACTTATACATTGTCTCTGAATGGGTCCGCGTTTTAGGTTTGTTATATAAATAGTAACATAAATAAGTTTAAAATGAGTATGTGAGCAAACATTAACAAAAATTTATTTATAAGAAACGAATTAGAATCTTTCTGGGGCTTGCTTGACTATGTGAAGAAAATCTGGTAGGTTCCGAGATGGTCGATGTCAAAGTTCTTATTGATCGTGGTACTCGTGATCGTGTGTCATTATGTTTCCTGTTAACAGAAAAAAGTTAGACTATTAAATATATATATATATATAATATATAGTATTGTATAAAACATGTTGCAAAGTTGTGCGAACTAATGGGTCCTCCGGGCTATGTCAGTTCAGTAGGCACTTTAGCAATTACCCTATCATTTTTTTACTAATAATAACTATTATTTCTTAAAACAAAATACGGGTATTTTTTGTAACACCTTGTTTATAAAATAATCATACATTATCTATCCATATCTATGTACCTACATCATATACTTAGGTATACTTCTAAAATGAATAGCTTAGGTACAGAATGAAATTTTATAGTTAACATAAATTCAGAATACAAAAATTAGGTACCTGCTGAACGTTTGCTGGTTGATAAAAATAAACCGTATCAGCATAAATCCGTATATTTTGTTTGCAGCTCTCGTTTTTAAAAAAAATGCAAACTGCATACTCTTGATTTCTTGGGGGAAGCCAGTTTGCTCTTCCTATAATTATTTTCAACCACCTCAATTTTAAATCGGTGTCTGTGGGAAAGCTGAAAATTAAACATATTGTTTTTAAATTAAATTTGCCATGTACCTACCGAAACGAACGAAAGAGTACTTACACACATAAAATAAAAGTACTATGATTGAATACTAAGAACAAAAAAATATTGATTCGATTATCGATATCTTATCTGCAAAGTACCAACACTACAAGACCAATGACGAGTAAATGAAATGTCAAACAAAATGTCGATCGATATCTAACAAAAGATTTTCATTTATTTGTTTTATCATCAGGTACGTCACGTACATCAGTTACGTGTATGAAAACAATAGATAACAGTTTTCTACAGTATTTTTGCAAAGAAAGGCTTACCAAAAATGGCCTAGCTATTTGAGTAATTGGAAAAAACGGAGGCTCACTCACCGATGAAAGGATATTATTCCGAGTTTGTCCTTTAAATTACTGTAGGAACTTTTGCAGCTCCTTACAGCACAAGCCATGGTGTTTTGGCAATACCCACAGAAAGATTTTTTTCACTAATCTTGCATAAATTAACCACAATTATTAAAAAACCACGAACACTGATGTAGTCCACTCTGGTCTACAGAAACTCGGCTGGTGGCGCGCTAAGTTTCAATACGGAGCGTTGCCTATATTGCTATCTCTTTTCAATACACGCTGAACTGTCATTTAGGAGGAAAGCAAAGATATATCGTTTCGTTGTTCAAATTTTTAGTATCCATCTATGTTTAATACTACATCTTTGCCTGCGTCAACGTCAATTTTTTTTAAGTAGCAGCAGCAAAGAATATATGGCCATACAGACAGACTAGTACCATACACACCTACTATACTATGTTAAGTATGATGTCTATATTGAATGAGGTGCAAAGTTTGAAACCTTTCAGAGATTTTTCAATAAAGCTCTGCAAATTCTGAACGATTGGTAAAATCACAGCCATCTCTATCGTCTTCTACAAGCCATAGCCATGCGCATAAAGTTGGCAACGTACCTAGTTTTAAGTGAACCGATTTGACACCGTTTGCACCGTTTGACAGGTAAACAGCGAGTAAACCTCGAGTACTGAATCCTATGGAGATGGCATATCTTCTATACATCTATACAAATAAATAAAATTGGAGTGTCTGTTTGTAACATTAAAAAACCGCTTTTTACACGTAGTATGTACCGTATATTTAATCATATGCACGTGCATATGATTAAATATACGGTACATATACCAAAATGACATGTTTTACAATTTTTGTCTGTCTGTCTGTTTGTTCCGGTTAATCTCTGAAACGGCAGAACCGATTTTGACGGACCGATTAATACGACAATTAGAAGTAGTTTAAAATTGAATTCCAAGATTTTCTTACATTGTGACTTAGTTACACCTCACTTTTTCGTAGGTATGCCACCTCCATAGGATTTAGTACTCAGAGTAGTAAACCGGTTCACAGCAATGTTGCCGTTCCGTATCATAGCATGGCTTGTAGAAGACGATAGAGACGGCTGTGGCAAAATACTCTTTATTCTGTCAGTAATTTGCCCAGAATCTGCCAATTTGTTCTTTTGCAAAATCAATAAACATGTATAAAATCTTTTTATAAAAATATATAAGACTTTGGAGGACGAAGTTGTATTATGTGGTAGCATAATCTTATCACACAATGAGTCTTCCCAAACGAAAGACGGCAGATTCGAAAAAACATGTAATGAACACTAGAACAAAGAATTTTCTTCAGAAAATATGTTATAAAAAGTCGGCTTCGATTGACATGACGAAATACGGTTTCATGAAAGATAGCAAAGAGCGCCCAATCCATTTGTTGATCAAACCATTGAGAAGCCAGCTCGAAAAGATATGTGGTGAGCTTAGCAACTCCACTTCATAGTAGGGTTAAATATCCTATGGTGGGCACACGTCCTATTCTATTATTGGCACCCTAGAGAAAAATATTGATTGCTCAAGTTCTTTACGCATTTTAATCTGTAATTATATTTATATTGTACAAAAATGGCACTTAGTTTTGCCATTGGAGCTTAACTCCAGGAAACTACTAGGTACGCGTTCACTTCATCATCGTCATACCGCACCCCCTGCGTCGACTATTCACGGGCGACGCAGGGGGTGCGGCATGCAGGGGGTGCGACAAAGCGGGCCGCGAGGTAGCGGCAATGATGGAGTGAACGCGTAGTAGGTAGGTGTTATTGTTGATCGAAGCTCAGGGTGAAAATAAAATGATGGATGCCCACAATAGGAAAGTTTATCCTACATATATAAAAATATTTCAAGAATATATTTTGATCTGAAATAATTAAATAAGTATTGGACTCCATTAGTTACATTCTTTTCTTCCAAATAAATATTAGGTTGTCTTGTGTTAAGTATTTAGCATTTACCCGACCGGTAAATCAAACACGGAGGCCTTAGAGATAGCGGCAAAAAGCCGGTGCGTGCGCCACTTGACCACGCACGGATGTCGTCGAAATGTTTTTTTAATTGTTATTTATAATATTACCTAAATATGCACACACACACCCAGGGGCGTATTTTGATATTTGGCGCCCTGGGCTAGTTACGTGGGCCGCCCCATACGTTCAAGAAAAAAAAAATCTTTATAAGTTGCAAAAAACTTCAAAAGAATACACATCGCACGCGCTCTAAGATGAAACAAAAAAATTAAAAAAAAAACAACCAAACTATCATTCCAGTTGATTTTTACAAGCTTTTTATTAACTTGCAATGTTAGTTAGTTATAGTTAGTATGTTAGTTAGTGGGGGACAAATCTTGCAAGCTTAATTTGACCCACTTCCCAGTGTCCGATGGAGCTGAAATTTTGTATACAGGTTTGATTTAGATGACAATACAATATTAAAGTACAGTCAGCAAAAATCTTGTCACAAAAATGAAATTTTTACGAGAAAAAATTTTGTTTCTTACTTAAAATATGAGTTTTAGGTGTTGTTGACAATTAGGTAGGTTAACTAACGCTAACGCTGAGCGGGGCGGGCAGCCCGAGCCACCGTGGTAAACTTTTTGAATTTCATCAGACAAATGAGAAATAAAATATAGGTAAAGATCATAACAGGCGGCACCAAAAGCTGAGCGGGGCGGGCAGCCCGAGCCACCGTGGTAAACTTTTTGAATTTCGTCAGACAAATGAGAAATAAAATATAAGTAGGTAAAGATCATAACAGGCCGGTACAAAAAGCTGAGCGGGGCGGGCAGCCCGAGCCACCCTGGTAAACTTATTGAATTTCATCAGTCATCAGTCAAATTATAAATAAAATATAGGTAAAGATCATAACCGGCGGCACCAAAAGCTGAGCGGGGCGGCCCGAGCCGCCCTAGAAAACATTTTGAATTTAATCAGACAAATGAGAAGTAAAATAAAGGTCAAGATCATAACAAGCGGGAACCCAAAGCTGAGCGGGGCGGGAGACGCGAGACACGAGCCACCCTTTTTTTTTTTGTTTATAGTAAGGGCAAATACAGTCTTTTCGTATACCGCTAACGGCATGTTGGACTCAGTCAGACAAGGCCTGTCTCTCGCCGCGCCCAGCCCTCCCGCCAAGCCTAATAGGCTTCGCGTCACGGCTGGGTGGTTCTAACCCCTGCCCCGCCCCCTGACGAGCTCGAAAGCTCAACAGGTGGCGGGGCAGGAGGAGAGAGCCTCCTCTCAATCTCCCCATAAGGTTACCCACGCCGGATGGGCTGACCAGATGGGGTGGTTGAGAGCAGGCAGGTAAATTATTTGAATTTCATCAGACAAATGAGACATAAAATAAAGTTAAAGATCATAACAGGGGGGTATCAGAAGCTGAGCGGGGCGGCCCGAGCCGCCCTGGCAACTTTTTGAATTTCATCAGACAAATATAAGAAATAAAATATAGGTAAAAATCATAACAATCGACACCAAAAGCTGAGCGGGGCGGCCGGCATGAGCCGCCCTAGTAAACTGTCGAATTTCATCAGAGAAAATCATTTTTAAGTAAAGGTCAAAACAGGTGGCCGTGCAGAGCTGAGCGGGGCGGCCTGAGCCGCCCTGCCTCGTCCTACGTAGCGATCGATCGCCCTACTTGATATAACCAGACAATGATTATTTATTATTAGATTTATAGTTTTAGGGGAGGGGAGGCCTATGCCCAGCAGTGGGCGTCGTTCGGCTGACATGATGATGATGATTATGAGTTTTAGATGATGTGGACAATTAAAATATTAGTAAATTTTTGATTTTCTTCCGACTTCCGAAGACAAGCGGGCGCCGCCAAGCTGTGCGGGGCGGCTTGCGCCGCCCCTAGCAGCCTGCCGCCCTGGGCCATGGCCCCCTTGGCCCTTAGGTAAATACGCCTCTGCACACACCGCGTTTGCTGTAGTCGCTTCAGTTAGTAGCGAGGTATGAATTGCCTTTTATGTAGGTAAATACACAAGTAAATAAGTTCAGTCGACCAACACGGATAGTTATTTCGTTCCTTCTATTTCAACAATAACATTTATTGCAGGTTATGAAAGTAAGAAAAAGACCGTTAACCGCAAACATGCCCGATTTAATGAAATCCCGAAGTCGCAGAAGAAACATATACACCCAGTTTGATTGTGTTTTGGTGTAAACAAGAATATTTTATCACTTTAGTTGGCAGCACGCAACCACAACCATTGAACTGAAATACTTTTTACGTTTGAGAGAGCCTAATAACGGCTTTATATAAACAGCTTTACTTTACTATACCTAGGTGACACATAAGATGGTCGTGCTCAACATTCGAAGTTTCTAATGATGTCTGTTGTCAGAATAAATTATTTAACTATGCACTGTCGTTTCTTTTAACTGGAATTACCTAGACTGAGATACACTGGAGTGCTACATTACCTATACCTACTGTACCTACCTAATTGCAAAGAAATAAGATCATTTTTTTTTAGGCCGCGCCACAGAACTAGCGACTAGCGCGACGAACAGTGGGTCCAAACAGCAATTTGTGTGACTTAGGGTCCAAAGTTAATACAGATGTATAGAGCTCATTGACCTTAATAATTGTTGATATGGACGCTTTTTTCTAATCCTTATAGTTAGGACGAAAAATAATAGTTTGTTATTTTTTGTATGGAGCGGAACAAATAAAATTACATTCTTGCCTAGCCATAGCAGATGTTCCTTTGAAACTTTTTCTCCATATAGCTTGTGTAGTCTACTATCGAGTAATGCTATGAACTTACGCAATTAGTTGCAGTTCTGCCAGAATTAGCCAATATAGTGGGTCGAAAATGCAATTTGGGTTAGTTAGAGACCTATTTCTCTTTTTACATTTTTGCTAATGCAAACAGATAGAGCTCATTAATCTAGATAATAGTTGCCCAATACACTTTTTTCTAATTTTTAAAGTTTGAAAAAAAAATAGATTGTTCTTTTTTGTGAAATAAAATTATATTCCTCTAAAGCCCTTACTTTCCCCGTTTTGAAACTTTATTTTACTTATAAGTTATACCTAGTATAGTAAGCTACCGAATGATGCTATAAACATTTGTGACTTTTTGCGACTTTTTGAGAAAAATGGATCGGAAGTATGAAAAATAATCCTCAGTAATCTTTTTACTTCAGTAAGGTATTTTATGTCAAATATAACTATGCTCCTGGTTTTTTTAGTCTTGTGTAATCAACAATCAGATGATGGTATAAAATGTACTTAAATATGCAATTCTACCATAAATCTATGTCGCCAGATACATATTAAACAAACATACATATTAAAGTACACACATACACTTATGAAATACAGAAGCTCAAATGGAGTAACTCGAAAAATAGTGCAATTTTACCAAAGTTACAAAATACCAGTAAAACTGATAAACTCCTTCTTGAAGTCGGCCAAAATATACTCACATTAATGCTTTAAAGAAATGCATTTAAACCAATGAAAATAATTTACTAAGATTTTTTAAATGTAATTTGAATGAAGTAATTAGCTTAAAATGCTGTAATTAGCTATAATGATTTATGAGATAAAAATGAGTTTGAGAAGAAATTTATTGTTTGTGTAAGTTTTCTACTAAAGTATAAAATGACTAATATTCTGAGTTTACAAATTAGTATTCGTTTATACGTCTTACTACTTACATCTCGTGATTGTAATCGCCTGTATTTCTACTAAAATGGAGAGTTTAGTTAATAATTTAGATTTATTTATGATCTTAAGAGAGCAGTTAGGGTCATTGTCAGATAATAATAAACTTTTTCAATTATTACGAACGAAAATAAATATGACCGAAGAAAACGAGGTTCAACTTAAAAAGTTTTGTTCGCGATATTGCTCAAATATAATTGCTAGATGGGTACGAAGTAGTCGTAACTTGTAACAGTTTATAAAAAATAATGGTGACAAGCTGGCCTGAAGAAATTATAGCTGCAGCTGTCAACACTCAACAAGAAGAGCTTGAGGTTTGTGATAATGAAAACATTGAAAATCTACCACCTTCTACATCAGAAGCTTCAACATCTACATTTACACCTCGAAAACCTTTTGAAGATCTGGGCTATAGACAAAAACGAAGATGTGTCGAAACTTTAAATAAGTCTATGTCATTATCCCCGGGAGAACTGAATGCTGTTACTGTTGCGAGTTTGAGTAGCTGCGGGAATGAAGATAATGGAAAAATTATGAACCATTTACTAAATCACCCAGAAGATCTAGAAAAGTTAAGGAGTGTTTAAGCTCAAGTAAAGTAAAATATACTGAATATTCACCTGACAAAGCACTGGCTTTAAAAGTTTCACTGAAATTAAGTAAATGGCAGTATATCAATTTAAGAGAGTCAGCAAGTGAAAGTGGGTCCCATTTATATCCCTCATATTACAAAATCAAACAAGTGAAGTCAAAATGTTATCCAGCAAAAGGAGATGTCATTATTAAAGAAGATGGAGCAACTATTAAACTGCAAGCTTTACTCAACTTGACGGTAACAAGACTTTTGGATGTAATAGCTTTAGACTTGGATTCCTCAACAGATTTATTGCTTATTAGCAAGTGGGGCTTTGATGGAGCTTCAGGTCAAAGCAATTACAAACAAAAGTCTGAAATAGAATTGGACGATTCTAGTGTTATCATTATCATGGCTAGTTTAGTTCCAATAAGACTACAACAACGTGATGGAACAATTGTTTGGGAAAACGATCGACCCTTATCAACGTTTTTCTGCCGACCAATTATGTTCAAATTTACAAAGTTAAAGTTTGAAAAGTTAGTTGTCATTCTGTATGTTTTATATGAATTTGTATATATACAATATGTACACAGTTATAAGTTCTTTGTTTATAATTTCACGATCTCATTCAAAAGTTAGAAGCATTTATATAATTAGTTTTAAGTATATTTGTGTATTTTAATTATTTCTATTTCTGTTACTATGTTCTTATTATTTTATTCAAAAATTTCAACTTTACGGACCAATGGCATTTTTATTTTTTTTTATTATCTATTTTTTTTTGTCCAAACTATAAAAATTAGACAAAAGTGTATTGGGCAACTATTATCTAGATTAATGAGCTCTATCTGTTTGCATTAGCAAAAATGTAGAAAGAGAAATAGGTCTCTAACTAACCCAAATTGCATTTTCGACCCACTATATTGGCTAATTCTGGCAGAACTGCAACTAATTGCGTAAGTTCATAGCATTACCCGATAGTAGACTACACAAGCTATATGGAGAAAAAGTTTCAAAGGAACATCTGCTATGGCTAGGCAAGAATGTAATTTTATTTGTTCCGCCCCATACAATAAATAACAAACTATTATTTTTCGTCCTAACTATAAGGATTAGAAAAAAGCGTCCATATCAACAATTATTAAGGTCAATGAGCTCTATACATCTGTATTAACTTTGGACCCTAAGTCACACAAATTGCTGTTTGGACCCACTGTGCGACGACGACGGACAGGGTGGTGGTGGCGAGCAAATTGTGCATTCACTGTGCGCTTTCAATAAGGAACATTTCCCAAGCAACATCAAAGTTCACATATGCCTGAATCTTAAAGGAAATAATAATAACTGCAGGATAGTGGATTTTTATTCCAATCCATTAACAGTGGCGAGTACAATCGCATTTTCCACTAATGTTACCGCTGCATCCAAATTTGTTAAAAGCTGGTGGGAAGTGGCAATCGCATTTCTGTACCATCTCTTCATCAACCACCTCTTCAGGGCACTGACAACCAGGTTCATCTTCTTCTTCAAGACTTGTTGAAGTGGCGACGTCTTTCAGTGGTCCGAATGTTTGATGACAAGCAGGAGAATCACAAGGAATTGACCAGTGTTTTGTCTCAGGATATGGGTTAAATGTTTCACAGGCGTCGTGGTTCGGTTCTCCAAATGTTTTGCGACAAGCAGGAGAACCACAAGGAACTGGCTCGATTTCAGGCTGAGGGTATGGGAAACTATTTTCTTGGGAATGGTATGCTTCAATAGGTGATGATTTTTTTTCAGTTGCGACGTGTTTCAGTTCTTGGTGACCTGCAGAAGAATCATGAGGAATAGCCTCGGACTTTGGTTCAGGAGTTGTGTTTAATTTTTCTTGAGAGTGGTGTGCTTCCGTAGGTTTTGTTTCTGAGCTTCTCGGTTGTCCACAAGATTGTTGGCAAGCGGGAGGGGCATAAGGAAGGAGCACTCTTCTTGGCTGAGGTGATACGCAACAAGTTTCTTGAGACTGGTATGCTTCCGCAGTGCTTGTTTCAGAGCCTTTTGATTTTCCATTAGATTGGTGGCACGCGGTAGGGGCATAAGGTAGAGGCTCGCTTTTTTGCTGAGGTGATACGCAACAATATTCTTGAGAGTCGTATGCTTCAGTAGTTCTTGTTTCTAAGCCTTCCGGTTGTCCACAAGGTTGGTGGCAAGCGGGAGGTGCATAATGTAGGGGCTCGGTTTCTGGCTGAGGTGATATGCAACAATTTTCTTGAGAGTCATATGCTTCAGTAGGTCTTGTTTCGGAGCCTTCCGGTTGTCCACAAGATTGGTGGTAAGCGGGAGGTGCACAAGGAAGGGGCTCGGGTGTTGGCTGAGGTGATATGCAACAATTTTCTTGAGAATACGCTTCCGTAGTACTTGTTTCAAATCCTTTTACTTCTCCGCAGGTTTGATGACCAACAGAAGAGGCATGAGGAAGGGGCTCGCAAATCGGCTCTGGCTCTGGGACCCTCTTGCAACGGCAAGATTGATAATACTCGTCGTCCTCACTTTTATTGTCCTTCTTGCAATTGCAACATTGAAAATAGTCGTCATCCCCACTTTGTTTGGCCGCATCTAAAAGTTTTGAGTTTGCAGACGAGGGCAGTTTAGAATAAAACAAAGTTCCAGAAGGCTTTGTGTTTGTCTCACTGTTTGATTGACTTGTTTCATTAGTATTTGTTCCTTTATGTTTTCCAAATATATTTGTATTTGAGGGTCGTCGGCTCACTGGTATACCTGAATCGATGCTTGTTTTCCCTTGAGCTCTCAAAGCTTCTTTCAACGATTTGATCTCTTGCAGTGCGTCCCTTATAGTTTTTATAGCGACTCCAGTGGAACAACAATTGCGACACGATGGGACAACCTCTTCGTCTAACTGGGGACAATTTGGACATTGTGAAGCCTCTTCTTCAAAGCTCTCATCATTACTCTCTGCTGTTGGATAGTATCGACCTTCTGGGTAGGATTGTTCCAAAACCTTTCTTTTACACGCTGCCGGTGGTGGTATATAACAAGATGCTAAAGTACATGCCCTGTTAGCAATACTGCACGTTAAGGACAATTGGTTCTTTCTGCAACAAATGTCTAAGCTTTCTAGGACTACTTTTTGCCTTGGGGCAGCTTTTCTTTTTTCTGACCATTCTTCACGTTTATGCATCAAGATGAGTGGAACCGATGCCGATGAATAAACAAATATTTTCTGGATTCTAAAAACTCATGTTTATTTACATTTTTATCGTGGGTTTATTTTAATTCCATAGTTATTTCATGACTATTGACTTTACATTCTTGACATTTTACTTCAACTCATCTTCAACTGCTAGAAGTTCAAATGTCACAACATGATTAAAGCTAGCCATATACGTACGTCACACCGATCGAACGGCACTCACGACACGACTTGGAGATCCTATCCGTGATTTCGCCACGTACCTACCTCTCCGGGCGTCTCAGTTGAAATCCTGCTTGCTTTTTCATCACACCTGAATGTTAAGTCAAGATAACAAGGGTGAAGGTAGAAGAGCACTATATATATGTATCTAAACGGAAAATAACAATGCTAAAAACATCGTTATTATGGCGCCAGTTATGATCGAAGTGCCAGACTAAGATAAGATGGTGATAGCTAGGCAGGCGGACATAGAACAAGGGGGCTACCGCGTAACTTTATAGATATGAACGTCATACTAATTTTGTTATTTGAATTCCTTATTTTGATAGATTTATTTTACACGACTGCCAAAATAGGAGTGTATTGTGTTTAGGGTTAATGTGTGTGTGTATTAGGGAATGAAGAACCGGTGCCATACTTGAGTCCCGGGAATTTCGGGACGACCTGCTAAAGGAACCGGGACTCCCTGGACTTTTGGGATTTTTACCAGATTTTTCTAATATTTATTAATTTTCTTTTAGTGCAATAAAACGCAAGTACGAGTATGTTTTACTTATATCAATCACGTCACGCATCACGCGAGGCATGAAATGAATATCGAAATCTCGTAACCCTAACTCGAAAGTTCCGACATTCATCATCATCAGCCATTTAATGTCCCCACTGCTGGGGCACTGGCCTTCCTTATGGATGAATAAGGAGAATGAGCCATGAGCCCATGACCCACCACGCGGGCTCAGTGCGGATTGGTGGGTATTAACGACTGCAAGTGCAGCCGGGTCCAACGGCTTAACGTGCCTTCCGAAGCACGGAGGAGCTCGAGATGAAAAGTTTTTGGTCACCCATCCCGTAACCGACCATTGCGAACGATGCTTAACCTCAACGATCGCAGGCCAAGCGCGCTATCCACTGCGCCACGGGCTCCTCTAAAGTTCCGACATTAGCGATCCAATATTGTAATATTGGAAGCGGACAAATATTTTTATTTGAGTTTTTATAAAAACCAGCTGGGAGTTCAGCTGGGAGAGAACCAGCAGCACACTCCATACAAGCGCGGCGTTTCAACTACCTATTACCACAGAATATACACAGAAGCTACAGGTGTAAGCAAGACGGCATGCCGTACCCACAAATTATATAGACTAGTAGCCGTACCATATCATATCACGTGATAAAAGCCGCTCATGCTAGGCCGGCTGTACGGGCAAAAAATTATGGGAATGGACATGGGCTTTATTTGACATTTGAAGCCCATACTATGTCCATATGAGGGCAAAATATGGGCTTCAAATGTCAAAAGAAGCCCATGTCCATATCCATAATTTTTAGCCCGCCAAGGGGGCTACCGCGTAACTTTATGGGTATGCACTTCATACGTTTTTTGGAACTTAAAGTTAATTTTATAAAAAAAATAGCCACTATCAGTTCCTTGTTTTGTGACGTCGGGTATAATAATAGCTAGCTAGCAACGTTCAACAGAACAAAGCAGAAAAAATCTATCAAAATAAGGAATTCAAATGACAGTTGAAGCCCATACCCATATCCATATTTCTTAGCCGGTAGCCCCTCTGGTTACGCACATCAAATAATACAGAAATGACACGCAAAAGTAAATAAATTGGTAGAGTGCGTGCCAGATGACTCTGCGCGCGACTGGGACGTTTTTGGCGCTAGTTACAGTATTTTTTTGTTCGAAGCTTACGGAAAAGATTAGTATTCGAATTTGACCGCGCGCAGAGTTAGCGCCAAAAACGCCTCAATCACGTCACGCGCAGACTGTCTGTTATTATAATACGCTGGACACATGCTGGACCAAATTTAAAAACATGAAGCTTACGTTGCCTCACGACTTTTTTTCAACGTTGCTTATAAAGGAACGCGAAACGTCAATGTCCACGTGATTACATAACTTCCGCTGAGGCGCTGTCATCGCACTGCAGTTTCCTTTAGCACTGTGCGTCAGGTGCGGTGCGGTGTGTTGAATAGTTCGATCGGATAAAAAACATGTAAGTAATTATTATTTGATTCAAATAAAGCGTTAAATATCATCAAATTATACATCCCTACATTATTAGTCAGTCAAAGTCTAAACAAGACTTGTGTCTATTGTTAATTTTTACCTTACGTAACGTAATGGAATTATGTTTGCACGTGACCTTGCCCTATTTGTAATTTGGAATAATATCCCCGTATCGTAATTAATTTGTACACAGCTTTATTTAGCTAATAATCTTGCTAAATGGTCTCGAATCAATACCGAATAGTAGGTCTATTGACTAAATTCCATTGAATATCAGTCAGTGGCAGTATTGATTGGAGCTTGTTTCGGTGACTTAAGATTTCGCTTTAGATTTGAGTTTAGAATAAAATCCAGAGTTAAATGGGTAAACAATAATTTAACTTCGGAGAGAATTTTAGAAATGAATTTAGATGTTTTGTTACGTGAGCTAACCTTCAAAGACTGAAGTTTGGCAGTGACAATGATTTTCGACTCTATCTTCGGGTGGAAAGGTCAAATGTTGAATAACTAGAAATAACTGACATAGAACTGTATTATTTACGGTAAATTAAATTAATATTAATTAATCTTTTTTTGTATGTAAAATAATATTGATTTTCTTAATTTATTTTTAAATTATATTTTCAAATACCTACTTAACATTAGAATGCAAAAAAAAACAACTGACAAATGGTATTCTTTTTTATCAAAAACTTGTTCTTTATTGTGCACTAAAATTAAAAGAATCTGATGTTTTCTTAATCTTGAAAAAAATTTCAGATCTGAATAATTTTTAATGTCATTAATTTTTTTTTAAGCTGTTTACCCACTATCAACCACTATAACTACTAAGTTGGTTACTTCTATTAAGATGGATAAATATTTGAACAAATGATAACATTGAAAACAGAAATTAGTTTATTTAATATTCTATCATAAAAATTGTATTGTTATAAAAAAGAAAAGTACTTAGGTATAAGTATCAGTTTATTGTTGTGTTGTTGAAGGCATAGAAAGTGCTCAGATCGGTTTCAAGGGCTCCAAGAAACCTTGCTCTCCTTTGCTAGGTTTCACCTAAAAATAAAGAATTCAAAGTGACAACAGCTATCTACCCTAAAGTAGGGTTGCCATCTCCAAACTTTGAAAGCCAGCAAACAATCCAACGAATTATTATCACATGTATCCCTGACAGTACCGAGCAGATATCCCAGACACTGTTTGGCCAAAACTTTTGCTACACCATTTGCCAGAACCAACCTCGGCTTTCAGTCTCCTTTGGCACGAATTTGTAATGAGTACAATTCTTTAAGCAATAAAATTCCGGACTTGGACATCTTTCACGATAATTTTAATTTATTCAAATCAAAGATTGTAAAGAACTTCGATTAATTACTTGTATTTTATTTTATTTGTATTTTAAATGTTAGATTTTTTTTAAATTTTAATAATATTGTTGTGTTGTGATATAATTTTTTGAGTGCTATGTACTCCGTAAATGTGATACATATCAGGACTATTTTTTAATGTGATATAGAATTGTTAATGTATTAATATGTATCATGTGGATGTACTAATAAATAATAATAATAATAAAAAAAAGCCAGGATTTGAAAGTACAAATACCAGGACTTTTTGTGTTGTGATATAATTTTTTGAGTGCTATGTACTCCGTAAATGTGATACATATCAGGACTATTTTTTAATGTGATATAAAATTGTTAATGTATTAATATGTATCATGTGGATGTACTAATAAATAATAATAATAATAAAAAAAAGCCAGGATTTGAAAGTACAAATACCAGGACTTTTCGGTTTTATGCCAGGACTATACAATATAAGCAATCAGACTAGCCTGGGCTAATGCACTGTGTATTGCACCCCCACCCCCCCAGGATACATTATTCTATTTGCTGGATTTGGGGGTCCGCAAAAACCCAGGACGATACTTAAAAACTATCCAGGACAGCCCAGGACACCCCAAAAACCAGGACAAGTCCTGGGAAAACAGGACGGATGGCAACCCTACCCTAAAGTTTTTTTTTTTGCATTTTTGCATTCACAATGCGATTTTTATTATTGCAATGTGCACTATCACATCCATAAATAATAAGTAAGTAGTAAAAATTTTGTATTCCAGAATTTCAGATGAGAATATTTTCTTGTATCAAAGGTCCTGGACCTGTCTATGTTTTAGAGTGTTATTTTTCAGTAGTAGGGTTTTAGTTTTGAACCAAATTTTTATTTAAAATTATTTATGGGATTTTTGCAAGCTGATAAATTGCAAGCGAGCAACAGCTAATTAAACATATAAATTTGAAATGTGCTAATTATTTCAAATTTATAGGTATATATTTAATTAAAAGCTCTTTTATTTTTTTTGATACCTAACTCAGCATTATAAAACAAAAAATATAAATTCTTGACTTTATGTCCTCTATAAGTCGCCATATTCAATTTAATGTGACATCACAGCCAACCAGCGGACAATCGAATGCTTTCAACGATATCTCATTTGTCAAATTACGATGAGTAGAGTGTTTCTCACACTGCACTTAATCTGTGACTGCACCGCACCGCACACCGCTCCGGTTTGCGGTAGTGAGCTACTTAACTTTGGCTGTAGAATCTTGATTTGCATACAAAACCCGCAGTGTATAACACAGTCGCACTGCATCTCCGTCCACTGGAGCGGAATCCTCAATTACCGAAAAACTGGCTATCACTTCCGTAGGAAGCAAATATTAAATCATTCTAGCCCACGCTTTAACTGCTGTTCCTCTCCGCAGAATAATGTTCTCATCCCTGATGGACGTGGCGCGGAACTCGCCATTCCGCGGGCCGCTTTCGCCGGCTCAGTGCCAGGCCTCCACCAACACACTGGCGCCACAGATCGAACAGGTACGTTTTCATCATCAGCCCACTACCAGGCGTCCGTCACTCGCTCAAGAACCCGAGATAAGTGCCTACCATCGGGTATATCTCGGGATACAATTCAATACAATTTACAGCCGGGCCGCCCATCCGAACGCGATAAAATATATGCGATAGAAAGAGATGCAATGTCTAGCCGTTCGTAATTAGAGCCGTACAAGCTGAATTCTACTTTATCGTGTTGAAGTTTGAGTAGCTATTTGTCTAAATGGTCTCGCAGAGTGTTGAGAGCTGAGATTCTGTGCCACTACTGTAGCGGAGGGGGCGAATTTGACTTATTTCACGTGGCAAAATGATGAATTTTGTAGGTAAAATTGTGTCTCGGGGGGGGGGGACTACATCTGGCAGCACGGAACAGCACTGTTCTATGCTGTTATCCTTTTCTGTCGCACCGAACCGTCAATAACTAGAGCGAGAAAGAGAGCGGGAATGCTATAGCTTGCGGCGGAATCGACGAGACGGTCGCATACCCGCGCTCTTTCTCGTTCTAGCAAATGACAATTCAGAGAGACAGAAAGTGTAGCAGCATAGGAAAGTGCTGTTCCGTGCTCCAGATGTGGTCCAATCCGAACTCGCCATTCCGCGGCCCGAGTAGCCGAGCTAGGCCTCCACCAACACACTAGCGTCAAAATTCGAAAAGGTGAAATAAACTTAAGAGACTCTTTATCCTCTAACAAAAGCCATATTAGCTTTTCTTATCTTAGCTATTAGGCATTCGCCCAAATACTTCGTTTTAAATAATAAAATAAAAGTTTTAGCATAGGTTTTTGCTAAATTGTATAAATAATATCCTTTGGGAAAGCATTCTAAAAAAATAACCAAAAGTAGCAAATGTAAATTAATCAAGCTAAGCACTCGTCAGCAGCAGTTGTTCGATCGCCCGCGATCGCGATACGCGGAGATGTCTCTGACAATTTATGAAACCTCGCGTGCCACGAACAGCGATCGTTCGGTTAGTAAAGCTAGAAACACATTTCGCTGGCGCAGCGCAGCGTATCCGCTCGGCTCCGATTGCGCCAGGCCCCCCACCACTTTCTAGCATTGTATCGTCAGATGGCTCGGTAGCGGACTGCGCAGCGGAGCGGTTCAGTATTTTTTGAGTTTATCTATTACAAACAAACAAAGTGTATTTATAGTATTAGTACAGATATAAATTGCATCTCGTATTCATTCATCATCATCTTATCATCGTAATCATCAACATATTTTTTTTTGGATTTAATATGTTCAAGTAAGAACAGAAATTGTTTTCAAAATAAGAAGAAAACATAATGCAGATGTTAGCTCGGCAACGACTCGATTGACACTGATCAAAAATTTCGTCAGGACGCGCTGCGCCACACTAGTAAAGTGTGCACACCCGGGTCGACGCTGCACTGCGCTGCGCCAGCGAAATGTGTTTCTAGCTTTAGACTGTAGCACATATCTACCTCCTTAAGGGCGCCACAGACTAGTAGTTAAGTTAGCCGCAACAGGTCGCACACTCACAGTTCTCTTTAAGGTTTAAGACGGACGGCTATTACGCAGGCATAGTGTGTGGCCGCTGGGTGGCGCGCACCAATTATCTGCCGGACAATAGGGTATTTTACTGTTGTTGAAATGTAGATATTTAATGATGACGTTAAAAAATATTGCAATAAAGAATACCAAATGTGAAAAAATAATTTGAATCTGTTTTATAATAAAAGAATTATAGTCTGTTTGATTTTGACTATAGCTGTCTCTTTCTAAAACGAAATCTTATATGGCGTGACTATGACGCTACTAACCCACTGACGTCACTAAGATAGCGTCCTGTCCTTGTCTAATTATAAAGTTTGAAGTCCTATGATCACGCACAATTGTGATGACCACATCTACTGTGTTCCACAGTTTATTGAATCGAAGGTTTCTCATGCAAAATTAAGTAAATTAAAACTAGTCCTACCTTATGGTAAGGGATACTGTCCGTAATCCAGGGGGGCTGAACGTTGTCTCGCCGGCGCGCGCGCGGGCAAAACGATCTCCACACAACCCCCGATGGGATACTCTTACAGCTAACACTCTTATACTACACAATGCCCTAATAGGCTGCTAAAACTTCCCGGCGCTTTTCAAAGCGAACACACACGGGTTACAAGTCCGTACCCCGACCGGAGCCCTAGTAGGTGCAAAACGAAATCTCGGTCCCAATATGGGTAGGTAACTTGCGCGGCACGTCGCTACAGAAACACACGAACTTGTCTCACGGCTGCTTACGGCCAACTGATCCTACACGCGGCCCGAGCGCATTGTCTCGTGACCTTGACAATGACAACTGCCCGCTCGCAAGCGCGCGTGAACATCCCCCCGTCCCGGACAGTAGCAAACTGTCCGCCAACTCAATCTAAGGGCAGGCGAGAGAGGGTAGCGATCGCTCGCTTCAAAACAGAGTCCCCCACCAGGACCTCGGCAAACCTGGGCACACCATCCGACCCCGGATGAAGCTGAACAATGCGTCCTAAACGCCAGCGGAGGGGCGGCAGGTTTGGATCCTTTACCAACACGAGATCTCCGGTCTTGGGTGGGGTCGTCCTATCCGACCACTTAACGCGTTGCTGCAAAATGTGCAAATACTCCAGATGCCAACGGCGCCAAAAACTCTGCGTAAGCTGCTGGAGCAATTCAAATCGCGAGAGCCGTCCGGAGGGCACTTCGGAATAAGGGTATTCCGGCAAGGCGTTAAGCGGTCTGCCAATCAAAAAATGGCCCGGCGTAAGGGCCTCTAAATCATTCGCGTCCGAAGACAACGGACACAACGGACGCGAGTTGAGGACCGCCTCAACCTTACAAAATACGGTCGCGAGTTCCTCAAACGTGAGGACCGTCTCCCCAATAACGCGACGAAGGTGAGTTTTAGCGGCCTTTACAGTTGCTTCAAAAATCCCTCCCCAGTGGGGGCAGGATGGCGGGGAGTACTGCCATCGTACCCCTCTGCGAGAGAGTGTGGATCCGATCTCAAAATTATTCCTATCCAAAAATTCACAAACTTCCTTTAAATACCTATCGGTGCCCTTGAAATTGGTTCCACAATCGGACCTTATTAACGACGGCATTCCGCGGCGAGACACAAAACGATTCAACGTGGCTACAAAGGCTTCTGTGGTGAGGGCACTAACCACCTCCAGGTGGACCGCTTTAGTGGCCAAACAAACAAATACACACAAGTAAGCCTTTTCCGTTCTAGCATTACGAAGCCGCGATGTCTTAACGGTAAATGGCCCCGCAAAATCCGTTCCAACTCCTGAGAAGGGCATCGATTCGTTCACTCGATCGGCAGGCAAATCACCCATCTGGGGCTGCATCGTATCGGCGCGCAAACGATAACACGGGAGACAACGAAAAATAACGGATCGGATTATTCTCCGCGCTGACAAAATCCAGAACTCTCGTTGGAGGAGCGCGGTCAAAGCATTACAACCGGCATGAGCATTCTTTACATGTCGGTCTGTAATCAACAGTCTAACTAACGGTCCATCCTTGGGGAGCAACAAAGGGTGGCGTGATCCGTACGGCAGGTTGGCATGTCTGAGCCTACCTCCGACACGCAGCAATCCGGTACTGTCCAAGAAGGGATTCAACCGCACCAAGGGTCCCTTCAACTTGGACTTACTTGAGCGCAGGGCTTTCAGCTCCGGTTCAAACTCTCGCTGTTGCGTCACTCGCAACCAATGCAACAGAGCGTCTTGCCGCTCTTGTGGGGCGAGGACCGGAGACAACGATTTCTCCTGAGGCTGGCGACAATTTCGCACAAAGCGCCTCATCCAAGCAGTCACGCCGAGCAACTTATCAAGAGAACTGTAGCGGTCTAACAAAAACTCCATCTGCGGAGCCGCCACCGTCTCCACGGTGTGAACACGCATGCCTAGGTCTGGGACTCTGGCCACAGCCGGGGTGGCAGGCCATGAGCGCTCAGGCCGTAACAACCATGATGGACTCCACCATAGGTGGTGGTCCACTAACTCAGGCGCCTCGCAGCCGCGGGAGGCACAATCTGCGGGGTTCAATTCGCCCGGTACGTGGCGCCAAATCAACGGGGCCTTTGAAGTCTGAATTTGTGAGACCCGGTTGGCCACAAAAACCTCAAGGGTGTGGACTGAACTCTTCAGCCAACAAAGGACGACCTGGCTGTCAGACCACGCGAATATCGACTCCAAGTCGACACCGTTTCCCAAGGTGTCGGCAACATGATTGAGTAGCCGTACTAAGAGAGTGGCGCCGGACAACTCCAACTTCGGAATGGTTAGCCTAGTCCGAAGGGGGGCGACCTTACTCTTGGCCGTAACTAAGTGTACGGCGACAACGCCTGCTGCATCCACCGTTCGGATGTAAACGGCTGCCGCGTATCCGCTTTCGGACGCGTCACAAAAGCCGTGCAGGGAGGCTTTAAACTTTCCCGAAGGCAGCATTTGCCTCGGTATACAAACCCGATTGACGTCGGGTAGGGATGACACGAACCTCACCCACTCTCGTAGGAGGCTACCAGAGAGGGGCTCATCCCATGACAATTCCGCAGCCCAGAGCTCCTGTAGGAAGCACTTCATCGAAAACACTACAGGGCTGAGCCAACCGTTCGGATCAAAGGTACGGGCTACAGTAGACAGCACCGTGCGTTTAGTCCAGACCTTTGGGTCTGGCAGTTCTAATCTATATGTGAACAAATCCGGGACTGGTCGATACTGGACTCCCAAAACAGACAGCATGTCTGGAGTCTCCGGATTTTCAAAGAGGAGCGGCTCTTGCTGGTGGTCCTTAGGCAAATCTGCCAATAGGTCCGGTGAGTTAGACAGCCACTTCCGCAACTCATAGCCACCAGCCCTCAAGAGCGCAATTAGCTCATCACGTAAGACGAGAGCCTCATCTAAGCTCGAGGCCCCCGTGCAGATATCGTCGACAAATAAGGCCCCCCCCTCAATAAGAGCAGATGCCCGGGGATAGCGTAGCCGTTCGCGCTCTGCGAGCTCCAAAAGCGAACGGATCGCCACAAAGGGGCTCGACCGCAAACCATAAGTGTTGGTGTTCAGCTCGTAAGCCAACATCGGATCCTGGGGATCCTCACGCCAAAGGATGAGCTGGTATCGTCTATCCTCCGGGTGAATCACGGTCTGTCTGAACATCATGCGGATATCGGCCACAAAGACGACAGCGTGCCGGCGGAAGTTGGTCAAAACATCACAGACATCGTGATGCAACTTCGGCCCCGCATGCAGACACTGATTCAACGACACTCCGGTTGACGTGGGCGCTGAACCATCAAAGACCACGCGGATCTTCCCATTGGAAGTCTTCAAAACAGCGTGGTGTGGCAGGAAGTAATGTTCCACATTACGCCAGTCCAACTGCGAGATGGACATGTGCCCAAGGTCCAAATACTCCCGCATGAAGTCTATATACTTCTCCTTGAATGCGGGATCCCTGGCCATCCTACGCTCCATGGACAACAATCTCTTCTCGGCCATCGGTCGGGAGCTCCCTAAAGGAGGGCGAACCGACAAGAAGGGCAAGCGGGTAATCAAGCGACCCGAGAGGAGGCGCCCAGTGTTGTTCTGGTAGAACAATTCGCACTCCTCCGCTAACGGATCCAACCGCTTGGCAGTGGGGGGTTCCTCCATCTCCCAAAACTTTTGGAGAACGTCGGACAAAGTAGAACCGACAATGGTCTGGCGGTCTACCGACGGGGTCTCTGGTGTCTGTGGTACCTTTCCCATCACCACATGACCCAGCGACGAGGACAAGGCGACAAGATCGGCTGTCTGCAAAACTCGCTTGCTTCCACACAGTACACGACCGAGGACATCCGCACCAATCAACAAGTGTATTGGGCCCGGTCGGTGGAAGGAAGGATCAGCCAAAGCCAGTCCAGACGTCAGCTCAATCGTGGATGGCGGCACTCGCACTTGCGGGAGTGGTCCAACCACCTTATCAAATACTATCGCCGAAGCACCGATCTTCGGCCTTGGCGTGAAGTGGGGGGAGAAGGAGAACTCAACTCGACCAATCGGATCAGGGATCCGCGAGTCTCCCACCCCCCGTACCGCTTCGTGATGCGGCACAAGCAAAAGACCCAGCTGTCGGACAAGCCACCTGGACATTATGCACCCCTGGGCACCTGAGTCCAAAAGGGCACGCACCGTTACAACATTGCCCTTAGGTCCCCAAACATTCACGGAGGCTGTTGGCAACAGCACAAGCTCCGGAGGGGTGGTGGGGTCCGACAGGGGCGCCATTAAAAATTTTGGGGGGGTACTTGTCCCCCTCGCGCCTGAGTCGGCGCGCCAAATGTGGGACGCTCGTACCGGGCGAGCGGGTCCCAATCGGGTACATACTGGCCCCGACCAACAGCACTCCTAGGTGCAGGGTAATACCCGTGTGGGGCGTGCCTCGGTACATAGTACCCCAATCGAGGCCTCTCCATTAGGGGGGGGGAGTAGCAAATAGGGCCCGTGCCCATCGCCACCGTGGCGTACTCTTGTGGTACCCCCCTACCCCCGCCCGTGGCGGGGGCGTCTCTCCTATAGTTCCCCCTCTCCGGGGGGGACTGAACGGGGGGGCTAAGCCCCGCCGAATCTCTAGGGGACCGGTTCCGGGCTGCCGGGCCCCCGCCCGTGCGCGAGGAATTCGAACCCCGGTCGCTCCCGGCGTCCTTGCGGTCCAAACAAAGGAGGGGGTGATGCCTCCCTCCGCAAAGACGACAATCCTCGGTCTGGGGACACGCCGACTGCATGTGTCCCCCCAAACACCTATAGCACCATTGGCGCTGTTTCGCAACGGCCCTCCGTCCCTCTGGGCGGAGGCCTCTAAATTTGGCACATTCGTGCACCACATGCCTATCTCCCCTGCAATACCTGCACCGCTCACTCGGTGCGGGGGGAGGGGACTGCTGGAAGGCAGCATAGCGATTGGTCGGGCGACGGGGCTGTTCCCTCGCCGCCACCATACGACCAACACCTGGAACCGGGGCGGGCTCCAGGTGGTCCGTCACCCTACATTCGTCCTCCAAAAAACGAAGGAGGTCCGCGAAGGGCGGGAGATACGAGGCGCTGTCGCCTCCGTACCTCTGCTCGAAACGCCCCTTCATTTCAGCGGGCAATTTGGCGAGGACTATGTGCAGCAGTACAAAGGACCACTGATCCACCGGCAGGTCCAATCGCCTTAGGGAGTTGACCGCTGACAGTAGCGGGTTCAGCAACTCCCTCCGTAACAGGTGTACCCGCGTGATTCGCGGGAGGGCCAAAATCGTGGCCACGTGGGTGTCCGCCAGTAACCGGACATTCTGGTACCTGCTAACCAGAAGCTGGCGAGCCACCTGGTAGTTGTCGTCGCTGATGAGCAGGTGCTGGATTACCGCGCTGGCCTCTCCTCGCAGGGAGGAGCGCAAATAGGCCAACTTCTCGCTAGGGGATAAGTCCCGTCGTGAATCCACCAAACTGTCAAACAAATTAATGTAGCCCATCCAGGCTGACAGATCCCCATTAAAAGTGGGAATCTCCAAAGTAGGCAATCGGCCTAGCAACGCCGTCGGGGTAGGTTTGACCTCCCCGCTCAAAACCGGCTCCCCCTTCCGAACAGCCAGGGCCCTCTCAGCCGCCTCCGTGAACTGGTCAGCCAGCTCATAGGCCTGGGCTACATCCTGCTCCAGCTGTTCCGACACGGCATCATCAGCTGGGGGGTTCTCCATATAATACGCGCGACACTCCATGGCGTGGCGCTCCAGGTCTTGCAGCCGAGCTGCCAGCCCGCCATACCGAGCTAGCAACGCGCCTACCCGGTCGGCTCGGTCTATTAATGTGACCGCACAAGCAAGCCAACGCAAAACTCCTTGGATGCCGGCCCTGGATACGGCGAGCGGATTCGTAGGAGCCATTTATAATCCGTTTTATAAACAAAGCAAACAAAGAAATATAAAAGTGGTAAACATCAACAAAAAAAACAATAGAAATAGGTCGCGTCACGATAATATAAAACACAATTAAAATTCGGACGACATACACGGACCCTACTATTTTCATAAATTATTAACAACTTACCAATTTCAAGGGCTAACAATATAACGGTATAAACAAAACGTATAGGATTAACGGTATGGCATAACGGCACGGCCAAGTCAACCTCGCAAATCAACTACTAAACCGTTATCAACAAACGAAAACAAAACTATTTTTAATAATAATACTCGTAATTTAATACTACTAATAATTAAAACTAGTTCCACTTTTTTAACTAGGCAAGCGGACTCGGAACAAACACTAGTATGAGGTACTAATAAACAACACTTTCGAACGAAACTATTCGTCAAATAAATCCGGACACACAAAAAAAAATATACACATCTAGGCGAGTAAACTCGTATCAAATCACTAGTATGTGGTACTAATAAACACACTTTCGACCGAAACTATTCGTCAAATAAATCCGGACACACAAAAAAAATATACACATCTAGGCGAGTAAACTCGTATCAAATCACTAGTATGTGACAACAATTATATAAGTGTCTATCTATTATCGGATCCACCAAGTGAGAAACATTCGCTTCGAGAATTTACTAGAACAATTTCTTAGTACTTCAAATCGTCTCGGGATCTTCAAATACCCTCGAGATTTCAACAAAAAAAAATTAATTTTTAGGTACGCTTTTTAGGTACGCTTTTTATTTTTACTATGAAATTTTATGTAGTTAATTTTAATATGAAAATTAATTATATCAACTAAGCTCTGCTACCAAAAATATGATCACGCACAATTGTGATGACCACATCTACTGTGTTCCACAGTTTATTGAATCGAAGGTTTCTCATGCAAAATTAAGTAAATTAAAACTAGTCCTACCTTATGGTAAGGGATACTGTCCGTAATCCAGGGGGGCTGAACGTTGTCTCGCCGGCGCGCGCGCGGGCAAAACGATCTCCACACAACCCCCGATGGGATACTCTTACAGCTAACACTCTTATACTACACAATGCCCTAATAGGCTGCTAAAACTTCCCGGCGCTTTTCAAAGCGAACACACACGGGTTACAAGTCCGTACCCCGACCGGAGCCCTAGTAGGTGCAAAACGAAATCTCGGTCCCAATATGGGTAGGTAACTTGCGCGGCACGTCGCTACAGAAACACACGAACTTGTCTCACGGCTGCTTACGGCCAACTGATCCTACACGCGGCCCGAGCGCATTGTCTCGTGACCTTGACAATGACAACTGCCCGCTCGCAAGCGCGCGTGAACATCCTATATCTTTGAAAATATTCAAGATAATTCAAAATGAAAACTTGTTTTGTGTAGCTAATATTTCGAAAAACATTTTAAAGAAAAGAAAAAAAATCAGTAAAATACCGTATTATCGCGACAGTTATCTGCCGGACAGAACTACCAACTAAACCTGACCTAACGACTATCAACTGCTAGTGTATGGCCTCAAAGCCGACTTCGACTATTGCCGAAAAGCAATGATGGGTCTAATGTGTGTGGCCGATGGAGGTCTCGAACGGCAGACGGCCGATCCGATCTAGCGATAGGCGACAAAATTCACCCCTACCGTATCTAAATACTAACTAGACACATTCACTAGAGAAAAGTAGGAATTAAGTAAGTAGGTAGGCAAAACATAAATAAACAACATTTCAAAGTGCCTAATGATGAGAACTTGCAATTGAGGGGGGCTGTGGCATGTCCGTCGTGCGACGCCCTGACCGGCGTTCTGCAGCTTCTGCAGTGTACACGATGGACTCGCTGCAGGGTTGCCCGGTGACCCGAAGATTATGAGAGCTGAAGGCACTTTTACTCAACTAATCTAGAAAACAAGCGGACTTAAGACTACTTAGAAAAGCTGCATGGTATTATACTTTGTAGTAGCATGGGTCCTAACTTCTATAAAGCCGGGTATCCACTATGTTCGCGAACCTCTTGCAACTGCTCCAATAGTGGATACGTTCACGCTCCTGGAGCGTGCAACGGTACGCGCTCCGCGCTCCAATCGGTGGCGGTTTTCGGGCGAACACATAGAGGAGTTTAGTCTTTTCGTGGACGCGAGCAAATAGATGCGCGTATCGTCTCTATCAGAGCAGTTGCAGATGCGTGGAGCACACACAGCTGGTGCACGAACATAATGAGGGTATCCATTAACAGCGCTTAACAGCTAATTTATACAAAGCAAAAAGTTCTATATTATGCTATTGGAATAAAACTCAAAAAACAGTAGTATAAGACAGTTTTAAAAGCAGCAAAATATAAGACCCCATGAATTTGCAGCCCATTGAAGCTCTTGTTACGTTCGCATTAGGAGCTATGCGTTCGTATTAGGAGTATATATGTCCTGTCCTAGTTAATAGCACTACTACTTTGTCACCAGGCCCCCACGATGGCGGCATCGGCGGTGGTCCAGGGCGACTCGTGCGAGTTCGCCTCCCCCAAATACTTCGCCCTGTGCGGTCTCGGCGGTATCCTGTCTTGCGGTGAGTATCAAATAAACTACAATAGGGGACTCACCTCACCAGCCCCCCACGATGGTGGTCCGGGGCGACTCGTGCGAGTTCGCTTCCCCCAAATACTTCGCCCTGTGCGGTCTCGGCGGTATCCTGTCCTGCGGTGAGTATCAAATAATTGTAATAGGGGAGTCACCTCACCAGCCCCCCACGATGGTGGTCCAGGGCGACTCGTGCGAATTCGCCTCCACCAAATACTTCGCCCTGTGCGGTCTCGGCGGTATTCTGTCCTGCGGTGAGTATCAAACAAACTACAATAGGGGAGTCACCTCACCAGCCCCCCACGATGGTGGTCCGGGGCGACTCGTGCGAGTTCGCTTCCCCCAAATACTTCGCCCTGTGCGGTCTCGGCGGTATCCTGTCCTGCGGTGAGTATCAATTAAACTACAATAGGGGAGTCACCTCACCAGCCCCCCACGATGGTGGTCCGGAGCGACTCGTGCGAGTTCGCCTCCCCCAAATACTTCGCCCTGTGCGGTCTCGGCGGTATCCTGTCCTGCGGTGAGTATCAAATAACTGTAATAGGGGAGTCACCTCACCAGCCCCCCACGATGGTGGTCCAGGGCGACTCGTGCGAATTCGCCTCCACCAAATACTTCGCCCTGTGCGGTCTCGGCGGTATTCTGTCCTGCGGTGAGTATCAAACAAACTACAATAGGGGAGTCACCTCACCAGCCCCCCACGATGGTGGTCCGGGGCGACTCGTGCGAGTTCGCTTCCCCCAAATACTTCGCCCTGTGCGGTCTCGGCGGTATCCTGTCCTGCGGTGAGTATCAAATAAACTAAAGTCCGTTCGGTTAGATAATGTCGGTACACCCGCACGGCATTGTGGCTCTTGCTATAAAATGCAGATATAAAATAATACACTCAAGTTGGGTACCAAAGTCAATTTTAATGAAAATTTGGATATTTTTATATAAAAGGAAGTTAAATAAGTGATTTACAAATAATAATAATTTTTATAATTTTTTTATATGATTATTAAGATTACTTATCATCGCTCGAATCGTGGCAAGTCATAACCATCGTTACCACCTGTATTTATAATAAACATAGATTATTTAAGAAAATATAATTTTATAAATGCTGAGTCCCAAAATCCAATTCCATTTTCGGGTGTACGCCGCACGCGGCTTCTTTTGTTTATGCGGCGGCATCCTTTGACAAGCAGCGGCACGTGCCAAGGCGGCGCGATCAAAGGGCGACACTATCTAAGCGAATGGACTTTACAATAGGGGAGTCACCTCACCAGCCCCCCACGATGGTGGTCCGGGGCGACTCGTGCGAGTTCGCTTCCCCCAAATACTTCGCCCTGTGCGGTCTCGGCGGTATCCTGTCCTGCGGTGAGTATCAAATAAACTACAATAGGGGAGTCACCTCACCAGCCCCCCACGATGGTGGTCCGGGGCGACTCGTGCGAGTTCGCTTCCCCCAAATACTTCGCCCTGTGCGGTCTCGGCGGTATCCTGTCCTGCGGTGAGTATCAAATAAACTACAATAGGGGAGTCACCTCACTAGCCCGCCACGATGGTGGTCCGGGGCGACTCGTGCGAGTTCGCTTCCCCCAAATACTTCGCCCTGTGCGGTCTCGGCGGTATCCTGTCCTGTGGTGAGTATCAAATAAACTACAATAGGGGAGTCACCTCACCAGCCCCCCACGATGGTGGTCCGGGGCGACTCGTGCGAGTTCGTTTCCCCCAAATACTTCGCCCTGTGCGGTCTCGGCGGTATCCTGTCCTGCGGCGAGTATCAAATAAACTACAATAGGGGAGTCACCTCACCAGCCCCCCACGATGGTGGTCCGGGGCGACTCGTGCGAGTTCGCTTCCCCCAAATACTTCGCCCTGTGCGGTCTCGGCGGTATCCTGTCCTGCGGCGAGTATCAAATAAACTACAATAGGGGAGTCACCTCACCAGCCCCCCACGATGGTGGTCCGGGGCGACTCGTGCGAGTTCGCCTCCCCCAAATACTTCGCCCTGTGCGGTCTCGGCGGTATCCTGTCTTGCGGTGAGTATCAAATAAACAATAGGGGAGTCACCTCACCCTTCCCCAAATATTTCGCCCTGTGCGGTCTCGGCGGTATCCTGTCTTGCGGTGAGTATCAAATATAGTCCCACACTCCTGTCTGTTCCGGAGTACTATAACAATATCTCTATATTGTGGTACTATTATATATTCTGTGGTTCCGGTGACAGAGGAGAGGAGCCACTTGCAATATTAAAAGAAGCTGTCATAATGGACATTCATATAAAAAACGTTTTAGCACCAGTGATCGGAAAACCCATTTATAAGGTTAACCGGTATAAACGGTTAACAGGTCATTCTGTTAACAGGTAAAATCGGTTAACAGTTCATTCGGTTAACAGGCAAAATCGGTTTACAATTCATTCGGTTAACAGGTATCATTGGTTAACAGTTAATTCGGTTAACAGGTTATGAGTTCATTCGGTTAACCTTTTAAAACTGTTAGGAGTTGGCTGTAAGCCAGCGCGTAGGTATTGACGAAGCTAATCTGTGTCTCCGCTCTACCTAGCACGAAAAAATTGTAATTTAGAAAATTAATAAAATTAATAATGTTACTGTTTTTTTTTGTCAGAAAGTAACCTTACGTAGGTATTTGATGCTTTTAATTTGCCATACTCAACATCTGCGGGCTGATGCAGCATCCTAAAGATAATCGAAGGAACTCCTTAACATTTCAACGTAACCACTTCGATTTTGGGCTCGTTTGAATCGTCTTGATGAAAACTCTTGTATTAAGTAGTTTCCAAGATCTGATGTTAGAGTCAGGAAGTGTTTGATGGAACTCCTCAACAAAATCAACGTAACCACTTTGAGTTTGGGCTCGTTTGAATTGTCTTGATGAGAACTCTTGTGCCAAGTAGTTTTCAAAGTCTATTGCTGGAGCCAGGAAGTGGGTGATGGAACTCTTTAACGATTTAACGTAACCAGTTTAGTTTTGGGCTCGTTTAAATTGTATTGGTGAGAACTCTTGACAAGAAAACAGCAAAGCAATGTTTAAAATATTAAAAAAATCCGAAATTGCGCCCAACTTTTTTGTTTGTGGGCTAATTTTGACAAAACTCGGTTTTTGGTACTATTTTGTCAAGAAAACAGCAACGCAATGTTAAAAATATTGAAATATTTAAGATGGCGGCCAACTCTTTTGTTTGTAGGCCGATTTCGATGAAACTCTGTTTTTGGTATTATTTTGACAAGAAAACAGCAACGCAATGTTAAAAATGACAAAAGGTCGAAACAGTAATAATAATAAACTAATAATACTCTGCCAAATATTCAACTCTAAAAAGAATACAAAGTCGGTACAACAATTTGTCTAAAAAACAAGATATTGACATTTTCTCGTACAAATTAAAAACATTTAGACGCAATGTTCTTGATTCTTTTGTTTCTCGGTCCTGTCCACTATAAAAGACTTGTTTTTTATTTTCTTATTCAGCTTATTACTTTACTTATCTAATTTGTTTTAATTAAATTTATTTATTTAATTTAATTTTGATTTTATTTTGATTAATTTAATTTTTAATTTTAATTTTTAATTTTCTATTTTGATACTTACTGAATTTATTTTGTGCTTTTGTTTTGATTCTGCAATTTATTACTTTTTTTTATTATAATTTTATTTAGATCGCTGCTTGCTATTTATGAATTTACTTTGATTTCTTAGATAATTAGTATTAATTTATATATTATTATTTTAGTTAAACTTGTATTTTTTATTGCATGCCGTGACTGCCTTAAATTAAGCCAGCACTTAGCTTCAATTTTAGTCATATCATGTATTCGTTCCATGTAATGGTGTATGTCTTGTTGGTAGTCCTATAATAAATAAACAAATAAACAAATAAAGGGAATAATAATAATAACCCTTGCCATAGTAGGTGGCGCTCTGCTATGGTCGACAGCCTTTCCCTTGCAACTCGTGGGAACGATTTGAAAAGAATAAAAGTAAAAAATGCAAATAAAAATGCTACCCAGTTTCAAGTTGTTGTAGCAGAGTCTATGACTCAGAACACATCATCGGATAATTCCCGAGATCCGACCCAAATACCCGAGTTAAGGAACTCGACTCCAGTTAGGCGAAGTAGTAGAAAGACAGAATAGGTACAGACCATCACCACACATATCTGACATACAGGAACCTTTTCGCCCAGCAAGTACAACTTCATATACTCTATCATTAGTAACAGTAGAGGAAGACTTGTCAGACGGTCCAGAATTTAATACAATAGCTCCTAACTTAGATGTTGCGCGGGAGGGTAACCCCCTATTGCCGGTATCCACTAAGGCAGGGAAAAATGGAGTAGGCATGAAATGGAGCCCAGAAATTAACAAGTTTATTATGCGTTCTTATTATTATATCACTAAACTCGAAACAGACCACTTATAGGAAAATACTTCATGAACTCTTTTGCAAACAATATCCCTACGTAAATGTATCCGAACAAAGAGTATCAGACCAGAAGAGAGCAATAATAAGTACCAAATATATTTCAGTTATAGAACTAAATCATTTAAGAGAAGAAGCAAGAAAGAAAATATTTGTAGAAATAATACACTGCAAAACAATAGACCCAACACTTTTAATACAAATGCCAAACTCACCTACAGAATTTCCAGATTCACAAGACAACCACACGAAAAGTCAAAACAGTCTGTTTTTCTCTACTCCAGAAGGCAACACTCAGACAGATAACTTATACATCGACACCAACAGAAAACACAACCCTGTATTTAGAAAACGAAATAGATTGCTTCGATGTATCTCAAAAAAATACAACCTTTACGACACAAAATCTACATGATAAATTGTTCACTTTACAGAGGAACTAACCCAACATCTAGACCAAAATCACAAAAGTTAAAATACAGTAAAAACCTGACAAGACTGCTAAATGTATTTAATGAACAAATATTGAACCATTTTATTTCCGATGATTTACAGATGAAGATATCCATTTACTTATATACTGTACAGCACTCACAATTGGTCAAGAAAACGAACCTAATTCAAAACAAACAAATGAAAGATCTTTCAACAAAGATCGAGGTAAGCCAGGTTGGTAAAGTAGATTAGAAAGAGACATAGACACACTGAGAACAGATATAGGTAAACTAGCACAATGCATAAATAATAATAGATCGAAAAGAGTCACAGAACGAGTAGAGGAAATATTCAGAAACAAAAGGTAATATACTAAACATGACAGTAATAATAAGAAACCTGACGAATTCCTAGACACACTTAAACAGAGACTAGCACGTTAAGTAAACAGACTAGTAGATATTATAATAAATTTTTGAAAAGGAAATCTGATAACAAACAATTCAAAACATGCGAAAAATCATTCTACAGAAGTTTAGGCTCAGGTAATACACATATTGATAGTTCAAAGATATAAATTGAACAATGCAAGACCAAAGCACTACACGGTCGATACCCCCATGAATTGCAGCAACCACATATTGATGCTGAAGCCTCGAACAATTGTTACAGATTAGTGCACTTTTTCCGGAAACCGAAGGATTTGCCATTGCAATTCAAGATCAAGTCATTACTACGAAAAACTACAAAAACATATTATTAAAGACTATAACATAACAGATGGTAAATGCCGTAAATGCCACAAACATCCAGAAACTATTCAAGTAAGTAGGTATACTGACCTAAAAGATGAAATATTGAGGGTTTGGAGATAAAAGTTTATATTGTCCCACTAGTCTTATCGACAATTCTAGACACGGCCCGGATAGTGAGAAGGTTCATGTCTCTGGATCCTTAACCATATAGGTAGCCGGGACCCTGATCTTGCGACCGTTGAGGAACTGCATTTTTGTATTTTTTAGTGTGATATATTGTAAAAGTTTTATGTTTAGAAATATAGTTTTGTATGTATTTTAAATAAATAATAATTATAAATAGTTTCTTACAATAACACCAATTATCTAGCTCATAAGTAGTTATCATTGAGAAACTGTGTTATGAAAACTAGATAACGGTTAAATATATACTTATATACTTTTTTACATACTTAATTTAATATACATAGTTAACACCCAGACCAAGACAAAAGTTGGCCGCCATCTTGGATTCTTAATATGTTTAACATTGCGTTCTTGTTTTCTTGTCAAAATAGTAGCAAAAACCGAGTTTCATCAAATACGGCCCACAAACAAAAGAATTGGCCGCCATCTAGGATTTATTAATATTTTTAAAATTGCGATCATGTTTTCTTGTCAAAACAAAAAAAACCAAAAACAGAGTTTCATCGAAATAATTATTTTATTAATTTAATTTCGTATTACCTACCAATATGTACCAACCCGGAGTAGATCCACCTACAGTCTTCACATTTTTTAATTTGTGACCTACTCCCTTCCGTACTTACGTAAATAAATACCTATACCGGCGTCAGTATCGCCCAACTTCAAGGTCGTCTTCCTACTGCTGTATGGAAAAAGTAAGAAATAATTCTTCACCAAATAAATAACGTAAGTACTTTGAAGTCGGGCGTGAAACATGTACAATTTTTTGTTGTTTTTGTTAAAACCCGCCCGACTTCAAAGTACTTACGTTATTTATTTGGTGAGGAATTATTTCTTACTTTTTTGATGTGGTTTTTTAGAAGGCGGTTTTATTTTTTTATAAAAATAATTTTTTTTTCACTCTTTTTAGTGCATCGTGCAGGCAATTTGCGTGTTTTCTGGTAATTAGGTATGTGATCAAACTCAAAACCTCCTTTTCGAAGTCGGTTAAAATACCTTGAGGTATCCCCTTTTTAACAAAACAAGAATCATCTAAATCGGTTTATAAACAAAGGAGTTAGGGTGATTACGCCAAACGTCGGCCCCCCCCCCAAACCTCGGCCGTCTGCACATTTTCAAATTGCGTTCATTCAAAAGGTACTTAAATGGAAATTTTTCCACTCGAATTGCAACCTTAGTTCATACTCTATACGTACAAACGGTTACTATCCGATTACGTTTCTCGCTCTTCGCACACTGAGCGTCAGTAGCGATCCTGTCGTTGAAGCGCTAGGTTCATTGTGAAAGTAGCTAACTTGCTGTGAATACCCACGCATCGGGGATTGATATTACACCTATAAGGCGTTTCTTTTTTTTTGCTTTAAGCTTTGATATCACTAATAAGTAAATTTTACTATATTTTAAGATAGTTTTTTAACGTTTTGTATAATTGGATTATGAGAAAAATAGGGGGCCGCCATTAGAATATCAGTTTTGACTTAAAACCCTATACTCGGCCGGGGCCGACTTAAAGTAAATGCAGTCTGTTTTATAAATTAAAATTCTACTAATCACATTGGCTGAATAGGAGAATTCGCAAAGCCTTAAGGTAAATAAATCCATTTTACGTTTAATAGCCAAATACCGGCCGGGGTGATATTAGTTTAATCACGAGATATAAGGTACACTAAACTTGGGCCGACTTTAGAAATATTAAAGGTCATAATGTCGGCCATCCTCAAATTCGACCGCCACTATACAGGAGGATTACTTTTGTGTTTACCACAGCATAAAAAAACTATAAACCTTTATTTTTATTTTATCTGACTTATTTTATCATTCTTAAATACTATTAGGAAGACGTCATAGTTATTTTATCATTCTTAAATACTATAACGGTGACGTGAAAGTTTAACTAACAATCACTGTTGATATACCTTAGTATTTTTTTAACCTCTTTGACTATTAAATTCTGTTTTAAATTCGATTTTTTATGACATAAGTACTTACTTAGTTATTTACTTTTATTTAATTTTATTGTGATGTTTAACTTGTTATTTAACTATAGGTACCTAATTTAATTATACTAACATTGTTAAAGTGTAAAAAACAACAAAAACAAAATATGTAAGTATACTTACTTAAAAAAATTAATCATGTTAATATTTTTCATTGTCTTAATTTGAAACACCCTATACCCGGCCGACATTTGGGAAAAACGCGACCGACTATAGGCAGTAAACGGCCGACTTTAGGGTTTTTTCGTTCTCGACGCTTTAGTACCCTAATACTTTTTTCTTATAGTAGAGAAGTCAACCTTATGCCTAGAAACATAAAATAGATTTATCAACCTGTCTCAAAACGCATCACAATCTATCTTTAGTTCCAAACTGATGGAGCCAGAGCGATCCAAAGTGAGAAAATCCGTAAGGGGGCCGACGTTTAGCGTATTCACCCTATGCCTAAAGATAAGTATTAAATTCACATAAAGTGGTAACGAAAACGACAGTCTCTTCAAGATTTCCTGAAAACTACTGAACCGATTTCAAAATTTCAAAAAATGGGACCAACTTGGAAACCAACCTGATGTAATAACGTTTGAACCATTTCAATCGGTTCAGCCGTCTTCGAGTAATCGGTGGACATACACAAAAAAAAAAAAACTTACATACAGACGAATAGAGAACCTCCTCCTTTTTGATTTAGAAGTCGGTTAAAAATTGGTTAATACTGTGGTAATAAGGTGACTAGGGAAATACATAATGACATTATAAATAAAGTAAAACAAAAAACCCCAGTAGAAAGCATAATTCAGATTTTCCTACAGGAACGGGTATCACCGTGCGAAGCAGCTAGTCAATATTAATCGTTATCATGATTAACGCTTACGATTGATAATCGTAATCATCAAAATTATGATTACGACTAATTAGTTTTAATCGTTAGTCACGACTAACGTCGTGTAGTCCACGCGGGCAAAGCCGCGAGCGGAAGGCTAGTTAGCTTAGCAATGAAAGAGACATGCGTGGCGCGCGCGTACGGCCGGCTGGCCTACGCGCGGAGGCGCGGCGGGGTGGCGGCCGGCGGCGGCGTTCAAACGAAACGAATCGGGCCGAGCGATTTTGAACTTTACTTGCAATAACCTTTATCAATTCGGTTACGGTTACGGTTAACCGATTGACGAATAAACCGAAATTATTCTGTATACAGTTGTACCTGTTAACCGATATTTTTAAGGGTTATTAACAGATACATTTCGGTGGGTTAACCCTAACCGTCCGATCACTGTTTAGCACAGTTTTAGCTCCAAAAATTGCCACTGGAACAGAAATGCTTATAACTACATACTACAAATAGGGGACCTAACTGTTATTTTTTTGTAGCACGTGTGTTTCTTTAGAACCTATTCTTGCGAAGTTAAAAATAACTTTTTACTAACAAAAAAAGTTAACATTTTTCTAATCTGGATTAGCAATTTGGTCATGATTGATCAGCTTGTAACAATTACTTAGATTTACAATTCGATTACGTAACCTAAACTCAAGATATGGCATTATGGATCAGTGCAGTATCAGTTATTTTTTATCATATCTTCAATCACTGTGACACTGTCTCGGACCGATATACAGTGCCACAAACTTTGCTGTGCCGGTGGCCAAAATGTGAAACTAACGTAATTTTTTTAATGTCATTTTGCTGTCAAGTTGATGTCCAACCATAGCGCTGCTGGCGGCTGAAGTTCTTAGAAGTCAGGGCCGGTTAAATTACTACAAAAAAAAAGAAAAACGTACGTAGCGCCGCTGTCACCGGCACAGAAAAGGTTGTGGCACTGTAGTTATTTTGGGTGTTGCTATTAATTAACTTTTTTTTTATTTTTAAATATTATAAAGAGGAAAGATTTGATTGTTTGTTTGTATTGGATAAACTCCAAAACTACTGAACTGAATTTAAAAATTCTTTTACCATTAGAAAGCTTCATTCTTTCTGAGTGTCATCCCTTACTTATATTTATACTTCTATCTATACTAATATTATAGAGCAAAGCTTCGTATGTATGTACTGAATAAACTCAAAAACTACTGGACCGATTTCAAAAATTCTTTCACTTTTGGAATGCTTCATTATCCCTAATTAACATAGGCTATATTTTATCCCGATATTCCCAAGGGAACGGGTACCACGCGGGTGAAACCGCGAGGATCCGCTAGTTATATGTATTATAAACGCGAAAGTTTATATGTATGGAATTGGATGTTTGTTACTCTTTCATGCAAAAACTACTAAACGGATAGCCTGGATTAAAACAAACTTTTTATCCCGATATTCCCATGGGAACGGGAACCACGCGGGTGAAACCGCAGGCGGCCGCTAGTAGGCTATATTTTATCCCGATATACCCACGGGAATAGGTTACAGGCGGCTGAAACTGCGGGAAGCCACTAGTTTTCTTTATTATTAAGTAGCCCTCTTATTTGCTTGGCCCTTTTATTTTGGCTATTTGACAATACCACCTCTATTGAACGGGCCGGATATGGTAGTTCTAAAGGTGCCTGTTGCAAAATGTCCGATTAGGAGATACTTTCCAGTTTAATTGACAGTTTTGTATGGACTAGGTATCTGTCAAGTAACAGCTAATGAAAACTTACTGACATTGTGAAACAGGCTCTTAGTAAAAAAGGTAACAGGTGAAAATGTCACAGCACATTCCTGTGTGACATAGGCTATATTTTATCCCGATATTCCTACTGGAACGGCTACCAAACAGGTATAATATGACATAAACTGTCTTCCAGGTATCACCCACACCGCTGTGGTGCCCCTCGACCTGGTCAAGTGCCGTCTGCAAGTAGACGCTGACAAGTACAAGAATGTGGTCAACGGCTTCAGAGTGTCCGTCCGCGAGGAGGGCATGAGAGGGCTGGCTAAAGGATGGGCACCTACCTTCATTGGTTATTCCATGCAGGTAACTATAATCGCCATATACAGTACTCTACACGCAGGTAACTAATCACCATTTATTTGTCACAAACATAGTAATTAAGATTGTAGGTTATATACGGTACTCTTATGCAGGTAACAATAGTCACCATGTACAGTACTCTACTCTATGTAGGTAACTATAATCACCATATAGTACTCTATGCAGGTAACTATAGTCACCAATTATACAGTACTCTATGCAGGTTACCATAGTCACCATATACAGTTTATACAGGTAAATATTAGTCACCATATACAGTACTGTATGCAGGGAACTATATTCAGTACTCTATTTTTGTTTACCCATTTCGTGACAAACAATCAATAAGTGTTTTAACTGCCAAATTCGCAGTTCGAAAGTACATTGGATTTAATTTACAACAAAATCACATAGTAAATATCCACTTTTCCCAAAATAATAATTATAATGCTATAATGAGCATTTAAGTTTAAAAAGCTATAAACACATCTTAGATTTCTGCGCGAAGTGTTTTATTTAAAAAGCTACTTTGATATCACCAATGATTATAAAAACAACCAATTGTTCCTACCGAACACCTGAAGACATCAACCCAATGAGACCACATCCACAACCATCTCCTTCACCCACATCACAACTTCAACTAACCGTCTCCTTCTTCCAGGGTCTGTGCAAGTTCGGTCTGTATGAAGTCTTCAAAGTACTGTACTCTGGTATGCTGGACGAAGAGACAGCGTATGTGTACCGTACTGGTGTGTACTTGGCTGCCTCGGCTACGGCTGAGTTCTTCGCTGATATTGCTCTGTCGCCATTGGAGGCGGCTAAGGTAAGATTTATTTTGACAGAGTTTTAAAGACAAGCACGAAAATCTCGTCAAAGAAAAGGGCAAAAAATGATGCTGTCAAATATCTATTTAACTTTAGTTCCTTCAACGACCGAAAGAGTCAAAGTTGGCTACTGTTAGACTTGCACAATTTATTATTATGCGCGTAAACTTATAGATTTTTTAAGTTACATTATAAAACATGGAAAAATACTGTAGAATTTGGAATTTGGGAAAAAAGGGATCAATACAGTTGAAAATCAGCATCAGGCTGTGTTGAGCAGCCCAACGTTTTTTTTATTGTATTTGCTGTAGCCAAATAAAGAGAATTCATTCATTCTTTCTTATGCTCGTTCTGCTATACCTTACCAGAGTAAAAATGAGTATTCTATATGCCTACTAAAGATCACAAAGCGAGATATGACCGATATGACGTATGGTCTGGCCGTCGGTACGGCACGGAATAACGTTGGGTATACGTCTTTTGCGTTTACTTGCCACCAGGGTTGACAAAAATCATGTTTTTTATTTTAATAAAAATATCTGTTTTTTTATAATCGGGATTTTTCTTTTTTTTATAGGTTTTGCAACCATTACCTACCGAAGAAATTAAATTTTTTAAACTTTTATTTTTTTGTGTTTGGGGTTGTTTATTAAATTGGCGGGCCGCAATTTTTAATGAATTAAGAAACCCTGACTTTATCAACTCTCAGCAAACAAACTATAGGTTGTGAAAGGTAAAATGTTTACTAAATTATTGTTATTTTCCTACAGGTCCGAATCCAAACCATGCCCGGTTTCGCGAGCACGTTGCGCGAGGCGTGGCCCAAGATGGTCCAGAACGAGGGCTACGGCACTTTCTACAAGGGCCTAGTCCCACTGTGGGGCAGGCAGATCCCATACACCATGATGAAGTTCGCCTGCTTCGAGAAGACCTTGGAATTGTTGTACAAGGTTAGTCCTAATGAGTCATGGTGAATCACAGACTTTTAAACTTTGACTTTTTTACTTTCACTTTGACTTTGACACTTTTGACTTTGACTTTATACTTTTAACTTTCACTTTTACTTGACTTTCGAGCCTAGGGGTGGTGTTCGTAACCTTCTACAAGGGCCTAGTCCCACTGTGGGGCAGACAGATCCCATACACCACGATGAAGTTCGCCTGCTTCGAGAAGACCTTGGAATTGTTGTACAAGGTAAGTCGGAATGAGTCAAGGTTTATCACAATCACAACCTAATCTACATAAAATATTTTGACTGAATTTTTGAGTTATCTTTTGACTTTGACTGTTTTAATTTGACTTTTGACTTTGAATTTTTGACTTTATACTTTTTACTTTGACTTTGACTTGACTTTCGAGCCTAGGGGTGTTCGTAACCTTCTACAAGGGCTTAGTCCCACTGTGGGGCAGGCAGATCCCATACACCATGATGAAGTTCGCCTGCTTCGAGGAGACCTTGGAATTTTATTGTTGTACAAAGTGTGTCCTAATGAGTCATGGTGAATCACAAACTAATCTACATAAAATAAATTGACTGACTTTTTGACTTTGACTTTATACTTTTGACTTTTACTTGACTTTCGAGCCTAGGGGTGGTGTTGGTAACCTTCTGCAAGGGCTTAGTCCCGCAGGCAGATCCCATACACCATGATGAAGTTCGCCTGCTTCATTCATCACTGTGAAGATATTACTACCTCTACACACGAATGTTTTTCTAAATACTTCATTTTCCATTTCAATAATAAAAATTGCATTGTGAATGGTAAAAAAAGTAAAAATTTGTATAACAAAACTGTTCATTTTCTTCCAGTTCGTCGTACCCAAGCCCCGTGACCAGTGCAGCAAGGGTGAACAGTTGGTGGTGACTTTCGCGGCCGGTTACATCGCCGGCGTGTTTTGCGCCATCGTCTCCCACCCTGCTGACACCGTCGTGTCCAAGCTCAACCAGGTAACTTCATCATCATCATCATCATCAGACCAGTGTAGCAAGGGTGAGCAGTTGGATTGGACACAAGCGTTCTTTATGGATCGATAAGGAGAATGTGCCATCATAACCCACAACACGGGCCCAATGTGGTTTGGTCGATTTGGAAAATTCTATGTTGGGAGACCTTGTAACAAGAAAAGAATAGGCAAGGGCCTTTTTTAACCGACTTCGAAAATTTAAAAGGAGGAGGTTATCTATTCGTCGCGTTTTTTTTTTCTTTTATATGTATGCACACCGATTACTCGAAGATGGCTGAACCGATTGAAATGGTTCAAATGTTATAACATCAGGTTTTTTCCCAAGTTGTTCCCATTTTTTATAATACAAAGTTATCAAATTGAATTATGACCTTAATCTTCATGTAGGTTTACTTTTCATTACGAAATAGCATAATAAAATTGAGTCAAGTATAATATGAATAGAAGTAGGTAATCAACTTTAAATAAAATAAATAAAAAATCTTGTCAAATTGCTATGTTGCCCGATGACGAAAAAAAGCGCTTGGAGGGATTATAGCGAGTGTTGCCAGCGACTAAAACAGTCGCTCTGTGTTGCCACAGCGTGGGACGCGCGCTATGCCCCGTGATAACCAAGATTATGAGATCTGAGGGCTAATTTATTAATAAAAAAAAGTTAACTATGCAAACTACAAACTTTCGATTCATAGTTCGCAAAATACGTAAAATAAAAATAAGTTCTTTTGGCTTAGCATTGCTTACAGTGGGTATCTGAGTAATCTTAAAAGTAACTTCGCAAATTGCAAATATCAAGGGTTCGACTCATATTAGAGAGTTTGACTCCCAATAGACAATCTAATAGGAGTTGAATATAAATTGTCTAGAAGTAACTTTGTTTAACCTTTAACTGGTGACCTGCCCGTCTCTCAGACACCGCGTTTCGTTTTTTTGATATTTCTCTTCGCCGTTTTGCCGCTTCCTCCCACCCACCTCGGTACCTTCCGCATTCACCTCGCACCTTCACTCAGTAGTAGTCGCACCCGCGCAACGACTCTCGTGTTACCTGTGTGGAGCTCTCGCCGTCTCACAGACGTCAGGTCAGTACTAATGTATATTTTACCTATGTGTCTGTAGTACGTCACCTCACTGTTACTGTACACAACTTCATAGTGTCTGAGAAATGTCACAGCGGTAGTAATGTGTTGTATTTTTTTATAGAATGTCTGACGATGAACAACCCTGCTCTGCTAAAAGAAGAAGGGTTGTTAGGCAGCGTGATATATCACAAGAGTTATTAGGAAAGAGTGACGTCGAGTGCAGCATTTTTGATGACGATTTAGACGACCCTGAATTCGTTTTAGAAATTGAGCATGATAGCAAATCTGAGCAATCTGGAGACGAAAACAACAGCACGGCTGTTGAAGAACAGCGTCCTGAGGAACTAAGGTAGATCACCCGAAATAGTCCTCAAGCTACAGGGTATACAAGCAACAGTGGTGGGCCGTCCATGAACAGCACCACAGAGTTACAGCAACCAAACCACAGTGGGAGCCACCAGCTTGTCGCTTGCTGGGGGCGTAATAGATTCAAATGGTTCTCGCAATCACCTTCAAGATCGGCCAGGACTCAATTACACAATATATTTCATATTACCGGGTTTATAATGAGAAACTACTCCCACGAGCTATAAAGAGAGTAATTGATGTTGACGACTTACCACGTAAACCAGCTTCTGCCATGCCCCAAACCATCCTGGGACTAAAAAAACTTGTACCATTTGGCCTAGCTGTATAAAATGACGTACTAGGTTCTCATGTACTTACTGTCATACACCTATGGGCTTAAACTGCTGTAAGCAAATATGTGATAGCCATTCCTAGTAAGCGATGTTTGATGTTTGTAGTTTTTTTATTCTTGTATCTAAGGCTAACTTTACCTACTATGTTTTGTTGATTAGTATCTAAATAATCTATAAATAATGTTAAGAGGGTTTCAAATTATATTTTTCGGTGCAAGAAGGCCCATTTTAAGTTTGTTCCTATTTTTTTAAAGAAAAGTTCCATACATATTAAAAACTGTTTTTATGAAAAAACCTGTTGTTTGTTTTGATTCATATTTAATCATTATTTATATTAATGTATGTATTATTAAATGGTTGACTTAAAATTAATTGTCTGTTAGTCACTTTTTTGTTTACCCTTTTTTTTCATTGACGTCTCGTATACGTCGTGTCACCAAATACGCACTACTAACTCCAGGTCACCAGTTAAAGGCTAATAAAAAAAAACTGTTTCAACAGATGTAATTGTATAAACTTGTCATGTAAATCCACTATTTAATATCAAGCCGCAAATTGTTTCCTCATAAATAGACATTCATACAAACATAATCTCTGTTCCAGGACAAGACAGCCACCGTAGGCTCCATCATAGGCAAGCTCGGCATGGCCGGAGTGTGGAAGGGTCTCGGGCCCAGGATCGTGATGATCGGTACCCTGACAGCGCTGCAGTGGTTCATCTATGATGCGGTCAAGGTTGGTTGACGTGGCTTTTTTATTTTATTTAAGTGTAGTGTTTTGTTTTTTTTATTTATTTGAGTTTGTTTGTACTATGTTACAACTTGAAATTAATATTTGAAGTACTTAAAGTACTAATTTGAATGTAATATTTGTATTGTGTAATATTCTTGAACATTAAAATTCAAATAATGAAAGCATTGGACATGAATTAAAATGCGAAAATTTAATATTAGAAAAATAAAAATAGGACCCCATAGTAATTTCCAACCTGGGATCTTTCACTGTCCTGGTGAATGCTCTTACTACTAAGCTAGCTTAGCGTTAGAGCATTCGCCTGGACAGATTTGTTTGTTTGTTTGTAATACATAAACTCAAAACAACTATACCGATTTTAAAAATTCTTAAATTAATCCCCAGTGATATATATAGGCTTTACTTTATCCCGATATTCCCACGGGAACGGGTACCACGCGTAAAACAGTGGGGAGCTAGTTGCTCCCCACTGTTTTACGCGTGGGGAGCAACTAGCTATACGATGTAACTATCATTTTCAATGATTAATACAATCAACCAATTGTTCCTACCGACGATATCTGTGGACAACATTATTATGAGAGCTCAATTCCAATACATATATTTTCCATTCTATAAAAAAACATGACTAAACTTCTATACGTTTTCAGGTCTGGCTGAGAATGCCCCGACCACCGCCAGCCGAGATGCCCGAATCATTGCGCAAAAGGTTAGAAGCCGAGGAAGCCGCAAAGAAGAAGTAAATAGATACTAAAAAATAGTCTGACAATAACAACATCGCCAGAAACCAGTGGCTGCCGTAACATTATCAACTAAAAACTTTTTCGTCAAACCTCTTTCATGGAACCAAGATGGCGAAGACGGGGTTGCCATAGTAAAAATTTGGTTGTTTATGGTATAAATTTGTCAATTGCAATGTGGAAACCTTTTTTTTACTTAATTTATTGATGGGAAAGGGGTTGTTTTGATGTTGTAACGGCAGTGCCAGACTGAACCGAAGATATTAATGTATGTATGAGTGTGTCGTCCGTCACACAACGAGCAGTATTTTCTGATATTGTTAGCTGGTAACCCCGCGGCATGTTGTTACTAATAGTAAAAATGTTCCACACCGCCACAACTGTGTATGTATAGTTCCCAATGTGATTACCGCGTTACAATATATAAGTTTAAACAAAAATCATGTTAATTTATTTTGAAATAAATAATTATTTTATTTATTTTTGTTATTTTTTTAACCGCTTATTTCTCTACGTACCTATGTATTCCATTATTGAATATCAATAAACTATTAGATTTAATGCATTTGTTTAATTTTGAATAGTTAACGCCCAGATATAGACATGTTTACTCAATCAAAAGTGTTTTTTTGTTTTAGTTCTACATCAAATTTTTAGTAATGTCTCCCTGTTTACTGTCTTTATGGCTAGCAACGTTCGGGAGAACAAAGCAGCAAACATATGTGACGGCATAGGCACACGCCTTTGCCACAAAGTAACTACGCGGGCGGTTTGTGCCTTTGCCTACTACCACACGTTATGCTCTACAGCGGGACCACCTTGAGCTACGTTAATTTAATTAGCATCAAAAAAATGTAGAAAGTTTGTATAATATAATTGTATACGCAATTAAAAAAATGTACATATATCATTAGTTTCGTTGTAAAAACGAAATCAATGTGGTCCACCACAGGCTAACAAGCAAAATATTGTTTTGTCCGTGGACAAACTGTCTTTTATAATATTTTCGCTCTGTTCGGCTCAATCGTATTATCAGCCACGCACGTGCCACGGTGCCACGGCCACGGGCACTCTTCCGACACGCTACGCAACTCTTGCATTCTGCAAAATTCAATCTCAGTTTTGTAAAGATTGACTCGTAGAGTAGGTAATTATTATAAGGATTAATATCAAGATTATCCTTTTTTTTTTGCGTCGAACGACCGATCGTTTCCTATTGAAACAATCGCTCATCCGGCAACCTTCCGGACTACGGGGGAAGGAGGCAGTGAATCCTCATGGATACCATTACAGCCGGCTGTAATGGTTATGTCGGACTCTTACCGACTAAACACTGCCTGAAAACAGCTGTTACCTGGACGGGTATTTCAGCATATCTGTGGCGACCACGTCCCTGGAGGGCCGTGGCGCAGGGCGTCACCCGCCTAGGCGAAGTGCACACTGGGGATGACCAGCATCCAAAGGAGGTGACTGGTCATATCTGAAATCAAAAAACAAAAATACCGATGCCCAAAGCGGGCGTGTCGGCAATGAAATGAATTGAAATGTGGAAAAAATAAAATCGTATAAAACAAAGTAAAATGAAATGAATGAGGTTAGATCGACTGGCTCCCAGAAGGGGTAACCGCCGATTGAGAGGACTGGGGGAGACCTGAAGGGTCCTGTAAAATTACTGGGGGTTGACCGGAAGGGTCCTGAGGAGTGAGGGCTACAACGGCTTCCTGAGCCTCCAATAGGCGGGTCAGTCGGCCGTGAGCTTGTCGGGCGGGTCATTCAGGACGGATTTGGGTTTGCGGGATAGTGGGTTAGAGGAAGCGGGTACGACGTAGGTCGCTGTGGATTGGATGAGGGGATTTGAATGGCTCTCTGCGGATTCAAAGAATCGCTCGGATACCTTTCGGAAGTGTTGTTGGATGGTGGGTAGTTGGAGGTCCCATGCAAATCAGCGTTGCGGACATAGTAGGGGGCGGAGGCCGCGCGGCGGCAGAATATATTTTGGACTACTTGTAGTTTGCTAAGTGTTTTTGGACTGGCATGCGCGAATACAGCCGATGCGTATGACATCACCGGTCGTACGCAAACCTTGTAGAGCGTGCGCTTGTTGTGCAGTGACATTTTGCTATGTCGGCCTATCATAGAGTTTAATCTACCTAGGTAAAAACGGGCGTTGCGTGTCACTCTTTGGACGTGAGGCTCAAAAGTGAGTCCCTGGTCTAGAGTGACACCAAGGTATTTAGCCGACTTTTGCCAGGGGATGGATTTGCCTAGTAAAGTCGGGGGGCGGTCTTTGGGTGGGCAAGATTATCCTGATTATCACAACCCACGAAATGTGTAAAGATCCGTTTCTATCTAATACTTAGGTAGGTACATGAAGAAAATAACACGTTCGATTTTATTTTACGACATTACATCTATCAAAATAAGGAATTCAAACGACTTTGTATGAAGTTTATTGGTATCCATAAAGTTACGCGGTAGTCTTCTGCCCCCAGTACACGATGGCCGATCATGGTCGGCGACCATGATCAATACATCGTACATTGACACTTTTGAACGAACAAGTTTAAAAAGGTTCTTTCAAAAGTGTCAATGTACGATGTATTGTTCGTGGTCGCCGACCATGATCGGCCATCGTGTACTGGGGGCATTCCAGATGCGCCGCCTGTGATGACGGCTGTGACAGATCCAAGTTATTTACAACTTTTGGTAAGTACCTACCATTACCAAATTTTTTGGATTAAATGGCTGAATATGATGTATGTATATCTATGAGTAGAATAGAGTAGAACGACACCGCGCTGTTTCGTTAAACGACTAGGCAGTTCGCTAACGCGCGGCTGCGACATACTCATAATAATGTTATGTTGGTGAGGCTCATACTCGGCAAAAACTCTTCGGACGGCACGAAATAGGTCATTGTCTGTGGGGGTAACTACCTATGTGGTACCTAGGATTTGAATGATTGTTTAGTAGCTTTTTCAAATTAAGTGGTAGGCTCAGAACAATACAGTGCCACAAACTTTGCTGTGCCGGTGGCCAAAATGTGAAACTAACGTGATTTTTTTTAATGTCATTTGCTGTCAAGTTGATGTCCAACCATAGTGCTGCTGGCGGCTGAAGTTCTTAGAAGTCAGGGCCGGTTAAATTACTACAAAAAAATGAAAAACGTACGTAGCGCCGCTGTCACCGGCACAGAAAAGGTTGTGGCACTGTAGCTTTAGTTATTGTTCTGAGGTGGTAGGTAACCCCTCAAACGTCAATGTCAGACGTTAATCATCTGATCTCTGTCACTGTCAGTGTCAGTCAATAGTCATGTCAAATTTATTTCGTAAAAAAAGTTACATTTCGCGACGAAGATGTTTGATTGTGGTTTGATTTAATTTTGCATTATTTTTTATAAGTTGGAAAAGAAATGTAAAAGTTTAAAGTCGCCAAAATGGAAGAGACCCCGTCAGAAGATAGAATAGTTGAGGTGGAAACTATTCCTCCATCTCCTAGACGCGTTGGAAGAACTGTTGTTATTATTTTACTTGGTAAGTCACATTATTTTACCAAATTATACCAAAGTCTGTTTGTTTGAGAATGTTGAAAGTAGTGATTACATTCTCTCTGACTGTTGTCTGTTTTGAGCGCGTTTGTCTCTAGTAGTACTAGTTGGTTTGCGATGAATTTGAGACTGGACTATAGGGAATAATATATTCCATCTTTGTCTCAAAATTAAATCATAGAATGACTTAAATTTATAGCTGAACATTGGTGTGGTGATCTAAAATAACGTATAATAGGCACCAAATTCGCGGTTGGCCTCTATATTTAATCTTATACATAAGCACAGATTACTAAATAGTTACTATGTATCAGATAGCTCACTCCGCTAAGTCATCAAGCGGTTAAATAAATAGCAACTCTAACTATAACACAATAAAGTAGAATTCAGCTTGTACGGCGCAGGCAAATTACGAACGGCCACTCATTGTTGTTGCATCTCTTTCTATCGCATATATTCTAGCTCTTTTGCGGACCTAATTTCTATGGATTTACAACGCCGGCGTTGCCGCCGCGTTTTCGAGCCGACATGGGGAGTGAAATAGGCCTGACATAAGTCAGAAGCCACGGTTTTGGCCACCTTTTGCTCTAAAAGTTTTATTTAACTAAGTTTTCGTAATTTTCTGCCAATTGTAATTAACATCAAGTATTTTAAAGTAATAATAACCATTGCTAGAATTCCTTAAGTCATATGATTTTTTTTTCAATAAACACCATTTAAATTATTGTGTTGCATTTGATTGGCTTCTAGCACATTACAATAATATTGACTTAAGTAATCTGTGTTTAGTTTTGATTTTTCGCCAACCTATTTACAAAAGTTTGGCTATAAGTAAATAAGTTCCCAAAACCGGGGCATTTCGCACATTTTATGTTTAACAAAAAAAAAAAAAAAAATTTGAAGGAAGTACCTTTAGTGGTAGATAAATTCTCTACAATTTATGATATCATTTTTGTCTTAAATACCTATTAAGACCATTTAGCACTTACTGCCGCACTCAGAGACGCCAGCTAACTTTAATTGACTATTAAATCTCTTTCTGCCTCTTTTTTACGTCCAGTTTTGAATAAAGTAGGCAAGATATTTAATTGTCAATTAAAACTGGCATCTCTGAGTGCCTTAAAGTGAAAAGATATTTAATTGTCAATTAAAACTGGCATCTCTGAGTGCCTTAAAGTGAAAAGATATTTAATTGTCAATTAAAACTGGCATCTCTGAGTGCCTTAAAGTGAAAAGATATTTAATTGTCAATTAAAACTGGCATCTCTGAGTGCCTTAAAGTGAAAAGATATTTAATTGTCAATTAAAACTGGCATCTCTGAGTGCCTTAAAGTGAAAAGATATTTAATTGTCAATTAAAACTGGCATCACTTAGTGCCTTAAAGTGAAAAAATCCTTAAAGTTGCTACAAAGTGGTCTCCTGCCCTGCCCTATTATCTTATATAGGTACCTATACAATTTAAACAAATATAAAGAGTTAAATGCTTAGATGTAGGAATCGAAATTGAATAGGATATAGGAAGGTAATCTAGAGGAATAACTGGCCAATTTTAAAAATTGTCTCATCAGTAGAATGCTACATACATAGGTAATTCCAGAGTGACACTGGCTATATTTTATTCTGATATTTAAATGAGAATGGTACCAACCGGATTAAACAGGAGCTTGTATAAAACAATGTATAATTTTATTTTTCCAAACAGCTGCATAAAAATCAGTAACCTCAACCAACATTTATTATGTTTGTTTTTTTTTATTTTTTTTTATTTATCAAAAGGTATGTTATATCTTGCTTTATGAATTGATCGCTCATCATATGAATCATATAAGTACGAGATATTGTCGTGACATCAACAAAATATGCGTGAAAATTTGCCGCCGCTAAAATCTGCCGCTATAAGGTCATAGCCCACTTATACCGCACCGCTCCAACACCGCTCCTACCCAACACCGCCCTAAACGAAGGCGACAGCTAGCAGGCACCCAGCAGTCCACGCGGCGACAGCTAGCAGACTCCCAGCTGTCCACGCGTCGACTGCTATTCCCTCTATAGGTGCGCGGCGGCGACGGCGAGGCGACCGCTAGCAGTCAGCGCGTGGACAGCGCGCGGGCCGCGCGGCGTCAGCGAGGCGTCAACTACCGAGCAGTCTGACGGCGGTAAGCTCGCGGACCGCGCGCTGTCCGCTATTTTATATTGTTATTGTGAAATGCATCTACAGTGATATTAAGTCCATATTTGGCTGTTCATACTTTGGTTGGGTGGGAGCGGTGCGGTCTCAATGGGCTATGACCTATAGGCTATAGCCTACTCAGCCTGCTGATAAATCCGCCACTGTCGGAAGGCATGTAAGCGGTTGGTCCCACCAGTTACATTTGCAGTCATTAACGCTCGACGCAAACGAGCGACCGACCACGGCCACCGGTGGCTGTCGCGTTTCACCCTTAAAGTCTGTTCGCTGAGAGTTGATAAAGTCTGTTCGCTGAGAGTTGATAAAGTCAGGGTTTCTTAACTCATTACCTACTAATTGCGGCCCGCAAAATATTTAAAAAGAAGTAATGGCAAAATTGGTGCCGTGTAGTGCCGGCACATAAAAAGAATAGCACTACCCCCTCTCTTCCCGTGGGTGTCGTAAGAGCCGACAGAGGGAAAACTGCCAAAGGAGATGGGCAGCAGCGTCTCCATTTAACAGCAGGCCATACTGCGATCGCCAACCCGCCTGCCAAGCGTGGCGATTATGGCAAAACACCCCGATATGGATACACACAACAAAAATCGGCCCCCAGTCCCCGGCGGCCCCGCTATTCCTAGCTACGGTAGCGGCTATGGTAACGGCGGGGCAGGGGGTGCTAAGAATCCCCGGGTAGGCTCCGGCTACCAACACCGACGACTTGACCTGGCAACCTACAACACGCGCACGTTGAGGCTCGACGAGAAGCTTATAGAGTTGGAAGAGGCAATTAGTAAGTTGCATTGGGATATTATTGGGCTATCTGAAGTCCGAAGAGAGGGGGAGGACTCGATTACCCTTCAATCCGGTAACTTACTATACCACCGGGAGGGCGACCAACAGTCCCAAGGTGGTGTCGGGTTCATCGTCCATAAATCCCTTGTCAACAACGTGATCACCATCGGAAGTGTCTCGAGCAGGGTAGCGTACCTGATACTCAGATTATCGAAACGATATTCGCTGAATGTTATCCAGGTCTACGCTCCGACCTCGAAACACGACGATGTCGAAGTGGAGGCTATGTATGAGGAGATCTCTAAAGCCATGCATAGCTATAAAACCCACTACACGGTTGTGATGGGGGATTTTAATGCTAAGTTGGGGCAACGCTGTGGTGATCAATTTGGATTTGGGCAACGGAACGAAAGGGGCCAGATGCTGGCAGACTTCATGGAGAGGGAGAACCTCTACATGATGAACTCCTTCTTTAAGAAGCCCGTAAGCCGCAAATGGACCTGGATTAGTCCGGACGGTAAAGTCAAAAACGAGATAGATTTTATTATGTCAACGAGGAAGCAAATATTCAATGATGTCGTTGTCATCAACGCCGTAAAGACGGGAAGCGATCACCGCATGCTTAGAGGCACATTGAATATCAACGTCAAGCTGGAAAGATCTCGACTAATAAAATCTACGCTCCGACCAATACCGGCTCAAATTCAAAACCCCGAGTGCTTTCAGCTCGAGCTCCAAAACCGCTTCGAAGCCCTTGAGAACAGCATCGATATGGACGATCTATACAACATGGGGTGGATACTGTCCGCACGGTAGGGTCCAAGCACTACAAAACCCACCGTCCTAAATTAAAGAAACTCTCCAGCCACACTATCCGACTCATGGATCAGAGAAACGAAATGAAACTACAGAACTCAGCGGATGCCCTTCGTTATCGACAGCTAAATAGGCAGATCTCCAAGTCCTTGACAAGCGACCTTCGCCAATTTAATACCGAGCGTATCAAAGAGGCCATTGAGCGGAACAAAGGCTCCAAAGTGTTCGCTAGAGATCTGGCTATAGGGCAAAGTCAACTGACGAGGCTGCAAGCTGAGGACGGTAGTATCATTTCATCAACACCTGAAATCCTGAGGGAGATTGAGAGTTTCTATGGACAGTTGTACTCCACGCAAACACCTGTTGAAAGTAAGGCTACAGAACCTAGAGCCAAGCTTACCCGACACTATACCGAAGATATCCCGGACGTCAGCCTGTACGAGATTAGAATGGCTCTCAAGCAGCTCAAAAACAACAAGGCGGCGGGCGATGACGGAATCACAACAGAACTTCTGAGAGCGGGCGGTAAGCCGATACTTAAGGTCCTCCAGAAGCTCTTCAACTCTGTCATCCTCGAGGGCAAAACGCCAAAGGCATGGGGCAGAAGCGATGTGATGCTGTTCTTCAAGAAGGGTGATAAGACTCTCTTGAAAAACTACCGACCCATCTCGCTTCTGAGCCATATCTACAAGTTGTTTTCGAGAGTCATTACGAATCGTCTCGCTCGCAGGTTCGACGACTTCCAACCTCCCGAACAAGCCGGGTTCCGAAAAGGTTATAGTACCATAGACCACATTCATACGCTGCGGCAAGTTATACAGAAGACCGAAGAGTATAACTTGCCACTATGCTTGGCGTTCGTGGACTATGAGAAAGCCTTTGATTCGATCGAGACCTGGGCAGTGCTGCAGTCTCTTCAGAGGTGCCAAATAGACTACAGGTACATCGAGGTGCTGAGGTACTTATACCAAAACGCCACCATGTCAGTCCGACTACAGAACCAGAGCTCTAATCCTATCCAACTACAGCGAGGTGTGAGACAGGGAGACGTCATTTCTCCGAAACTATTCACAGCTGCGTTGGAGGATATTTTCAAGCTACTGGACTGGAAAGGATTCGGCATTAACATCAATGGCGAGTACCTAACACACCTGCGGTTTGCCGATGATGTAGTTCTCATGGCTGAGACCTTGGAAGACCTGAACACAATGCTCGAAGATCTCAGCAATGCTTCCCAAAGAGTGGGTCTGAAGATGAACATGGATAAGACGAAAATCATGTCCAATGCCCATGTTGCATCCGCTCCAGTTAATGTTGGGAACATTACACTCGAAGTTGTTGACCACTATGTCTACCTAGGACAGGCAATCCAATTAGGTAAGTCCAACTTCGAGAAAGAGATCTCTCGTCGAATCCAGCTCGGATGGGCAGCGTTTGGGAAGCTCCGGCATATATTTGCGTCCAAAATTCCTCAATGTCTCAAGACTAAGGTCTTTGACCAGTGTGTGTTGCCAGTTATGACTTATGGAAGCGAGACGTGGTCTTTTACTATGGGTCTCATAAGAAGGCTCAAGGTTACCCAGCGAGCAATGGAGAGAACGATGCTTGGTATTTCCCTGCTCGATCAAATCAGAAATGATGAGATCCGCAGGAGAACTAAAACGACCGACATCGCTCGAAGGATTGCTCAGTTGAAGTGGCAGTGGGCGGGACACATAGCGCGGAGAACCGATGGCCGTTGGGGCGGAAAGGTTCTCGAATGGCGACCGCGAACCGGACGACGTTCCGTGGGCAGGCCCCCTACAAGGTGGACCGACGATCTGGTCAAGGTCGCGGGAAGCCGCTGGATGCGGGCAGCGCAGGACCGATCGTTGTGGAGATCCTTGGGGGAGGCCTATGCCCAGCAGTGGGCGTCTTACGGTTGAAATGATGAATGGCAAAATGGCAGTCGCGTCCGTCCGCCGGCGCCGTTCGCGTTGCGTTTGACAACAACTGCGTGCCTCTTACCACGAAACACGACGAAAGTGACAGACAAGCGACAGGCGCCATAGAGTTTGCGATAATTAAGCGACAGTAAGAGCGAAGCCCCACTACTGGTACGTTGCGTTGCGTCGTCGCAAGGAATTTAATAGAAATAACGACGCAGCGTCGTTTTTTTCGGCGAACAGACTATACTATACTTTAGTAGCAAAGCGCGTGGCTGCCACCGTCCACACGTATCCGGCAAGACCATACCAAGTGTATGAAGAATCGTGTAAAATATCTGTCGCTGGCCACCGGTGTGGCGGTGGTACGTTGCCCGATTGCGCCGTAATACCCACCAATCCGCATTGGGCCCGCGTGGTGGGTCATGTGGCCCATTCTCCTTAGCCATCCAGAAGGAATGTCTGTGCCCCAGAAATGGGGACATATAAATGGTTTTTATGGTAATTTCGATAAAATTACAAATGGTTTGAAAACCATTTTTCAGTAATTTATTTTACAAGTTATTTTACGCTACGAGTAGCAGTGACGTATTTACCTCGACATTCGACCTTAACGTTTCCGTTTGAGAGTTTCCGCGTCTTTGTAAACTTTTCATTGAAAATACCGATGAAAAATAATTATTGTGAGTGTGTGAAATTACATGCATTATTTATTTCCCACTATACATATACTTACCATGGTATATGGTCAAGGTCGCGGGAACCCGCTGGATGCGGGCAGCGCAGGACCGATCGTTGTGGAGATCCTTGGGGGAGGCCTATGCCCAGCAGTGGGCGTCGTTCGGCTGACATGATGATATACTGACCTACTTGTGTGAAATGTAATATCACTCTATGTAGGTTAGGTTCAGTACGCACGAATTACAAAATAAAACAGAAGTTCATTCCCTTACCAGTAGGTCTAGCATTTGGGTGTATACCTCGCGACGCCTCGGCCTATTATCTGTCTGTCATGTGATTTAGTCATACAATATCACTAAGCGCTCATTCAAGGAGAGGCGGGCGCGTTACGCGCTGCGGCGCGGCAGGCGCCCGTCGCGGGCGAATTTTACATAGTTGATGCGTCACATAGATTTATTTGATTAGACTTCTGTCGCGAGCGCGCAATGGTAGCAGAACTAGCCCGCGCCGCCTCTCCTTGAACGAGCGCCAATTTAAAAAGTAATATTTTCATTAATTAATCGTAATTACACGATCGTATTATTTAGATCTGTTTCTGCGTCTGTTATTTCAGTCACAAATGTGATATTTACATTTTCTTCATCGGAGATGAGGTGTTCAGCGTCTGAAACATTTCTCAGGCGCTTTAACTTAATTTTAGGATTTCTCCAAAAGTGACTTAAGTAGATACTATTAATTATCATGTCATTTGTTAATATTGGGGCTACACATATATGCATTTTTTTAAAACCTCAACGTTTTAATCCTACTAATATTATAAATGTGAAAGTTTAGATGTTTGGATGTTTGGATGTTTGTTACTCAATCACGCCAAAACGGCTGAACGGATTTGGCTGAAATTTGGGACACAGATACTATGAAGCCTGGAGAGGAACAGAGGCTACTTTTTATCCCGTAAAAATATCACATTCCCACGGGATAAAGTCGTGTAGTCCACGCGGGCGGAAAACTAGTAACTAAATATCTCTTTATATCCCCCTTTTCCAGCTGTAACCCTCACGCTCTGCCACTACTACTACAGCTGGACTCTGTTCGAGAACGACCGTAACTTCTCCTACCTCTCCGAGCTCGAGCGAGAGATGTCTCTCCGCACGGAGATGGGCTTCTACTACTCCTACTACAAGACTCTAGCCCAGGTTGGTATGTCTTAAGGCTTGAGCACACCAAACGCGGGTCAGAAGCAGCGCTGTTTGAATGCAGGCACGTGCAAGTTGTAATAAAAGAAATTCTATGAACTACGAAGACTACTTACGTCACACTAAATTTGAACGCGGGCCCGCGTTCAAACTGCTCTACGCCGCGCGCCGAGCCGCGCCGCACTACAACTGCCGGACTACAAAGGACTAAGCGCACTTATACCGCATCGCTCCCACCCAACCAATGTATGAGCAGTCAAATATGGACTTAATGTCGTGCTCTGTAACAATATACAATATCTTGTGTTAGCATGACACACCGAGGCAGGGCGATCGCAGTGCAGCGCAGCGCGTCGAAAGCAGTTGACGAGAGTTGTATTATGCCTACTGCCTGCCTAACCCGTCACACTGAACGCGGTTTGAACGCGGGCCCGCGTTGCAACTGCTGCTGCGTTCAGTGTGCCGACTCCCGCCATCTCCCGCGCTGCTACTGACCAGCACGCGTAGCATGACAAACCCGAGAAGAGTTTTGTCTACCTCGAAAGTCTATAATTGACAGCCGAACAATAGGTTTGTCTACGATGAAATGTCATTTTGGACGTTTCGATGTAGGAAAAACCTTTCTCGAGTTCATCATGCTACCCGTGCAGCTCTGCTTCTGACCTGCGTTTGGTGTGCTCAAGCCTTTAGTGCTCATTTTCACTAGTCGATAACTTGTTTGATATGCGCATATACGGGAACCCCCGCTGGCGAGAAAACTACTAACGAAAGTTAATATAAGGTGTAAGGCGACAAGTGGTCGGTAAACTGACTACGGGAAATCACCACAGCGCACTAACGGGTATTTGACCCTAAAAGCTGGCCGAAAATCATTTTCGCGTAATCGTTGATATTGAAAAACAATTTACTGGCTTAAATAGCTAATTGTATCGCGCATCATGTGACATCCATTGTATTTGACTCGACTCACGCGCCGCCCGCTGGTATCAGTCGGTAGGTAGGTAGTAATTTTGTTTTAATTTTTGGTTTTATTTATGATGTGAGACGAAATAAATGAAATACATTAAATTTGTATTGATTGACACCTATAGGCCCATTTAGAGACAAAAAATATTTTTGGCCAGCTTTTACCTTCAAATACCCCTATGTGCAGCGGCCGAAATCGACCAATTATATGAAAAATTAATGAGATTCCGAAATCTCCAGCACCCCGCATGCGAGGAACCGACTAATGAAAAAGGTTCCTCGCATGTGAGTGGACTCTATAGATGGCATAATGTTCAGATATCTCCCGCATCTCGCATTCAAGCCCTAGCGACTAATGAAAATAAGCCTTTATACATACAGAATTATTTGTAAAATATGAACAACAGACTTAGGTAAATACGTTCGCGGCAGGGCGAAAAATTTCTGATTATAATCGTCGGATTTGTGAATAGATAGATGGTGTAGCTTCTTTGACGTTCAGAAGTGCGGTATCAGCCGAGACTGAATGAATGATTTTCATCTTCAGGATTACCCGTTCACTGCTGGGATCACCAGGCTCATGTACGACAAGTTGGTGGAGCACCCGAAAGAGGTGAACGCGTTCAGTCGCTTCAATATACATCCTGAGGTAAGTTAGACGAGTTTCAACTGTTTGCATGAGTTTCACTTTGAGAGCATCTCAAACATCATCATGTCACTTTATTTGCAGGTCATAATAAGCGCCCTCTACCGTTACTTCGAGCCGTGGCTGAACAACTCCAAGCACATTGAATGCCACATTGTTTCAAGGCCGGGACTCGAACCCGTGGAGAGCTGCGTCGGGCTTGGAGTGCCCATGTTGTTCTACCTAGAGCTGGTGTGGTGGCTGGCCGGGGTCGCTGTGGCCGCGGTGTTCTTGCACGCCACTCTGATCAGGTGGGTAGCGTCATTAGTTAGCCCCCTTAACACAGACAATCACGCCAAAACGGCTGAACAGATTGGCTGAAATTCGGGACACAGATACATTGTAGCCTGGAGAGGAACATAAGCTATTTCTTATCTTGGAAAAATATCACATTCCCGCGGGATAACGTCGTGTAGTCCACGCGGGCTAAGCCGCGGGTGGAAAGCTAGTACATAGTTTTATAAATAAAAGTCATATTTTACAAGCTTTTTATTAACTTGCCATGTAAGTTAGTTAGTATGTTAGTTAGTTAGTTAGTATGGCAGTAAGTTAGCGGGGGACAAATCTTGCAAGCTTAATTTGACCCATTTCCCAGTGTCCGATGGAGCTGAAATTTTGTATACAGGTTTGGTTCAGATGAGATGACCATACAATATAAAAGTACAGTCAGCAAAAAAGCTTGTCCATAAAATGACATTTTTACTAAAAACTTATTATTTCTTCTAGTGAAAGCATAATAGGCGGTCTCCTCGCCGTGTGCCAGTTCTTCGCCAACCATTCGGAAGCCACCCGGGTTCACTGGGCCCCCAACGAGAGAGAAAACTTCGCGTGGCCTCTCCTTCTACTGCAAGCGTGGCTCATCTGCGTGCAGCTGCGCGACAAGGACAGGCAGATGACGTTCCAACTGCAGGTCTGTCGCCATCTCTATCTTACATGTAACCAACGAGAGAGAGACCTTCGCGTGGCCTCTACTGCTACTGCAAGCGTGGCTCATTTGCGTGCAGCTGCGCGATAAGGACAGGCAGATGACGTTCCAACTGCAGATCTGTCGCTATCTTTGTCTTACACGTAACATATTAGGTTATAAACCATTGGGGTCCACTAGGCCCCCAACGAGAGAGAGAGAACTTCGCGTGGCCTCTCCTTCTACTGCAAGCGTGGCTCATTTGCGTGCAGCTGCGCGATAAGGACAGGCAGATGACGTTCCAACTGCAGGTCTGTCGCTATCTCTGTCTTACACGTAACATATTAGGTTATAAACCATTGGGGGTTCACTGAGCCCCAACGAGAGAGAGAACTTCGCGTGGCCTCTCCTTCTACTGCAAGCGTGGCTCATTTGCGTGCAGCTGCGCGATAAGGACAGGCAGATGACGTTCCAACTGCAGGTCTGTCGCTATCTCTGTCTTACACGTAACATATTAGGTTATAAACCATTGGGGGTTCACTGGGCCCCCAACAAGAGAGAGAGAACTTCGCGTGGCCTCTACTGTTAATGCAAGCGTGGCTCATCTGCGTGCAGCTGCGCGACAAGGACAGGCAGATGACGTTCCAACTGCAGGTCTGTCGCTATCTTTGTCTTACACGTAACATATTAGGTTATAAACCATTGGGGTCCACTAGGCCCCCAACGAGAGAGAGAACTTCGCGTTGCCTCTACTGTTAATGCAAGCGTGGCTCATCTGCGTGCAGCTGCGCGATAAGGACAGGCAGATGACGTTCCAACTGCAGGTCTGTCGCTATCTCTGTCTTACACGTAACATATTAGGTTATAAACCATTGGGGGTTCACTGGGCCCCCAACAAGAGAGAGAGAACTTCGCGTTGCCTCTACTGTTAATGCAAGCGTGGCTCATCTGCGTGCAGCTGCGCGACAAGGACAGGCAGATGACGTTCCAACTGCAGGTCTGTCGCTATCTCTGTCTTACATCTAACTAATATTATAAATGTTAAAGTTTGGGACTATAACTGAATGAAATTTAGAACAGATATAGTTATATGTTGAAGTAGCATACGAAGACGAACTTTTTTATGCTTGAACTTATGCAGCAGAATCTGCCTCATAAACCTTTTCGTTTTTAACCGACTTCAAGAAAAAGGAGGTTATCAGTTTGACCTGTATGTATGTGATATAGTTGGAACTGGATAATGTTTGAGTATAGCGTTCTTTTTAGGCTTCCAAGCACGTGTTTTAAATTTCGTAAGTGTATGTTTGTATGTTTGTCTATGAATTTCTCAAAAACTAAAAGTCATATCGAGATGATTTGGTGTATTTTACCAACAGAACAGTCTAACCTTTAACAAAATCGGCTTAGTAGTTTTTAAGATACGGGTATATTATCAATCTACACAAAAAATAAGAAATAAAAAAGTAATTTAAAAAATATTTTTCTTCAAAAAGTACCTGTCAACTCAAAAATACTCAACTTGAAAAATAGTATTTTGTCCTTTTCAGTTGACAGGTACTTTTTGAAGACGTTTTAATTGTTTTTAATTTTTTTTGTCACACCTTTAATAAAATTGTATTTGAAACTGAAGCGTATTTAGAAAAAAACCCACGACCTTTCGCTATCCGGGTTACTGCTCTAACCGTTAAATTAAATTACTTAATTTAAATTAATGTCGCGGTTTCGAGTCCCTTCGGAGCTGAGGGCCTACTCTGAAACGCAAAACCCGAAACTTCGGTATACCCATCCCTCTCACTCTCTGGTCGCGACAGAGTCGAGTGAAAGGGGCGGGGCTAACCGAAGTTTCGGATTAGCGTTTCAGAGTACGGTCCCTGGTTGTGACTTGTAAGACGGGTCGATTTTTTCTAAATACTTCATTTTAAAATTTTCAATAGGTAATAAAAATTGCACTATGAATGCAAAAAAGTAGAAAATTTAAATAAAATTGTGTTTCTTTGTTTCAGCTCGGCGTCTTCTTCTTAAACTGCCTATGCCTTCTCTTCTGGCAGTTCTCTCAGTTCATATTCTTCACGCAAACCTTCATATTCTTCGTCATGGAACAGCTATACATCATAGACAACAAAACCCTATGCGTCTTCCTCCACGCTCATTTCTGCGGTTTACACATGGCCGTGTTGTTACTACAAGGCAATGATATGCTAAAAACGTCCTTGTACACTTCGTTCTTTATAGCAGTCTCTTTCTACTGTTTGTTCTTGAGTAATTTGAGAGTTAAGGTCCAAAATCGCGTGGACTTTTACGTCGAGGCGTGGTTGGTTTTCCTAAGAGTTGTCATAGCTTTCTTTTGTTCGCTTTACATTAAAAAAGTTATTAGTGAATTTTTAGGAGCGCAAGAGGATTCCCATATATGGGACTTGTTGTTTTCCAAATTTAGTAACGAATATAGTAATTTTCATACTATGTTGTATACTTGCTCTGAAGTTTTCAATTTCTTGCCTTTAAAGACTGTTTTTAAGTTGATTCAAAGTAGTTTGATACCTGTAGTAGTGTTTAGTGTAAGTTTAGTTTTCAACTATTGGATACAAAAGGGGCGGAGCTTAAAGAAAGAGAAGGTAGAGATGAAGAAAGAGACGCAAGACGATGAAGATAGTGGCATAGAGAATAATGCTATTTCTAAATTGAGATGTAGGAAGAAGGTTAAGAAATGTAATGATTTAGATGTTTTGGAGGAAGTATTAAATGATAAGACTGATGAAAAAGAGAGTGATGATGAATTGGTATCTTTTTTTAAACGGTTGCAAGTGGCGCCGGATGTGTTCTATTGTATAGCTCAGTTGGTTGTCTATGGTGTCATGGCGGCGTTAGTGATGAGGCTGAAGTTGCTGTTTGTGACGCAACTCTGCATTGTTTCTGCACTGCTGGTGAACACTAAGTACTATTTGTGAGTATATATACACTTTTATTATGTACTGTCGAACCAATTGAATCACGCACGACCCACCCCTAAGTCTTCTTTCCAACAAATATTATAATGCAATAAGAAAAAAATTCGCGTTGGTTTTTTTTTCACCCCGGATAATTTTAGGAATTATTCTACTCATAACATAACATAAAAGATTGTGCCACTGTACTAAATAATTTGTTTGAAAGCGTCAAAACTATAATGTTCAATGTCAAAGTCAACAAGTTTTTTAACTTAAACTCAATATACTTACACGGTATTGTTTTTATGACCCCGAATAATTTTTAGGGATTATTCTACTTATGAAAACAAACATCTTTTATTATGCTTAAAATGTATGGAATGGAACAGCTGTTTTTTTTCGCGATTTCAGTGTTGGTCCCCTAATAAAAGTTGATTGTTTTCATAAGTAGAATAATCCCTAAAATTATTCAGGGTGATACCGTGTAAGTATATTGAGTTTAAGTTAAAAAACTTGTTGACTTTGACATTGAACATTATAGTTTTGACGCTTTCAAACAAATTATTTAGTACAGTGGCACAATCTTTTCTGTTCCGGTTGACAGCGGCGCTATTCACTTTTTTTTGTAGCAATTTAACCGACCCTGACTTCTAAGACCTTCAGCCGCCAGCAACGCTTTGGTTAGACATCAACTTGACAGCAAAATGACATTTAAATAAAACGTAGTTTCATATTTTGGCACCCGAAAAAAAAAAATTTTTTTTGCGATTTTAGTTTTGTTTCCATAATAAAAGTTGTTTGTTTGCATGAGTAGAAAAATCCCTGATATTATCCGGGATGATAAAAAAATATCGTGTATAAAAAAACGTACGGGAACGGGTACCTCGCGAGTAAAACAGCGAGGTGCCACTAGTGTATATCTTTACTAATATTATAAAGAGGAAAGATTTGTTTGTTTGTTTGAATAGGCTCCGAAACTACTGGACCTATTTAGAAAATTCTTTGACCATTAGAAAACTACATTCTTCCCGAGTGACATACTACCTCGGTACTTCGCGAGTAAAACAGTGAGGTGCCACTAGTGTTTAATGTTTTGTTAATGTTAATTTCTAGTCTCCCCGCTGCCAAGAAGCCTCTGCTGAGACTCATATTCGTACCGGCGATATGGGCGACATTGACGGTGCTGCTACTCTACGCTTTGATCACTAACGTGGCCCACGAACTGTCCCACGAAGGTTGGTAGCTGCGTGTGTGTTATGTCTGTCCGCAAGAGAGTCGCTAGCCCATGGTCCAGGGGGGCGGGGGGCAAACTGTCAACCTATGGTCACGGTAAATATATATGCTACTATGGATTAAACGACGTTATCCCGCGGGAATGTGATATTTTTCCGGGATAAAAAGTAGCCTAAGTTACTCCTTATTACATCAGCTACCTGCCAGTGAAAGTCCCATCAAAATCGGTTTAACCGTTTCAGAGATTAACCGGAACAAACAGACAGACAGACAAAAATTAAAAAAAAAAATATTTTGATATATGTACCGTATATATAATCATATGCATGTAGTAAAAAGCGGTTATTTTAGTATAACAAACAGACACTCCAATTTTTTAAAAATGGAAAATGAAGTATTTTAGAAAAAATCGACCCGTCTCACAACTAGCTCCGGTAGTTGTGACTGTGAGACTGGTCGTTTTCATACTTGAAAATTTTTTTCAAGTATAAAAATTGCATTGTGAATGCAAAAAAGTAATAATTTAAATCACTCCAATTTTATTGATTTGTATGTATAGATAGATGTTATAGCTATGGTCCTAGGTTATTATTATTATTATTATTTACGCAAGCGAAGCCGGATGGGTGTTCAGTCACCTTGGTTGGAACCATTTCACCCAGTTCCCCAAGTCCCCTGAAAGCTGAGAGTAGAGGGAGGCGGGTTATCATTTACCCCACCGGCGTCGGACCCTCGAACCTACCTGTGCGCTTACAATACCTGCTGAGTTGATTTATCGTTAACTGCTCTAGATCCTCTTCCTTAAGCTTGTCCGCTCCAAAGAGCTCCCAGCGCAGTGATGCGTACATCGGGCACTCTGCCATGAAGTGGTAGCTTGTTTCTTCTCTTTCTTAGCATTGCGGACAGATTAGGCCCTCTGTCCGTTTGAACACTGACAGGTGTCTGTTTAGTGGACGGTGTCGAGTCAGTACTCCTACAATCGTTCTTATGTTTCTCCTGCTTCGTTTCAACAATGCTGTATGATACTCCGATGTGGATGTCTCCGAGGGGGGGGGGGGGGGGGGGGGGGGAGCCGAACCCCCCTTGTATGTATCCACCACAGATAAATATGTTTTACTTGCATATTTTTAAATAATATACAGTTATAAGACTAGGAAGGAACATCACGGCAGGGGACATCTTACAGTGACCGGTCTCTACAAGTTATCTTTTTTCAAAAGAAGCTTTGAATCGTCGGTTTTGCCCAACCATCCATTCACGTTTCTTTTAACTGACAAAGTCAGTAGGAACTCTAAACGGGAATCGGAAACAGTGGTAGCATCCATAGAGACTTTTCATCAGGACACTGAAATCTATACATTTTTAAAATTCCAGGACATTGTCTGAAATCACATTTTTCTAACGGAAAGTGCAGGATCTTATTATAACTTAACACTTAATAACTCATCTTCCAGGTGAGTTCAGCGACCCGAAGCTGGAAGAGCTGATCCTCTGGATCCGCAACAACACGGTCCCGGGCGCGGCGTTCGCGGGTTCGATGCCCGTCATGGCTACCGTCATGCTCACCACCAGGAGGCCAATAGTCAACCACCCGCACTACGAGCATCAGGAGGCCAGGTATGGACAGAATCATCGTATGTCCTCCCCCAAGGATCTCCACAATGATCGTTGCTGCTTGGCAAGCCAGCGGATTCCTGCGACCGTGTCGTCCGGTACGCGGTCGCCATTCTAGAAACTTTGGTCAGAATATCTGTGTCTTATTGCATCACAATTCGATCAGTTGGTTAGCCGTGAAAGGTAGCAGACAGACTAAAACATAGGCAGAAAACAGACATAACAGACAGATAAAAAGATAAAATACAGAAAAACATAGAAAACAGACAAAAAGCAGACAAACAAAAAAAAGATGACAAACATTTTTGCTAACTGTACTTGAGATTGCAAGATTTGACCCAAACGGACAAACATACGTACGCTGCAAGTTAAATAAAAGCTTGTAAAATTAGGCAGACAGAATTACAAACACACTGAAAAATATGGACAAACAGACAAACATTCAGAATGATCTATATGTACCATAATAAGTAACAAAACTTATTCTACCCACCTTTAATTTAAATCTATAACTATCTTTTTAAATTCCATTAGGTATTGCATTTTCTATCCGCAGGCAACGAGCCTACTCTGTATACAAGGCGTACGGTCGGTTCAGCTCCCAGGAGTTGTACCAAGAACTGACAACGCTCAAAGCGTCCTACCTGATACTGGAGCAGCAGTACTGCTTCGGGCGGAGCAAGTGAGTGTTTGACTGACTACTAAAAATGAGGGTTATCTGATTATAATTGCAAAACTAGGGATCGAGACAAAGGCAGGTAGTGTTACGTGCAACAAGCAGCTACGCAACACATTGTCAAGTGCAAAAGCCGCACCGCTAATCACGTTTTCATTGATCCGGCTCGAAGGACCGATGACAATCTTATCACACTAGACAACTCAACAACATTATAACCATCATTTTGTGCAATAATATGTAGCGCGTCAAAAGTTGCCTAGTAGTTAAAGCAGGCAACTAGCATAGTCGGTGTACAAGGCGTACGGTCGGTTCAGCTCCCAGGAGTTGTACCAGGAGCTGACGGTGCTCAAAGCGTCCTACCTGATACTGGAGCAGCAGTACTGCTTCGGGCAGAGCAAGTGAGTGTTTGGCCGACTTCTAAAAATTAGGGTTATGTGTTTATTGTTGCAAAACTAAGTCTAAACTAATTCTAAATACATAATTTTAATGAAACTTTACAGGGAATTTTTGGGGCACATAGTCTAGTATTTTTAAGAAGGTATCGCTA